>OY757024.1:36952299-37552299 GCA_963580285.1 Lucinisca nassula
AAAAGAGCGCGTGTATGTCTGCCATAACATAAACGCAAACGCACGATGACATATAACAACAGCTTCATAAATGTGCTTCCTGAATGAAAAGAAAATAATAAAATGTTAAAACAATTATGACAATGTGTGCCATGGTCTTCGGGCTTGATGTTATACTTTCTTGACGTACCTGTAATTGACAACAAGTTCAAATCAATTGCTACAAGACAAAGCCTCGAAATACCTAAATCACGCTGGTCAACACACAGGCTATATCAACGCAAATAAATATTACGAGCATGTCTGCACTAAATGCCAACCTTTACATTATCAGCAGATATGATACGAGACAAGGACTCGAAACACGCAAATTGCGTTGATCAACACACAGGCTATATCAACACAACTGCATATTACGAGGATGTCTCGAAATATCGAAACTGTAAATCGTTAACATTATGAAACATTGTTGTTATCACAAGGTACCAATTCATTCTCCTGAAAGGAACTTATAATACATGATCTGTCATACAATAACATGATTACATAAATCATACACTGAACTTGATACTGGAGGTCTTTCACATTAAAATTGTGAATGGTTAAAATTACCATTCGAAATATAGCCGACCTATATACTTATGTATCAAGTCACTCTGCATGTTATTATCATTTATAATGATAATTCAAACATTAACGAAAATACATTGTTCTAATTGAACATAACTACTCAGCCCTTTGATAGCAGCACATTAGAACAGAGGCGAATGATTAACAGTAGCTAAAATACAGGTATATTAAACCACCACAGTATAGCATCAGTCATGAAGCTATTACTGAGGTTAAGTAAAAATTAAAACTATTTACACACTGGAACAAAATATACTAATTTGGATTCCCTTTTGCCAAGGGCTTACCAAAAACAGACCCTGCAAACATAGCAGTGTACTACTGTTTGAACACCCAGTCATCCGAGCTCATCCAAGCCGGTTTCCTTTTTACTCTGGGAGCACGTTTAGGAGGCGCCGCAATGGTCTCTACTGGCTTCGTCCTTGGTAACAAACCAGGAATACCGGGCTGTCGACGCATTGGAATAGTATATCTGTCAGGCATGCGATCATTGTCATCTTTCGGTTCAGATGATCCTGCTTGGGTCGGTTCATGTGTTGTACTGTCCAAATCTACTGAACCTTTATGATGGTCGCCATTTAAAACCGGGTCAGATGAGTCGTCCGACTGAGTAGCTCTGGTAGGCTGGTTACTCGGTAAGCCCATGAATGGCAAAAGGAGGTTCCTATGGAGCGTCCTGATCTTCTTGGACTTGGAACTGTCCAGTTTGACAGTATAAACTGGTATTTCTGGATTGGGCTGCGACATGATGACATATGGCTCGCACTCCCAACGATCAGCAAGCTTCTGCTTCCCTCTGAGTCCAACGTTCTTAACAAGGACACGATCACCGGGGTGAAGTAAACCGGAGCTCCTGACTTTAAGGTCATAATACTTCTTATGATGGGCAGAACTGCGCTTTGCTGTCTCTTTGGCAGTCTTATAGGCGAAGTGGAGCCTATCCTGAAGCTTTCTTACATATTCGGTCTTATTGACGGCAGACAGGGAATCCGTTGACAAGCCAAGGAAAGCATCTATTGCTAACCTTGGATGCCGACCGAACATGAGAAAGTGCGGAGAGTACCCAGTGCTGTCATGAAAGGTAGCATTATATGCATGGACCAATGTAGGAACATGTGCCTTCCAGTCACTCTTCTGGTACTCTTCGAGTGTGCCCAACATCTTCAGGAGCGTCTGGTTAAAGCGCTCACATTGGCCATTCCCCATAGCGTGATAGGGTGTTGTCCTTGACTTCTCCACTCCAGCGATCCCACACAGCTCCTTGATGAGATTAGACTCAAAGGTCTGTCCTTGATCGCTGTGTATTCTCGCTGGAAAGCCATAGTGGACAATGAAATTGTCGAACAACACCCTGGCTGTCGTGCGGGCTGTTTGGTTTCTTGTGGGAATAGCCTGCGCGTAGCGTGAGAAATGGTCCGTGATTACCAAAATGTTCTCTACGCCTCCCTTAGACCGTTCGAGGGACAAGTAATCAATGCAGATGATTTCCATTGGCGCGGAGGAGACGATGCTGACCAGGCCGGCAGTCTTATCCTGGCGAGTTTTCCGTAGAATGCAACGGTTGCATTGTCTCACTCTACCCTTGATGTAGGAGTCCATCCCAGGCCAAAAGAATCTCTGCTTGATTAGAGAAGTTGTTCTGTCTCGACCCTGGTGGCCAAGATCATCATGCAAAGCATGAAAAACAACTTCCCGGAACGCCATAGGAAGAACAAGCTGCTGAAAATCTTGCCCATTCAATGCAACTTTCCTGTACAGAATGCCCTGTGAAAGGAAGAGACGATCCACATCTTTGAAGTACCGACGATCAACTGTAGAATTTTCTTGGGTCTGCGGAGCAGTCACCCTAGAATCTGTCTCAAGATTGTCGACAATGTACTTCAGTGTAGGGTCTTTTCTCTGAGCCTTACGCCAGTCTCTTGAAGACAAACCATAAGTTTCAAGAAGCTCTTCCGGGACGTTCTCTGCAGCGGTCACATTGCAGTTCAAGGCAACACTTTCAACAAATGGGTTTGCTACAGTTGTCGACTGGCAAACGGCCTTCATCACCTCAGGAAATATTAGATTGCCTTCCTGGTTATCATCTTTCCTTGAAAGACCATCAGCATCAGCGTTGTTCCTTCCACTCCTGTACCTTATGCTAAAGCTGTAATTAGCAAGAGAAGCTACCCATCTCTGTCCTGTCGCATCGAGCTTGGCTGTGGTGAAAATGTAAGTTAGAGGGTTGTTGTCGGTAACAGCCTCAAACTTACTTCCATATAGATAGTCATGGAATTTTTCCACCACTGCCCACTTCAGTGCCAAGAACTCGAGCTTGTGAGCGGGGTAGTTCTTTTCTGATTGCTTCAAACTTCTGCTGGCATATGCAACGACTCGTTTCTTTCCATCTTGCTCCTGATACAGTACTGCTCCTAGCCCATTTATGGAGGCATCTGTATGAAGCTCAAAAGGACGACTGTAGTCTGCATATGCTAGTACAGGAGGGTTTGTGAGATGGCTGATGATGACGTCGAAGGCGCATTGCTGTTCTTCATCCCATCTAAATGGCGTTCCCTTGGTTGCAGCTTTCTTCTTAGCTTTAGATCCTGTTGGGTGCCCAATCAACAGATCATTAAGTGGTCGAGCAATTGCGGCATATCCCTTGATGAACCTACGATAGTAGCCCGTAAATCCTAGGAACTTACGGACATCCCTCGTGGTCTTGGGAACAGGCCAGTTTTTCACTGCCTCTATTTTGGAAGGATCGGTGTGTATACCATCCTCAGACACTACATGTCCAAGATACACCACTTGGCTTCTAAACAATTCGCACTTAGAAGGCTTTAGTTTTAGGTTATACTCCTGCAAACGTTTAAATACTGCCTCTAGCCTTTCAATATGCTCTTCAAAGGTTCTGGAGAAGATGATAATATCATCTAGATATATGAGACAATCTCTCAAGTTGAGCTCGCCCATACTCCTCTCCATAAGCCTTTGGAATGTTGCCGGAGCGTTGCATAACCCAAACGGCATGCGATTGCATTCAAAGAAGCCAAGCGGACCAGCCTGGAATGCTGTCTTCGCCTTATCTTGCTCCCTGAGCTCCACTTGCCAGTAGCCACTTTTTAAATCTAAAGTGGAAAAGTATTTGGCACCGGCAAGCAAGTGCAATGTATCGTCAATCCGAGGGATGGCATAAGCGTCTTTGATGGTGCGCTGATTCAGTCTTCTGTAATCAATGCAGAATCTGATGCTTCCATCCTTCTTCCTGACGATCACCACATTGGAACTGAAGGGGCTGGACGATTCCCTAATCGCGCCAACTTGCAACATCTCTCGAAGATGTTCTCTGACTTCTTGGATTAGGGAAGGCGGGATATGCCTATAAGGTTCCTTGAAAGGATGTTCATCTTCAAGGTGAATTTCATGTTTCACTGCCTTTGTATGACCAAGATCTAGAGGTCCAGTTGAAAATAAATGCTGCCATCGCCCTAAGAAACTCCTTGTCTCCTTCTTCTGCTCTTCTGATAGACATGACTGATCTAAGTCAACCATCTGATCGGCTGTATCAGAAGATGTTGCAGCAGTGTGCTGTTGAACGTTAGCAGAAGTTTTGGACTTGCCACTGACTGCAATGTCAGCTGATCGAAGAACAGTTACTTCTTTCAGTTTGCAAATCGGCGATTTAGCTGGAATTGTCACAGGCTTGGCAGACATATTGAAAATCTTGACAGGAACTCTAGCTGATGTACCAGGTTTACTGAGAGTGACAACCCTAGGACACACAGTCACCCTGGACGTTGCGCCTTCCTCTGCCGGTTCTGTTACCGCAGATTCAACGTCTCTTGACTTCCTAGTAAAACCTGTTACAACCTTTGATTCCATTGGTTGGAGCACAACCTTGTTTGTTGTCTTAACGATTCCTATATGCTTAGCACATATGGAATTAAAAGCAGTTCTCCAACCTTCTGGAACTTGGTCATCATTAGCATCGTCAATACTAAAATGGCGAATAATATTGGTGCCTATGATTACTGGTACATTTGCATTGTAATCAGTTAAAGGCATGACCAACATTGGCACAGAAAGAGACTCTCTGTTCAAAAATGGAACATTCACATCAACCTTCACATATCCATTGTAAGGGATAGAATGTCCACCAGCAGCACGAATATCTAGATCGAAATCTTCTAATGATAACAGTTCTGGTTGTGGATCAAACAGTTTAAGAGATTCTTCTGTGATGGTACTTATCATAGAACCAGAATCTATTAAAGCTTTAAGCCTAATGTTATTCACTAGAACATAATCCTCATTCTCCTTTCCTATCATCTGTTCTAATATGCTGCTATTATTAGGGCTGTTACTTTCACTATCTTCGTCTCTCATCCGCCCTGCGAGAGAGACGTTCACGCGTTTAAATCACTTTTTGATTCAGTGTTTTCACTATTATTTGGGGTGTTTCTAGGGAAAGAATTAAATCCACCTCTACCCCGTCCGGGCCTACCACGGTTGCCTTGAGCTGAAGGATTTTTCTTAATTGCCTCAACACTTTTCTCTATTCCTTCCATTCTTTTCACTAAATCAATCAACAGTTTAGTATTGGTGTCTTGTTGTGCAGGCTGATGTTGTATCTCCACTTTAGAAATTCCTTTCTCTGCAGATTTTTCTTCTTTCAGAACTTTTTCTTCAATCTTCTTTTCTTTCTGAGCAACACTTCTATCTTGAGTCATCTCGTACTCCTCAGCACGCACCTTTCTTCTTAACAGCTCAAAAGATGTCTTTTCCGACACAAAATAAACACGTGTCGCATTCTTAAGATCCATTCTGTGAAGACCACGCCAGAACTTATTCTTAAGCATCTGATCTTTCTGTTCTATAGCAACATGGCCTTTCTCTTTTGCTCTTTGAAATATTTCTTCTAGTCTTATGCCCCAGAGAGTTACACTTTCATTTGGCTTTTGTATAGCATTATAAAACTCCTGAAGCACACTTTCACCACTGGCTACATTGCCAAAAATACTCTCCAACTTTTCTATAATCTGTCTGCTTGTCGCATTTGGTCCTAGCGTGACCAATACCTTACGCGCTTGACCCCTGAGTGAGTTTCTAACAGCTTGACTTACTATGTACTCTGGATACATATCCGACCTTATCAGGTACTCTGTTTCAAGCTTCCACTCTTCAAAACAGCTCTCGTTCTTAGGAACGGGATCTGAACCTGAGAAGCAGTTCACAAATGGTTTCATAAAGTGCGTAATCTCCGCTTTAGGTTTTGTCGAAGATTCCCTTTTTATCGCCCTGTCTGTACTGGACTGGCTATCTTTAACAGTCCTTATGTCTCCGTTTTCAGCAGTCTTTGCATCATGTTTCGCTGTCTCAATTTCTGTTAATGGTTCTATATGTAGCAAATTTCTTATTTCATTCTCCTTTCTGTTTAACTCTTCTTGGAGTTGATGCAAGTAAATTTCTTGTCTTTGCATTTCTTCCTCCTTTCTAGAAAATTCTGAAAAATGTTCTTGGCTGTTATTTTCTTCTATGCCAGTGAAACTTCTAAGTCTTTCTTCCAATCTTTGAACAGCAGCATTCTTCTTTTCGAGTTCTTCTTGCATTAGGTTCCACCTTGACATCTGTGTTTCTTCTTTTTCTTTCTGTTCTTTAAGTCTGTCTTCTAGTTGCTTAACATAGCTTAATATCTCCCCTCTATCATCTTGGAATGACGGGAAATCATCGATCCTTTGATCTCTGATTATTTCTTCCTTTGGAAGATATCGGGCCTGTAGTCCGATTTCTAACTCCTCTACCTGTCTTTCTCCTGTCGCTGTTTTGCCCAACTGGCCTGGACCAATACGGTCAGGGTTAGAATAAGCACCTCTTTCTCTATGATTCTTATCTTGTGCATAGAGTCTGGCCTCCCAAGAAGACGGGCGAGAATCACCTCTATTAAACAGCTGGCTCATGTAGTCGAATCCTGTTTGCCTCATATCACTATCTTCAGGGATTAGCAATGGTAGTTTACACTTTGCTTCCCAGTGCATCTGCATCTCTGCTTGCCGCTTTTTCAACTCTTCTAATCTTCTCTTCCTCTTTCTTTCTTCTTCCTGTTGCTTTGCGAGAAGACCTTCCATCAACTCTTCTTCCTTGCTCAGCAACATCATTTTTCTCTTTCTCTCCATCTCATATTCCCTTTCCTTTTCTACAATATGCTTCATACTTTCTTTCAAGCTTTCCTCTTCCTTTTCACGTTCTCTGTTGGCAGTGGCAATTTTCTCTGTCTGCAGCATTAAGGTCCTTATCCTCTCTTCTATCAGCCGTTCTTCTGTGCTTTCTTGATTGTACTCTTTGCTTTTAGACCTGTTTATGCTGGCTACATCTTCTGTATCTCCTCTTACTATACTCTTTCGGCTTGTGTCAAACCTATTATGAACTTGGCCATACTCTGCTCCCCCTGTCGCCTTGGAATATTTCAAGGATTCACCCATTTCATCCTGCGCTGGATGTCGCTTCAATATTCCGGGGTTCAGTCCACCTTCGTATTTGGTTGAACTCTGTTCGGATGGTAACGGCATATGTACCCTCCGAAGCCCCAGTTGTCCTTCACTTGACCTATTTCTTAACTCATCTATCATATTGAGACTTCGCCTATCCTGAAGATCTATTTCATCTCCCTTGCCACGCAATCCTAATTGTGCTGAAAATACTGTCTCGTCTTGGACTTTTGAGAGTTCGTCTTCCATGTTATTTTGTCCTCTATATTCACTATCTATGGTGTAGTCTAGGACTGTGTATCTCTGCCAATCTATAGTTTCCTCTTTACTTTCTACTGTCTTGGCATCTGTCTCCTCTAGCGGATATCTACTTTCCGTGGCACCTACTTGTCTGTATGGGCCTTCCATCACACTTGCAGCTTCATTGTTCCAGTCTTCTAATTGTCTTTCTATATGCTGTCTTTGTCGTCGAAGACGAGCATGACGTTCTAGCTCCATCTCTCTGATCATATCTCTTTCCTCTTGGTCTCTAACCTGTTGTCTTCTCCTTAATCTTAATTCTCTTTCACTGAATTCCTCCATTATGAATATACACTATCACTTTTGTAATGTCAGAAACATGCGTTAATACACTAAAACTAGCATGTATATATGGCAAAACACAAAAAAAATATTAACACTAAAGGCACTTGATATCTAAACATTGATCGGTAAGTCCAATATTTGAAAACACTCTGAATTATTGCACAAAAATGTCACAAAATTTCACATAAATACACAATATCCACAAGTATTCATTTAAACATAAACACACCATATGCTATACACAGTGTACTGCTTCCTACACAGTGCTATGTACCACCTCTTACACAGTGTTGTTTTTTTTTTTTTTTTTTTTTTTTGAAAAGCCTTACTTGTGAAAGTAAACAATCACTTCACTAGGAAGAAGTAAGATAATGTTGAAGCTAGAGTATTGGGCAAGTCACAATGCTGAGCATTTCTAGCAGTCCACAAGAACAGGAATTCCGCTCAATAGTAGTAACAGCTGATTCTCAAGCCTTTCAAGAATCCACCATCAATCAATCAAATACTGGCAAGAGCAAGATAAACCACAAAAATGAAAAGAAAATCCAAAAAGAACAATGATTCCAACATAGCTGTATGCAATGGATCTCTTTTCAGTACTTTGTGTACTTTGATTTTTTTTTTTTTTTTTTTTTACCCTACAGAAAAAAAATCTTACCCGCTGTACAGTCTCTCCTATGGTACATTCGTGAAAAGAAAAAGTACCGAAAATTCGCGAAAACTGACGGAAGCAATCGAGTTGTAGCGCTACGGAATAAACATGACCATGTTTTGACGTTCAATTTCTTGAAAAGATACTTTCTTCCAAAATAATTAAATTCCAAAACAAGTGCTATCAAGTATCCACAATATACATGTAGCCATGGTTATTTACCTACTGATGACCTGACACACACAAAGGCGTCATTGTATTTTATTATACACTTGTGTATAATAACCCTGTTTGCTAACTACCTAATTTGCTTAATTAAAATTTTAATTAAGCAAGGTACAAACACATTTTATTAGAAAAACAAAATGTGACTGAGAAAAAAAAATTATAAGAAAATAAATGAAGTACAAAAAAAATTGGCAGACCGAGGTTTCGATCTCACGCTATACAACTAGTGTGATCGGTAGTCCAGTGCCTTAGCCACTAGGCTATCGAGCCGGTTACAACAGACTAAGATATTCTGTTGTATATAAAGTTTACATGTGGCGAGTAAGTCGGGCCTCTTCGTTTATTTCGCCAGTTTCTGAAAAAATCTAACAACCAATAGTTATGAGCAGTTCCAGTAGCTTTGAAATTTTGTAAAGCATTCTGAAACTGTCAATATAAGTTGATATACTGGTGAAAGTACAAGTTTTAACCAAAAACTAAAGGTTGCGGGTACTTGATAACATCGTTGTATTTCGGAATAACCTTGCCGAAAACAGCCGAGTGAAATCAGGTGAGCGGATGACTATAATGTGTTTATGTTGGACGGGTCACAGGAAAGTGGGGTGTGATTGTGTGGTATAGGCTTTGTTTATATGTTGGACGGGTCACAGGAAAGTGGGGTTTGAGTTTGTAATACGGGCTTTAACACGGTCTACATGAGATTTTATGTCGAGGAGTGGTTTCTACATTTCAAATTAATCCTAAACTAGCTAACTATGTGCGTGTTAGTAGAGAGAAAGGTATGATGACAAAAGATGATCGAATCAATGAAAAGATAACAACATGTATAAATGTGAACTGACATATATGTTGTAAAATGTAAACAGTCATATCGATAGCCGATATGCAGATCTCTTTCACACCCACACAGGTAAAATATAGACCGTCAGTATAAAGAGACCTACACTATGACGGCCATCGATATACCTGTGTACAAAATAATATGGTGTTCAGTACATGTATATTTACAATGGCGCAACACTGAAAAATAAACCTATGCCAACAACTAGGAAATACATGATTAATTTGGCGATGCTAGGCAAGGTGGAATAGTATAAAGGGTCCTACCTTATAGCAATCTATCCATCCTTCCACATTAACACAAGACACACAACACAACAACACAAATATTTACAGTTCCAGATCAGATGTACCGATCTGGACAAAAGTCACAGCTTCACACGCGATCGTTGTTGATCTTGTTGTCATGGAATGAACCGTCCAGTTTGTGATCACATCCGGTTGAACAAGAAGAATCAAAGGGCCCATGATGTTGGCAGTGAAACACGTGTTAAATGTAAACACAATAATCAAATCCGGAATACACCGAGTGACGTCACAAAATGTCAGCTCTCCGAACGGATATACATGAAGCTTGTCTCAATTGGCTGTCAACGTTGAGATTATCACACTGGCCACCATTTGTCGCGGGTTTGTTTTAGGGGCTGTTCTAGATTACGCTCCCATGCCCACGTGGGTTCTCAATATCAAGCAAGCCTGCAAATATATTACAAAAATATATTTAACATGAAACAGTCATGTATAGTAATGTGATGATGTTATGTCAACAATGGTTGAAAGGCGAATGCCAAAATGTATCAAATTACACAAATAACATAAATAACACAATGATGGATGGACATACAAGCTACACCATTGGTATTAAAAGTAACATTAATGTGTCATTAATGTTAGATTTAACATCAATGTCCCTTTGCTACCCCACCTTGCCAACGGACAGGATTCCCAAAATGTCATGAAAACAAAGATTCTTATCGAGTACCCACAACATCAGTTGAACATATTTTGGGTATCACAATATATCAACTAATGTAATGATATCTAGATGAAATGAAATGTAACTTACATACCTGCAAATATATTACAAAAATATATTTAACATGAAACAGTCCATGTATAGTAATGTGATGGTGTTATGTCAACAATGGTTGAAAGGCGAATGCAACGGAGCATGGTGACAGAGGTTAACAGTAAGTGAGCATGCAAATTACTACGCCTTAACGCTACACTACATCACACTACCTGTACCTGTTTCAATGGGATTGGACTTTTGGCCGGTCAATATAGAAATGGTTTGAAATATAGGACAAGGGAAATAAGAAGTTAAACAAACGCAAGTGAGTTATATATTTATTTCGCCCTGTGACACTCATTAGACTCTCTCTCTCTCTCTCTCTCTCTCTCTCTCTCTCCTCTCCTCTCTCTCTCTCTCCGTGGCCTCTCTCTCCCTCTCTGTCTCCGTGGCCTACATGTTGCTCATTGCTTTCTTATCGTGGCCTATACATTGTCCATTCTCTCTCTCTCTCTCTCTCTCTCTCTCTCTCTCTCTCTCTCTCTCTCTCTCTCTCCTTCTCTCTCTCTCTCTCTCTCTCTCTCTCTCTCTCTGAGTGTGCCGCCACATGTAGCTAAGTGCATGGTATCTAGGTTCTGACGGTGCCAAAGGATCCCAGTTAGGTCTATTTTTAATTTCGCGAGAAAAATATAGAACTCCGTGAATGACGTCATTCTCTCTTCTCTCTCTCTCTCTCTCTCTCTCTCTTTCTCTCTCTCTCACACACACTCTCTCTCTCTCTCTCTCTCTCTCTCTCTCTCTCTCTCTCTGTGGCCTTCATAATGCTAATTAGTCTCGCTCTCTCTCTCTCTCCCCCCCCCCTCTCTCTCTCTCTCTCTCTCTCTCTCTCTCTCTCTCTCTCTCTCTCTCCGTGGCCTCTCTCTCCCTCTCTGTCTCCATGGCCTACATGTTGCTCATTGCTTTCTTATCGTGGCCTATATAATGTCCATTCTCATGTTGCTCATTAGTCTCGTCTCGTCTCGTCTCTCTCTCTCTCTCTCTCTCTCTCTCTCTCTCTCTCTCTCTCTCTCTCTCTGAGTGTGCCGCACATGTAGCTAAGTGCATGGTATCTAGGTTTTGACGGTGCCAGAGGATCCCAGTTACGTCTATTTTTAATTTCGCGACAAAAATATAGAACTCCGTGAATGACGTCATTCTTTCTCTCTCTCTCTCTCTCTCTCTCTCTCTCTCTCTCTCTCTGAAAGTGTTTTTGTTTGATTTGAGGTTTAACGTCCCCGTCAACACTGTAAAGGTCATAATGTCATTTTGGAGACGTTGTTTTCAATTTTGTGGGACTTTTACCCGACATTGGGATGAAATGACATCTCAAGCCCTGTCGCCCAATGAAACCAATAGGGTTTATTAGCATGGACGGTCCGCCTCGCACCGCGGTTCCTGGACAGGCTTAGATCGTCTAAGCGGTTTACCAGTACTAGTGTGTGGGCCGAATTAAGCTCTGTGTGGAAGCATTTTGCAGCCCATATATTTCTTCAAGCCCCTTTGGGCTCTGAAAGTGCTATGTCCAACATGTTGCTCAGTGTTGTTTTTTTTTCTCTCTCTCTCTCTCTCTCTCTCTCTCTCTCTCTCTCTCTCTCATTATGGGCTAGCGCACCACATTGGGCCAACATCGGGCCGACAGCGATACGACGTCGTCATGTCGTATCGCTGTCGGCCCGACGTAGGCGCAGTTCAGATGATTTACTCTCTCTCTCTCTCTCTCTCTCTCTCTCTCTCTCTCTCTCTCTCTCTCACACACACACACACACACACACACACACCATTACCTACATGTTGCTCATTAGTCTCGTCTTGTCTCTCTCTCTCTCTCTCTCTCTCTCTCTCTCTCACACACACACACACACACACACACACACACACACACCATTACCTACATGTGGCTCATTAGTCTCGTCTCGTCTCTCTCTCTCTCTCTCTCTCTCTCTCTCTCTCTCTCTCTCTCTCTCTCTCTCTCTCTCTCTGGCAGCGTTGTCAAACTTAGTTGCAGAGATGCATGCCTTGACCTGCTCCATCCTTCGGATGAGAATGTAAGGTGAAAATCACGATCCTGCCCAAACAGCACCTAAAAGATTGTTTTTCTTCTACACTGTTTTGTAGAAGTAAAAGCTATACAGGGCTAATGTTATTTGTTAACCGTATATGACAGAAAATAAATATTCTATGTATATAACGTCGGGCCGACGCTTGACCGACATTCTACGCTGATATATATAGATAGTGCCGGTTTTGAGGTAATTTGTTCTCTACGCTCACAAATTACCCCAAAACACGGCACTATCTATATATATAGACACATATATATTTTACCGCAGTATATACTGCGGTAATACCGCAGAACAACAACTAACACACTATAGACACGTCATACCACATATATTCTGCACCGCAGAACAACAACTAACACTCTATCCTATTCACAGTATGTTATCACTTTTTGTTGAAACAATCGATTGAAGATTACGCCGTAATCGGTGATATATTTGTCAATACATATATATCAAAGACAATTACGCGTAATCCATTTTGTTGAGACTTTTTATTCATGATTACGCGTAATCCATTTTGTTCATTTCAACGGCGATACAAACTATATCGCCGACTTGAGCATAAAAAAAAATTATCGCCCTCTCAATAACACCTGAATCATCCTCAACACTCTATCATATTCAATCTCTTTATCTCTTCCTTATAAGGTTTAATATGACAATAATTTGTTGATGATTATAGTATAATCACCAATAAAGTATTGCTATAAACAATCACTGATATATAGGTCAAATTGCTTACAGCATAATTATCTTTGACCCGGTTAATGGTGCATTTAATTTACAAATATATTGTAGTATAAAGAGTCACAAAATACAGTTGAATTACAGCGTAATCCTCAAAAAAATGTTTCTTAAAAAAGAGTCATAAAGTACAGTCGAATTACAGCGTAATCCTCAATAAAATGTTTCTTAAAAAAGAGTCACAAAATACAGACAAATTACAGCGTATTAGAGGTGATATTAAAAATCTGCTCCGACAAAAGTCGCGGATAGACACTATATAGAAACATATTAAAAAGAATTTTGAAAATTCCACTTTGGGGCAAAAACTTTAACCCCTCCTGAAAGTGCCTTTACATAATCCAATGACCACCAGATTTTGCACATATAACAAGACTTTAAGGCTGTATAACATATTAAAATTCTAAGTTCCTATGACAACTTTTGGAATTTCTGAAAGTCTTTGAGTCTTCCTAAAAGTGGAATCCCATCAACCGATTAGTCTCAGATTTTGCATATGTATTTGGGTTGCATATATACATATTATCACAAAATTTCAAAGTTCTAGCATCATTTTGGAATTTCCTGCAAGTCTTTGAATTGTTGTAAAATAACATTGGTTCAACTAATTACCACCAAACTTTGTACATATGTTTCAACATACAAAATGCACATTCTTATAAAATTTCAACATTGTAGGCCAACTGGAAGTGAAGCAAAAAAAATATTAACTTTCATATTTTGGTGGTGGGTCATTTACTATTGTAATTTTATTGAATAAAATCAAACATCTCCTATCTTTTTTTTCATTTCATTCTTTGCTTGAGCCTTACCTTCCTCAATAAGTTTCTTTCTCTCACTTTCACTCAATCCTGTTTGTTTTGAGTGTATGCAATCTTTCAGTTTATTATATTTTTCTAATTCATCTAAAATCAATTTAAATTCATTTTCAGATATTTCCCCATCTGTCAAAGCCTTAGAAATCAAGTCTTTTAAACTATTCAATTTACTATCAGCAATAGTTTTAATCTCATAATGTTTTTGTGTTTTTGCATGTAATCTACGTCTAACAAGTTTAACACACACTCCTAAACATCCGCACACAACAGCAGCAATTTCCAATGGCAACATAATTGGAACAGTTAAACCAACACCAGCCATAATAACAGCCGTTGATATTAGGCCAGTATCAATACTATCAGTAATATTAATTCCCCGTTTATACTTTTTATATAAAGCTTTGCGAGTATCTCTCTCTTTTATTAATTGTTTTTCAATTTCTGATATCTTCTGTAATCTATAATTTTGCCCATCTTCAACAGGCAATTCAGGATATAATGGTGCAGTAGGTTGTTTCATTTTTTTCTTAATAACATATATTTTTTTTATTCAATAAATAATTCAATTATCATCGAAGCCACAGTATTAACACATGTAGCATTATTAGTCTGACAAACAAAATCAATCGCATCACCAGCCTTAACCTTTAACGGTGTAGCAAAGTTATCGTGTTTCCTTAAAATATCATTCAATGATATACCATATCCTGCTTGTGGATTTCCATTTATAGAAACAACAACAGATACATCACCTCTTATTCTTTTACTCGATAACCCCACACCCAATATTTGACCTGAAAAGTTCATTACATATCCAACACCTACTTCTCTACCACCATTACCAAAACTAAACACTTCATTCTTCTGCAATGGTCCTTTGCTCTCTGCACAGATGCTTATCAACTTTTTGTCTGACGTATTTTCAACTTTATTGTATAACAACCGATGATTGAGATGTATATCCCGAACTCTATCTTGAAGTTTTGTATGTCTATCATTCAATGTATTTATTTGTGTAAATGCTTGACTTCTCATATTAAATATTTCTTGTTTCAGCCCCAATGCATCTACGTGTTTTCTCTTAGCACCAAATATACTCATTTTTTTTTATTATAATTATATAATTTCCAAAACGCAATTAATTGGTAGATGATTAATTACCTTGTTGTTATTTTCATCCCTGATTTCTAATTTCAATTCTGCTATAGCATCATTCACCAAACACTTATATTCTGGATGCTCAAATCTCACTGTTGTTATCTCTCCAAACTCTTTATTTTCCACTGGAACAACAGCCAACACAGTACTCGGCATACCATCTAAATAATTATTTGAAGTATTAATCTGTTCCAAATGAACATACAATGATTTATAAACAGCAAAATCTACAGCTCTCTCACCATAATGAGTTTCATTAACAGCAAACTTTCGCTTATTTCCAAACCCCAACATTTGTTTTAAGCCCTTGCTTATCTTCAATTCATCCGGTGTAATTAAAGAAGCAATTCCATTTGTTTCATTTACAGATAATGTAATATTATTACTTTGAAATAAATCTGCTATTTGTTGGAAACTATAATAACCATCTATAATCTTATGAGGTCTCTCTTTAGTCTTCTGCAAATATTCATCAACAACATTATACCATCCAACACCATATGTTATAGATTTCAAACCAATACGTTTATTCCCATCTCTGTTATCAATGTATTGTTGCAAGTTTATTGTCTTGTCAATATTCGAAATTGTATGATACATTTTTATTTTTTATATATAATCAATAATAAAAATGATACCTAAAGAATTCAAGTACAATCCCAATGCATCATATAACCCCAATACTAAATATACCGAAAAGAATATTGAACTTATAAAACAAACGATTTATGTTAATAAAGACGACCATTTTCCAGTAAAGTTTCCCGACTTATTTCAAAACTATCAAAATCCAACATTACACACCAATGAACCGTGGAATACATGGCTTCATTCATCATTTGACTGGTGGCAATGTCAATTAAATTTTGCTGTTTGGTGTGCCACTACAGGATGTGGTGTAAGTTATCAAGATCATTTGCAAAACACTTCAGGACTAACTAAAACAATATATACATTTCATGTTTATTATTGTATTGCTCGTATTTTGAAAGAACTTAAAACACCTTTACCAACAGATGAATCATTTTGTTATTACAAAAATCCATACGACAAAGCTGTCTATCAAAAGTTATGCAATGAATTCAATGTTTCACCTAATACAGATTGGAGGCAAAAATTAGAAAGTAGTTCTAAATGCAGTGGTCTAGGGAGTTACACACAATATTTTAAACCAAGTGGAAAATATAGACAAGAACATCGAAGTGAAGGTCCATTCTTTAATCCAAATGATAAAATAGCACATACAGTAGATATAAGTGACGCCTGGACAATGTTTATATTAGACAAATCAGAAGGATTAACAAAAACAGGTATTGAACGAATTAACGAAAGTATTAGAATGTTTGTATGGGCACTATTAGCAGCACAATCTCAAACACGTGTAGAAATTCTAAAAATAGGCACAGGATTTGATGCTCAGAAACAATTTCTTGCTAACATTGAAGATGCTATTAATAGTCCAGTTGATTTACCAAGTCAAATACAAAGATATCAAAACACACTCAAATATGCAAGAAGTAAAGTAGATTTTGTTTATGGTATTGGATTATATATGTCTCCCAGTGATATGGTTTTACAAGTTGGCACTATCGCTGGATATAATAATAAAATTGTAATTGCAACAGAAAATCAAACACTTGGTTTCAATAGTGATGTAAATGTTAAACCTGTTGCATCTGCTACACAACCTGCAACTATACAAGGCACACAAACAAAGAAATCTCTACCAGATTATCATCAACAAGCAGTTGATTATGCAAAGAAACACAATCTGTCAAAAAGTTGGGTTGATGGTGCTGGTACCTCCGATGCTAGAATAGCAGATTGGTTTAATCATCACAAACTTGCTAACCAATCTTCTACAAAGAAATCTCTACCACAATCTCTACAAGGCACACCAACAAATAAATCTCTACCACAATCTCATCAATCTCTACCAGAAAAATAAGAAGCCATACAACATGAAGACAACAAAACAGCATTAATAGTAGGAAGTATAGTAATTGGACTATTAATTATGTATGAAATTTATTAAGTTCTTTTTTTTCTTATAAACTCTCTCGCAGATGCATATAACAATCCAGCAACCAATACAACTAATGCCCATAAATGTTCTCCAAACCAACCAACAACTTTACCCGCAGAAGACAACAACCAAGACACAATAGAACCAATAACACCTGGTAATGCAGTAGCTACTTTTCCTGCAAGGGTAGAAAGTAATTTACCAAGATTTGATAATTGTTTCTTAACCCAATCTTTAACACCTTTTGGTGGAGAAGGAGGGGTTGAAGTAGTACCACCACCAGTAGGAATAACAGCTTCTACAATAACACCAATAATCATTCCAAAAGCAGTTAAAACACTAACAATTGTAATGCCTTGTTCTCTGAATAATGTTCTAATTCTTTCACCCAATGTAGTGTCTTCTTTTAATACTTTGTTTATAGTTTCTTTTATTCTATTTACCTGACTACGTAGTTTTTCTTTATTAACATTAATAACTTCCAATCTTGCACTTCTCTCACTTTCTAACTCTTTGATTCGACTACTTATCCTTTCTATTTGAAATTCATCATTGTCTGCTTTGGCTTGTTCTAATTTTGTATTTTCTTTTGCTAAGTCTTTATTTGTTTCATTCAGTTTTGCCAATTCATTTGCTATCTCTTCTTTGACTGTTGTCATTGCATTTGCTATTCCATCAATCTCTCTTTTTGTCCAATCTGTTTGTGTTTCTTGTTCATTAGTAAATGATGTCTCCAATGTTTTCACAGCAGTTTCTACATCAACTGTTGTATTTAATAGTTCTTGAGTTTGTTCTTGTGATGATATATCTTGTAAAGGTATTTCTTCTTCTGTTTGTGTTATTTGAGTTCTCGTTTGAAGTAATTGTGCGAATGCTGTTCTACCTTCTTTAAGTCTTGTAGCAGATGGTTTAAAATCATCTACACCTAATACATTCCTAACAAAATCAACACCATATTTCCTTTGCAAAGTATTAAATGATAAAAATGTTGCTATTTCATCTGGTGCATTGGAACGATAATATGTTAATGCAATATCCTTTCCACCTTCATCTTTAACATATAACATTGGTCTCCCTATATCATCTTTCTTGAGAGACAAACCTTTGATTTTACGTTTAGATTCATCATTCCTTTCGTAAAATCTATCTATCATTTTTTACCTATGCTATTACGCAGAGTTTTCCAATCATCACCGGTTAAATCATTCAAACCAGCAAACTGACTATTTAATGTTCTCTGAAACTGCTCTTCATCTGTAAAAGATGTTTCTGCTTCTTCATCATAATCCTCCCTGTCATACTCAGGATTTTCATATTCAGCCATTATTTATTTATTATTTAAAAATATTTTTTTATCTTTTAAAAAAATGTCAGCTTACGGAGATAAACTAAACCCTTACAGAAAATTAAGAGAACCACGAGGTGTGAGAGGCATCCGCCAAAGTGTAGTAATAACAAATAACCCTTCAACTATTGACCAAAATCAACAATTGTTAGTGAGATTTCCTAATCTAAGTGGTAATGATGTTATTGTTCCCGGAACAGTCAGATTAGCATTTGAAATTGAACTAACCTCTAAAGATGCAAATGCAACTATATTTCAAAACATAGGAAGAGCAATAATTAAGAAAACAACAATTAGAATAAGTGGAAATGAAGTTATGTCCATTGACGATAGTGACATCTATCATTGTTATATTGATTTATGGAAGACTATTACAGAACGTGTAAATATGGTATATCAAGGCGTTGGCAAAGAGAACATGTTGAAACATAGAGTGGGTGCAGGAAACGCAACAGCAGATAAAGAAGATCAAGCCATTGCAAAAGCATATGGAAACAGGTTTTGCATCCCACTTGATTTTGAATTATTGGAAACCCATATGCCATTTTATCAAGCTGGATTAGGAGATAGACTTGAATATGAACTTACATTCAATGATTATAATAAAGTAATTAAATCAGGCGATGCAACTTCATCTTATACAATCAAAAATATTTGTTTGGAATTTGATATTGTTTCTGATACTGAATTAGCAAGACAAATAAGACAGCAAGTTGATGGTAAAATGGTTATTTTGTATGACAGAATACTAAGACACAGAAAAATACCTAAAAATAAATCTGATACACTATGGAATATCAATCTAAATGTTCCTGCAAGAAGTATGAAAGGAATTCTTATGCTATTCGAAGATCCTGAAAGGGCCAGCACAGAAGAATATTATAATCCAGAAATTACAAAAGTGGAAATGACAATAGAAGGGATTCCGAATCAATTGTATAGTCAAGGAATGAAGTCCCACCAACACTGGGACGAAATAAATAAATTCTTTGCTTTGAATTCAAAAAGAAACAAAGAAACAAGTATGGTCATTAAAGATTTATATTTTACTGATACAACAATAGAAAAATATCTAACGAACAGGTATGCTTTATGGTTGGATTTACGTTCAACTGATGATAATACACTTCATGGTTCTGGAAGAAGAATTGAAAATGCATCAGAAGGTATCACAATACAAATAACGAAAGAAGCAGGAGCAGATGAACCAATCAATCTTTATTTGTTTGTTATACAAGATGCACAAATCAACTTTGAAGATGGTAGATTTAAAGAAGTCAGTTATTAATATTTTTTTTACAAATAAAAATGGGACTACCAAAATATCCTCATTGTGCTATTATATGTGGTCAAACTGGATGCGGGAAAACAGAGTTTGTCCTTGACCTTTTGGAAGAGGAATATCGTCAAGTATTTAAACATATTGTTATACTTTGCCCAACCATTCAATGGAACAAGGCTTATAAAAATCGTGAGTGGATTGGTGATGTTAGAAAGCCTAAAACAAAAAATATAACAATTGTTAATCCTATTGTTAATGGAGAAGAAAAACTACAAGAACTACTAAGAATGTTCTTTAATAAATATGCTGGTCATTCTACTCTCTACATTATTGATGATTGCAGTGCAACGAAAGAACTAACAAAGAAAAAAGATATGTTATCAGAATTAGCATTTTCTGGTAGGCATGCAGAACAATCAGTGTGGGTTATTTCGCAGAGATATAATTCTGTGTTAAAAGATTTAAGAGAACAAACAAAATGGCTATGCATGTTCTACACAAAAGATAGAGATAGTTTTGAAAATTGTTTAAGAGAGAATGATGTTATTCCTACTTTGGAAGAACGACAGAGAATAAAAGAAGAACTGAAAAAAAAGAAGCATCGTAAGTTAATTTTGAAGACTGACCAGCCTACTGGTTATTGGTTGGTTGATTGATTATTTTTTTTAGCAATGATTAAGTAATGTTTATGCAATGCTGTAGCAAATCTTAAGTAATGCTATAGCAAATCTTAAGTAATGCTTATGCAATGTAAAATAGCAATACTAAAAAACAATGCTGTTAGAAATATTATCAATCACTGCAATCTTATCAATAATCATAACAAACACTGCAATCTTATCAATAGTCGGATATGCGATGTTTTATTTTTTAAAAATAAAAAATAAATTACATAAAATAAAAATGAATGCTGAAGAATTATTACAAGACATTGAATGTGAAAGCACAGAAAATAATGAACAAGAAACAAAACGTGAGCGATTATCAGCCATTGTTGCTGGTGGTGGTAGTAAGCAGTATCTTGGTAAAGACTTACAACTATCAGACATTGATACAATGACAGCAGAACAAATAAACAAACTTTACTGCAGATATGAAGCAAGATTGGGAGCAAGTATGACTAAGACATTGGGTAATTCTTTTATTAGCTTATATGTGATGGGTGTTTCAAAGTATTTCAATGTTGTTAATTCACCTAAACTGATACAAGACTTAGAGGAAGACCCTTTTATCAATCACGCTTTGACAAGTTCATGTTGTGAATTGTACTATAGATATGGAATGTACCTTGCTCCATTAACTGCAATTTTAACAACAGCAAGACATATTGATTTTAATAAAAAAGAAAATATCTCCTTAGAAAAAAATGAGTGATACTGAAGTTAAAACAAAAGACCCAAGACGAGTATCTGCTGGTAAGAAAGGTGCAGAAGCAAGAAAAAGAAATGCAGAATTAAGAAGAAAGGAGACTGAAACTATAAAGAAAGAAAACATGGAATTAAAATCTATAACAAAAGATGATGAAGTCGGCTCTCCAAATTCACAGAATATAAATATATACAAAAATTATATACCATTATGCATAACAGTTGGAGTTGTTGGAATAGGATTGTATATGTACAAGTCTAAACAAGTTGTACCACAACAACCTATGATGCAACAACCTGCACCTATTATACAACAAAAAGAAATTGACCCATTTGAATTTAATTAATTTAAAAAAATAATATTCTCATTAAAAAAAAATGACAACCTCAATAGACGGAAAACAAATTGCAAACATGTTATATCATGCTGGAGTGGAAACTGTATTAACTGTTGGATATTCAGAATTAGGTAGAAAA
The DNA here is from genome assembly GCA_963580285.1 of Lucinisca nassula. Lineage (NCBI taxonomy): Eukaryota > Metazoa > Mollusca > Bivalvia > Lucinida > Lucinidae > Lucinisca > Lucinisca nassula. The sequence goes on from OY757024.1 coordinate 36,974,012, forward strand.
CTATTGAAAAGACCAGCACCAAAAGTAGATTTTAATATGACAGATATTGGTATGTTGTCCATTGATATATTACTTGCAATGGCAACAAAGGATATGCTTGTTAAGCAAGGTATTATTCCTGCAGATATTATGAAGTAATTTTAATATTTTTTTTCCCATTATATAAAAATGGCAAGTGCAGTAGCATTAATGGTTGGAGGAGCAATTACAAACGCCTTAGCCTTTTCAGGTAGTAATTATTTATTTTCACATATGGGTAGTAATAGTGATGAAGAGAGAAAACGACATGATAAAGCGATGGAACAATTAGAATCAGCAACAACTGCATGGAATGAGAAGAGAACACAAAGATTGGATTTTATTAATGAGCAACTGAAGAAGGAACATCATGCTGTGGATGAGTTCAGTGATGCTGACACTGCTATGAAACAATATTATTATATTACAGGAAAACAATTGCCAGATAATTTATCCACACCATTACCACCAAAACCTACATTGAGTGATTTTTACACTCCATCAGAAGACCAGAAAAATAGAGAGATTGCATTTGTTGTTGGTGGTATGGCATTGACAGGATTTGTTGCTTGGAAGTTGATGTAGGTAAAAAAAAAAATATTTTTTGACATAATCTTTCTTTGGAAAAACTAAATCATAAGCATGATATTTATTTTTTTTATTATTCTTACATGGTTTCAAACCAAGTGGTCTTACATAAAATGGTGGTTCTTTACCTTCTATCTTCTTTGTGAGATGTGCAGGACTGCATACTTCACCATTGTCTTTGAGAGTTAAAATTACACTCACACCATTTTCTGTGTTAATTTCTCTGTAGTCAGTGATTGTATAAATGTTGTTGATTTCTAAATCAGTCCATTTCTTTGTGTCAAATTGACTTTGTTCCTTTAACAGCTCTTCAAACTCTTCTTTTGTAGGTGAATAGTCATCATCAAGCAATTGTGCTATATTTTGCGTTTGTGCGTTCTTTGACATCTTTTTATATATAAATATTTTTTCTTAAATAAAAATAAATGGAGAAGATATACTATAGTCCAAAAGGTTTCTGGAAAGGACACTCAGCTGTTGGTAAGTTAGCAAAAGAAGCAAAGGTTAGTCAGAAACAAGCATTAGAGTTCTTAAAGAAACAAGCAATTTGGCAAATATATTTACCTGCACCTAAGAGAATAATAAGACCAAAATTTGATGTGTCTGCAGAGAATGAAGTTCATCAGGCTGATTTGTTGTTTTTACCTCACGATACTATTGGTAGAAAAACATACAAGTATGCATTGACAGTGGTTGATGTTGGAACAAGATATAAAGAAGCCGAACCTTTGACGTCGAAAGATAGTAAAGAAGTTGCAAATGCTTTTGAGAAGATTTATAAAAGACATTTGAAGTATCCTAAACTATTGCAAGTTGATCCTGGTAGAGAATTTATGAGTTCCGTTTCAACTTTGATGGAAAAGCATAATACCAAAATAAGAAGAGGTAGAAAAGAAATACACAGAGACCAAGGAATAGTAGAAAGATTTAATAGAACCTTAGCAAAAAGATTGTTTGGTTATCAGTATGCTAAAGAGATTGATACTAAAAAAAGAAACAGAGAATGGGTTAAGAGATTATCTGATGTTATTAAAGCATTAAATAAGGAGACGAAAAAACCTCCTCCAATTATAACAAGAAAAGTTGATGCTGAAATTTGTCCTTATGCAAATGTTAGATATTTGAATCAACCTGGAGAATTAGAAGGTGGTGGAAAGAGAAGGGCTACTGACCCAGTATGGTCTGTTGATATTCATAAGATTGACTATCATATTATAACGCAGGGAATAAGAGTTTATTATTTGAAATCTCCTGCACCTAAGAGAGGGTTTGTCAAAGAGGAATTACTTATTGTTCCGGCTGATACCCATACGCGTATGTCGTGATTCCATCTGGTGCTATGTATCTTTTTGTGTCTAAAGGAGAAAGTGTAGTCTTATTTACTTTTAATCCATATATGTTGTGATGCATTGAGCGTAGCATGTTCATTGAGTGTGTGTATTTCTTTTTGTTGAATAATGCATCTCTGTAGTTTTCAAAATTGATTTGTTTTTTGATTACATATTTTTTTGTTCCTTTCGCTTTTTTGATGACTTGTTCATCTGCTCTTAATACTGAATATAATTTAGGACGAAGACCAATATATTCTGATATTGAAACACCAGCACATTCATCCTTCATCTTACCTATGACCTTCTTGTTTGTTTCATCGTATAGTGGATGTTCTTTTGGATAATCAGAGAAATCGTATTCATCTTTCATTTCAGACATATCTTTGTAAGCATCTTTGGTTTTGATATCTACTAATAAACTATCGGTGTCGGTGTATAACAAGGTGCAGTTATTACCATACTTTTTTTTCAATGTATTATAATACCAATCATACATAAGATGTTTTGATAAATCTAAAACACAGAAGCCAACATATATTGGTTTATTTAGAGTTAATCTTGTTTTATTCACTTGAATGGCAGATAACTCATCAGAGAACTTTACTCTACGATTGAAGTTTGGTTTGGCTATTATCTTGCGGATTTTTTCATTTTCACTGCCATCTGTTTTGACTAATTTAATATCAACTCTTTTACGTATGTTTTCCATTGTTTTGCCAAATACTGAGTTGTTCATAAGTTTAAAGAAATCTTTTTCAAATGTAGTCTTTGCTTTTTTACGTAATTCTGTATTCAGACGTATGTAAGGTTCCATCCAAGGTTTCTCATCAAATTCTAATATTCTGTGTATTTTTGTTATTTTCATACCAAGTTGTTTGTATAGTCTCAAGTTCTTGTAATGTACTACATATTTCTTCTTATCCATTAGATTGGGGACAAGTTTTTCTGTTTTTAACATACTATTTTCAATTAGTTCATTTTGATAGTCGGATAACCATTCTTTTTTAATTGCTAATTTTTCAGGTGCAAGTGGATAGTCGTTATGTAGTTTATGTAAATGTTTGGGATATTCTAAATCTACTTCATATATTCTTCCTCTACCTTTTTTTAGTGGTTGAAGTTCTCCATCTATTAAATCTTTATTAGTTATCCATTTGAAACCACCATATGGAAGTGGTTGGCTCATTGAATGACCATATAAATTATTTGCATCTAAATACATTATGTAATTGTCTTCTTCATCTGGATTATAATCTGCGACATATTTATTGTTTGCTTTTGCGTGTCTTTTAGAAACCATACTTATTCCACCTCTCATTCCTTTTTCAATGAAAAGATGCATATCCAAATCTGATAGAAGTTGTAATTCTATTTTTGTGTATTTTAGAAGAGCATCCCAAGATAGACCAGGTGCAGTGTAGTAATGTAGAGGGTCAAGTTTATAGTTATTCATACAGGTTTCTCTAAACTTTTGAAAAACATCTGCAAGTAAGAGAACATCTGTTTTGAGATATAAATCATGATAATCACCAAGTGTTTTACAGTTAAATTGTTTCCATACTTTTTGAGCGTGTTCATAGTCTTTTTGTTTGATACTTTTATCTGTTAGAGAACTGTAGAATTTGTCTATTGGTGGTAGTTCAGTTTCATTGAATCTTTCTTGACTGTCAATATATTCGTATGGATAGATACCTTTACGAGCAAGAAGATGTGAGTTAGTTGTATGTTTTACAGTTAATGGTAAGTCTGATTTGTTGAGTTTTTTATATCTTGTATTGTGGCATTTTTTACATTTTGCTGTTAATAACCAATTTTCATTGATGTTTATTTCTTCTGTACCTTTACATTTTTCACATTCAGTTCTTACACCAATTGCTCCATCTACTAACTTTTCAAGAGAGGAAGCCATAAATTGAAAACTGTCTAAGAATTTTAGCTGTCCAATGCTGAATGAGATGAATTTCTCTGCATTATTTGGGATACAGGTGATGTTGCCTTTTGCTTTGTGTATTTTTTGCATTATTAAATGACTGTCATAGCCTTTAAGGTTATGGAATATTACGGGGATATTTGTCTTGCCTGGTTTGATTTTGAGTTTAAGGTTGCAGGATTTATGCGCTGCACCTCTGTATTTTCCTGTAAAATGACAGTGGTCTTTTACTTTTGGGTTGTTTTTGTTATTTCCTATTTCTTGTTCGCATATCCAACATTTGGTGGCATTTTCATAGTCTTCAGTGTTTTGCTCTGTTAATGGTTTGGGGTGAGCAAAGATGTTATTGATATTGCTAACCTCACATTTTAAGTGATTCAAAAATACTTCAACAACATCTTTACCTCTGTAGATAACAGGTTTTTCAACTTGACCATCATATCTAACAACTTAATAACCAAATCCGCACGCTTCGTGTTCGCTTGTTATTTCTGATTTGTCTCCTTTTTGTTCTGTTTTAGGTTTGATTATGCTTTCAAAGTCGGCATAAATGACATATGGAACAGGCATTTGATTTTGATGGTTTTTAAACTTGATAAGACCTTTTGATGGCATTTCTATTCGCATTGGAGATTTATTTATGCCTTCACAGTCTTCTTTGTGTTTGATTAGTAGGTCTTCTCTTGAAAAACCGTGAAGACATCTATCACAGAAATGTGTTTTATGTTTGTGTTTATTGTTCTGATTGTAAAGTAATCTATTAAGGTTTTTAATAAAACAGTAGTGATATTTTGTTTCTGTTTTTGGCTCATCAGGAGGATAGTCATCAGGATTATAATCTTCATCTATCATTTCTTCTTCACTATCATCAATTTCCTCTTCAACATCTTCAGTTATCAAAAGCAGATTAATTCGTTCTTTATCATTTGGTTGATTTGAAATATGATATGGAAATATAGTAAGTTTCTCTGTCTTTTTTGTTAATGTGTATCCATAAACATTGATTGCTATATTGTTTTGTTTCTCAACTTTTGGTATTTGTGAGATTGGTGTGGGGAAGTCTATTCCTTCCATATTTAATGTGCCTAAATATTTACGATAACTTGATAACTTACTTGGATTGTTTTTGTTTGGGTATTTAGAAGCAAGTATATGCCATTCTAAACATCTATCATCATCATTTGATAAATTAATTATTGCTTTTTTATTTGCTATTACACTTGGAAGAGAAATATACGAAGAACCTTTGAGTGGTTCATATTTTGCTATGTTAAGATAAAGTTTGATACAATGGTCAATTTCTAAATTTGTTGCAGTATTTGTGAATTTTTCAATCCATGTTTGTAAATAAGACGTTTGTTTATCATAATATTCATCTAAATTATTTCCATCAAGAACTGCACATTGTTCTCCGTGTCCTGCACCGATAACTTCTTTTCTTTCACCATTAAGTTCATCTTTAAAGAACTTTATAGATAATCCAATTGAAAATTTAATGCCATGGTATTCTTTAATGTCTTCATTAATTTTATCTATAATGACAGATTTTTTTTCATTAAACAAAATATTTGGGTCTTTATATTTATGAGCATCTATTTCATACGCTTTGAAGTAATTGCATAATGGTTTATCAACCAGTTTCAGAGCATTTTTCTCTTCTTTAGTATCATCATCATTAATTTTTTCACTTGTTTTAACAGCATTTTGTTGCTGTCGTTTTCTTATCTTTTTATTTCTACGTCTTTTACGCAGATTATCTAATGCAGAAGTTTGTTGTGGTGCATCACTCTTCTGTTTCTCAATATCTAAGGATTTAAGACCCTTGTCTAAAGCCTCATCACTAATTCTTTCTTCACTATGCAATTGTATCAGTCTCTCTACAGAACTCATTTTTTGTTTTCTTTTAAACTATAAAAAAAATTTTTAAATATAATAATAAAAATGGATATAGAAAAAGCAAAGATGCAAAATATATGTGCTATGTTGCCGTTAGGTTCAAATAAACCATGTAAAAACAAATCAGTAAAGCATTCTATATACTGCAAGGCTCATAATTTTATTATAAAACATAACAAAAGTAAAGTAGTGAAATGTTTGCAATGTGGTAAAGGTACTACAGCAAAATATCAAATCTGTGATAAGTGTGGTGGAAAGAATTTTAGAGAAAAACAGAGATATTTTAACTCTATAAAACCTTTTAAGCAGGAAATTGCAAGATTGAATATGATAGAGTGTTGAGGATGATTCAGGTGTTATTGAGAGGGCGATAATTTTTTTTTATGCTCAAGTCGGCGATATAGTTTGTATCGCCGTTGAAATGAACAAAATGGATTACGCGTAATCATGAATAAAAAGTCTCAACAAAATGGATTACGCGTAATTGTCTTTGATATATATGTATTGACAAATATATCACCGATTACGGCGTAATCTTCAATCGATTGTTTCAACAAAAAGTGATAACATACTGTGAATAGGATAGAGTGTTAGTTGTTGTTCTGCGGTGCAGAATATATGTGGTATGACGTGTCTATAGTGTGTTAGTTGTTGTTCTGCGGTATTACCGCAGTATATACTGCGGTAAAATATATATGTGTCTATATATATAGATAGTGCCGTGTTTTGGGGTAATTTGTGAGCGTAGAGAACAAATTACCTCAAAACCGGCACTATCTATATATATTCGCTGACTGGGCGTCTTCCATTGAAGTTAAAGACCCCTACCTCAGTTTAGTTTTGTATTGGACTAACGGCCCAGTCAACACTATTTTATGTCATTTTTTAGCCGGCCAGTTTACCTGTCCACACTTTTCCTGGGCAGGCTTATACGAAAATCCTCGGTCACAAATCACTATGCGATCCCCGCCCGACTACTCGGGGACTACTATGGGGTGATATTGGTCTGGAGTCCGGTCGGCGTCCCGCCGGATTTTGGGGCGTCGGTGGTGGTCGGGAGGTGGCCGGTGAAATTTTAACTCCTAGTTAAAATTCTCCCCGAAATCTCACCGACTTCTAGGTCGGTGGCACATCGATAAAAACCCAGTAGAGCTCGTACCGACGTCGATGTCGATGGCATCGGCTGGCATCCGGTAGTCGTAAAGCGGACCCCGACCAATCAGATTATCGGGCAGTAATCGGCCGAGGCCCGACAGATGATCGAGCGGAATCCGCTGGACGAATCCCGTTTTCGACTGGCGCCACTCGATCGCTGATTGACGCTCGACTATATAAGGGCCCGATCTCCGATGGGTGCCAGTTTCTAACAGACCAGTAGGGAGCATTGTAAACGTTTGATAACTGCCCATGCAAAGGACGGTACACGATCCATTGCTTCATCCACCATCGGCGGCAGCAGTTCTTCTTCCGCACACAAGGTTGCAAAGACCACATTGGCACGGTGCCGAGCCCTAAGCAGCCACTCCTGTAACCTCCGGATCCTTTCCTGGGGTGACGGTAGGTGCAGTGGTGGGATAAGAGGCATCTTGTTCCGCTTTTCTTCGAAAGTTTTCCTCGACGTCAACAAATTGAAGGATGTTCACCCACCAACAGAGCTGACCCATTTGTTGTATAGGCAGGAGAGGATGCAGTTTATATACCCCTGAACAACTGGACAATTCTCGGCTGGGGTAAACCCGTCCCTTGTCCGGCGGCCGGGAACTGGGCGGACATCTGCGGAACATCGACCGATGCTCGGGGAATAGTAACAATCGCCGGGTATACGGTCGGTAACCTGTAGTGCACCGGCCTATTTCCGCCCAGCGTATACGCCGATGCTTCCCCGCAAAACTCAGGCTGACACCGCCCGATTCCCGGCGGATGTCTCTTTAGGCCCCGCACGGCATACTTTTTGCCAAAACCGAGCCAGACACCCATTTCTCGGCCTGGACTGCTCGGCCGACCACAACGTATAATATAGCTCGGCCGGGGTACGCCGATTTTGTGACCGAGGCATAAGCAGTTAACCAGTACAGTGCACACTCTTTCGCCAGAAGCTGACAACTGCCCTTCTTGAATCAGCGGATGCCCAGTGGTAGAGAATGGCCGTAGAAAATATTTCATGATCAATCTCCACGAAAGAATGTTGCCGACCCGGCAGGTACCCAACACGCGCCTTTCTGATCACCAGTCAGACGTTCATCCGACTGAGGTACTGAGGCCGATGATTATCATACGAGATATTTTGGCCAGCAATAATCAAGTGTATATAAATGTAAAGTGCATATAACTCCATGTTAACAGACATACAAAGTCTAAACAACATCCATGTCAACAGACATACAACGTCTAAACAACGATGCATTGAAGCTGACGCAGCAAAGTCGATGCAACAATGAAATTGACATAGCGTGTAGCATCGGCTCCGGAACTTGTTACTCAAAAGTACCAGATAAATGTGGAAAATGATCATACCGACGGTAACGGGCTTCCGTGGCCTAGTGGTTAAGAGCGCTGACTCTTCAGTGATAATTAGGTCTCTCACCGCTGTGGTTCGAGTCTCGCTCGGGTCATATGTGAGACGCCAAGTTCCGCAACGGAAGGTAATGTGGTTTTTTGCCGGGTACTCTGGTTTTCGCCCATCTCTGATTAACGATCGCTCGGTACGGGTGAAAAAATCTTGAAAGGGCCGTAAAACCAAAACCAAAAAAAAAAAAAAAAAAAACACGGACGATAGGTAATGACTTAATTTGGGGTTATTACGTAGTGCTAGAACCTAAAACCACTTCCCATCACGTGAACAAGTCCGTGAAATTAAGACCCCACTAAACCCCATTTTATATAAAGAAAACTGGGGTTTACGGGGAATAACATTAATTTCCTTAGTTCTGCTCCAAGACATAGGCTGTGGGTACTCGTTAGAACCGCCTCAATGAGGCGGTTCTAACGAGCATCCAAAACCTATGTTTGGAGTATAAATAAGAAAAATATCACAAATCTTCATCATAAGGTTTGAGAAATTTACTATATCCCACGGATGTGTTATCCTAATGCCATATTTACTGAACTTATTTTCTCTGAAATTCTTGTGCAGTCATTTTGGAAAGCTTTGAAAACGTTTGAGGGTCACTGATGATGTCACTTATTGGCCGAAACTAGCTATTCTGGCCCAGAAAACATGTACACTCCATATGTTCCAGTTTTGTGGTGCATTCCTTGCTTCCAAAGGATACCACACTTTCGGATGCTTCTTTAAACCTAGGTCCCGTCTCCGTATGGCCTTAGCTGTTGGAGGGACGTAAAACTCAAACACTCACTCACTCACTCCAAAGGATAACCATTTCCAGAACATATTTAACGTCACTACAGCTGGTGTCTGGGAATGTGTGGCGGCCGTAAAAAGTCTCCCTGCCCAACATGATAGTGTAGTTTATATTTTCTTGCCCTTCCATTGGTGAATTTTGAAATTTTTGAGGGTCACTGATGAGGCCTAATTGGGCAAAACTAGCAAGTCTTGTCCAGAAAACATGTGCACTCCATATTTTACAGTTTTGTGTTGTATTCCTTGTTTCCAAAGGACAACCCTTTCTAGAACATATTTTTAGAAGTTAGTAGATGAGAGAAAGTACAAAAAGGGGAGAGGGAATTATTGAAAGGTTGTTGGATTGCTTTTCGGTTTAGACAACATGTACGATAGAAGTTGGTCTTCTGTCTTCCTCGACTGGTAGGCGAGTATCTCTAGCAATGTTAATAATAAGACGATTCATTACGATAACAGTTTTCCCTGATTATTTGGCCACCCTCCAGAGGTACTTAGACCGCCCCATCATAGAATCTCACTGGGACATGGAATCCAAACATAGAAAGGCGGCATAATGCTGCGTTTTACCAGATCTGCGCTTCTTGTTTAAAATGCTGGTATTTAAGTGTTAAACTAACAGTTTTAGATTACAACTAGGATGAAAATTATTTTAGCTGCCCTTTATATTACAGCGAAAGTAACCTTTTGTGAACGGAAAAGAAATTTATGAAAGTACTTTTATCTCAGAACATCTTAAGTTTCCTCAATACATTGGCACAAGAAAGATATAGATGAAAGATTTGCAAGTTGATTTTCCCCCAAAATATAATCCTGATTTCCGTTTTAAAATGCATGTCCCACAAGAAAAAGGTTTGGTGGTATCAACGGTTATTACAGCAAGTATTTTCTTGCATTAGCAACATCCCTGTGCCTTTGAAAATAAATGAAATTCTGTATTTTTCACTTTTACCAGGAAAAAAGGAAACCGCTTTAAAGACTTTTTTAAAAGTTACTAAAATAGCTGCAGATCAATAGTCCACATCAAATACTAGCGACTCGGACAAAGCTTTCTATCAAAAAGGCTACCTGAATTGAAAACCAGATTTTTTTTGACATGTTTATTCTCGATGGGCGCCATCATCTCCTTTTCTTGCGGTAAATCTGAAATGCTGAGATTTCATCAATTATGCCTTCCACATTTTATTTTCCCCATCATCAATAAAAATACCTTGAAAAGTCAACTATGTAGCCTTCTTCCTGCATATACCATAATGAAATCGCCTATCTTGGAAGCCTGTCATCACTGATAAATTAGTGTAGCTGTCAAATTGAAGAGATTTCCATCTTGCCAAAAGCAAAAACGTATTCATACGACTTGGAACTAATCCCCCCCTCCCCCCCCAAAAAAAAACAAAAACAAAAAAAAACAATAGCACACCATTATTTTAAATTTAAAACTTAATATTCATATTTGAAACTGTCTTGCACCTAAGTTCACGTATTTTCTAACATAATTTGCTAGTTTTTACGTGTAGCATTGTCCTGTTTGTGTTGTTCGGCCCTGTTTCCAAGTAAACAAGTTGAAAAAGGTAGGTTTCTTTTTTAACTTCTTTCAGCAAACATATTAAAAGCATTGGGCTTCTGTGAAATTTTACCAACCCGCACATTGGTAAGTAAGTGACACAACAGATCATTATTTGGATTAGATAAATATGTCCAAACATCAATTATTTGTTTATGGTGACTCATGTGAACCAATGTAACAAATCAATGGGTAAAAGTCACTGCTATAACATAGCAGTTATTGGAAGTGATCAGAAGCCTTTTGGGCAAAATTCCTGGTGCTGAAAAAGCTGCTTTCATTCTTTAGGTTCAAATATGGGGATAAACTGTTTTTATCTTAATTTCATTTTTTTTTTTTTTTTTTTTTTTTTTTGGCCTTGGATTTAATTCCAGTATCAAATCACCCACCCAGTAAACACAATCAATAACACAGTGAAACTTTGATGCAGTGATTCATAAATTGTTATAAATTGCATGAATGAAATATATAAAATGAAATACTGAAAGCTCCAAAGAAGGTCAATCATTTTACAAGCTAAATGCAAGAGCTTGCAACACCTCAACCCAATCAGTGATCTTACAGCCAACTTGGTAGAACTGTTCATTTTTGGCTACCATACACTGAATTTAAAAATAGTACCAGGTGAAATAATTACACTTTTGTGGGCGGGGGGGGGGGGGAGGAATCATAAATTTTCAGTACTATTTAGGTATTTTACTTGAAATTCCACTCTTGCAGTGCCTAAAGGCAACCTTGAGCCACATTTCTATGATAGTATTTTACACATTTTTGTTCTGTGGATTAAGATATCATTTTTTGCACAACCAAGAAAAAAAGCAATAAATTACTAACATGGTGACTTTCTAATAAAAATATTTTGCTTTCATATTTTTACATTTACATGGACTACAATCTGATGAAAAATCTGTTTGGGTAACTATTTGCAAATATGATTTTTTCAGTACCTCAAATGTAGTGAAATAACTGTATTAAGGAACCTTAAATCACCTTCTTTAAAGTAGCTTTTTGTTGTCTGTGGCGTTACTAAACCGTACAAATGTGAAATAATTGGAATATACAAGATAAAAATTGCAACATGTGTGCACGTGATGGCCGATTTCGAAAAAATAAAAAAAAAAACATTACAGAAGACCATCATGGAGACATGCCTATGCAAATTTGACCCTCTTAAACTCCACTTTTATCCAGTAGAATGGGATTTGTAGGGGTGTACATTATTTTTCGCATTTCTGCCCAAAACATAGATTTTTGGTACTCGTCAGAAACCGCCTCGTAGAGACGGTTCCAACGAGTACCCAAAATCTATGTTTTGAGCTGAAATATGAAAATAGCAGAATCTTTTATCTGAATATTTTCACTTTTTGGTGGAAAAATGTTCAATTTATTTGAATAGGATGTTTTCGTAATGCAAAAAAAATAAATATAATAATAAAAATAATAATGGCCACACTCATAATTTAAAATAACTGGAGTATAGAATGCATATTACAGGACCTTCGTTTGAATAAACTCTCGTCAAAGGAAAAAACACTTCTCAAAGCATAAACTAACGTCTAGTCTAGTTGTAAGTTTCACAAGAACGAAGTAGAAACTATTTCAGCTCACTGAATAACAAACTTTCTTTCGTAAACAAAAACAAAACAAAAACAAAAACAAAAAAAAAAACCCTTCCCATCACGAAAGGAAAGTTCCTTCCGTTGATTAGACCAATAGGGGACAGACTTTTTTCCTAAGCATTTTCAGTAATGAAACAAAGCGAAAGCAACGAAAAAGAATTTTCAAAAGGAAATATGGCCCTGGTGTAGATTTCACACCTCCATCTGTTTCATGCAAAAATAGATTGATTTACGATCAGCACTAGCATTATAATCGATCCTTATGTGATGAAACCAAACATGATAATAACCACGGCCTTTCCTTCCAAACGATGTCAAAATGGTGTCAGTAGTTTCCAAATTGGCAATTTTGTGACGCAAGTAGCCGTACAGTTAAGTCAGCATTTTTTTCCAACTTGCCGTACTTAAAAAAATCCAAGTTGCCGTACTCCTCTGTATTTTGTTTTTTTGAAAGAAAACTGCATTATAAAGCGGACGTTTAATACTTATACACAACTACTTTTCTAACCATCTGAAAGTTGTCCACATGAGTCTTTACTTTAATAAATTGCACATTAGACAAATTGTTTAACATTTTGATAGATAGATAGATAGATAGATAGATAGATAGATAGATAGATAGATAGATAGATAGATAGATAGATAGATAGATAGATAGATATGTAGCGAATGAATCGTAAAGAAGAAGCTAAAAGAATATACATATATATAATTATTTCATCAGCCTAAATACTTTTGTAAGCCTTCATGAATGAAGGTTAAACAAATAAAGCTCTTATATCTATGTCAAGACAGGGACATGGATCATTCACACAGAGCTCTTCGTCAATAACAAAACGATCCCCGGGATTACTAAATTTCCTTAATTAAAGCAGACCTTGATTCGAGAAATTCAAGAAATACTAGGTTTTACCAACTTCCCTATTTTCATTTCCAATATGCATATGCACAATAAGATAGCGGATGTGAACGGAAGATTGCGATTGAACTGGACTGGTTTGTTTGTAGGTGGCAGCATATTCTAGTTTAGGTCTAACTAGTGACTTGTATGCTGTTGCCTTGATGTCCTTTGGGCATGCAGATAGATTTCTGCGTAGGATAGGAAAGCAACTGTCTGGCTGTCTGCCGTAGATAGCATGTCATAGTCTAGCTACTAGACCTTGATGTCATATTAACCAATTACCAACCTTCATGTGTTTTTTTTATCAAATATGAAACCTTGTTAGACTTTAATCTTGTCTCAGACACCAAGGTCTAGTACAATGCGAATTTTACCTCGCAAGATTCTCCTTGGTAATGATTGATTACAGCTACAGTCATGAAATGTTTATTGCCTTTCTGTACCCCTTACCGAACACCAACTGATAAGGCAAACTGGCATTTTAGTCAGAGTATATCTTCCCATGATCAAATAAGGGGTAGAAGAATATTACTTATTAACTTTAAAATATGATATCCGACTAGAAGCTAGTCTAAGCATGTCAGTGTGACTATTTCACACCAGTGTACTGTCTATAGCCAGGTTTTTTGCTTTACTTCTGGCAATGGATGTTGTATGATGACTCCATTATCTTGCTTTTGTTGCCGATTCTGATGTACTCAGACAAAGTCTTATCGCGGTGAAAACGCATCTGCCAATCTCTCTCCCATTCTTGTAAATGATTCAAGTCCTCTTGAGCGACAGCAACTCGGTACAACAGGCAGTGATTAGCGAACAGGGGAGACGTGTGGTGGCAAGTCGTTGATGCATATGAGGAAGAGCAGAGTGCCGAGCACTGTACTCTGTGGAACACTAGAAGTAACGGGCGCAGATGAAGAAATCATCAATTACGACTTTCTGGTATCCATCAGCAATGAAATTCTTGATCCACGACTTTGTCTTGCTTGGTATCCCGTAACAGCAGAGCTTGACTGCAAGTCGTTGTGCGGAACCTCGTGAAAGGCCTTGCTGAAATCCAGTAGGATGACATTTATGCGCTGTCTGTTGTTCATTCCGCCGGCTTGCTATCAGCTGGTACCCCAATAGCCCCCCCCCCCCACCACCCCCGAGCAGGGAGAACGACCCAATGTACAGCGAAAGAGCCGATTACTGTGCAGAGTTTCATCCTGCAAACCTGGATTTTATGTAATAAACTGAGCGTGACAGCCCAGAGTGGTTAGTGCATTTGACTCTGATGCCAGAGGCCCCCGGTTCGACCCTGCGATGATTATTTCGGTGTCTGAACACCATTTACAGCGATGAACGTCAAAATGCGCACCGCCCTTTGGATCGGAACGTTTAACTGGAGGCACCGGCCCATAGGGGCTTGAAGAAATATATGGGCTGCATGATGCTTCCACGCAGAGCTGAATCCGGCCCGCACACTAGTACTGGTAAACCGCTTAGAGGATCTAAGCCTGTCCAGGAACCGCGGTGCGAGGCGGACCGCCCATGCTAATAAACCCTATGGGTTTGATTGGGCGACAGGGCTTGAGATGTCATTTCATCTCAATGTCGGGTAAAAGTCCCACAAAATTGGAAGCAACATCCCCAAAATGACCTTTAAAGTGTTGACGGGGACATTAAACCTCAAATCAAACAAACAAACTGGAGGCGCCCTGTTCAGGGAGAGTGATCCCCTATGCAGATTTACTGTCTGTTTGTATTGGGGTTTACGACCCAGTCAACACTATTTAGGCCGTTTTTGAGCCTGTCAGTTTACTTTTCCTGGACAGGCTTATACGCAAGAGGTAACCAGGAGAGTGCACATTCTTTCGCCAGAAACTGACAACTGCCCTTCTTGAACCAGCGGAATGGAGAGAATGACCGTAGAAAAGATTTCATGATCAATCCCCACGAAAGAATATTGCCGACCCCGGCAGGTATCGAACCTGCTTCCCCATGATCACCAGTCAGACGCGCATCCGACTGAGCTACCAAGGCCGGCGCTGTGCAGTTTAAGACCTCTACCGTAATTGCAAGATTGATGTGTGCTGTAAATCTGCAAGTAATGGTAAAATGCGGCCGATCCCAGTATCAGTGAGTAGAAAGAAGGTCCTGGTGCACGTTTGTTTGTTTGGTTTGAGGTTTCACGTCCCCTTCAACACTGTAAAGGTCATTTTGGAGACGTTGATAACAATTTTGTGGGACTTTTACCAGACATTGAGATGAAATAACTTCTCAAGCCCTGTCGCCCAATGAAACCAATGGACGGACTCGCATCGCTTTGCTTTGCCAGGCTTAGATCCTCTAAGCTGTTTTCCAGTACTCGTGTGTGGGTTAGTTACAGCTCTGCGTGGAAGCATCATGCAGCCCATATATTTCTTCAAGCCACGATGGGCGGTGCGAATATGGATAGTGTTTCTCTTTTGTTTCGGTATTAAGAAGCTCTTGCTCGGCTCCCATGGCGGGACTTGAAGAAATAGGTGAGCTGCATGATGCTGCCAGGCAGAGCTTAAACCGACCGCTTAGGAGTATTGGTAAACCGCCTAGAGGATCCAGGCTTGCCCAGGCAAAGCGGTGCGAGTCGGGCCGCCCATGCATATAAACCCTATTGGTTTCATTGGGCGACAGGGAATGAGATCTCATTTCATCTCAATGCCGGGTATATAAAAGTCCCACAAAATTGTAAGCTTTGTCTCCAAAATTACTTATACAGTGTTGATGGGGACGTTAAACAGTGTTAATTGGGACGTTAACCCTCAAATCAAACAAATCAAAAGGTTATTGCTAGTATCGTCTAATTCTAACAAATACCCACATCATACATGTACTCTCACATGTATGCGGTTTTCGGTAATCTGTAATACTTGTAATCTGGACTAATAATTCTACTTTCCTCAGATGAACCGTAGGTCACCAACTTTTTGTTCGCCGCAGTGATGTTGCCGGCTATTTGTCACGTGACAGGAATATTTTTAGATAGGAATTCCCAACAACAACAAATAAATATAGGTAAACAAAAATGAAGTGAGTGAGTGGGTTTTAGTTTTACGTCCCACCAACAGGTAAAGTCATACGGAGACGGGACCTCGGTTTAAAGACTCATCCGAAAGTCTGGAGAAGCCCGGGATCGATCCTGCGATCCCTAGTTTACAAGGCAAGTAGCGTAACCACTGCACCACGGAGGCTTCTAAAACAAAAATGTGATCGACGATTTTCACAAAGTTCTTAAGTGGTATTTGGTTTCAGAAGAATACAAATGACAAAGCTACATGAATAGAAGAAATAAAACCGAAAAACACGCTTTTCATTTTTGAAGCCCGATAGCTCAATAATGCACCTTTAAATATTTGTACTTTTAACAAACGGTGACGCACTGTGCTCTGGGGCGTCTGATCTGGGTGTACACTGTTTGCCTATATCCCGTTTTGAGACCATAGGCACCATGATTAAAGAAAATAATAAAAAAAAATAGTCCAGTATTGATAGGTCCTTTACATGTATTGGGTCGAACCAAAGTAACTTAGCACAGAAACTATTCAGTGCTGATGTCCACGTGACTATCACTGACTTGAAGGAAATCCAGGTAACGGGTATTTATAGAAAATATCCGCGTTATTCGAGTGTTGCGTAAGAGGGTTATCTATCGTTCGAACCTGGACTGGAATTATGTGTTGGTTTTTGCAAACATTGTAGACCCCGCTGATCAGGGTCTACACTGTTTGCCTACAGTCCAGGAAAGTAATGGTTAAACAAAAGGTTAACAGTCTATGTCACCGTTCAGGATCATTTTTCAGTATAAAATCGGAGACAATCGACCCACCAGCTGGTGCTCAGTGTTTGATTATCATTGCGCTTTATCTGTTAGACGCAAATAAATTGATTCGACCCCCACTATCTTCTAACGGACATCAATGGCCCCCGCCCATCGGGGCTTGAATAAATATATTGGCTGCACGATGCTTCCACGCAGAGCTGAAACCGACCCGCACACGAGTACTGGTAAACCGCTTAGAGGACCTAAGCCTGCCCAGGCAAAGCGGTGCGAGAGTCAGTCCGTCCATGCTTATAACCCTATTGGTTTCATTGGGCGGCAGGGCTTGAGATCTCATTTCACCTTATTGTTGGGTAAAAGTCCCACACAATTGGAAGCAACGTCTCCAAAATGATCTTTATAGTGTTGACGGGGACGTTAAACATCAAATCAAACAAACAAAATAAACAAATTCTAGTGGATTCTGCCCATTGCCATATGTAGGAAAAGTCCATCTATTATATAAGGGGTGCCAGGCTTATAATTTCGTTTTTATTCTTTTTTTTGATAGAACATTCTGTTTGCAAATAGTGCAGGCCCTGATCAGACGCTTTGGCGTCTGAGCTGGGCCTGCACTGTTTGCCAAGGTTTCCCGCATGCAATGGGTTAAATTCAACCCCCATTATGTCCTAACGGACATGACAATATTTGGGCCCCGTCAAGCGATTTAGGTACTTATCGCCTATGCGAGCAGCGAAGGTTCAGGCAAGCCTGCGCATCCGCGCAGTCTCGCCAGAACCTTCGCTGCTCGCTCATACAAGCAGTGAATCAATTGGAACCTTCAGACAGAAAGCCATATCCCTGGCCCATCTGGATGACTGGGCGTGCACAGTTAAAACTTGTCATGACGGAATGCTCGAAGACACAAATTCGCTTTGCGGGGCTAATTTAGTCTATGTTGAATAGAAAACAGCACGGGTGGGTCGAAGGCTGGGAATTAACTCGTAAATCTCTGTACTGTAAGCAAACAGTGCAGATCCTGATCAAACGCCGCGTGCTGTGGCATCTGATCTGGGATCTGCCAAACCAAAGGCAGGGTCTGTAGCAATTTCACATATTTCACCGTTATGAGTTTGTAGTATTTTCGCAATGAAAGAGGGCCCCAGTATATCACATGGGAAGACGTGCCGGACATTGCTTCAAGTATCTTTTCTGCTATTAATCTTCTTTGTTTTTCCTCTAATTGCGCTGCGTACCAACGCAGCGCCATTTGTAATGAGTTTGAGCCACGGACTATGTAATCATGAAACTTTACTTTTCAATGATATAAGCGAATAGTCAGTTACAGAAGCTTGCGTTATTGATGAAATTAAAACACTTTTTTAACAATTTTAATTTGCTACTGCATTCAGTTATACATTTGAAATCTGAATTTTTGCCATTCGAATTCTATTTTTGATATATTCTAGATTTTTAATAACGAACTATGTTTTTTGTTTCAATCATCGAAAGGGTATTCGGTTTTGATTATTATTTTATTTTCAGTCAGTACAGTCCTGAATATACTCCTGACATTTCATTGTTGAATTATCCCAAAATTAAAATTCATTGTTTGAAATGGATGACAGAAGTCTATGTGTGTTTAAAATAGATGACAGTGCTTCTACACAGAATGGTACAATCTACGGTTTAAACGTATCCCTTTCGATTCCAATGATTGTTTACTGCGCAATATTTAAGACCGTTACTACAGCAAAGGTTAACCCTTTCAACCCTGAAGCCCGGCACAGATACTAATGCAAACGTGTAGATCCTGATGAGATGGCGCATAATGAGCCACCTTATAGGGATATATAACTTGTTATCCTGATGACTCTTTTAAGCTAGATACTATATAAAGTAGAATGGACGTGCCCAAAGTCAGTGATGGTAGAGCCCACGCCGATAACTCAGGGGTGGAAGGGTTGAAGGGTAAATAAATCTCTTAGTTTAGATTGAAAAAATGGCCCTGAAGGGGAACTTGAACTGTTTCGTTTAACCCTTTACCCTAAGCAAACAGTGCAGACCCTGAACAGACACCGCATTCTGATATGGGTATACACTTATTGCAAAACCCAACACATGATTGCAGTCCAGATTCTACAGATAATTCTCTAAGAAGTAAATAACGCGGCTATTTTTATTATTATTTGAGGTTTAACGTCCCCGTCAACACTGTAAAGGTCATTTTGGAGACGTTGCTTCCAATTTTGTGGGATTTGTTCCCGACACTGAGATGAAATAACATCTCCAGCCATGTCGACCAATGAAACCAATAGGTTTTATAAGCATGGACTGTCCGACTTGCACTGCTTTATATGGGCAGGCTTAGTTCCTCTAAGCGGTTTACCACTGAGTCCTCGTGTGGGGTCGGATTTCAGCTCTGCGTGGTAGCATCATGCAGCCCATCTATTTCTTCAAGCCCCGATGGACTGGGGCCGCCCGACATTGAGATGAAAAGACAACGCAAGCCCTGCCGCCCAATGAAACCAATAGGGTTTATAAGCATGGACGGGCCGACTCGCACCGCCTTGCCTGGGCAGGCTTATATCCTTTTAGCGGTTTACCAGTACTCGTGTGCGGGTCGGTTTCAGCTCTGCGTGGAAGCATCATGCCGCCAAACTATTTCTTCAAGCCCCGATGGGCAGGGGCGTTTTTTTTTTTTTTTTGTAAATGATCCTCACCTTGATTTCCTAAAAATCACGCCTATATAAATTTGACCCCCTTAAACCCCACTTTTATGTAGTGAAACTGGAGTTAACGGTGATACCCATTATTTTTTCTCATTTCTGATTAAAATAGCTTGTAGATGCCCGTTAGAACCGCCGGGCCGAGGCGGTTCTAACGAGTAATCACAATCTATATTTTGAACAGAAATATGATAATATCAGATTTTCTTCTATCTGAAAGTTTTTTTGACAGTAACATTTTCAATGTATTTGAATAGGTGTTCTTTGGTAAAGAGTGATAGTCACGTGAGCGCAACGTTGAAAGTGTTGTGCTTAGTAACTTTGGTCGATTGGCAAACAATCGACCCAAAAAGTGTTTTTGTGTGGGTCTGGGAGGGGTGGTATTAACAGTGATTTCCGACATTGTTGGTTACTTCCCATCAGGCACATGACGTAATTATGACGTCACATCAACGTCGGTGCAACGTCATGACTTTAATGCAACGTCACATCTACGTCGGTGCAACGTCTCGACATTGCACCGACGTTGAGTTGACGTTGCCCTTGCGACGTGTGCCTGCTGGGTTATTGATATTCTCATACTGATTTTAAACTACATTATTTAAAACATTCATTATGCAATGAAAAATGGGACTGAAAATTTAAGCAGAACAATTAATTTTCTTTCATCCAATGTTAAATTTGCGAAAATCAAATAAAAACAAATTGGGTCATTTTGAGGTTGTTTTAATTTTTTCGGGATTTTCGGAGCTGGAAAAATGCCAGTACAGGTAAAGTCCCTTGATTTGACATGAGGCATGATGATCCCAATTGTCCCGTATGTACAAAGAATCTTTCTTCCATCGGACCATAAGAGAGTGGAATGGTCCTTCCGATTCGATCATTTCCACAGTTGAAGGTGCTGATAATACTGAAGCTAATTTTGCCTCTTTCGTGAGAGCCAGGAATAACTTCACAGGTCCTGATCTTTGAATGGCATTTGACGTATTCTCAGTAATAATTCCGAATGCTGATTCTGGTATGTGACTCTACCGATAGAGAAGAACCAGCATTTCCTAGGATCATCCCAGAAGGCAAATATAGAGTCACTCACCTCAGAGTGCATAGGTCACTTCAATGTTTTTCACACGGTGCATCGTGACATTGACATTTGACCCTTGACCTCGACAATCTATAGTGTTCATCATCGCTCCACGGGAAAAATTTGGAATGTTTGATACTTCAATGATGATAGCTTTGCCTTTTATCCTGTCCACAATGTTTTCAATGTCAAGTCCATTGTTAACTTGGCATTTGACCCTTGACATTGAAAATCAATAGGATTTATTCTCTCTCCATGGGGAACATTTATGGGAGGTATGATGCTTCTCCGATGATGGCATTGTCTTTAATCCTGTTCACAAGTTTCCGGACACACGGACACCCACACAAACACCCACACACGGACGTATGGTATCGATCAGGGGATAATAACGAACAATCATGTAATGTGTCATTGACTGGTGACAGATAGATCTCAAAGCTATAATTCTGAAGTCATTCAAAATTCCTAAAGTATTCTGTTGCTTATTTGCGGCGAAATGCTCTTTATGACCTGCTCGCGTCGCGATGTTTCATACTCTTTTTCCACCTTCTCTGTTTATGATTTGTACTGCCCGCAATTGGGAATGGCCTTAGAAAACCTTTCCTATAATGAATCGGTAAAATAAGGCTCATTCTCATGTATTCGGTCCAACCCTTTAAAGACATGCACAATTATGAAATCTTTTAATGAAAGTAAAGGTAAACTAGATCGCGCAGTCGATGGTATACCATCGCAAATACCCGCTTTTTCTAGGAATAACACTAATGACTATGTATAAGCTAGCCAAAACTACATATAAGTTAAAAAATTTGCAAAGTACATTCTAACTGATAAGCAAAGTTTCAGGAGTGTAACTCTTATAGTTTAGAAGATATGGCAAAGTCATACTTTTTTACCTTTGACCTTGGGATCATGTTGAGGTCCACCAAAATTATCCCAATTTATCCTATATTCCAACGGCCATCCAATATCCAAGTTTCAGAAGTGTAACACCAATAGTTTAGAAGATATGACAAAGTCATACTTTTTAACTTTTGACCTTGGGGTCATGTTGAGGTCGAGGTCACACCAAAAGTATCCCAATTTATTCTATATTCAAAGGGCCATCCAATAACCAAAGTTTCAGAAGTGTAACTCCAATAGTTAAGAAGATATGACAAAATCATACTTTTTTACCTTTGACCTTGGGGTCATGTTGAGAACGAGGTCACACCAAAAGTAGCCCAATATATTCTATATTCTATCTATCTATCTATCTTCTTATACTGAGTCGGTCATATTTGGCCATTACCTCAGTTGGGTGGGTGGCTAAATTTAAAATTTAGCACAAAAAAAAATCATCTCTGGATGAGTCCTTAAAACTATTTACAATCCAAGCACAGAGGTATCCTAAAACGCATACCTCTGAGTCTCAATCTTATACTGTGCGGGCTTTGAACTCCTCTGCAGTCTTGGCATTCACCGCAGAAGATGGAAGACTAATCCACTGAGGAATAGTTCTAGGGAAGAAAGAGTTTTTCAGGGCATCACTATAGGACTGGTACCTACGATACTGTGAGTTATTTGCTCTTGATGCCCTTGTCCGGGTTGACACTGTTGCAGGGGTCAAATACCTATCCTTGTTAATTGATACTGTACCAGAATGTATCTTGTAGAAGAAGGTTAAGGAGGACTGCTCACGACGGACCTCCAGGGATGGCCACTGTAGCTCATCAAGCATGTCACCGACGCTACTTCTATTTCGCCATCGTCTGCAGGTCCATCGAGCAGCTGTCCTCTGCACCTTCTCCACCTGCTGAATCTGAGTTTTAACATATGGATGCCAAATGGGTGATGCATATTCAAGCTGAGGGCGAACCAATGTTTTATATGCAACATCCTTTGTCTGCCGAGGTGCAAAAGCCAAATTACGTTTAAGGAATCCTAAGGTCCTAGTTGCTTTAGATGTTATTTCAGAGATATGTTGACCCCAATCGAGATCGTAGTGATGGTGATACGAAGATATTTGGCGGAATGAACTTGCTCCAAAGTTTGCTGCTGTAGTGTGTAATCATGCTTAATTTGCTTGTCCTGAAGGTGTCGTGACACCCTCATTGAATGGCATTTGGCTACATTGAACTTCATCTGCCAATCTGCTTCCCATTGTGCAAGTCGATCCAGGTCAGCTTGTAAAATGCGACAGTCAGAAGAAGAATATATGTCCCTATACAGGACACAATCATCAGCAAACAAACGGACAGATGACCTGATGTTATCAGGGAGATCATTGATGAATATCAAAAAGAGGACCGGTCCAAGGACCGAACCTTGTGGGACACCAGATAGAACAGGGACTGGATCAGACGCTTGGCCGTCAAGTACAACTTGTTGAGAGCGCCCGGAGAGCCAGGAGCTAATCCAATTATGTGTGGATCCTCTTAACCCATAGTAGTCCAACTTGTACAATAGCCTTCTGTGAGGTACCTTGTCAAAGGCCTTGGCGAAATCCATGATGATCAAGTCAGTCTGTTTGTGGCCACGGTTTTGTGGCCTCATCCAGATTACTCACAATATTCCAAGGGCCGTCCAAAAACCAAAGTTTCAGAAGTGTAACTCCGTTAGTTTGGAAGATATGACAAAGTCATACTTTTTACCTTTGACCTTTGGGGTCATGTTGGGGTCAAGGTCACACCAAAAGGAGCCCAATTTATTCTATATTCCAAGGGTCATCCAATAACCAAAGTTCCAGAAGTGTAACTCCAATAGTTTATCTTAACCGTTTTCAGAGGAGATCCATTCCATAGAAACTCGACGGACGTATGTACACACACACAGATACTTACATACAAACATACATACATTCAGACCCCCGGACTGATAGACACTCGACTCTGACACGAAAACAATATACCCACTTTTTCCTCGAAAAAGCGGATATAAAAAGTTGTTTTCCGCAGCGCTTCCTCCTTTGCTCCAATATGGAGCAATTTTTTACTTGTTTACCATGTTATTCGATTTTTGTCTGAAGCTCTGTATTTTTTTCTCGATGTAGCTAATATGTTAATTAATTTAAACATGTCTGTGCACTCGATTTATCCGCCATTAACCCATTTGGTACCAGAAACTCCAAAACGGGTACCCTGGCAAACAGTGCAGGCCCAGATCAGACGCCGCAGAACGCGGCGTCTGATCAGGGCCTCCACTGTTTGCTAAAAGTTCAGTCATTTTCCAAATAGGTTTTGATGACAACACAACCTGACACCCCTAAATTTCGAAATGAACTCCTGCTATATATAAGGCGAAGATTTCATCTTGTACAAAAATGCTTAATACCTAGTATATTTCCTCCAGGAAGCTATTTGTCCCTTTCGTTTAAATAAATTCTTATACTATACCATGCTCTTTTCTGTGAAGATATGTCATATATTGAATGAACACAAGACATGGTTACAGTCCAAATTCTATAGATGACCCTCTTACGCAAAAACCCTTAATCACAGCGATAAGAATGGCGCTGCCAGTGATAGTCACGTGGTCTTTAGTTGCGAAAAGCTACTGCGCTTTATAACTTCAGAGCTGACAAAAAATACCACAATTATGCACTTGCGTATGTAACGCGACGTCTGATTGGATGACGTCAACAATTTTGCGAAAGTATATTCTGCGAAACCCGACGTCATCACGTAACGCCGTTAGCATTTGATGACATTTAAGCCAGCGCATGACAAAACCTACAATCAGACATGTGCGCCCAACGAAGACTCAGATCAGCCTGCGCATCGGCGCAGTCTGATCAGAGTCTTCGTTGTGCGCTCTAAGGATAGATAAGGGTCCAATGCTCCTTCATGCAGCAAGAAAAGTCTCTGGTTAGACTATATGGATGCGCCGGCTGATCTGAGTCTTCGCTGGACGCACATGTCTTATTATAGGTTTTGTCATGCGCTGGCTCGTTTGGTTTTTACGCAACTCACAACACCTCCTGGTTAGTTGAATTGGGATCCCTGTATTGAAAATTGTCATGGGTGTGTGGGGGGGTGAGTGTGTGTGTGTGTGGGGGGGGGGGGTAAATCGTCGTTTTACGGCTGCAAATTACGTTTTACGGCCGCTAACGCATCGCCGTAAATCCCGAAATGACGTTTTTAAATACAGTTCACTCCTATTTTTAATATAAACGGGACTCTCCCTTTTCCAACAGTAAAAATGCAAGTTCAATGGATTTAACAGTGGAAAAACCCATATGTAAAATTCGCAGAAATCGCCTATTTTTAAACATTACTCCAGGAGTGGGAGGTAAGTTTAATTTTGTTGTATATAGCATTAACAAGTCTTTCTAATGAATATCCTCGCAAACCCCAAAGTGTGGTTTACTAGAGTATATAGAGAAAAATGTGGTTTACACGAGGATGTTAGACTCATCTTAGTAAAGGCACAGCATCGTTGTTTAAAGGGAAAGTAATGTTGTAACATTACTTTCACTTTAAACAACGATGCTGTATTTTTGCTGTTATTGATCAACTGTGTATACTTTACATTCTGTTTGTTTGAATTAGGGGATAACTGTACTGAAAATTGTCATTTGGGGAGGTAAATCGGAGGTTTTACGGTCGGAAATTTCGTTTTACGGCGACGCGTTAGCGGAGCCGTAAAACGTAATTTGCGACCGTAAAACCGACGATTTACCTCCCCAAATGACAATTTTCAATACAGTTATCCCCATTCTAATGCACATTTTCGGTTGTTAAGCTAAAAAATGTACTATTTTGCACAAGGCGACAAGCGCAGTGAGCTGCGTAAAACCAAATACCAGCCAATGAAAACCGACGTTACGTGATGACGTCGGGTTTCCGACAGTATATCGCAGATTCTAATGCACTTGCGTATGTAACGCGACGTCTGATTGGATAACGTCAAAAATTTGCAACAGTATATTCTGCGATATACTGTCGGAAACCCGACGTCATCACGTAACGTCGGTTTTCATTGGCTGGTATTTGGTTTTACGCAGCTCACTGCGCTTGTCGCCTTGTGCAAAATAGTACATTTTTTAGCTTAACAACCGAAAATGTGCATTAGAATGGGGATAACTGTATTGAAAATTGTCATTTGGGGAGGTAAATCGTCGGTTTTACGGTCGCAAATTACGTTTTACGGCTCCGCTAACGCGTCGCCGTAAAACGAAATTTCCGACCGTAAAACCTCCGATTTACCTCCCCAAATGACAATTTTCAGTACAGTTATCCCCTAAATATACTGTTGCAAATTTTTGACGTTATCCAATCAGACGTCGCGTTACATACGCAAGTGCATTAGAATTTTGTTTAACGTCCCCGTCAATAATGTTTGTGTCATTTTTGGGAATTTGGAGACGTTGCTTGCCATTTTGTGGGACTTTTACACGACAGTGAGATGAACTGACACTTTGATATGTACATAGTATATGTTTATGTGTCATGACATTTCTAATAAACTGACATTTCAAGTCCTGTAGCCAAACTATTAGGGCTTATATGTATGCATTGGACTCGCACACTTTGCGTGGGAGGCTTCAGGAGTCCTTCTAAGCGGTTTACCAGTACTCATGTGCGGTCAGTTTCAGCTCTACGTGGAAGCACCATGCAGCCCAATCTATTTCTCCTAGAGCCCCGATGGGCGGGGCCCCAACAGTTTATTGGAAGGTACAGCCTAAAAGCAGGGACCAGTCTAATAGCATAGTCTGAAAGCGAAGAGCTACAGAATATTAAAGGGAATGTGCAGACTTTCAGGGGAGGCAACTCCTACAACAGTATTTTTGTCTCCCATGTCAATAGCGGTCAGCTCTTAAAGGAACTAATTTGCTCCTGAGGAGCAAATTCTTTCCTTTAAGAGTGGACCCCTTTTTGCATGGGTCAGGCAAACAAGAAGTCCCAAAAGTTGTTTCCCTTTGAAAAAAAATGGCTGGAAAATCTGCAACCAGAATCTATATTTTAGGAGGACTACATAAAGTCGAACAGCAATAACTTGAATACCTTATGGTTGATGAAGTTTTGGCCCATTTAACATTCTGCATGCATTGTATTGTATTAATATAGATACATATCGCTAATCCGTGTTTGCGAAACCAATCAATGGTTCATTGAGCGTATGTTGTGAAGAGAATGTTTGATTTCTCTTTCGTGCAAGATCGATTTTTATTTCACCGACACTGGCCTTATTGTGAAATTTTATATCCAGTTCTGTTTGTTTGAATTAGGTCAACACTATTTAGGTCATTTTGGAGACGCTGTTTCCAACTTTGTGGGACTTTACCCCGACATTGAGGAGAAATGACACCTCAAGCCCTACCGCCCAATGAAACCTGAAAGCTTATATGCATTTGACAATCTGACTCACACTGCTTTGCCTGGGCAGGCTTAGTCCTAAGCGGTTTACCAGTACTCGTGTGTGGTCTGACTCAGCTCTGCGTGGAAGCATCATGCAGCCCAGTCTATTTCTTCAAGCCCCGATGGGCGGGAGCGAATTTATATCCAGTACATGAATATAAAATATAAGATATCCAGCATAAAATAAAATCTGGCGCGACATGGTGGCATAAGATAAAATGTGGCATGGGCTTGCCCGAGGAATTGATATGCCCTCAGGGGGGGAGGGGGGGGGCAACTCTTTCAAAAATATTTGTCTATCATATCATAAGGGTCTACTCCTAAAGGGAAGGAAGAGCAAATTTTCCCTTTAGGAGTAGACCAATTTTTGTAGGGATTTAGATTTCTGGAAAGTCAAAAGTCTTCCACAAAAGTTGTTTCTCCTGGGGAAGAAGGGCGGGTAATTTGTCAGATGCATCAAGGGGAACGGGAACACCTTCAGGGGAGGCAACTCCCGCAATAGTATTTTTGCCTCCCAAGTCAATCGGGGTCAACTCAGGAGCAAATTCATTCCTTTAAGAGTTGACCCCGATTGACTTGGGAGGCAAAATACTTTTGCGGGAGTTGCCTTTTCTTTAACAGTAGACCATTTTTTAGTGGGACAGATTTGTTTGTTTGTTTGATTTGAGGTTTAACGTACCCGTCAACACTATAAAGGTCATTTTGGAGACGTTGCTTCCAATTTTGCGGGACATTTACCCGACATTGAGATGAAATGACATCTCAAGCCCTGTCGCCCAATGAAACCAATAGGGTTTATTAGCATGGACGGTCCGCCTCGCACCGCTGTTCCTGGACAGGCTTAGATCCTCTAAGCGGTTTACCAGTACTAGTGTGCGGGCCGGATTCAGCTCTGCGTGGAAGCATCATGCAGCCCATATATTTCTTCAAGCCCCTATGGGCGGGGGCGGTTAGTGGGACAGAGCTTATAGAAAGCGAATAGGAAGTCGCGAAAGTTGTATCCCTTTGTAAAATGGCGGAAACATCTGTCAGGTGTTCCCATTCCCCTTAAATTGAAGGTTGTTTTAACCTTTATTCCGTTGCATAAAATAATTTAGCCACACCCACATCAAATTACTCATTCGAATTCGCAAACCGAATGACAAACAGTGTAGATCCTGATCAGATGGTTTCTTCAGATCTGGATCTACACTGTTTGCAAATGTAGGATAACTTTAAGGAACCGTTTTTGACCCCAGGCCTTGATGTTTGATTCGTCATTTATAACTTTTTATTTTACAAAGGACAACCGTTTTTGACTTCCTATTTATTCGCAAAAGGGGTCTCGGTCCCCGCCCATCGGGGCTTGAAGAAATAGATGGGCTGCATGATGATTCCACGCAGAGCTGAAACCGGCCGCACATTTAAGCCTGCCCAGGCAAAGCGGTGTGAGTCGGATCGTCCATGCTTATAAACCCTATTGGTTTCATTGGGCGACAGGGCTTCATCTCAGTGTCGGGTAAAAAACCCACAAAATTGGAAGCAACGTCTCGTAAATGATCTATAAAGTATAAAATAATGTATTCTTCCAAACATGTAATCTCCAAAACTGTAAAAAAAAAATAATAATAGTAATAATGAATATATATAAAAAGTTGAAGTTGCGAAAACATTTTTTCCAATGGAAAATAAAATTTATAGGATTTGTATGCTTTGTTGCTGTTTTTTTTTTTTTTTTTTGTTTGTTTGTTTTGTTTTGTTTTACATACTCGTTAGAAACGTCTCAATGAGGCGCTTCTAACGAGTACCGACAGTCTATGAACTAGCCTCAAGGAGGCGGTTCTAACGAGTATATACCGACAGTCTATGAACTCGCCTCAATGATGCGGTTCTAACGAGTACCGACCGTCTATGAACTCGCCTCGATGAGGCGTTTCTAATGACTACCGACAGTCTATACTCGTAATATGTATTTGATCAAATTTAAGAGAAATAGTATATAGCCTTGTAAACCCCACTTTTCACCGAATAAAGTGGGGGTTTGTAATTTTATTCGTTAGACGGATCTGCAAAAGTGATTAACAAACACAAGATTGTTTCAGCTTATACATCCCGAAAACACGCCTATATAGTTTTGACCCCCTTGAACCCCACTTTTATATAGTAAAACGCGGGTTTACGGGGGTATACCTTATTTTTCTTATTTCTGCTCTAAAATATAGATTGTGGGTACTCGTTAGAACCGCCTCGATGAGGCGGTTCTAACGAGTGCCCACAATCTATATTTTGAGCAGAAATAAGAAAAATATCACAATTTTTCACCATGAAATTTTTATTTTTTTGGCGATAAAGGTTGCAATGTATTTGTATAGGCGTGTTTTCGTAATGTTTTACAGCATCAACATAGATCCACAGAAGACCGAACTACAGAGCAATGGCGCTATCTGCCCCACTTCCACCTCCGCCAGTACAGATTACCCGGCATAAAAGTAAGTACATGTAGTTTGTTTGTTTGAATTGAAGTTTAACGTTCCCGTCAACACTATTTAGGTCATTTCGATACGTTGCTTCCAATTTCATGGACATTTTACCCGACATTGAGATTTTGTTTGTTTGTTTGAATTGAGGTCTAACGTCCCCGTCAACACTATTTAGGTCATTTGGATATGTTGATTCCAATTTTATGGTATTTTTACCCGACACTAAGATGAAATGATATCCAAAGCCCCGCCGCCCAATGTAACCAATAGGGCTTATGTGCATTGGACGGCCAGGCTCCCACCACTCTGCCTGAGCAGGCTAAGTCCTTCTATTAACGGTTTACAAGTACTCATGTGCGGTCAGTTTCAGCTCCACATGGAAGCACCATCCAGCCCAGTCTATTTCTCCTAGAGCCCCGATGGGCGGGGCCCCAACAGTTTATTGACAGGTGAAGATTGGAAGTGAGAGCCTAAAAGCGGGGATCATTCCAATAGTAGAGTTTGAAAGCGAAGAACCTGCGTTCTACAAAAGTTTTGAGCTACAGAATGGTAACGGGAATGGAAATACGTCTAGAGGAGGCAACTCCTGTAAAAGTATTTTTGTCTCTTATGACAATGGGGGTCAACTCTTAAAGGAAAGAATTTTGCTCCTCAGGAGAAAAATCTTTCCTTAAAGTGTGGACACCTTTTTCCGTGGGACTTAATTTATATACTGAAAAGCGAACAAAACGTCCCGAAAGTTGTCTCCCTTTGAAAAATGGCGGGGAAAATCTGCCAATTTCCCTTAATAAGGCACCAGAATCTATATTTTAGGAGCAGTACATAACGTCAAGCTGCAATAACTCGAATACCTTCTGGATAATGATTTTTTTTCGAGACAAGGCTAGTTCGATTGATTGATTGATTGATTGATTGATTGATTGATTGATTGATTGAGTGATTGATTGATTGATTGATTGATTGATTGATTGATTGATTGTTTGATTGATTTGAGGTTTAACGTCCCCGTCAACACTGTAAAGGTCATTTTGGAGACGTTGCTTCCAATTTTGTGGGCTTTTACCCGACATTGAGATGAAATGACATCTCAAGCCATGCCGTCAAATTAAACCAATAGAGTTTATATGCATGGATGGTCCAACAAGAATCACCTTTTTTGCTGGGCATGCTTAGAACCTCTAAACGGTTTACCAGTAGTCGTGTGCGGTTGGTTTCAGCTCTGCGTCGAAGCACATCACGTTAACAAGTCCGTGAAATGAAGACCCCCTAAACCCACATTATATAGAGAAAACTGGGGTTTACGGGGGTATACACTATTTTTCTTATTTCTGCTCCAAGACATAGGTTGTGGGTACTCGTTACAACCGCCTCAGTGAGGCGGTTCTAACGAGCACCTTCAACCTATGTTTTGAGCATTTATAAGAAAAATATTAAGGATTTTAATCAGAAAATCAGCCATTTTCGAGATGTGAAAAATGCACTATGTCGCACGGATGAGTTATCGTAATGATCGTGCAGCCCAATCTATTTCTTCAAGCCCCGATGGGCGGGGTTCGAACTACAGAGGGTCAGTCATAACGTCAGATCGTGGGGCATAATAGGGATCTTCTGTATAGAGAATACCAGGTGAGTGTCTTTTGATATCAAGTTTATCAGGCAAGGCTTCGAGAACGCTTGTAGAATCGCGAGGCTTGCCGAGCGATTCTACATGCGTTCTCGAAGCCGAGCCTGATAAACTTGATATCAGATGACACGAATCTGGTGTTCTATTTATCTGTTTATCCCATAATACACTTACATTTTTGCCAGTTTTTTTTCCAGCAGCCCAGTTCTAAGAAGTGCAATGTCACGTTGACCTGACAAAGCTCACTTGTCCTGAAATTGCATATGTTTATCAGGTCAATGTGCTACAATGCAATTAATATAGGGGTGACTGATAAAAAACAATACTGTGTTTACTCATTAGAATGGCGATTCTAATGAGTACACACAACCATTACAAGGCGTTTTGCTTGTTTTACGGCCCTTTAAAGATTGTTTCACTTGTTTATGGAAATATATAACGTCACGATAACACGCCTATTTAAAGATATTGAAAATTTTACCTCCGAAACATTAAAATTTTCAGATGAAAAATTCTGATATTTTTCATATATCTGCTTAAAACATTGATTTTGGGTACTCGTTAAAACCGCATCCCCGAGGCGATTCTAACGAGTATCCACAATCTAGGGCAGAAATAGAAAAAAAAAAGATTGAATATAAAACTTGGGTAAAAAGGGGCCAAAATTATATAGGCGTAATTTTGTCCCGACAAAACCAATATTCCCCCCCCCCCCCCCCCCGGCCTCGGTGGCTCAGTTGGATGCGCGCGTGATCAGGAGGATGCGGGTTCGATACCTGCCGGGGTCGGCAACATTCTTTCCTGGAGATTGATCATGAAATCTTTTCTACGGTCATTCGCTCCCTTCCGCTGATTCAAGAAGGGCAGTTGTCAGTTTCTGGCGAAAGAATGTGCACTGTACTGATTAACAGCTTACAGCCCTCCTAGCAAAACCTTTAAAACCTATAATAACCTATAAGTTTGTGCCAAACCTATAAAACCTTTATTTTGTTCATAAAACCTATAAAAAGCCTGTATTTTCATGAAAAAACCTATATTTTTCACCTTTTTAACCTTCTTGCGACTCAACCCTAACTTTTCTTCAAAATGCACTATTATTTTTTACATTTTAGCCCCATAAAAAGTGATGAAAACTGTCAAGAAATCGTTTTTTTTTTTTCGTTTTTTTTCCTCGCTCGCTTCGTTCGCTCTGACTTTGTAAAATTTAGATCAACTTTATCTGAGTAATTGTGGCACAAAATATCATCAAATATTTTTTCTTCAGTTTTAAATCTTTATGTAAGTTTGGAAGACTCTTTTTTTAACCTGTATTTTTATTGAAAAACCTGTAAATAACCTATATTATGAGTAAGAAGAACCTATATAAAAACCTATATTTTCAAAATGGGCCACTAGGAGGCCTGAGCTTACGTATAATCCTGCCCAGGAAAGTGTGGATAGGTAAACTGACCGGCTCAAAAATGACCTAAAATAGTGTTGACTGGGCCGTTAAACTCCAAAACAAACAAAAGACAAATATTCCCCCATCAAAATAGACCGTCTTGGATATTGGAATTTCAATTACTAGTCTGTAAAAAAAAAGGTTACGTAATCAAGTATTTCGAACTTCGCAATCCATGCGGACGCCACTACTGTCATGTTTTTATATCTGGCAGGAGTCCATTTCAAAATTTAGGGGTGTCAGGTTATGTTTTTTTTTTCAAAATTTATTTGGTAACTGGCTGAACCTTTTTGCAAACAGTGTAGGTCCTGATCAGACGCCGCGTTCTGCGGCGTCTGATCTGGGCCTGCACTGTTTGCCACTTACCCCTTTTGGGGTTTCCAGTACCAAATGGGTAAAGGGCTGAAGCAGCGGAAGCGATGGGTGGATCCAGTACTGGATACAGACTCGTGCTACATGTTTTATAGAAACTTGATTTTACAAACCAACTTTGAAAAAGTACCTCCATTTCTTAATTGTAGGTTTCGAGGAACGTTTTCAGTTTAATGATGAAGGAGACTTTCCTGCTCCAGAGCCCATGCATTTCGGAAATAAAACCTATCCAAGTCTGTGTTCACGTCAATCTGCAAGTCGGTTAGCAAGGCAACGTCAACTATTACAGAAATCAAAAGGTATGGTTTTATCCGTTATTGGCTACAGTCCCCCTGGCACTTGAAACCACTAAAGACTTAGATCAGACGCCGCAGGTCGCGGAATCTGATCTGGCCCCGAGGTTATTAAATGTTTTTCATGCTCAACTCACTTTAGCATGAAATTTGTCCGGCTCATGAATTTTAAAATGCATTCTAATGCACTTTCATATGTAACGCGACGTCTGATTGGATAACGTCAAAATTTTGCGACAGTATATTCTGCGATATACTGTCGGAAATCCGACGTCATCATGTAACGTCGCTTTTCATTGGCTGGCATTTGGTTTTACGCAGCGTGCAAGTACGACATTTTTTAAACAAGAAAAATGCAATAATTGCATTAGAATGGGGATAACTGTAATGAAAATTGTCATCTCCTCCTAGCCCTTAGTCCCGATTTCAAAATACTTTAAACATTTAAACGATATCTACTCCTAGCCCACTGGCCCGATTTCAAAATAGCTTCTCAGACATGTTCCTTGGGTGACCCTCTTCCAAAATTGCTAAAATGTTTCTGTTCCGTTAAACAAAATAACAACCAGAGCTAAAATAGAAAAATCTTTAAACGACATCTCTTCCTAGCCCACTGGCTCGATTTCAAAATAATTCCACAGAAATGTTCCTTGGGTGGCCCTCTACCAAAATTGCTAAAATGGTTCTGCACCGCTGAACAAAATGGCAGCTAGAGCTAAAAAGAGAAAACCTTGAAACGACATCTCCTCCTAAGCTAACGGTCCGATTTCAAAATAATTTCACAGCAATGTTCTTTAAATGACCCTCTACCAAAATTGCTAAATTGGAACCGCTTCGTTGAACAAAATGGCCACCAGAGCTAAAACTAGAAAAACTTTTCAATGACATCTCCTCATACTCCACTGGCTCGATTTCAAAAATTAATTTCAAAAACATGCTCCTTGGGTGACCCTCTGCCAAAATTGCTAAAATCAATCCACTCCACTGAATAAAATGGTCACCAGAGCTAAAAATAGGAAAAACATGTTTAAACGATATCTCCTCTAAGGCATATGGAGCAAATTCAAAATAATTTCACAGAAATGCTTCTCTTATGACCATTTCCCACAGTTTTTAAAGACGATCTGCTCTGCTGAACCAGAGCTAAAATAGAAGAACCTTTAAAGGACATCTCCTACTAGGCAAATGGCCCAGTTTCAAAATAATTTCACAGAAATGTTCCTCATTTGACCTTTTAAAGGATGTTCCAAAATTGCTAAAATTATTCTGCCAGGGCTAAAGTTAGCCAAATCTTTAAACATTATCTAGACCAATGGCTACTTTTCAAAATAATTTCACAGATATGTTCCTCTAATGTTGTTAAAAGGGTTCCGCTCCAATGAAAACGATGGCCTTCAAAGCTAAAACTGCATTACGATAACACACCCGTGCGACATAGTGCATCATTTCACATCTCCAAACTGGCTAATTTTCTGATGAAAATCCGTGATATTTTTCTTATTTATACTGCAAACATAGCTTGTGGGTGCTCGTGAGAACCGCCTCATTGAGGCGGTTCTAACGAGTACCCACAACCTATGTCTTAGAGCAGAAATAAGATAAATAATGTATACTCCCGTAAACCCCAGTTTTCTCTATATAAAGTGGAGTTTAGAGGGGTGTCCATTTCACGGAGTTGTTCACGTGATGGTAAAAAAACAATCTTTGGTCCATATGATCTTTAACTAGTTACTTCTTTATTTCCATAAGCTATGAACGGCTTGGACTCAGGTGAGCGATCCAGGGTCATGGTGGCCCTCTTGTTTTCTTATTTCTGCTTCAAGACATAGGATGTGGGTACTCGTTAGAACCGCCTCAATAAGGCGGTTCTAACCGAGCACCAACAATCGATTTTTGGGTAATAAATAAGAAAAATATCACATATTTCCGTCAGAAATATAACCGCTATGTCATATTCATTCGTATTCATTCCCTTAACGTATTAAAGAATACCCTTTTATCGTTTCAGATGCTTTATTATCGGCAAAACAAAGAGCACCCTTACCGTCATTGTCAGGACCGACTGCTTTACTATCGGCAAAACAAAAAGCACCCTTACCGGCATTGCCAAAAACAGCATCGCCAGAACCAGCACCACCTTTGCCAGGGAAAAAAACAAATTCAGCACTATCCAGAACTCGACAAAAGGAAAAGATAGTATTGTTCAAGCAAATTTATATGCAAGCGTCCAGAACACCATCCTACTGGAAGACATTTCGGTCCGGTGAACCTATTAAGTACTGGCTTTTAAAAAGTCCAGACACAAAAGCAACTTTGCATGACGTAGACAAGAATACGTTCGACTCTATAAATGAGCTTGTGCAGGGAACCTGGGAAAAACAACTGGTGGGATACGGAAGAGACTCGCGGGGATTAAAGGTTCTGCAGTATTCCAGTATCAGCGTTATAAAGGTGCAAAGAATAGAGAACATTCATACATTCAAAAAGTACGCTGAACATAGACAAGATTATTTCCATAAGGTAGTGTCTAACGACAGGCTTTTTGCGCCTCTAGAAGATACCCCTGGCTCCAGTAGGGGATGTATCCGAACAACAAGCTTAGTAAAGGCGGGAACTGTAATGAGACAAGACATTTATCCAGATATCAATGAACATTATTTGTTCCACGGAACTAAACCAGATGCGGTGGATACAATTATACACCAAGGTCTGGATTCACGTCTGTCACGAAACAAGGTGATGTTTGGATGCGGTATTTATTGTGCAGAAAGTTCATCTAAGGCTGATCAATATTCAGGTAAGGACCTACCCAGCAGGCACACGTCGCTAGGGCACCGTCATATCAACGTAGGTGCAATGTCATGACGTTGCACCGACGTAGATGTGACGTTGCATAAATGTCATGACTTTGTACCCACGTTGATGTGACGTCGCAATTACTTCATGTGCCTGCTGGGTACTAACGGAAACCGGTACACATATATTTTCCGTCCTATCGCAAGGGCGAATGCCACAGTGGATGTATCGCTGGTAAAAAAATCTGAAAAAAATATGAAAATTGACAACTTTCATGACTTCCTGTTTACTACTTCCTGTTTACTTTAACTTCCTGTTTCCTTACATTTCCTGACTTCCTGTCTAATTTCCTTGTAAACTTGACCCTTATGAATGTCTGTATATTTTGTCCCCGCCAATCTGGGCTTGCAGATATAGACTGGGCTGCATGGTGCTTCCACGACTGCACACGAGCACTGGTAGATCGCTTAGAAGGTCTAAGCCTGCCCAGATAAAGTGGTGCGAGTCGGCCCGTCCATACAAATAAACCCTATTAGTTTCGTTGGGTGGCCGTTGAAGGACTGAGATGTCATTTCCTCTCAGCGTCGGGTAAAAGTCCCTCAAAATTGGAAGGAACGTCTCCAAAATAACCTAAATAGTGTTGACGGCGACGTTACAAAAAAAAACAAATATGTCGGTATATTATAAGGACGCTGTCTTTGTTGCATACTCGTAGATTTGGAATGATAAAAAGGATATTCTTTCAATAAGGGATTGAATACACATTCGCCCCTTCCCCCACCACCCGTTACCCCCGGGTTCATCGGGGCTTGGAGAAGTAGACTGGGCTTCAACGCAGAGCTATAACCGACCGCACACGAGTACTGGGAAACCGCTTAGGTCTACACCAGCGCAGTAAAAGTGGAGCGAGTCAGACCGTCTCTTAAACCCTGGCTGCTATGACTTGAGATGTCATTTCATCTCAATGTCGGTTAAAAGTCACACAAAATCGGATGCAACGTCTCCAAAATGTCCTAACTAGTGTTGACGGGGACGTAAAATATCAAAACGAACAAATCGAGGAAACTAGTTCTTTGCTCCTCGAAGTAAATTCTTAGGATAAAAAGAACCGGCCCCGATAGCTCAATTGGTAGAGTGTCCGCTCCGGGGAACGGGAGTTCACGGGTTCGATCCCGGGCCGCGGCATACCAAAGTCGTTAAAAATGGTACTAGCTGCTCCTCGCTTGGCCCTCAGATTTACTGGGTAAAGCTAGGACTGGTCGACCCAGTGTCAGTATAATGTGACTGGGTTTGGTATCATGTAATGTGTCTGGGACATGATACTTTAGTGAGGCAGCATTATAAAAGTGAGCATTGAGCTCCCTGTCGCAACCAGACACCGTCGTGATATGACTGAAAAATTGTTGAAAGCGACGTTAAACCCGAATTCACACACACACACACACACACACACACACACACACACACACACACACACACACACACACACACACTTAGGATGAAAAAACTATATGAAACTATCGCCTGTTTATGTAATCTGCTGATTTTCAAACGTACCTTTGTAAGCAGACACACAGTGTGGACCCTGATCAGACTGCTGTTTGACCTGGGTCCACACGGTTTGTAACAATGGCTTTTTAAAGTAACTGGCAGACAGCAAAACAGACGGCAATTGCTGTGTTTGGCAATTTAATTGATAATAGTAAACACCCTGGCAGCCGGCCCCCGCCCATAGGGGCTTGAAGAAATATATGGGCTGCGTGATTCTTCCACGCAGAGCTGAATCCGGCCCGCACACTAGTACTTGTAAACTGCTTAGAGGATCTAAGCCTGTCCAGGAACCGCGGTGCGAGGTGGACTGTCCATGCTAATAAACCCTATTGGTTTCATTTGGCGACAGGGCTTGAGATGTCATTTCATCTCAATATCGGGTAAAAGTCCCACAAATTTGGAAGCAACGTCTCCAAAATGACATTTACAGTGTTGACGGGGACGTTAAACCTCAAATCAAACAGACAAAACACCCTGGCAGCACAAAACAGCGGGCCAACGTCGGGTCGATAGCCCGGCATTTGTTGCTGGATGGGCGCAACTATCTAACGTTTCTGAAAGCGTTTCTGTACAAATTAGGTGGGGTAGTTATTTTTTTTTTTTTTATTTTTGCTGTTTTGTTGGAAGTTTAATGGCTCAGTCAACATCATTTAGGTCATATCGAGCCAGTCAGTAAGCATTATGCGTAAGTGGTTAACCAGTAACAGTGCTAGAAACTGACACCTGGCGGAAGGGAGAGAATCAGCGTAGAACAGGATTTCTTGATCAATCTCTACGAGAAAAGATGTTGCCTACCCGGCAGGTATCGAACCCGTAACCCCCCTGATCACAAACCAGCGGAGCGTCTGACTCAGCCACCGAGGCCCAAAGGTGGAATATGAGTGTCTGTTAAATGTTTGCCCTGCTTCTCCGCTCCCACACGTAGTTTGTAGTTCTTAGGGCCCCGCACTGAAAGTGTGGGTGCCCTATAGTAATCACTCTGTCCGTCCGTCTGTCCGTCCGTCCGTCCACAAATTTTTTTATCCTCCATAACTTTTTATTATTCCTGGATGGATTTAAATATTACTTGGCATCATTCTGTCCGTCCGTCTGTCTGTCTGTCTGTCTGTCTGTCCGTCTGTCCGTCCACAATTTTTTTATCCTCCATAACTTTCTTATTCCTGGATGGATTTAAATATTACTTGGCAGAAATGTTAACCATAATGTGATGGAGTGTTGCGTGCAAGACTCAGGTCCGTACCTCAAAGGTCAAGGTCATACTTAGAGGTTAAAGGTCAAAAAAGGGTCTTTCCTGTGTCCAATTAATAACTTTGTTATTATTCCTGGATCGATTTAAATATTACTTGGCAGAAATGTTATCCATAATGTGACGAAGTGTCACACGCAAGACCCACAGCCGTACCTCAAAGGTCAAGGTCATACTTAGAGATAAAAGGTCAAAAAAGCGTCTTTTTTATTGTGTCCAATCTATAATTTTCTTATACCTGGATGGATTTAAATATTACTTAGCAGAAATATTAACCATAATGTGACAGTGTGTCACGCGCAAGACCCAGGTCCGTACCTCAAAGGTCAAGGTCATACTTAGAGGTGAAAGGAAAAAAAAAACGTCTTTTTTAACATCAACATTTTCCTACTCCTCTGATAGCGCTGCCGGGGCCCTAGTCAGTTTCACTGACAGCTCTAGTTTATTTTAGTTCGACTGCGATGAAAGCTTCAAGCTTATTAAATCGCTCTCGAACACTCATTCCGGGTGTTGTCACGCGCGCGCGAGAGAGGCAGTGATTTTTTCAGCACTGCTACCCATTTACACCTGGGTGGAGTGGGGCAGTGTCACTACCTGTCTTGCCCAAGGACACACCTCGCCTTCTGTGGCCGGATTCGAAACCACAACCTATCGATCACAAGTCGAATGCGTTAACCACTGAGCTATCGAGGCTGACATACCCAGTGCTAGTTAGAACACTTGCAATTTTACTAACCAAAGTGTGTCAATGAAACGGCGCCGATGAATTCTTTGTTTGTGTTGAAGTTTCATGTCCATGGAATGACTATTTAGGTCATTTTTGAGGCATTGCTTCCAGGTATGTGAGAATTTTACCAGACATTGAGATGAAATGAGTTGAACCACTTTTCTTGGGCAGGCTAAGACCTTTTAAGCGGTTTACCAGTTCTCATTCAGCTCTGTGAGGAAGCACCACATATCCCTATCTATTCCCCGCAAGACTCAGTAGGCGGGGCGAGACACTGAGGAAAGCCATAAGCACAAAATCCAAAAAATTAAGGGGAATGGAACACCTTCAGGGGAGGCAACTCCTGCAAAAGTGTTTTGTTTCCCATGTAAATAGGGGTCAACTCTTAAAGGAAAGAATTTGCTCCTAAGGAGTAAATTCTGTCCTTGTAGAGTTGACCCCTTTTTCCCTGGGGTAGAGCTTATAGAAAAGCGAGCAGGAAGTTCCGAAACTTATCTCCCTTTGAAAAATGGCGGAAAAATCTGCCAGGTGTTCCCATTCCCCTTAAATATCCGCATTATTGCACTAAAGAAAAGAGTAAGAATCGAGTATGATTAAAAGGAAAGTAAAGTACATTTCAGAGAAACTGAACTTACAAGAAAGAGAGCAGGAAGTCCAAAAAGCGTACCCCTTTAAAACCCACACCCCGACCCTCTTGCAGAATGGCAGAAAATTAAAATTTTCACGTATATAGAAAATACCAGGGGAGTGTCTTTTGATATCAAGTTTATCAGGCAAGGCTTCGAGAACGTTTGTAGAATCGCGAGACTTGCCGAGCGATTCTACATGCGTTCTCGAAACCGAGCCTGAAAAACTTGACATCAAATGACACGAATCTGGTATTCTATTGATCAGTACTGTTCAATTAGCAATTTACGATCAGTAATCGATGGTCCTCAGTGCGTCCCAACATTCCGGCGGTCGATCTATTTTGTATCAGCTGACCAAATTGTTTTCCCATAACATTCTTTTTTCAAGTAATATTTCCATTTTGTCCAGTAATAATAACATTTTTGCCATTTTCTAGTCGTCCGGTTCATTCATAAAAGTGCAATGTCGCGTTGACCTGATAAAGTTAACTTGTCCTGAGATAGCGTATCTTAATCAAGTCATTGTGCTACAATGCATTTAATACAGAGGGTAACTGACAAACTTTATATCCATTTCCTTTTATTTCAGACTATACTGAACAGCGACGCACAGATAACCTAAAAATGTTTCTGATCAGGGTGTGCCTGGGTGATATGTATGTTCGGTCCGAACCTGCAGCCTACCGAAGAGCGCCCTGCAAATCTTGTCTTTTGGACAAGTGCAGATGTACCGGAAATGATTTCTACGATTCAGTTGTAGGGGATGGCAAATGGAATTTCAGAGAGTTTGTTGTATATGACAATTCACAGGTTTATCCTGAGTATTTGATAACATACCAAAGACAGTAATAGATAAACTATGTTTTGTGTAGATGTTTCATGTCCCC
The DNA here is from genome assembly GCA_963580285.1 of Lucinisca nassula. Classification (NCBI taxonomy): domain Eukaryota; kingdom Metazoa; phylum Mollusca; class Bivalvia; order Lucinida; family Lucinidae; genus Lucinisca; species Lucinisca nassula. Next base: position 37,015,168 of record OY757024.1, read on the forward strand.
GCATCACGAAATACGCCTATATAATTTTAACCCCCTTGAACCCCACTTTTATAAAGTAAAACTGGGGTTTACAGGGGTGGACCTTATTTTCCTTATTTCTGCTCCAAAATATAGATTGTGGGTACTCGTTAGAACCGCCTCGATGAGGCGGTTCTAACGTGTATCCACAATCTATATTTTGACCAGAAATAAGAAACATATCAATTTTTTTTCTCTCAAAATTTTCGTTTTTACGGCGACAAAATTCACAATGTATTGGTATAGGAGTGTTCTCATCATGGTCAACGCTATTTAGGTCATTTAGGACACGTTGCTTCTGATTTTGTGGGACATTTACTCGAGATGAACTGATATTTCAAGCCCTACCATCAACAGAAACCGCTATATTTGAAAGGCTGGTCCATCACGCACCAAATTGCCTGCGCAGGCTAAGACCTTCCAAGCGGTTTACCAGTACTCAAATATTCGGTCGGTTTCAGCTCTGCCATGATTCTTAATCTAATTTCTAATTCTCCAAGCCCGGATGTGTGTTCGTGTTTTTTTTTTTTTTTTTTTTTATTTATTATTATTATTTTTTTTATTTTTTTTTGCGGGGGATGTGGGGGTGGGGGGGGGGGGGGGGCATTGGGCGGTGCGGCTTTTATACGCTACATTATGCTATATTAACCACCCCCGCCCATCGGGGCTTGAAGAAATATATGGGCTGCATGATGTTTCCACGCAGAGCTGAAACCGACCCGCACACGAGTACTGGTAAACAGCTTAGAGGATCTAAGCCTGCCCAGGTAAAGCTGTGCGAGTCGGCCCGTCCATGCTTATAAGCCCTATTGGTTTCATTGGGCAGCAGGGCTCGAGATGTCATTTCATCTCAATGTCGGGTAAAAGTCCCACAAAATTGGAAGCAACGTCTCCAAAATGACCTTTACAGTGTTGACGGGGACGTTAAACCTCAAATCAAACAAAATCAAAATGCTATATTAAACAATGCCAACGTTTGTTGACAAGTGTATGGTGTTTAAGTAATAGATCAGCTCCAGCAGTGGTCCACCTTTGTTCTTTTAAAACCTAGAATTATGTTTTTATGTTTATGGGGAATGGGAGCACCTGGCACATTTTCCGCCATTTTTCAAAGCGGGGCAATTTTCGGGACTTCCTGTTCGCTTTTCTATAAACCCTGTCACACTGAAAAAAAGGGTCTACTCTAAAAGGAAAAAATTTACTCCTCGAGAGCAAATTCTTTCCTTTAAGAGTTGACCCCTATTTAGTACTTTTACATGAGTTGCCTACCCTAAAGGCGTTCCCATTTCCCTTAAAGCTCGTCCAAAACTCAAACCAAAGTTGAAAGCAAAGCAATAGTTGGCATCGTTTATACTTTTCTTAATGAAAAGAAATTTCTCTGTGTATACGTATTTAAGCAGAATCAACTACATGATTGTACGATTTGTTTGATTTGAGTTTTAACGTCCCCGTCAACACGGTATTGGTCATTTTGGAGACGTTGCTTCCAATTTCGTGGGACTTTTACCCGACACTGAGATGAAATGACATCTCAAGCCTTGTCGCCCATGCAATGAAACCAAAAGTGATTATAAGCATGGACGGACGGACCGACTCGCACCGCTTTGCCTGGGCAGGCTTAGATCCTCTAAGCGGTTCACAAGTACTCGTGTGCTGGTCTGTTTCATCTCTGCGTGGAAGCATCATGCAGCCCATCTATTTCTTCAAGCCCCAATGGGCGGGGGCGATCATGATTGTACGAACATTTTAAAAAGAGAGAACTGCATTTACACGTAAGAGCGAAGATATCCGTGTTATAAGCCTAGGGAATCCCAAAGTGCGACACGGCCCAGGTCAGATGGTCAGAATGTGGGATCTGAACAGGACTTTAACTGTTTGCCAAAAGTGTCGTGTGGTAGGAAGACCGCCGAATGTACCGAAGATTTTTACGTCAGAGGTATGATAAAGGGTGTATGATATGGATTTTGGGGTGAGGTATGAGTATGTGACAGGACGCCTCGGCGAATTTGATACGCGCACTGGTTCCACGTTCGTGTCGCATGTTCAAGAAGCAGCATATTTTGTAGTTAAAATGGCATCGTTTTGATATTTGTAAGACTTACATTTTTCAGGTGTTGTCTCCTTATTTCTACCCTATATATAGAATGTCGGTGCTCGTTAGAATCGCCTGAATACGTCTCTTATTTCTACTCTAAATATAGAATATCGGTGCTCGTTAGAATCGCCTGAATAAGGTGATTCTAACGAGTTCTCAAGCTATGATTTGAGCAAATCACCACGAAAACATGCCTATATAAATTTGACCCCCTTGAACCCCACTTTTATATAGTAAAACTGTGGTTTACAGGGGTAAACCTTATTTCTACTTATTTCTGTTCTAAATATAGATTGTGGGTACTTGTTAGAACCGCCTCGACGAGGCGGTTCTAACGAGTACCTACAAACAATATTTTGAGCAGAAATAAGAAAAATATCACAATTTTTCATCTGAAAGTTTTTGTTTTTACGGTGGTAAAACTTACAATGTATTTAAATAGGCGCGTTTCGTAATGTATACGGCGAATAATGTATACCCTTGAAAACCCCATTTCCCCTTGTATAAAGTGGGGTTTATAAGGACATTCATTGCACAGATTTCGGTAAACCTTACGTAAAACAATGCTTCTAACGCTATAAGTAGCACATGAGCCGCTACGAGGAAAAATACAAGCCAAGTTTAATCCACGATGTAGACAGAGGAATCCCAACGAATAAAGTCGGAAACGAGGCTGCAGACTGTTTTGTTTGACTTGGGGTTTAACGTCTCCGTCAACATTGTATAGGTCATTTTGGAGACGTTGCTTCCAACTTTGTGGGACTTTTACCCGACATTAAGATGAAATGACATCTCAAGCCCTGCCGCCCAATAAAACCAAAAGGGTTTATAAAGCATGGACGGTCCGGCTCGCACCGCTTTGCCTGGGCAGGCTTAGATCCTCTAAGCGGTTTACCAGTACTCATGTGCGGTCGGTTTCAGCTGTGCGTGGAAGGATCATGCAGCCCATCTATTTTTTCAAGCACCGATGGGCGGGGGCCGGGTTGCAGACTGGGGAATACAATTTCTGTGTTCATCGAATAATGTCGGAAATTTTGGGTCACCACTCGGGTCAACGAATAAACTTGAAAATTCTCGGTTCAACGGATAAAGTCGGAACTCGGGTCAACGGATAGTCGAAAACGACCTTACCTCGTTTCCAACTTTATCCGTTGGCCCGAAAGTTAGAATTTCGACTTTATCAGTTGACCCGAGGTCAACGGATAAAGTCGGGACTCGGGCCAACGGATAAAGTCGAATACGAGGTTACCTCGTTTCCGACTTTATCCGTTGGCCCGAAAGTTGACCCGAGAATTTCCGACTTTATCAGTTGACCCGAGAATTGGGATTTCCCAGTCGGTAACCTCGTTTCCGATTTTATCCGTTGATCTGAGAATTTAGATTTCCCAGTCTGCATTGGAAATGGATGTTTGATTATTTTTCTCACTCTTAGGATAAATATTATATTTTGATATCTTATGTCCATTTCGTTTTCTTTGATTTGAAGGTTTTCCCACGACCTTCTCCGAACTCCGAACATTGTACACTGTTTTTTGTGCAGGCGTACTAATGACACCATTTATGAAAATATATATATATATATATATATATATATATATATATATATATATATATATATATATATATATATATATATATATATATATATATATATATATATATATATATATATATATATATATATATATATATATATATATATATATATATATATATATATATATATGACATCATTCTTAATGTCACGTGAGCTGCCTGAGCCGATTGGCGAGACAGAATTACCATGTACTGCTAAAAATAGAATAAATTCTGTCTCATGTGCGTAAGAAAATGTTAATTCATGTCTTCAGACCTGTCCAATCAGCGAAGACTCTTGCTCAGTCTACACCAATACAGACAGTGGACAACTTTCCTTTTCAGCAGGATGGAGCTTTATGCATTCAGACAACTCACAGGGAAGAGAATTTGGACACTGGACTGCGCGGATGCGCATGCTAAGCGGATTGTACACTGGCTGCACATATCAGGAGACATATTTTCGCTCCGTCGTAGCTGACAATTAGTGCCGGCAAACACATAGAATCCATCTTTTTCAGACTTCACTGCCAGGCGGGCTTATTGTACGACAGATACGGCGGTCCCGAGCTTGAGCGCGCTTCCAGCCCGGCAACACTACATATACATGTACTAGCCAAAGGTTCCAACTGGTCATCCAGTTTTTATCGCTTTTCCTCAAAACCATTAGCAATATTACAAAGTACTATATTTGAATCCCAAGACACTAAAATATTTAGCAAACATCCGGGCGTCAACGATTAATACATATACCCTAGCAAGAGTTTGCATTGAGTGACGGGGAAAATTTTAACATTTTGACACATAGCGACCACTGTGACACGGAAAGAGTAGGCCCCTAATATTTTTCTGTAATCATCTGTTTCTTCAGCCACATGGATTAATGATGCGGTTTATCCTATGATCAGTGGATAAATCATAATCTGGTCTTCCACACTTGGGGATACCTGTGCTTATCGTTTTTTTTTTTTTTTTTTTTCAAAGAAAATCAATAACTAGACAAAGTGCCCAGTGGGGCACGTATACCCCCGGCCAGTGCCATCGCCTGAGTTGAAAATGGCAATAGCAAAAGGTTCTTTGCATATACAGGCCACATTCCATACAAGTAGTCATACTGGTTGTTGGTACCAAATTTTAAGTCTCTATGTACAGTAGTTATTGAGAAATCTTTGACACAAAATAATAAAAATATACACTATTAAACAGCAAGAACTACAAAGGGAAATAACTCTAAAAGGCCTGACCCCTTGGCCCTTATTTTCTTTCCCACAATACAACTAGTCATACTGATCATGTTTGCAAAATTTCAAGTTTCTATGTACAGTAGTTATTGAGAAATCTTTGACACAAAATAAAAATATACACTACAAGAAAATATTGAGACCGGTACAGAAGTTATGAGGAAAATTACATTTTAAAATAGCAAGAATTAGAAAGGGAAATAACTCCAAGAGCCCTGGTCCTGGTCCCTTGGCCCCTTTTTTCTTTCCCACAATACAAGTAGTCATACTGGTTGTTGCTACCAAATTTTAAGTCTCAATGTGCAGTAGTTATTGAGAAATCTTTGACACAAAATAATAAAAATATACACTACAGCAAGAACTACAAAGGGAAATAACTCTAAAAGGCCTGACCCCTTGGCCCTTATTTTCTTTACCACAATACAACTAGTCATACTGATCATGTTTGCAAAATTTCAAGTTTCTATGTACAGTAGTTATTGAGAAATCTTTGACACAAAATAAAAATATACACTATTAAACAGCAAGAACTACAAAGGGAAATAACTCTAAAAGGCCTGACCCCTTGGACCTTATTTTCTTTCCCACAATACAAGTAGTCATGCTGATCATGTGTGCAAAATTTCAAGTTTCTATGTGAAGCAGTTCCTGAGATATCTTTGACACAAAATAATTGTTTACAAGAACTACAAAGGGAAATAACTCTAAAAGGCCCGACCCCTTGGCCCTTATTTTCTTTTCCACAATACAACTAGTCATACTGATCATGTTTGCAAAATTTCAAGTTTCTATGTACAGTAGTTATTGAGAAATCTTTGACACAAAATAAAAATATACACTATTAAACAGCAAGAACTACAAAGGGAAATAACTCTAAAAGGCCTGACCCCTTGGACCTTATTTTCTTTCCCACAATACAAGTAGTCATACTGATCATGTGTGCAAAATTTCAAGTTTCTATGTGAAGAAGTTCCTGAGATATCTTTGACACAAAATAATTGTTTACAAGAACTACAAAGGGAAATAACTCTAAAAGGCCTGACCCCTTGGCCCTTAAATTCTTTCCCACAATACAACTAGTCATACTGATCATGTTTGCAAAATTTCAAGTTTCTATGTACAGTAGTTATTGAGAAATCTTTGACACAAAATAAAAATATACACTATTAAACATCAAGAACTGCAAAGGGAAATAACTCTAAAAGGCCTGACCCCTTGGCCCTTATTTTCTTTCCCACAATACAAGTAGTCATACTGATCATGTGTGCAAAATTTCAAGTTTCTATGTGAAGCAGTTCCTGAGATATCTTTGACACAAAATAATTGTTTACGGACAGACAGACAGACGGAAAAGACAAAAACTATATACCCCCATGGCATACTTCGTATGCCGGGGGTATAAAAACATTTATCTACGGAACCCGGGAAGGGACATGATTTTTTAATTTTTATTATGTTGTGGGAACAAGATAATAACTTGTGCGGACAAGATAATATCTTGTGCGCACAAGATCTATGTTGTGCAGAGAAGATTTTATCTTGTGCGGACAAGATAATATCTTGTTCGCACAACTTAATATCTTGTGCGGACAAGATATTATCTTGTCTGCACAAGATATGTTGTCCGCACAAGATAATATCTTGTCCGCACAAGATATTATCTTGTCCGCACAAGATAATATGTTGTCCACACAAGATAATATCTTGTCCGCACAAGATGACATCTTGTCCGCACAAGATATCTTGTGCGCACAACTTATTAAATAAAAAAAATCATGTCCCTTCCCGGGTTCCGTAGTGAACAGTTAGAAATTTTGGCTAGTGTAGTTCGTGCAGTTAACAATGGGAATACTGTCTTTGGTCATTCGATCCAATTCCACTAATCCAGTAAGGACAATTGCCTATTTGGTGACAGTTTTGTACTGCGTTTTAATCCTGCCTAGCTTCGAATGACCAGCTCGAAACATGTACCTTACCAAGTATATTTTTGTCCCCCGACGTTAGTCGAAGGGGACTATAGTAATGGGTTCGTCCGTCCGTTCGTACGTACGTCAGTGAGTCAGTCTCTCCGTCTGTAGAACAATCTCGTCTCCGCAACTCATCCTACAGTTTTCAAAGAATTTTGATGAAAATTTCCTGTTATTGTTCCCATGACCTGAAGATGATCATATTTTATCTAAGTCGTGTCTGACTGATTTCTACCAGAGTTACGGCCCTTTGTCAGTTTTAGCCATTTTATCTACAGAAGTTCTTGTCTCCGCAACTCCTCCTTTAGTTTTCAAGGGATTTTGATTTTTTATTCCAATGACTTGAAGATAATTATATTTGATCAAGGTTATTCTCGACTTATTTTAACAGAGTTATGACCCTTTGTCAGTTTTAGCCATTTAATCAACAGAAGTTCTTGTCTCCGTAACTACGCCTACAGGTTTTTTTAGGGATTTGATGAAACTTTCCAGTTATTGTTCCCATGACCCGGAGATGATCATATTTCATCGTGGTCGTACTCGACTGATTTTACCAGATTTATGGCCCTTTCTCAGTTTTAGCCATTTTATGGACAGAAATTCTTGACTCTGCAACTCCTCCTACAGTTTTCAAGGAATTTTAATGAAACTTTACAGTTATTATTTCCATCGCCTGAAGATGATCATGTTTTATCGCGGTCATATGTTCAACTAATTTTTACCCGAGTTCTGGCCATTTGGCTATTTTTTAACAGTAAGTCTTGTCTCTGCAACTCCTCTTCCAGTTTTCATTGGATTTAAGTAAAACCTTCGGGTTGTTGTTCTCATGACCTGAAGAGGATCACATTATACTGAGGACATGCTTGACTGCTTTATATCCGAGTTCTGACCCTTTGTCAGTTTCCGCCATTTTATCAACAGAAGCTCTCTTCTCCACGATTCCTTCTACAGTTTTCAAGGGATTTTGATGAAACTTTCTAGTTATTGTTCCCATGATCTGAACAGGATCATATTTTATCAACTGATTACTGACCATTCATAGGGTTGGTTTTAACCATTCTGTCAACAAAAAATCTTGTCTCTACAACTCCTCCATCGTTTTAAAAGGGATTTTGATTAAACTTTACAGTTATTGTTCCCATGACCTGAAGATGATGATACTGATTTTTACCAAAATTATCTCCCATTTTTTCCAAATAAAATATTGACCTCTTCTTGTAGTTTTCAATGCATTTTGATGAAACATTTCAGTTATTGTTCCCATGAATGTTGCCAACAGAGATTGTTATTTCTGCAACTTCTCATTCATCTTGAATAATCATCATTTACACTTTTTTTTTTTTTTTTTTTTACATAAATTGTTGCTTACAACTTTTAATAAAATTAAAAACTTAGTCTGTTGAAAGAGTTTTAAAATCCCAAAACATGGTTAAAAACATATATGTTATAGTCACCACGTACTGACATTTCAAACGCCGAGGGACACTTGGCCTGCGGCCTTTTATTTTTACAGGAAATGAGTTCCATAGCTAACACATCAAACGGGCCGCGTCAAGCGATTTTGGTACTTATCGCCTATGCGAGCAGCGAAGGTTCAGGCGAGCCTGCGCATCCGCGCAATCTCGCCAGAACCTTTGCTGCTCGCTCATACAAGCAGTGAATCAAGCGGATCCTTCAGACAGAAAGCCATATCCCTGGCCCCTCTTAATGGCTGAGCATGCGCAGTTGAAATTTGTCATAACGGAATGCTCGAAGACACAAATTCGCTTGGCGGGGCACAAACGTTAAACTTTGCCTGTTGTGTTCTATCTCAATGGCTATCTTGATACTTGACAGAGTTTATGCGCAGAGTGTGGCGGCGGTAAAACGACTCCCTGCCCTACATCATAGTGTAGATTACAGTCGAACCTCGATGGCTCGAACACCGATGGCTCGTTTACCATGGATGTGTCGAGCCCTCCTGAGCCCCTAGCGAAATCCTCTACATAATAAATAGTGGGGGATAATTAAGGAGATTTTAGTCTTTTATCTGTGTTTACTCATTAGAATCGCCTCGATGAGGCGATTCTAATGAGTACACACAGCATACATTTTCATTATAGAACACCGAAAAGATGTCTAAAAGTATCTCGTTATGCCTCCTGACAGCAACCTCAGTGGCTCGAACTACCCCTGTCTCGAACAGATTTTCGAGGTCCTAAAGGTGTTCGAGCCATTATAGTTCGACTGTATATTTTCTTGTCCTTTGGGATCATTGATTCCATTGTGGAATTTTGAAAATATCTGAGGGTCACTGATGAGGCCTAATTGGCCGAAACTAGCTAGTCTGGCCCAGAAAACATGTACACACCATATTTGTTCAGTTCTGTGGTGTATTCCTTGCTTCCAAAGGCTAACCCTTTTATAGATCATATTTATGCGAAGCACAATCACATCCAAACCTGCTTCTCAAAACAAAAGGAGCCAAGGCCCACAACAACAGAAACACAAAAAGACCGAAATGCATGTACGCGTAATTAATATGTTCGCCAGATGGGTGGGGTCATTCTTTGTTGATTTAATCCCTATGAAGAGAGTGTTGAAACAAATTTGCAAGTACTGAACCAAACTCACACCAATAATTAGGGCTGGCTAATCGGAGCTGAAAAGATAATTGATTATCAGTCCTGTCACTGCGATCGATAATCGATTAGTAATCGCTAAGGTTTTGTCATAATATTACCTGTCTGGTTTTCTGTCTGAGCAGAACTCTTACCATATGTTGCACTTTACCATATGTATATTTGAACAAGCAGGCCTGAGCAAACAGTGTAGACCCAGATGAGACGCCGCAACATGCGGCGTCTCATCAGGGTCTGCACTGTTTGCCACTGATCCATATATTTTAGGCATAACTTTGGGTAGTAAATTGCACTTATCAAATAATCGATTACAAGCAAATCAGTACTGATAATCATTTTTGTGGAATTTATCGATCAATTAATCGATTATACGATTAATCGTGTCAGCCTTACCAATAATGGAATTGGAAAATAATCGCTTTGGGTTAAGGCGTTCCCGAAAAAGTCTTTTCATTTTGTGACAAGGCAAGCTGGTATCGACAACCAAGTGGCACAGTCGAATAAAAAGCTAAAAGATTGCCTTTGGAAACAAAGAACACATAAAAAAAAACGAAAATCGGAGACTCGGTCTTATTAGTCCCTTCATATACAGCAATGTAGTTTGAAAGGCTGCATACGTCCCCTAGCGTCAGCTTGAACGGTATTCGATGTAACCAGGGTGGGCTCAATGATCTCAAAGGAAAAGAAAATATAATCTGCACTATGATGAAGCACGGGAATACTTTTTACAGCCGTCACACGGCACTTAACACCAGCTGCAGTGAGGTAAAATAAAAAGCTATAAGGCTGCCTTTGGAAACAAAGAACACATAAAAGAACGAAACTCTGAGACCCCGTTTTACTGAGTCTCTTCATATACAGCAATGAAGTTTGCAAGGCTGAATATGCCCCCACCCCCTAGCGCTGGCTTGTGTGGCATTCGATTTTAAATGCAACCAGGATGGGCTAGTTGTTTCGAGACAAGCATGATCGCATTTAGTCTCGACATAAAGGTACAAAACGTCCATAGTCCATGTTATAGGTGACTTCAACTTCAGAGAAATCGGTGCAATGCTGAGTCAGTCTGAACGACAAATACATGTACTATTAACCTTAAAGGCATTTATTCTGAAACAGTAAAACACACCGTGTGTTCATAATTGTTTTATTGCCCCCTGTGGTATACTATCTTTAGCAGATCAAAGGCGGCCCCTAATAGGGTGATTAGTAGCTTTTGTTGAATCCTCTGACTGAGGTACATAAGGGGAAAATCAATAATGTACACTTATCAACATTAAGTAAATTATTGATTTTCCTCAGGGAGCCCCTTACCTGTTGAAGACAGAGGACTTCTCTCCAGTCAGCACTGGGGGCTACATAATATTATGTAATGAAATGATAGTCCTCAATAATCAAGAATAAATGCCTTTAATGAATTATCATGGCTAGGAAAAAATGGTTAGCTTCCCCAGGTCTGATAAGAACACTTTAGACTTGATACGCACCTCTTTACCAGGTCCTGACTCCGCCCATCGGGGCTTGAAGAAATGGATGGGCTGCATGATACTTCCACGCAGAGCAGAAACCGACCGCACACGAGTACTGGTAAAGCACTGGAGGATCTAAGCCTGCCCAGACAAAGCGGTGCGGGTCGGACCGTCCATGCTTATGAACCCTATTCGTTTTATTGGACGACAGGGCTTGAGATGTCATTTCATCTCAATGTCGGGTAAAAGGCACACAAAATTGAAGCAATGTCTCCAAAATGATCTGTACAAGTGTTGATGGGGATGTTAAACCTCATATTAAACAAACAAAACATTAAACATCTTTACCCGGTCAGTTTGAAGATATTCGCTCTCCAGACGAGCTAAGTGATTACTAATTGTTTCTAGAGCTTTAAAATCTACAATCCACCCGCTAAAAGTGTATTCTTACCATGAAGGTGATTATGAAATTACTGGGAGGATGCGTTAAGATCTGCAATGGAGAAATACTTTAAAGGTCCTTAAGATACTCAATCTGATCAGGAAAACTTTATTCTCATAGCTTCTTTCATTCAAGATTCAGTTGATAAGCATATCACCTCAAAAACCAGTAGGACGGTTTCCTCGATTCCTTGGATTACTCCAGAGATCAGAAGGAAGATCCGCAGTAGGAATAAAATTCATGCTGAGGAAAAAATGTTGGTGTGAACTTCGAAAAGTGAAATTAAGACAGATGTTAAACAACAGCATGATAATACCTGTTGTTGAAGTAAAGGAAAATCCCAGAGGCTTCTATAATCAATAGATAAATAGACGGGCAAGCTATTCCGCCCCTTATAAATGGATGGGAATGATGTTAAAGAATAAGATCCTAAACGGGCAGAGGAACTGATTGGCCAATTCAATGATGCGTTCAATAAACATGCTTACAAGGAAGTTGCATTAACTGCAGTTTCATCGGAGGGAGTTATATACAAGTTATTTAAAGGCTTAAATCCATCTAAAGTTATAGGGCTTGATGGGCTTTATCACAGAGTCCTTAAGTAATTGGCAAACGAACTGGGTCCAGTATTTGCACATTTGTTTCAGCAATTTCTTGGCACTGGTGGTATCCCAAAAGAATAATTTATTGCAAACGTTGTTCCCTCTTTAAGAAAGCAGATAGAGCTCTTCGTCGCAACTATTGCCCTGTATCACTGAGCTAAACATAAAGCACCCACTGACAACCCTCTTGACTGTCAGATATCATGCTACACGTGTGAGCCATTAAATGTGAAAGGCATTTAGCGTCTGGCATGTAACCACAAAGACAAACACGTGGAAATATTGTTTTACATTTCTGAAACAAGCAAAACACACTTTTTGAGTTTGAAGACGTCTCTTGATTTAAATTCGAAACAGCTCATTTACTCTGTTGACAACCCTGAATGTCAAACTGCGAACAAGCATGATGCATGCACAAAAGAACATATCTTGCAAGAGTTCCCAGACCTTTTCAAAGGCGCAGGATTGTGGCTTGTAACGCAGGCTAGTGGGCGAGGATTGGGGCCACGTAAAATCGATTTAAGCCCCCCAGTGGAATTCGTTTCCGCTGACCGTTCCAAGGCGCTTCTTCTGTCGCGGTTAATTTTTGTTATGGTTTGTCTTTGGGTGTTTGTATGCTTATGTTATTTTATTTCGGATAGCCTAATGGCCATTTTGTGGGAAAGTAACTGTCCTTTTGGCTTTCCGCTGTTGGTGTTTCCATTAGGGTCTGTTGCTTAATCTTTGTGTGTCTTTCCCTTTGGTGTCTCTGATGGGAGCTGTGGGTTGATTGTATCGATTCCTGATCATTGCCTTCACTTCTATTTTGTTATCTGATGATGTCGAATTACATTTAACCCCTGATGCATTTCCAGTGGTTAACCCGCCTCGACGCATTTCTGTTGCGTTACGCGATCGTTTCAAAGCTGAACTTTAGCGAAAGAAGAAGCAAAATATCATAGCACCTGTGCATTTTCCAACGGACCGGGTAAATTATTTCGTCATTGTCGCAAAGCCCAAGACTCAAAATAGAAGTGAAGGCAATGATCTGGATTTGATACAATTAACCCACTGTTCTCATCAGAGACAATATGTTCTAGAAAGGGTTATTCTTTGGAAGCAAGGAATACACCACAACACTGGAAAATATGGAGTGTGCCTGTTTTCTGGGCCAGACTAGCTAGTTTCGGCCAATTAGGCCTCATCAGTGACCCTCGAATATTTTCAAAATTAAACAATGGAACCAATGGTCCCAAAGGACAAGAAAATATAAATTACACTATGATGAAGGGCAGGGAGACTTTTTACGGCTGCCACACTTTCCCAGACACCAGCTGTAGTGACGTTAAATATGTTCTAGAAAGGGTTATCCATTGGAAGCAAGGAATGCACCACAAAACTGGAAAATATGGAGTGTGCGTGTTTTCTGGGCCAGACTAGCTAGCTTCGGCCAATTAGGCATCATCAGTGAATTTGCGAATTTGCCTTGATCCGAAAGCGCTCAATGATGCGAAAGGCCGACCACATAATCCGATGTGTACTTTTGACGAGGTAGTGTCACAGCTATCGGAAGCTGCATATGTTTCTGTTCTTGATGCGACATCGGGCTACTGATCTTTAAAATTAGAAAACATTTCGTCATATCTCACAATTTTCTATATATCATTTGGGCGGCACCGCTATTTGCGCGTCCCATTTTGTTTGAACTGCTCTCAAGATTATTTCCAACGCAAAATGGATGAGACATTTGAGGGTATGTCAGATGCCTCTGGAATCGTTGATGATATATTTATATACGGTAAGAGATTGACCGACAATGACAGAAAATTGCGAAATGCATTAAAGCGAGCACGTGAACGTGGCTTAAAAGTGTAAAATTATTAACGGCTAAACTCCTTAATCAGGGTTATCGGTACCATAAACTACGCCAAGCCTTTTCAAAATTTTATAGACGCCATTCTGATTTAATTTCAAAATTCAATATTGGACTTAAATCTCTTCTGCAACAAGGTCTATCGGAACCCGAATTTTATGGTGACTTAGTATATAAATTCAGAAAAATATATAACCGCAATGACTTCAGCACCCAATTTCGTAAAATCATTCTTCGATATAAAAAGATTGGGTACAACATTGATATTATACGACAGACTGCATGCATGGTAGTTAACCCAATCACGGTTGGCAACTTTGCTTCCCTCTTTAATTGCACGCCGGTGGGTCAGGCCTCAGATTCTATGACGGCTCCAACGTAAAGGCTTATTGAAAATTAAAGAGATAATGTTGGTTGGTGCCTGATGCTCTGTCTCTGGTCGGGCTCATCGGAGTCTAACTGTTGTTTTTCTTTTGTTCCAGCATTTCAGTGGTTTCTTGCTGTCGAGTCCTCACCGTTGTCTCACCTCTGTGGTTCTTTGATTACTGTGTTCACGGAGATGTTGCACTGATGAGTTAGGAGGCCTTCATGCGGACTGAACTAATTATTTGTCTAAATCGCGACGGAAGTAAGGGCGAGGATTGTGGCCAATAAAATCGATTTAAGCCCCCCAGTGGAAATCTTCCACTGACCGTTCCAAGGCGGCTCTTCTGTGGCGATTTATTTATGTTGTTGTTTGTTACTTACTGTGTGTATCACTTGTGTCTTTTAATTTTGGATGGCCATATGGCCATTTTGTGGGAAAGTAACTGTCCATATGGCCTTCCTTTGTTTAGGTTTCCATTATGGTCTGGTCGCTTAATGTTTGTATTTCTTTGGTGTCTTTTATGGATGGAGTACGTTAATTGTATCAATTCCTGATCTTTGTTTTACTTCTACTTTGCATATCAGGGCTGTTTTGTTTGTGCCGTGTGGCGGCTGTAAAAGGTCTCCCCGTACATGCATTTAATGCTCTTATTTTCCAATCCTCAGGGATTGCTTATGCAATTGCTTTTCACTGTTCCATCAATTGACATCCTTTAGATACCTGTTGAAGGTCATTATTAAACCGATGTTCGTTCCTCGTTGTATAACAACTGCTTGTTTGACATCCCTGTACTTTAAGTAGACTAGGATGTTTTGTGGGCTTTTGTTGTACCGACCTTCTATTCGAAGGAATCGTCTTCAGTAATTTTATTTATTTAATAACCGGTATGAACATCGCTTTAGTTTTGACGGTATCACAACCTTACTAACCAAAATGAGTATTACAAATACATTTAAAATATCAATATCACCCCTTAGGTTACACTCTGCTTCCTCTGTACGGATTCCCCATTCTATTAAGAACTTTAATACTATGTTGCCTTCGGTATTGGTTAGACCCTTAAATTTGTCTTCTGTAACTTCAGTTAATCTCAAAGGAGCAGGCAATACCAATGTTTTTGGGAGTAGTCTTCGTATAAGACTATCTCCTCTCAAATCACCCATCCTTCGAAAATATACTAATCCGTGGAAAAGAAGTGGAATGTATCCTAGTATTTCTAAGTGCAATGCCAAGAGGTGCAGATGTTGTTCGCATTTAAGCACTGCGTCTACCGTTACTTCATCTGTAAACGGTAGACGCTTCTCTGTAGTTAACATGTCTGATTTGACATGACAGTCTACAGATTTAATTTATCTAATTACTTGACGTGCTGCAAACTGTAATATGCAGTACGTCGGTCAAACTAACCGCATGCTTAAAACTAGATTGAACGAGCATTATCGTAGAATGAGTAAGCCTAAGAAAACTGACACTTTCTTGTACCGTCACTTTCGACGTACAGGTCATTCTGTAAATAACATTATTATACAACCAGTGGAAAAACTTTATTGAATCGTTTGCAGGATAAAATGCATTCTTACTTTTCCAATACAAAAGCATATGTGTCAAAGTGTGACCTAGGCACAAAGAATGTC
Source organism: Lucinisca nassula (assembly GCA_963580285.1). Lineage (NCBI taxonomy): Eukaryota > Metazoa > Mollusca > Bivalvia > Lucinida > Lucinidae > Lucinisca > Lucinisca nassula. Next base: position 37,031,048 of record OY757024.1, read on the forward strand.
AAGGTCAACCCAGGGTCACCATTTTAGCACTTTATGATGGGCCTACGTCCCAGGTGCTATTTATCAAGTTTCGTGGAAATCTGTCAAGTGGTTCTGGAGAAGACTATTTTTGAAGGGTTTTTACCATATATGGCTTGGCGGCCATTTTGGTCATGTTACCTGGACCCCATGAGCAAATTTTGGTTTTACCCATCCCATAGAGGCTCCATATGAAATTTGACTTGAATCGGCGCAACGGTTTCCGAGGAGAAGCAGTTCGAAAATTTTCACATTTTTCACCTCGGCGAGGCTATACTAAATGGAATGTAATATTTGGCAAGTTCATTGGTTAGATCTCATTGATATCTATCAGTATGCCAAAATTATTTAAATATTCCAATCGGTTAAGTCACTATCACCAATTTTCACAAACGGGTTACGGACGGACAGACAGACTGACAGAATGACACGGTGATTTTAGGGCACTCTTAGAAAATCAACCGACTTCAGTCGGTCGCTTTTTCTGCGGGTCGTGCAATTTTGGCTAGTATAGTTCGTGCAGTTGACAATGGTAATGCAGTCTTTGGTCATTCGATGCAGTTCCACTAATCCAAAAAGGGCAATTGCCTATTTGGTGACAGTTTTGTACTGCGTTTTAATCCTGCCTAGCTTTGAATGACCTCCTCGAAACATGTACCTTACCAAGTATCTTTTTGTCCCCCGACGTTAGTCGAAGGGGACTATAGTAATGGGTTCGTCCGTCCGTACGTACGTCAGTGAGTCAGTCTCTCCGTCGGTAGAACAATCTCGTCTCCGCAACTTATCCTACAGTTTTCAAAGAATTTTGATGAAAATTTCCAGTTATTGTTCCCATGACCTGAAGATGATCATATTTTATCTAGGTCGTGTCGGACTGATTTCTACCAGAGTTACGGCCCTTTGTCAGTTTTAGCCATTTTATCTACAGAAGTTCTTGTCTCCGCAACTCCTCCTTTAGTTTTCAAGGGATTTTGATTTTCTATTCCCATGACCTGAAGATAATTATATTTTATCAAGGTTATTCTCGACTTATTTTAACAGAATTATGACCCTTTGTCAGTTTTAGCCATTTTATCAACAGAAGTTCTTGTCTCCGTAGCTCCGCATACAGTTTTTTTAGGGATTTGATGAAACTTTCCAGTTATTGTTCTCATGACCCGGAGATGATCATATTTCATCGTGGTTGTACTCGACTGATTTTACCAGATTTATGGCCCTTCCTCAGTTTTAGCCATTTTATCGACAGAAATTCTTGACTCTGCAACTCCTCCTACAGATTTCAAGGGATTTTAATGAAACTTTACAGTTATTTTTTCCATCACCTGAAGATGATCATGTTTTATCGCGGTCATATGTTCAACTAATTTTTACCCGAGTTCTGGCCATTTGGCTATTTTTTAACAGTAAGTCTTGTCTCTGCAACCCCTCTTCCAGTTTTCATTGGATTTAAGTGAAACCTTCCAGTTATTGTTCTCATGACCTGAAGAGGATCACATTATACCGAGGGCATGCTTGACTGCTTAATATCGGAGTTCTGACCCTTTGTGAGTTTCAGCCATTTTTATCAACAGAAGCTCTGTTCTCCACGATTCCTTCTACAGTTTTCAAGGTATTTTGATGAAACTTTCTAGTTATTGTTCCCATGATCTGCAGAGAATCATATTTTATCAAGGTCATGTTCAACTGATTACTAGCCTTTTATAGGGTTTTGGCTCTTTGTTGATTTTAACCATTCTGTCAACAAAAAATCTTGTCTCTACAACTCCTCCATCGTTTTCAAAGGGATTTTGATTAAACTTTACAGTTATTGTTCCCATGGCCTGAAGATGATGATATTTGATTTTGGTCATGCTGTACTGATTTTTATCAAAATTATCTCCCGTTTTTTTCCAAATAAAATATTGGCCCTGCAACTCTTCTTGTAGTTTTCAATGCAGTTTGATGAAACCTTTCAGTTATTGTTCCCATGAATATTGCCAACAGAAATTATTACCTCTGCAACTCCTCATTCTTCTTAAATAATCATCATTTACACTTTTTCAGTAAATTGTTCCTTACAACTTTAGTTAAATTAAAAACTTAGTCTGTTGAAAAAGTTTTAAAATCCCAAAACATGGTTAAAAACATATATGTTATAGTCACCACATACTGACATTTCAAACGCCGATGGACACTTGACCAGCGGCCTTTTATTTTTACAGGAAATGACTTCCATAGCTAGCACATCAAACGGGCCGCGTCAAGCGATTTTGGTACTTATCGCCTATGCGAGCAGCGAAGGTTCAGGCGAGCCTGCGCATCCGCGCAGTCTCGCCAGAACCTTTGCTGCTCGCTCATACAAGCAGTGAATCAAGCGGATCCTTCAGACAGAAAGCCATATCCCTGGCCCCTCTGAATGGCTGGGCATGCGCAGTTGAAATTTGTCATAACGGAATGCTCGAAGACACAAATTCGCTTGGCGGGGCTCAAACGTTAAACTTTGCCTGTTGTGTTCTATCTCAATGGCTATTTTGATACTTGACAGAGTTTATGCGCAGAGTGTGGCGGCGGTAAAACGACTCCCTGCCCTACATCATAGTGTAGATTACAGTCGAACCTCGATGGCTCGAACACCGATGGCTCGTTTACCATGGATGTGTCGAGCCCATTCTTGAGCCCCTAGCGAAATCCTCTACATAATAAATAGTGGGGGATAATTAAGGAGATTTTAGTCTTTTATCTTGCAAATGTATGCTGTGTTTACTCATTAGAATCGCCTCGATGAGGCGATTCTAATGAGTACACACAGCATACATTTTCATTATAGAACACCGAAAATATGTCTAAAAGTATCTCGTTATGCCTCCTGACAGCAACCTCAGTGGCTCGAACTACCCCTGTCTCGAACAGATTTTCGAGGTCCTAAAGGTGTTCGAGCCATTATAGTTCGACTGTATATTTTCTTGTCCTTTGGGATCATTGATTCCATTGTGGAATTTTGAAAATATCTGAGGGTCACTGATGAGGCCTAATTGGCCGAAACTAGCTAGTCTGGCCCAGAAAACATGTACACACCATATTTGTTCAGTTCTGTGGTGTATTCCTTGCTTCCAAAGGCTAACCCTTTTATAGATCATATTTATGCGAAGCACAATCACATCCAAACCTGCTTCTCAAAACAAAAGGAGCCAAGGCCCACAACAACAGAAACACAAAAAGACCGAAATGCATGTACGCGTAATTAATATGTTCGCCAGATGGGTGGGGTCATTCTTTGTTGATTTAATCCCTATGAAGAGAGTGTTGAAACAAATTTGCAAGTACTGAACCAAACTCACACCAATAATTAGGGCTGGCTAATCGGAGCTGAAAAGATAATTGATTATCAGTCCTGTCACTGCGATCGATAATCGATTAGTAATCGCTAAGGTTTTGTCATAATATTACCTGTCTGGTTTTCTGTCTGAGCAGAACTCTTACCATATGTTGCACTTTACCATATGTATATTTGAACAAGCAGGCCTGAGCAAACAGTGTAGACCCAGATGAGACGCCGCAACATGCACTTAGTAAATTGCACTTATCAAATAATCGATTACAAGCAAATCAGTACTGATAATCATTTTTGTGGAATTTATCGATCAATTAATCGATTATACGATTAATCGTGTCAGCCTTACCAATAATGGAATTGGAAAATAATCGCTTTGGGTTAAGGCGTTCCCGAAAAAGTCTTTTCATTTTGTGACAAGGCAAGCTGGTATCGACAACCAAGTGGCACAGTCGAATAAAAAGCTAAAAGATTGTCTTTGGAAACAAAGAACACGTAAAAAAACGAAAATCGGAGACTCGGTCTTATTAGTCCCTTCATATACAGCAATGTAGTTTGAAAGGCTGCATACGTCCCCTAGCGTCAGCTTGAACGGTATTCGATGTAACCAGGGTGGGCTCAATGATCTCAAAGGAAAAGAAAATATAATCTGCACTATGATGAAGCACGGGAATACTTTTTACAGCCGTCACACGGCACTTAACACCAGCTGCAGTGAGGTAAAATAAAAAGCTATAAGGCTGCCTTTGGAAACAAAGAACACATAAAAGAACGAAACTCTGAGACCCCGTTTTACTGAGTCTCTTCATATACAGCAATGAAGTTTGCAAGGCTGAATATGCCCCCACCCCCTAGCGCTGGCTTGTGTGGCATTCGATTTTAAATGCAACCAGGATGGGCTAGTTGTTTCGAGACAAGCATGATCGCATTTAGTCTCGACATAAAGGTACAAAACGTCCATAGTCCATGTTATAGGTGACTTCAACTTCAGAGAAATCGGTGCAATGCTGAGTCAGTCTGAACGACAAATACATGTACTATTAACCTTAATGAATTATCATGGCTAGGAAAAAATGGTTAGCTTCCCCAGGTCTGATAAGAACACTTTAGACTTGATACGCACCTCTTTACCAGGTCCTGACTCCGCCCATCGGGGCTTGAAGAAATGGATGGGCTGCATGATACTTCCACGCAGAGCAGAAACCGACCGCACACGAGTACTGGTAAAGCACTGGAGGATCTAAGCCTGCCCAGACAAAGCGGTGCGGGTCGGACCGTCCATGCTTATGAACCCTATTCGTTTTATTGGACGACAGGGCTTGAGATGTCATTTCATCTCAATGTCGGGTAAAAGGCACACAAAATTGAAGCAATGTCTCCTTGTATTCTTACCATGAAGGTGATTATGAAATTACTGGGAGGATGCGTTAAGATCTGCAATGGAGAAATACTTTAAAGGTCCTTAAGATACTCAATCTGATCAGGAAAACTTTATTCTCATAGCTTCTTTCATTCAAGATTCAGTTGATAAGCATATCACCTCAAAAACCAGTAGGACGGTTTCCTCGATTCCTTGGATTACTCCAGAGATCAGAAGGAAGATCCGCAGTAGGAATAAAATTCATGCTGAGGAAAAAATGTTGGTGTGAACTTCGAAAAGTGAAATTAAGACAGATGTTAAACAACAGCATGATAATACCTGTTGTTGAAGTAAAGGAAAATCCCAGAGGCTTCTATAATCAATAGATAAATAGACGGGCAAGCTATTCCGCCCCTTATAAATGGATGGGAATGATGTTAAAGAATAAGATCCTAAACGGGCAGAGGAACTGATTGGCCAATTCAATGATGCGTTCAATAAACATGCTTACAAGGAAGTTGCATTAACTGCAGTTTCATCGGAGGGAGTTATATACAAGTTATTTAAAGGCTTAAATCCATCTAAAGTTATAGGGCTTGATGGGCTTTATCACAGAGTCCTTAAGTAATTAGCAAACGAACTGGGTCCAGTATTTGCACATTTGTTTCAGCAATTTCTTGGCACTGGTGGTATCCCAAAAGAATAATTTATTGCAAACGTTGTTCCCTCTTTAAGAAAGCAGATAGAGCTCTTCGTCGCAACTATTGCCCTGTATCACTGAGCTAAACATAAAGCACCCACTGACAACCCTCTTGACTGTCAGATATCATGCTACACGTGTGAGCCATTAAATGTGAAAGGCATTTAGCGTCTGGCATGTAACCACAAAGACAAACACGTGGAAATATTGTTTTACATTTCTGAAACAAGCAAAACACACTTTTTGAGTTTGAAGACGTCTCTTGATTTAAATTCGAAACAGCTCATTTACTCTGTTGACAACCCTGAATGTCAAACTGCGAACAAGCATGATGCATGCACAAAAGAACATATCTTGCAAGAGTTCCCAGACCTTTTCAAAGGCGCAGGATTGTGGCTTGTAACGCAGGCTAGTGGGCGAGGATTGGGGCCACGTAAAATCGATTTAAGCCCCCCAGTGGAATTCGTTTCCGCTGACCGTTCCAATGCGCTTCTTCTGTCGCGGTTAATTTTTGTTATGGTTTGTCTTTGGGTGTTTGTATGCTTATGTTATTTTATTTCGGATAGCCTAATGGCCATTTTGTGGGAAAGTAACTGTCCTTTTGGCTTTCCGCTGTTGGTGTTTCCATTAGGGTCTGTTGCTTAATCTTTGTGTGTCTTTCCCTTTGGTGTCTCTGATGGGAGCTGTGGGTTGATTGTATCGATTCCTGATCATTGCCTTCACTTCTATTTTGTTATCTGATGATGTCGAATTACATTTAACCCCTGATGCATTTCCAGTGGTTAACCCGCCTCGACGCATTTCTGTTGCGTTACGCGATCGTTTCAAAGCTGAACTTTAGCGAAAGAAGAAGCAAAATATCATAGCACCTGTGCATTTTCCAACGGACCGGGTAAATTATTTCGTCATTGTCGCAAAGCCCAAGACTCAAAATAGAAGTGAAGGCAATGATCTGGAATTGATACAATTAACCCATTGTTCTCATCAGAGACAATATGTTCTAGAAAGGGTTATTCTTTGGAAGCAAGGAATACACCACAACACTGGAAAATATGGAGTGTGCCTGTTTTCTGGGCCAGACTAGCTAGTTTCGGCCAATTAGGCCTCATCAGTGACCCTCGAATATTTTCAAAATTAAACAATGGAACCAATGGTCCCAAAGGACAAGAAAATATAAATTACACTATGATGTACGGCAGGGAGACTTTTTACGGCTGCCACACTTTCCCAGACACCAGCTGTAGTGACGTTAAATATGTTCTAGAAAGGGTTATCCTTTGGAAGCAAGGAATACACCACAAAACTGGAAAATATGGAGTGTGCGTGTTTTCTGGGCCAGACTAGCTAGCTTCGGCCAATTAGGCATCATCAGTGAATTTGCGAATTTGCCTTGATCCGAAAGCGCTCAATGATGCGAAAGGCCGACCACATAATCCGATGTGTACTTTTGACGAGGTAGTGTCACAGCTATCGGAAGCTGCATATGTTTCTGTTCTTGATGCGACATCGGGCTACTGATCTTTAAAATTAGAAAACATTTCGTCATATCTCACAATTTTCTATATATCATTTGGGCGGCACCGCTATTTGCGCGTCCCATTTTGTTTGAACTGCTCTCAAGATTATTTCCAACGCAAAATGGATGAGACATTTGAGGGTATGTCAGATGCCTCTGGAATCGTTGATGATATATTTATATACGGTAAGAGATTGACCGACAATGACAGAAAATTGCGAAATGCATTAAAGCGAGCACGTGAACGTGGCTTAAAAGTGTAAAATTATTAACGGCTAAACTCCTTAATCAGGGTTATCGGTACCATAAACTACGCCAAGCCTTTTCAAAATTTTATAGACGCCATTCTGATTTAATTTCAAAATTCAATATTGGACTTAAATCTCTTCTGCAACAAGGTCTATCGGAACCCGAATTTTATGGTGACTTAGTATATAAATTCAGAAAAATATATAACCGCAATGACTTCAGCACCCAATTTCGTAAAATCATTCTTCGATATAAAAAGATTGGGTACAACATGGATATTATACGACAGACTGCATGCATGGTAGTTAACCCAATCACGGTTGGCAACTTTGCTTCCCTCTTTAATTGCACGCCGGTGGGTCAGGCCTCAGATTCTATGACGGCTCCAACGTAAAGGCTTATTGAAAATTAAAGAGATAATGTTGGTTGGTGCCTGATGCTCTGTCTCTGGTCGGGCTCATCGGAGTCTAACTGTTGGTTTTCTTTTGCTCCAGCATTTCAGTGGTTTCTTGCTGTCGAGTCCTCACCGTTGTCTCACCTCTGTGGTTCTTTGATTACTGTGTTCACGGAGATGTTGCACTGATGAGTTAGGAGGCCTTCATGCGGACTGAACTAATTATTTGTCTAAATCGCGACGGAAGTAAGGGCGAGGATTGTGGCCACATAAAATCGATTTAAGCCCCCCAGTGGAAATCTTCCACTGACCGTTCCAAGGCGACTCTTCTGTGGCGATTTATTTATGTTGTTGTTTGTTACTTACTGTGTGTATCACTTGTGTCTTTTAATTTTGGATGGCCATATGGCCATTTTGTGGGAAAGTAACTGTCCATATGGCCTTCCTTTGTTTAGGTTTCCATTATGGTCTGGTCGCTTAATGTTTGTATTTCTTTCCCTTTGGTGTCTTTTATGGATGGAGTACGTTAATTGTATCAATTCCTGATCTTTGTTTTACTTCTACTTTGCATATCAGGGCTGTTTTGTTTGTGCCGTGTGGCGGCTGTAAAAGGTCTCCCCGTACATGCATTTAATGCTCTTATTTTTCCAATCCTCAGGGATTGCTTATGCAATTGCTTTTCACTGTTCCATCAATTGACATCCTTTAGATACCTGTTGAAGGTCATTATTAAACCGATGTTCGTTCCTCGTTGTATAACAACTGCTTGTTTGACATCCCTGTACTTTAAGTAGACTAGGATGTTTTGTGGGCTTTTGTTGTACCGACCTTCTATTCGAAGGAATCTTCTTCAGTAATTTTATTTATTTAATAACCGGTATGAACATCGCTTTAGTTTTGACGGTATCACAACCTTACTAACCAAAATGAGTATTACAAATACATTTAAAATATCAATATCACCCCTTAGGTTACACTCTGCTTCCTCTGTACGGATTCCCCATTCTATTAAGAACTTTAATACTATGTTGCCTTCGGTATTGGTTAGACCCTTAAATTTGTCTTCTGTAACTTCAGTTAATCTCAAAGGAGCAGGCAATACCAATGTTTTTGGGAGTAGTCTTCGTATAAGACTATCTCCTCTCAAATCACCCATCCTTCGAAAATATACTAATCCGTGGAAAAGAAGTGGAATGTATCCTAGTATTTCTAAGTGCAATGCCAAGAGGTGCAGATGTTGTTCGCATTTAAGCACTGCGTCTACCGTTACTTCATCTGTAAACGGTAGACGCTTCTCTGTAGTTAACATGTCTGATTTGACATGACAGTCTACAGATTTAATTTATCTAATTACTTGACGTGCTGCAAACTGTAATATGCAGTACGTCGGTCAAACTAACCGCATGCTTAAAACTAGATTGAACGAGCATTATCGTAGAATGAGTAAGCCTAAGAAAACTGACACTTTCTTGTACCGTCACTTTCGACGTACAGGTCATTCTGTAAATAACATTATTATACAACCAGTGGAAAAACTTTATTACGATGCAAATTCTACATCTAGATTCAAAATAATCAAAAGACATGAAGCTGAACTGAAATGGATTAAATTTTTACAGACACCTTTTCCACTGGGATTTAATGACAACATTTATCATGAGGGTAATATTTCCAGAATGCCGGACTTTGATATTTTCTCACTCCTGGAATGTCGAAAACGCAGAACTAGATCTCACGGCACCAGGAAAAATGGTAACTTTAAACGTAAATCACGTGCGTTTAAACGAAACAATACTAGACTGAAGTGACTGTCAATTATACTATTAAATCATGGACGCCACTCTATGCTTTCATTTTTAAGTTCATTACCCGTTTCTGTTTTACGTCTTCTGGACACCGAGGCGAATAAATTCTACGATAGTTCTCATCAGTTATATGATGCGGCTCTCTTAACTAGAGGCTATACTCAGCATACTCTCCGTCCTTACATTGATTCTGAAATTAATCATAAACGTCATTTCTTCAAAATATCCTTCATTAATAAGGGTATGGATTTTATAGATTTGCCCAGTATCTTCCGTGAGAGATCGGTGCTTTCTTCCATTCCTGCTTATTTTCAAAATACTGAAACACCTATAATTTGCTATAAATATAACAAACCTGTTAGATCTATCATTTTTAATTTCAATAAACTTGTTTCAGATCTTGATATTGATAATAATTCTCCTGATTCATGTGATTGTAAAAACTCAAAGTATTGCTATCCTGCTGCTGGTCATGTAATTACTGGCAATTTGAAAATTATTCCTGATTCTAGGATAAGGAATATAATTTCTTAAGGACCGAAATATCGGTTTCCTTCTAAAATTGATTTCAGTAAATGTAGAGATGAAATCGCTGCTTCCTTGAATGAATTCGGTAATCGATGGTGTAAGCGAGAGTATGTTGAGTGTAAAGCCCTAAAGGACTGGAAACTTAGCATTTTAAGACTAGTGAATAAACGCATTTCTTTCTATTCTCAAAATACCAACTTATTACCTCCTAAGCCCAAGACGTCTTTACGTCACCTTAAACTAGGTATTCAAGAATTTCATAAGAAGTTTGTTTTGGCCCCTGCAGACAAGGCCGCTAACAACGTCGTCGTTGTGTGACGGCTCCACTATGTTAACACGCTTAAGCAGGAGCTTGGTGGTACTAAGGCCTATGAACTTCAGCCTTTGGCTGAAGAGAGAGCTATAGTAGATAAACATGTTTGTCTTTCAGCCACCAAGTTTGCTGTGTGTGTTAACGAAGGCCAAGACAAGCTTCCTACGCTATACTGGTTACCAAAACTTCATAAAAAACCTTACAAAGCACGGTTTATTGCAAATTCTAGTTCTTGCACTACTACTGAACTTTCTAAATTATTAACTTCCTGTCTTACTGCTATTAAAACGCATGTAATTAAATATTGTGATAAAGTCTTTGAAAGATCAGGAAGAAATCTGTTTTGGTCTATAAAAATTCGAATGAGGTTTTAAATAAATTGAAATCTAGACAGTTTCGTGCTTCTAGTCTGTCTACCTACGATTTTTCCACTCTTTACACTACACTTCCTCATAATCTTATAAAAGAAAAGCTTAATGATTTAACTGAATGGGCTTTTCACAGAGAAGATTCTCTCTATCTTGCATGTAATGTCAGAAATGCATTTTTCACTTCTAAAGAACATAAGAATTATACACTTTGGTCATGTCAGAAAGTGTGTGATGCCCTCACCTTTCTACTTGACAATATTTATATTAGATTCGGTACTAAGTTATTTAGACAAATTGTGGGTATTCCGATGGGTACTAATTGCGCACCTCTTGTGGCTGATCTGTTCTTGTATTGTTATGAAAGAGACTTCATTTTGTCGCTTTCCATTGATAACCAATCTGAAATTATTGAAGCTTTTAGCTCTACTTCTAGATATTTAGATGATTTATTAAATATTGATAATACCTATTTTGATGGTTTGATCAGTCAGATTTACCCCCTAGAACTTCAGTTAAATAAAGCAAATTCTTCTGATACCGAGGCCCCGTTTTTGGATTTACATCTATCTATTGTAGATGGATTTGTTTCGTGCAAAATTTATGATAAACGCGATGACTTTGATTTTGAGATTGTAAATTTTCCTTTTTTGGATGGTGATGTTCCTCGTGCGCCATCCTATGGCGTTTATATTTCGCAATTAAATCGATTTGCTAGAGTGTGTAGTCATGTAACTGACTTCAACACTCGTAATAAATTATTAACGGCTAAACTCCTTAATCAGGGTTATCGGTACCATAAACTACGCAAAGCCTTTTCAAAATTTTATAGACGCCATTCTGATTTAATTTCAAAATTCAATATTGGACTTAAATCTCTTCTGCAACAAGGTCTATCGGAACCCGAATTTTATGGTGACTTAGTATATAAATTCAGAAAAATATATAACCGCAATGACTTCAGCACCCAATTTCGTAAAATCATTCTTCGATATAAAAAGATTGGGTACAACATGGATATTATACGACAGACTGCATGCATGGTAGTTAACCCAATCACGGTTGGCAACTTTGCTTCCCTCTTTAATTGCACGCCGGTGGGTCAGGCCTCAGATTCTATGACGGCTCCAACGTAAAGGCTTATTGAAAATTAAAGAGATAATGTTGGTTGGTGCCTGATGCTCTGTCTCTGGTCGGGCTCATCGGAGTCTAACTGTTGGTTTTCTTTTGCTCCAGCATTTCAGTGGTTTCTTGCTGTCGAGTCCTCACCGTTGTTTCACCTCTGTGGTTCTTTGATTACTGTGTTCACGGAGATGTTGCACTGATGAGTTAGGAGGCCTTCATGCGGACTGAACTAATTATTTGTCTAAATCGCGACGGAAGTAAGGGCGAGGATTGTGGCCACATAAAATCGATTTAAGCCCCCCCCCCCCCCCCCCCCCCCCCCCAGTGGAAATCTTCCACTGGCCGTTCCAAGGCGGCTCTTCTGTGGCGATTTATTTATGTTGTTGTTTGTTACTTACTGTGTGTATCACTTGTGTCTTTTAATTTTGGATGGCCATATGGCCATTTTGTGGGAAAGTAACTGTCCATATGGCCTTCCTTTGTTTAGGTTTCCATTATGGTCTGGTCGCTTAATGTTTGTATTTCTTTCCCTTTGGTGTCTTTTATGGATGGAGTACGTTAATTGTATCAATTCCTGATCTTTGTTTTACTTCTACTTCACTGAAGTTTGATAATTTGGTCATATTTTGACGAGTAAAGGCCTAAAAATTGTCGACCATAAGCTGTCTGCCAATCGACAAAGGAGGTGCCGAAAGACAAATCTGAACTCGAGACAACATTGGAAATGTTAACGTAGTTGACACATTTTGCGCGTAACCTTGCTACGTTGACAGCACCGCTTAGGGACTTACAGAAAGCAGAATGCGTTTGGGATGCTTGTAATGACAGCTTTCCAAAGAATTAAAGCTTTGCCGAGAGTCCTGTATTAGCATATTTTAACCCTGACCTTGACGTAACACTCCAAGTGAACACTTCCAAATATGTAGAAGGAGCTACGTTATTGTAGGAAGGTGGACCTGTACCGTATACGCCGAAAACGCTCACACAAACCGAGGAAGGCTACGCGCGGATAGAGAAAGAAATGCTTGCCATTTTGTTTGATTGTAAGAAGTATCACCAGTTTATTGACGGTATGCATGTTATTGCTGAATCAGATGCGTAACCGATATCGCAAAGAAACCTCTAAGCGCCGCCCCTTTGAGGTTACAGCGAATCATGTTGCAACTTCAAAGATATGATATGGAAATCCGACACGTGAGTGGGCGTGATTTACCTCTGCCGACTCATCTTCTCGCAAATTTTAAGAAAGATACGTATCCTGAGCTATCTAAGGGATTCGATTTGCATGTTCACACAGTTATATCAACTTTACCAATTTCAATTATATTAGATCAAGTACGTCAGGCCGCACGTGCAAACATTTAAATACGATTTTAGAAGGTTGTCCGGAGACAGAAAAATGTGCCCAACACCCATCATGGAGTTTTGGAATCACAGGGATGGGTTGTCTGTTGTCGAAGACATCATCTTCAGAGGACAGGAAACAGTGATTCCGATTGCAATCAGACACGATATGGTAACAAGCCGTGCATGGCTCACACATGGGTGTTGAAAATGTCTGCAGCGTGCAAAAGACAGTATGTTTTGTCCGCGCATGAATTTTGACATTACTGGCTATGTTTTGAGCTGTGACATATGTTTACAGTACAGACAGTCAAACACAATGGAATCTTTAGTTTCCCATAAAATACTTGATCTACCTTGGCAGGTTGCTGGGACAGACATGTTCACGAAAGCACGCCTATATAAAGGAGCAGTCTCTATAAGGCTGTTTTCATGGCCACAACCGATTTCCTTTGAACTTCGTAGCTTCAAATTGGTACATATTGACTGTCTAATGGTGAATTTTTAGACTCTTTGGTCCACTGGTTTTTGCTGTATACACTATTAAAGTGGGTGGGGTAATGTCACCCCATCAAGGGTATACCAACAAAAATGCTATTTGTTTTTTCAAAGTGCATGACTGGAGGCAATGTTTGCCGTATGCTTACTACCCTTTTAGGCATAAAAGCCGGTGATAACAGTCTTATAAATATCAAACAAGAGAAGAGTTTATACGCGCTTGTAAGTTGTACCCAAATATCAGTAATTTTTATTCCCCAACTTTACGAAAAAAAACCACAACACCTTTACAGTTTTCAACTTATTTCAAAGATCTTTCATAAATATAATGTTGATGTAATAGTCATTCTAGGTATATGTCAGAATTATTGCTAGTTAATAAAACTTAATGAGTTACCTGCCCCTGAAATTGGATTTTACCCATTTTTAGCTCACCTGAGCCGAAGGCTCATGTGAGGTATTAGTATACCACTAGCCGGCGTCCGTCGTCCGTCGTCGTCGTCGTCCGTCGTCGTCGTCCGTCGTCGTCGTCCACACTTTCAAAGAAGTATATCTCCGGAACCAGTGGGCCAATCTTGATCAAATTTCATGTGAAGCATTATCAGGTAGGGGGAAAGGCTGCATACTGTTTTCGGGCAGATCGGATTGGAACTCTGGTTGCCATGGCAACAAATAGCTCCCATAGACTTAACATAGGAAAAAGTTTGTCATCACTCTAGCTCCGTCAATTTTTTTCTGATTGTCTTCATTCTTGCAGATAACGAGGACAGGCATGAAATCTCGATCAAGTTCGATTTTGGGCTGAATCGGATTATTCACTCAGGAGTTACGTGCCCTTGAGCGTTCTTAACATAGGAAAAAGCTTGTCATCACTCTAGCTCCGTCAATTTTTTTCTGATCGACTTCATTCTTGCAGATAACGAGGACAGGCATGAAATCTCGATCAAGTTCGATTTTGGGCTGAATCGGATTATTCACTCAGGAGTTACGTGCCCTTGAGCGTTGAAAAAATTGCCTATTGACTTAACATGGGGAGAAAGTTGTCATCACCGTAGCTGCTTCAATTATTTTCAGATTGGCTTTATTCTTGCAGATAACCAGCACAGCCATGAAATCTCGGTCAAGTTCGATAACTGGCAGAATCGGATCATTCACTTAGGAGTTATCTGCCCTTGTGTGTTTTTGCATTAGGGTTAATGGGAATTTCAAAAATGTATATCTTAAAGACTACTTGGCCAACTTTAATCAAATTTCATGTGTCGCATTATTGGGCAAGTGGAAAGGCTTCATTAGGTTTTCAGGCAGATCTGAGTGGAACTCTGGTTGCCATGGCAACATCTAGCTCCCATGGACTTCACATAGGAAAAAGCTTGTCATCACTCTAGCTCTGTCAATTTTTTTCTGATCGACTTCATTCTTGCAGATAACGAGGACAGGCATGAAATCTCGATCAAGTTCGATTTTGGGCTGAATCGGATTATTCACTCAGGAGTTACATGCCCTTGAGCGTTCTTAACATAGGAAAAAGCTTGTCATCACTCTAGCTCCGTCAGTTTTTTTCTGATCGACTTCATTCTTGCAGATAACGAGGACAGGCATGAAATCTCGATCAAGTTCGATTTTGGGCTGAATCGGATTATTCACTCTGGAGTTACGTGCCCTTGAGCGTTGAAAAAATTGCCTATTGACTTAACATGGGGAGAATGTTGTCATCTCCGTAGCTGCTTCAATTATTTTCAGATTGGCTTTATTCTTGCAGATAATCAGCACAGCCATGAAATCTCGGTCAAGTTCGATAACTGGCAGAATCGGATCATTCACTTAGGAGTTACCTGCCCTTGTGTGTTTTTGCATTAGGGTTAATGGGAATTTCAAAAATGTATATCTTAAAGACTACTTGGCCAACTTTGATCAAATTTCATGTGTCGCATTATTGGGCAAGTGGAAAGGCTTCATTAGGTTTTCAGGCAGATCTGAGTGGAACTCTGGTTGCCATGGCAACATCTAGCTCCCATAGACTTCACATAGGAAAAAGCTTGTCATCACTCTAGCTCTGTCAATTTTTTTCTGATCGACTTCATTCTTGCAGATAACGAGGACAGGCATGAAATCTCGATCAAGTTCGATTTTGGGCCGAATCGGATTATTTGCCTTGGAGTTACCTGCCCTTGAGCATAAAAAAATACGTTGTGACCACGATAGCAACTTTATTTTTATTCAGATCAGCTTCAAACTTAGAGGTAACGTGGACAGGCATAAAATCTCAGTTAAGTTCGAATCGGAATATTGACCTCGGAGTTACATGACCTTAAGCGACAAAAAATTTGCCCATAGACTTTACATAGGGAAAATGTTGTGACCACGATAGCGACTTGAATTTTTTTCAGATCAGCTTCAAACTTGCAGGTAACAAGGACAGACATAAAATCTCGGTTAAGTTCGATTTTGGGCCGAATCGGAATATTTGCCTTGGAGTTACCTGCCTTTGAGCATAAAAAATACGTTGTGACCACGATAGCAACTTTATTTTTATTCATATCAGCTTCAAACTTGCAGGTAACGAGGACAGGCATAAAATCTCGGTTAAGTTCAATTTTGGGCCGAATCGGAATATTGACCTCGGAGTTACGTGACCTTGAGCGACAAAAAATTTGCCCATAGACTTAATTAGGGAAAATGTTGCGACTACGATAGCGACTTGAATTTTTTTCAGATCAGCTTCAAACTTGCAGGTAACGAGGACAGACATAAAATCTCGGTTAAGTTCGATTTTGGGCCGAATCGGAATATTTGCCTAGGAGTTACCTGCCCTTGAGCATAAAAAAATACGTTGTGACCACGATAGCAACTTTATTTTTATTCATATCAGCTTCAAACTTGCAGGTAACGAGGACAGGCATAAAATCTCTGTTAAGTTCGATTTTGGGCCGAATCGGAATATTGACCTCGGAGTTACGTGACCTTGAGAGACAAAAAAATTTGCCCATAGACTTAACGTAGGGAAAATGTTGTGACAGAAATAGGGACTTGAATTTTTAGCTCACCTGAGCCAAAGGCTCCAGTGAGCTGATAGTATACCAAGGCTCCGGAGTCCGTCGTCTGTCGTCCGTCCATCCGTCGTCCACACTTTCAATGAAGCATATCTCAGAAGGCAGTCGACCAATCTTGTTTAAATTTTATGTGTAGCACCATTGGGCAAGGGGAAAGGCTGCATTAGGTTTTGGAGCTAGTCTGGTTCATTTGTTCCTTCATTCTTCTTTCTCTCCATTTAGAGATAATAGACCAATGTTAAATTTTTAATCAAAGATTTCTCAGGAACTATAAAGCTAGAAGCATCAAATTTGGTATTCAATAGAATAATGATGACTTCTTTTGTGTAAGAGACATTGGGCTTTCTCAGCTTATTTGTTCATCTGTTCTTTCATTCTTCTTTCTCTCCATTTTGACCAATGTTAAATTTTCGTCAAAGATTTCTCAGGAACTATAGAAGCTAGAAGTCTCAAACTTGGAATGCAATGCAATAATGATGACTTATATCCTGTAAGGGTCAATGGGCTGGATTCTATTAGCAGATTTAGTAGTCAAGTCTGTGAATTGTTAAAACTTAAGTTCCTCAGGTGAGCGGTTTAGGCTCATTGAGCCTCTTGTTTTTAAATCAGAGTGCATTTATCCGTTTGTAGTACTCACAACTTCATTTGAAAGTGAATAAACCGATTCCATGCAAATATTATTAAGTAGATGTGGACCAGGAAGTCATTTAATTTAATAGTGCATGCTAGTATTTCTTTTTTTTTTTCGGTTATTTATGAACTCTTAATTTCCAAGTGCAAATGGAACATTTGTCAACTTTCAAACATTTTTGACCACCAAAACTGGCTTTGCTCATGTTGTTGAACCTCATTCTAGACTGATAGTGTGCTTAAATATAAGCCTGTATGGTCTCACGACATATTTAAGAATTTGTTAATTTGCTGATCTTCCTCTGAATCGCTAGATGTACTCCATGTGTTAACAGCAGCATCATAAACAAAATCAATATGTTCCCGGCTTGGTTTTGCCTCACTATTTTCTGTTTTGTTCCGGTAATATCCCAAATACCAGAGAACAGAAGCCACATGTGCGCAACATCCCATGGTACGAGCTCCACTTCTGCACCCACAATACCATCCAGTGATTAGGTTCAGTCCTTGTGTATATTCAACCCACATGTTATATGTTTTATTAGACGTGTGGCAAGAACGTATCTGTGCTTTGAGAACACCATCTTCTTCTTTGTGTGCCATTATCTCATATGATCCATTGTCGTAAAAATGTTCATCTGTGTAGGATTTGGCTTCTTTCAGCTGGTAAATACCCAGTTTCAAATCCCTGAGTTCATCCATAGTCATCCCTGGGAAATTCTCAAGTTTCTTATCATCGATCTTTTTCCAAATAACCCGTTTTTTATCCCAGCCATTTTTTGTCGCGCCTGCTATTAGCATGGCGCGATATAGGCGCCCGGTTTTCCGGCCGTTCGCTCGTCCGTTCGTCAAGGCGTCAACATTTGCGACCACCCCAGCGTTCACCCTAATGGTCAAGTTTATTTCTCAAGAACTATAAGAGCTTCATTTTTGATACTTGGTACAAATTTGTATCTGGGGATGACAACTTACATGCAAGCATCCATATTTGACCTTGACCTTTAATTTCATGGTTCACTGACTTTGTAAAACATTGTAACCACCCTAGCGTTCACCCTAATGGTCAAGTTTATTTCTCAAGAACTATAGGAGCTTTATTAATGATACTTGGTACAAACTTGTATCTGGGGATGGTAACTTAAATGCAAGCATCCATATTTAACCTTGACCTATATTTCATGGTTCACTGACTTTGTAAAATATTGCGACCACCCTAGCGTTCACCCTAATGGTCAAGTTTATTTCTTAAGATTTATAGGAGCTTCAATAATGATATTTGGTGCAAACTTGAATCTGGGGATGGCAACTTAAATGCAAGCATCCATATTTGACCTTGACCTAAATTTCGTGGTTCACTGACTTTGTAAAGTATTGTGACCACCCTAACGTTCACCGTAATGGTTAAAGTCTTTTCTCAAGAATTATTAGAGCTTCATTAATGATACTTAGTACAAGCTTGCATTTGAGAATGGGATCTTTTGAGCAAGCATCTATGTTTGACCTTGACCTACATATCATGGTTCGATGACTTTGCGCCCCCACAGGCGCGACATAGCCTTCGGCGGAATTCTTGTTACAACCTTATCCTGCAGCTTATTTGGAGCTTTTGCTAGGGCCATCATTCTTCTAGCAATTACTTTGCTTGAATCTTTGCTTGTTACCAAAGGTGGTCTAAATGCATTGCACAATGAACAAACAATCCTTACATAGTCGCCAACATATGGTATTTGACTATTGGGCATTGTGTTGCTAAGGGTTTTCCACTTTTTAATTCTCCCATTAGCTGATCGACAACCCATCTCACCTTTGTAACTAGCCTTGACTCATTCGCCTCTTCAGTTGTATGTTGCTTCTGAGATTTGTTTAGGAAGTGAGGCATATGAGAATTGATTCCAAAATCCTATAGTATATCTATAGCATCCCTGAAGCCGCGGTCTAAAACGAGAACATCATCTTCTTCAAACCGGTCAGTAATATTTTCTGCATTAGTCTTTAACATGTGTTCGGTAATCTTAGCATCTGTGTTTTTCCCATCTGCAAGATATGGTCCCATCACAGTCAAAATGTAACCATCAGTGGCCACAAGCATCAAAGGTTTCAGCAAAGGCTGTCCTTTATGTACGGAATAAGATCTTCTTTGAAATGAGTAGTTTCCACTCTTCTCAATATATATGTATGTTCCATCAGTCACTGCGATTGCAACATCAGAATTTGAATCCCCAAATAGGACATTTGCAAAAGTTGTTGTATGATTAAGGGATGTTAGAGATATACCAAAGGGTTATGAAATCAATTCTCATATGCTTCACTTTCTAACCAAATCTCAGAAGCAATATACGACTGAAGAGGCGAATGATTCAAGACTAGGTACAAAGTGAGATAGTTTGTCGAATCAGCTAATGGGAGAATTACAAAGTGGAAGTCCTTAGCAACAAAATAACCAATAGTAAAATACCATATGTTGGCGACTATGTATGAATTGTTTGCTCGTTTTGCAATGTGTTTAGACCACAAGGACTGAACCCAATCACTGGATGGTACTGTTGGTGAATAAGTGGTACTTGTACCGTGGGATGTTGTGCTCATGTGCTTGCTAGCATGCACTATTAAATCAAACGACTTCTTTGTCCACATCTATTTAATTATATTTGCATGGAATCGTTTTATTCACTTCCAAATGAAGTTGTGAGTATTACAAACGGATAAATGCACTCTGATTTAAAAAAAATGGGTAAAATCCAATTTCAGGGGCAGGTAACTCATTAAGTTTATGAACTAACACTAATTCTGACATATACCTAGAATGACTATTACATCAACATTATATTTATGAAAGATCTTTGAAATAAGTTGAAAACTGTAAAGGTGTTGTGGTTTTTCGTAAAGTTGGGGAATAAAAATTCCTAATATTTGGGTACAATGTACAAGCACGTATAAACTCTTCTCTTGTTTGATATTTATAAGACTGTTATCACCGGCTGTTATGCCTAAAAGGGAAGTAAGCATACGGCAAACATCGCCTCCAGTCATGCACTTTGAACAAAAATAATAGCATTTTTGTTGGTATACCCTTGATGGGGTGACAATACCCCACCCACTTTAATAGTGTATACAGCAAAAACCAGTGGACCAAAGAGTCTAAAAATTCACCATTAGACAACCAATATGTACCAATTTGAAGCTACAAAGTTCAAAGGAAATCGGTTGTGGCCATGAAAATAGCCTTATAGA
The DNA here is from genome assembly GCA_963580285.1 of Lucinisca nassula. NCBI lineage: Eukaryota > Metazoa > Mollusca > Bivalvia > Lucinida > Lucinidae > Lucinisca > Lucinisca nassula. The sequence goes on from OY757024.1 coordinate 37,051,487, forward strand.
GACTGCTCCTTTGACCCTTTGGAAAATAGAAGTGGAGGCAATGACCAGGAATCGATACAATTAACCCACAGCTCCCATCAGAGACACCAAGGGGAAAGAAACACAAACACGAAACAACAGACCCTAATGGAAAACACCAACAGCGGAAAGCCAATAGGACAGTTGCTTTCCCACAAAATTACAAATAGGCTATCCAAAATAAAATAATACAAGCGACACAAACAGCCAAAGACAAACCATAACAAAAATAAATCACGACAGATCTTTATATAGTAAAACTTGGGTTCAAAGATCTTTTATATGGTAAAACTGGGGTTCAAAGGGATAAACTTTATTGTTCTTATTTCTGCTCTAAAATACAGATCGTGGGTGCTCGATAGGACCGGGGCGGGGGTAATGGGCAACCACAATCTATATTTTGAGCAGAAATAAGAAAAATATCACAATTTTACATCTCAAACTGTTCATTTTTTTCGGCGGCAAAATTTTACAATGTAATTGTGTAGGCATGTTTTCGTAATGTATCGGCGTTCGAACAAATGAATGAACATACAATGAACATACAATAAAAAAAAACTGATACATCTGTTTCAAATTACAAGTTGACAACACTCGTTGGCTCTTGTACTGCTTATAATTAAGTTTTTAAAACGATAGTTATCAGATAAAAGTTCATTCTGCTTAAAACACCTGGGCCGAAGGCTCCAGGGGAGCTTATAGGGTAGTAGTCCCTCCGTCGTCCGTCGTCCGTCCGTCAACACTTTTGACCAGCTATATCTCTGTAGCCTGCAGGCTGATCTCAATCATTTCTCATCTGTAGCATGCCTCTGGTGGGGCATTGATGACATAAACTTTTTTCGAAATCGCTCTAAAACTTTGGTTGCTATGGCAACCACAAGGTCCCATAGACTTACTACTGGGAAATTTTTGTCATCACCATAGCGCCATCAGTTTTGATAGGATCTTTCTGAAACTTATATGTAAGGTGACTGGGTATAAAAACTGGAATGAGTTCGAAAACCGGCCCAGTCGGCCCATTTATCATAGAGTTACGTCCCTTTGATTGCTGAAAATGCCTATTTTTTACCTTGTCATCACCGTAACCCCTTCAGTTTTGATCGAATCTTACTGAAACTTATATGTAAGGTGGCTGGGGATAAAACCTCGGATGAGTTCAAAAACCGGCCAAGTCGGTCCATTTTTATATTGTTACGTCCCTTTGACTGCTGCAAATGTCGATTTTTAGCTAACCTGGGCCGAAGGCTCCAGGGGAGCTTATAGTATAGTGGGACCTCCGTCGTCCGTCCGTCCGTCCGTCGTCCGTCCACACTTTTGAGCAGCTATATCTCTGTATCCTGCAGGCTGATCTCAATCATTTCTCACCTGTAGCATGCCTCTGGTGGGGCATTGATGACATAAACTTTTTTTTGAAATCGCTCTAAAACTTTGGTTCCTATGGCCCCAAGACTTACTATGGGAAATTGCTTATCATCACCGTGGCGCCTTCAGTTTTGATCGGATCTTTCTGAAACTTATATGTAAGGTGAATGGGGATAAAAACTCGGATGAGTTCGAAAACCGGCCAAGTCGGCCCATTTATCATAGAGTTACGTCCCTTTGATTGCTGAAAATGCCCATTTTCGACTTTGTCATCACCGTAGCCCCTTCAGTTTTGATTGGATCTTTCTGAAACTTATATTTAATGTGGCTGGGGATAAAACCTCGGATGAGTTCGAAAACCGGCCAAGTCCGTCGATTTATCATAGAGTTACGTCCCTTTGATTGCTGAAAATGCCGATTTTTGACCTTGTCATCACCGTAGCCCCTTCAGTTTTGATCAGATCTTTCTGAAACTTATATGTAAGGTGGCTGTGGATAAAATCTCGGATGAGTTCAAAAACCGATCAAGTCGGCCCTTTTGTCATAGAGTAACGTCCCTTTGATTGCTGAAAATGCTGATTTTTGACCTTGTCATCACTGTAGCCCTTTCAGTTTTGATCGAATCTTTCTGAAACTTATATGTAAAGTGGCTGGGGATAAAATATCGGATGAGTTCGAAAACCAGCCAAGTTGATCCATTTATCACAGAGTAACGTCTCTTTGATTGCTGAAAATGCCGATTTTTGACCTTGTCATCGCCGTAGCCCTTTCAGTTTTGATCAGATCTTTCTGAAACTTATATGCAAGGTGGCTGTGGATAAAGCCTCGGATGAGTTCGCATACCGGCAAAGGTGGCCTATTTATCATAGAGTTAGGTCCCTTTGATTGCTGAAAATGTTGATTTTTGACCTTGTCAACACTGTAGCCCCTTCAGTTTTGATCGGATCTTTCTGAAACTTATATGTAAGGTGGCTGGGGATAAAACCTCGGATGAGTTCGAAAACCGGCCAAGTTGCCCCATTAACTATATAGTAATGTCCCTTTGATGGCTGAAAATGTCGATTTTTTACCTTGTCATCACCGTAGCCCCTTCAGTTTTGATCGAATCTTTCTGAAACCTATATGTAAGGTGACTGGAGTTAAAACCTAGGATGAGTTTGAATACCGGCCAAGTTTGCCCATTTATCATTGATTTACGTCCCTTTGATTGCTGAAAATGCCGATTTTTGACCTTGTCATCACCATAGTACCTTCAGTTTTGATCGGATCTTTCTGAAACTTATATGTAAGGTGGCTGGGGATAAAATCTTGGATGAGTTCGAAAACAGGCCAAGTCAGCCCATTTATCGTAGAGTTCTGTCCCTTTGATGGCTGAAAATGTTGATTTTTGACCTTGTCATTACCGTAGCCCCTTCAGTTTTGGTCAGATTTTTCTGAAACTTATATGTAAGGTGGTTGGGGATGAAACCTCGGATGAGTTCGAAAACTGGCCAAGTCGGCTCATTTATTTTAGAGTAACATCCCTTTGATTGCTAAAAATGCCAAATTTTGACATTGTCATCACCGTAGCCCCTTCAGTTTTGATCGGATCTTTCTGAAACTTATATGTGAGGTGGCTGGGAATAAAATCTTGGATGAGTTTGAATACCAGTCAAGTTGGAACATTTATCATAGAGTGACGTGCCTTTGATGGCTGAAAATGCCTATTTTCGACATTGTTATCACTGCTGCCCCTTTAGTTTTGAACGGATCTTCATGAAACTTACAAACAAGGAAGTCAGGCAGAAAGCTTGGAGGAGTTTGAAAACTCTTGTTTTTGAACTTGTCATCACCATAGCCACTTCAGTTTAGATTGGATCTTCTTAGCAAGTCAGGAATAAAAGCTTGAATGGGTTTTGAAAACCGGTGAGGTCAGCCTGTTTATCATAGAGTTAAATTCTACTTGATTTTCAGAAAATGCTTACCCTGTCCTCACCATGTCCTCCCATAAAGCCTTCAGTAAAGGTTGGCACTTCCTTAAACTTTGAATCTGTTAGCTCAGGTGAGCGATGTTGACCTTGTCATCACCGTAGCCCCTTCAGTTTTTATTGGATTTTTCTGAAACTTATATAAAAGGTGGCTTGGGATTAAAAATCGGATGAGCTCGAAAACCGGCCAAGTCGCCCCAATTATCATAGAGTTACGTCGCTTTGATTGCTGAAAAAGTCGATTTTTGATCTTGTCATCACCGTAGCCCCTTGAGGTTTGATCGAATCTTACTGAAACTTATATGTAAGGTGGCTGGGGATAAAACCTCGGATGAGTTCAAAAAACCGGCCAGGTCGGTCCGTTTTTAGCTCACCAGAGCCGAAGGCTCCGGGGGAGCTTATAGGATAGGCAGTTGTCCGTCGTCGTCTGCGTCTGCGTCGTCTGCGTCTGCGTCGTCTGGCGTCAACACTTTCAAACGACATCTCCTCTATAGTCACTAGGCCGATTTGGCCCAAATTTTATCTGTAGCATCCTTGGGCTGGGTGATTGAAAGTTTGTGTTTTTATCAAAATCGGCTCATTAGTTTGATTGTTATGACAACTTGTAGTTTCCATAGACTTATAATGGGTAAAATTGAAAAATGGCATTTACTGCCAAGCCTCTGCAGATATTTTGACAGAACTTACATATAAATGTTCCATAGGCAATCTACTGTCTGCCGTATGATTTTAAGCCTTCTGCTCATTTTCATTGGTTGCCGTGGAAACAAAAATGCAAAAAATAGATAAAAAATACTTAAAAATCATCTCCTCAGAAATCGTACGCTCTAGAACGCTGAGACTTTACGAAAATATTCACCATATTTGCCTTTACAGGTTTTGTGTTTTTTATGAAATTTGGCCTTTCAGTTTTGTTGCTATGGCAACTTAGAGTTTCCATTGACTTATAATGGGGAAAACTGAAAAATGGCATTTACTGCCAAGTCATTGCAGATATTTTGACCAAACTTACATAAACATGTTCCTTGAGTAAACTTCTCTCAGCCATATGCTTTTATGTCAACCTGGGGGTCCCCTAGGTTGTGCGGGGCCATGCCCCGCCCCCTCCACTTCATAAAATGCCTTATATCCCAGAAACCTTACAGATCCCAACCCCTAAACCATATATATTCTTGTTCCTTATGATAAGATGCATTAAGTGACACCAACCTGGGGGTCCCCCGGGATGTGCCGGGGACATGCCCTGCCCCCTCTATTTCATAAAAATGCCATTTATCTCAGAAATCATTCAGATCCCCACCCCTAAACTTTATATATTCTTGTTCCTTATGCTAAGATGCATTAAGTGACACCAACCTGGGGGTCTCCCGGGTGTGCCGGGGACATGCCCCACCCCCTCCACTTCATAAAATGCCATTTATCTCAGACACCATTGAGATCCCCACCCCTAAACCATATATATTCTTGTTCCTTATGATAAGGCACATTCAGTGATCCCAACCTTGGGGTCTCTCGGGGTGCGCTGGGGCCATGCCCACCCTTCCACTTCATAAATGCCATATATCTCAGAAACCATTCAGATCCCCACCCCTAAACTCTATATATTCTTGTTTCTTATGATAAGACGTATTCAGTGACACCAATCTGGGGGTCCCCTAGGATGTGGCGGGGCTTATGCCCCACCCCCTCCACTTCGTAACAGGCCGAATATCTCAGAAACCGTTCAGATCCCCACCCTAAACCATTTAAATTCTTGTTCCTTGTGATAAGACGCATTTTGTGATACCAACCTTAGGGTCTCCCTGGCCGCACGGGGGCTATGCCCGACACCTCCACTTCATAAAAGGCCCAATATCTCAGAAACCGTTCAGATCCCCACCCCTAAACCATATAAATTCTTGTTCCTTATGATAAGATGCATTCAGTGATAACAACCTAAGGATATCCCAGGCCGCACCATGGCTATGCCCCAACCCTCCACTAAATAAAAGCTGATATATCTCGGAAACCCTTCAGATCCCCAACCCAAAACCATGTATATTCTTGTTTCTTATGATAAGACGCATTCAGTGACACCAATCTGGGGGTCCCCTAGGATGTGCCGGGGCTATGCCCCAGCCCCTGCACTTCGTAAAAGCCCAATATCTCAGAAACCGTTCAGATCCCCACCCCTAAAGCATATAAATTCTTGTTTGTTTGTTTGTTTGTTTAATTTGAGGTTTAACTCCCCATCAACACTGTAAAGGTCATTTTGAAGACGTTGCTTCCAATTTTGTAGGACTTTTACCCGACATTGAGATGAAATGACATCTCAAGCCCTGTCGCCCAATGAAACCAATAAGGTTTATTAGCATGGACGGTCCGCCTCGCACCGCGGTTTCTGGACAGGCTTAGATCCTCTAAGCGGTTTACCAGTACTAGTTTCGGGCCGGATTCAGCTCTGCGTGGAAGCATCGTGCAGCCCATATATTTCTTCAAGCCCCTATGGGCGGGGGCGATATAAATTCTTGTTCCTTATGATAAGACACATTCAATAAAACCAACCTAAGGGTCTACCGGGCCGCACGTGGGCTGTGCCCTACAACTCCACTTAATAAAAGATGATATGTCTTGGAAACCATTCAGATCCCCACCCTCAAACCATATATATTATTGTTTCTTATGATAAGACGCATTCATTGAAACCAACCTGGGGGTCCCCTGGGATGTGCCCGGACCATGCCCAACCCCCTCCACTTCGTAAAAGGCTCAATATCTCAGAAACCATTCAGAACCCCACCCTTAAACCATATATATCCTTGTTCCTTATGATGAGACACATTCAGTGATACCAACCTTGGGGTCTCTGGGGGTGTGCTGGGGCTATGCCCCACCCTTCCACTTCATAAAATGCCATATATCTCAGAAACTGTTCAGATCCCCACCCCTTAAATATGTATATCTGTGTTCCCTATAATAAGATTCATTCACTCACATCAATGCGGGGTCTTTATGTGCGAGGACAGCATGCTGATGCCATGGCCCACCCTCCACTTCATAAAAGGCCATATATCTCAGACACCATTACGATCTCCACCTCATAATCATATATATTCTTGTTTCTTATAATTAGACACATTCAGTCACACCAACTTGGTGGTCCACAGGGGCCATTCCTCTCCTCATCATTTCATAAGAGGGTCTCATATCTTGGAAACTGTTCATATCCCCACCCCATAACAATATATTTTCTTGGTCCGTATTATAAGACACATTCAGCGACAACAATATTGGCTTTCCTGGGCTTTGCCAGGGCCATGCTCCAACCCCTCCGCAGCTTAAAAGGCCTTATATCTCAGCAACAGTACACATTCCAACCCCTAAACCATATATATTCGTGTGCCTTATGATAAGATGGATTCAGTGATACCAGCCTGGGCTCTGTTGGGTCCATGTCTCATCCCTCCTCCTCATAAAAGGCCTAATATTTCAGATACAGAGTCCACATGGGTGCTCATTTGGAAAGCAGGGTTTGTTTGGGAGACTTTATAATCAATAAATTAAAACCTGAAACCACACATGGCTGCAAGTGGGCAGTGCCCGCCTGAGCTCTGGTGAGCATTGTGGCCCATGGGCCTCTTGTTCAAAGAGTTACGTCCCTTTGATTGCTGAAGATGCCGATTTTTGACCTTGTCATCACGGTAGCCCCATCAGTTTTGATCGGATTATCATGGAACTTATATATAAGGTGGCTGGGGATAAAAACTCGGATGAATTCGTAAGCCGGCCAAGTCGGCCCATTTATCATAGAGTTACGACCTTTGATTGCTGAAAATCCCGATTGTTTACCTTGTCATCACGGTAGCCCCTTCAGTTTTGATAGGATCTTTCTGAAACTTATATGTAATGTGGCTTGGGATTAAAACTCGTACGAATTCGAAAACCGGCTAGGTCGGACAATTATTATTCATTATTACATCCCTTTGATTGCTGAAAATGCCGACGTTTTACAGTGTCATCACCGTAGCCCCTTCAGTTTTGATCGGATCTTCTTGAACGTACAAGTAAGTCTGATTTAAAAACTTGGATGAGTTTGAAAACTAGCGATATGGGTCAATTACCGATGGCGTTATGGCCCCTCCTTTGCTGAAAATGCTTATTTTTGACCTTGTAGTATTTTTACCATAACTCCTTCAGTTTTCATCGGATCTTCTTGAAATTTGTATGTTTGTAAGTTAGAGATAAAAGCGCGGACCAATTTGAAAACTAGCAATGCCAGTCAATTAATCATGGAGTTACGTCCCCTGCTTGGCTGAAAATGCTTATTTCCGACCTTGTCATCACTGCTGCCCCTTCAGATTTGATCGGATTTTCATGAAACTTACAAACAAGTAAGTCAGGCAGAAAAGCTCGGAGGAGTTTGAAAACTGGTGAGGTTTGCCTATTTATCATAGTTACATCCCTTTGATTGCAGCAGTTAATTGCTTATTTTTGACCTTGACATCACCATAGTCCCTTCAGTTTATATCGGATCTTCTTGAAAGTTACATATAAGCAAGTCAGGAATAAAATCTTGAATGAGTTTGAAAACCGGTGAGGTCAGCCGATTTATCATGATTGCAGAAAATACTTACAATGTCATCACCTTGTCCTCCAATAAATCCTTCAGTAAAGGTTGACACTTCCTGAAACTTTGAAGTGAGCTGCTGAAAACATTTTTGTTAATGACATTTTATGCTGAAATAAATTTATTTTTATTTCGTCTTATTTATATATTTATTGTATATGATTTGTTTTTTTTTTTTTTTTTTTTTTCTTGTTTAATATATATTTTTTGCATGTGACTGATGCGCAATTAACAGACACTACATATTGTTTACAAAAGAAGAAGAAAGAAAAAAAAACTTTTACTTATTGATTTTTTTGACTAGCGAAAATATATTGATTTCGGTGAAAAATCTTTTTTTTCTTTTCGGGTACTTCACACACATGCTTAATTGGCAATTGTTGCTAATTACTGCCAACCATGCCGGTTGTTGGAATACTACTTAAAACCCTTAGGAACTTTTTCTGATCACGGTCTACGTTGTGCGAAAGTTCCAATTCTTCTTCGTGCAGCAAGAGAAGTCTAGGATGCGCACGCTGATGTGATTCTTTGCTTGGCAGACGTAAATTGTAGGGATTGCTGTGCCCTGGTTCAAATATTATTTTCTGGGATAAATTGCATGTAATTATACACAGAAAAATAATCCTCACGAAAACACGCCTATATAATTTTGACCCCTTGAACCCCACTTTTACATAATAAAACTGGGTTTTACAGAGGTAAACCTTGTTTCTTATTTCTACTCTGTATATAGATTGTGGGTACTCGTTACACAAGGATTAACCGTCACAATCGATAATCATCGAAACCTGCCGACAATAGCCGAATTGCTTTAAAACGGGTGTCAAGTAGCGTAATTCTGGAGGCTACCTGGAAAAACTGCCAGTACAGGTTTGTTCCCTTGATTCCCCTTGATTTCATATGGCCGATCTTTTCCTGTATGTCTATATAAAGTGGGGCTCAAGGGGATCAAAATTATAAATGCATGTTTCCGTGATGTAATGCCAATTTTTTGGAGGGCTAGTGAATGTTTTTTCCGTAGTGTTGTTTTTGAAGGGGAAACAAGGATCATCCATGGGTATACTGGCTTTACCCTTTAGACCTTTATATAAAGGTATCAGCCTACTTTGTTTTCTCCGCTCTTTGAGAGACTCCCACTTTAACTGTTCCAGAATGCCAGTCATACTCCCAGTTTCAAACGTGTAGTTCCCACGAACGGACGGCAAATATGACTCCTATATCGCGTCATGCTAAAAGCAGGCGCGACAAAAAGGAGATAGGGCTCTTGCGCGAACATTACGTAAACATATACATATACGTTGTAAGTTTTACCGCCAGGAAAACGAAAATTTTAAGATGAAAATCGTGATATTTTTCTAGGCGTTAGTTATTCTATATATACTTATTCAATTAGTTAATTAATAGAATTCTCATTTAAAGGCCAATAATTATAATTGGTATTATATTGGACTCATCTAGTAGGGGGTGTTTCAGGATTCCATATTCAAAGATTTGATGCTTATTACTGATATTTATTTAAAGGAAATGGTAGACATCAAAACACATGATAGAATTTTATTAAGTTTGTTCAGATGTTCGGAATATTTATGTAAACGATGATAAGCTCAGTGTTTACATGAGTTTGCTTATATACCGACACGCCTACAGTTACGTAATCAGTATAGTAGTTTTTTTGGGTGTCAAGAACTGAAAAAATGGACGTATATGTTTTTAAATGCAAATTTAATCTTAGGGATACATTGTACTACTGGTTCGCTTTCGAATGCTGCAGTTTGTTAACTATTTTAGGGGCGAAAACTGCCAAATTGAATACCGGAGTACCCGGAGAACAACCTCCTGGATTTCAGTTGCAGAACGGCGTCTCACCCATGACCCTAGCCAAACACAGTTGTTAGAGACCTAATGATTAACATTCAGCGCTCTTATCTACCCCTTCAAGTCATTCATTTGTAATCAGATGTGGATCACAACTTATTGCTTCCCGGAGCAATCCCGAGTTGTGTTTCAGCTCACTGTTAAGGACAAGAAATAAGGATAAAGAATGACTTAAGTTTCGTACTTGTTCATCAAACTTGTATGGTTACTTTCTAAAATAACCTCGACGAGGACATTGTAACAAGTGCATGTACCCAATACATAGATTTCTGAAGAGATAAACATATACATGACAGGCTTATTAAAATGTTTATAGTGGAAACATATTTTTATTGGTTTTGGTTATACGGCTCTTTCAAGCTTATTTCACTCATTTCGAGCCGATCGTTATTCAGAGGCGGGAGAAAACCGGAGTACTTGGAGAAAATTACCTGAACTTGCGTTGCATAATTAAGCGCCCACATTTTACCCGAGCGAAGGTGAGAGACTTAATGATTATGAGTCAGCGCTCTTATCCAGTAGGCCACGAAGCTGTCAAAAAAGAAGGTTTTAAGTTTACATAAAGACGTTGATTGTTTTCCATAGACCAAAAAAAATAAAAAATAAAAGCGCAGTAGCCTCCCGTTACTTAAGTCCATGTTGTAGTAAATCCATTAAAATTAGCCGGGCTTTTGTTATTGCTGGGGTCAAAGTCTATCCTTAAAATCTGAGCTAGAATCATGTGCTGGGTTTAGCAAATAGTGAAGTTGGCAAACAGTGAAGCTCCCAGATCAGACTGTGGCATATAATCAGGTTTTACACTGCTTGTTTATAACTAAAAAATAAGGGTTGAAGGGAATAGTCTAAATCCTCGTTCAAGATAGTGAAGAACATGGTGACCTGAATTTCAGGGTTATGTTGAGGACTTGGTTGTTTGAGTTGAGGTTTTGTGTCATCGTCAACACTATTCAGGTCATTTTGGAGACTTCAATTCCAATTTTATGGGACTCATATCGACATTGGGATGAAATGGCATCTTACACCCTGCCGGCTAAACAAACCAAAATGGTTTATTTATTGTATGGTTGTATTCGCATCCCGTTGCCTAGACAGTCTATCTCAGATCCTCGGAGTGATTAACCTGTATCCAGCTGCGGTTCATTATTTATTGCAGAGATGTCAATTGTTTGTTTTAAGTAAGGTTTAACGTTCCCGTCAACACTGTATAGATCATTTTGGAGACGTTCCTTCCAATTTTATTGGATATTACCCGACATTGATATGCAATGACTTCTAAAGCCCTATCGCCCAATTAAACCAATACTGCTTATAAGTATGGACAGTCCGACTTGCACCGCTTTGCTTGGGCAGGCTTAGATCCTCTTAGCGGTTTGGTTTCAGTTCTGCGTGGAAGCACCATACAGCCCATCTATTTCTTCAAGCCCCAGTGGGCGGGGGCCTGGAGTGATATCATATACCTGGAATATTAGCTCCTTGTGACCAGATGATTGACCTCAATTCATATCTAGTTCAGCGTGACTTTATTTCGTGGTTAAGTAATTGTGCCTTATATCTGGAAAACTGTGTGATTTTGCCTTGATTTTACAGCCATTTCAAGATTATTTCACTCATATCCAGCCGATTGTTAATCAGAGGTGGGCGAAAACTGACATACCCGAAAAAAACAACAACTAACGTTCCGTTGCAGAACGAAAGCTATGTGATGGAAATAAGACTATTAGGTCACCATGTACATGTGCCATGCATATTAGCTGCATGACATGCGATGATTGGTCTCGAAATATATATCAAGTTAAGCATGACCTATATTTTATGGTTCAGTGACATTGCCTTCTACTTGAATACTGGTTATTGGAGCAATGTCATGCATGGATATCCATCTGACCTGACGATTGACATAGAAATATATCTGGGTCAGTTTGATGTATATTTCATGGTACAGTGATTTAGACTTATAATTAGAAATGTAATATCTGGATTATAAATTCAGCTGACCCGATGATTGGTCTGAACACATATTCTAGGGCAGTGTGACCTGTGCATTTCATGATAGTGATTTTTGCCTTCTAATGTGTACTGGATGGAGAAATTTCATACCGTGGTTATAACTTCCGGGTGACCAAATGACTGACATAAAATATACATGTGTATCTTGGTTTGTGTAAACTATATTTCATGCTTGAAGGATTTAGTCAAATATCTCTCACATGGGTGACAACTGGAAGTGCACCATTATCTCACATGGGTGGCATTACAACTGAAAAAAGGAATGAATGAAAGCACAACGTTGAGGGGTGTGTGGTTCATATTCAGACACCTAAAGCTTACATATGTTTGTCCTATTGTCTGGTACCTTTATACATATGTTTATAAAGGCAAGGCAAGAAACAGGCGGGCTACACTGAGCTGCGACATCTCTCCAAGCCTACGCTCAGACATCTCTCCAAGCCTACGCTCAGACATCTCTCCAAGCCTACGCTCAGACATCTCTCCAAGCCTACGCTCAGACATGTCTCCAAGCCTACGCTCAGACATCTCTCCAAGCCTACGCTCAGAGACTAGTGCTGTCAGTGCTTTGATTTGATTACAATATGTCCCAAGTTGCATGTTAAAAACAAAACCTTTGATGTTCTACTGAACATATGTGCGGTGTGTAATTATAATTTTCGATTGTTTTGTGAGTTATAAGATCAAAAGCTGCAGGTCAGCATATAGGCCCAAGTTTTGACATGACCTCTCTGTCGTCCGTGTGTCAGTAGCTTGTCAAATATTCACATGACTTCGAGCTGATACTTGATGGGAGGACATGGCATTACATTAAAAATTCTGTGAAATGAGAACCCTGGAAAATCCAGCTTTAGATTGGGAATAATAGGTTTTACACCTTTCTACGGTAGATTCTTTATTGCTGATGAACATAGATTGTGGGTACTGCTTTGAACCCACACTCACTGTTTGAACTTAAAATACGAAATGATCACTGATTTTCATCTGAAAAATGCTTGTTCAACAGATATGAAATCAATCCTTATGTACAGAAACGCCTCAGTATAACATGTAACTACATGTTATACTTTTTCTTGTCTTAATTCTGCTCTAAATATAGGTTTTGGGTACTCGTTAGAACGAGGCGGTTCTAACGAGTACCCACACTCTATATTTCAGAACAGAAATAAGAAACATACGGTTTACCCCTGTACGCCCCAGTTTTACTATATAAAAGTGGGGTTCAAGGGGATCAAAATTATTTAGGCGTGTTTTCGTGATGATTATCGTCCTGTGTCCCTGACATGTGCTTCAACATATAGTCTGCCCAAACATCACCACCTACTTTCTTTCTTTCTTTCTTTCTACTGATACTGCGTCGGTCACATTTGGCCATTACCGCAGGTGTACATTACATACACTCCAGGATTGCAGGATGAAAAGTAGCCTACATGTGAAAGCCTACATAGTAATCATGTAATTCCGGTAGGGATCTTTAACCTGCACGGGGGATGGTTCTCCCTGCATAGGGGTCTCCAGTCAACGTCCCGAACTGAAGGACGGTGAACTTTATGACATTCATCCCTGCAAATGATACCAATGGAGCGTGTTCGGACACCGAAATTTTATCCCCGCTTCCGGGGATCGAACCCGGGACCTCTAGTATCAGAGGCAAGTGCATTGACCACTGAGCTATCATGTTCTTGGATGAACATAAACATTTGTCAGACAGACATCATGCATTTAGAAAAAGGTCATAGTTGTGAAACTCGTGGTTATTCAAGAAACAAAGATTGGCAGTTCAATTGCCACATCTGAGCTTTTCCCTGAAACTTCCCAGTACAGTGTCTATAGAAAAGACAGGAACTCTCATAGAGGTGGGGTGATGTTGCTCATTCACAGAGACATCCCTCACATGCCTTTCATGGGACTGGAAAACGACACTGAATCGGTATGGGTTAAGGTTTTCGCAAATAAAACCTCTCAATTCGCAGCAAGTTGGTATCGACCGCCAAATGGTACGGTCGAAAACTTCCAGTTGTTTAAAGATCAGATGGATTGCATTAAGTCGCAGCATAAGGGTAAAAAACTCCCGGCTGTACATGTTCTAGGTGACCTCAACTTCAGAGACATTGTTTGGCCTGACAGGCTCAGCAAACAAAGCACAATACTGAGTCAGTCTGAATGACAAATATTAATTGACATTATGAACGATCATGGATTAGAACAAATTGTTAACTTCCCCACTCGTGATAAGAACACATTAGATTTGATCCTTACGACTTTGTCAGGACAGTTAGAAGATATTCAGTCTCCGGATAAACTAAGTGATCATGATATTGTCTCCTGATATTTAAAAATTCCCATTCCACCAACAAAGTAACCTCGGAGGAAGGTGTACTCGTATCAGAAAGGTGCCTATGAAACTATGAGGAAGGATGCGCTCAGATTTGCAAGGGATAAATACTTTAATGGTCATTCAGATACTCGGTTTGTCCAGGAGAACTTCGATTTGATAACTTCTTTCATTCATACTTCGGCCGAAAATCATATCCCCTCAGCAACTAGTAGGTCTGTATCTTCGACAGCCTAGATCACACCAGAGATAAGAAGAAAAATTCGCAGAAGGAATAATATTCATGCAAAGGCAAAAAGGATAGGAAGTGGTAAACTCTGGACGAAATTTAAAAACTTGAGACGTGAAATCAAGACTGATATAAAAGAAATCAGCTTTGTATGTGAATAATTTGGTAGGTGATGTTAAGGCGAATCCAAGAGACTTCTGCAGATATATAAATAGTCAGAAGAAAGACAGGCAAGGTATCCCGCCCCTTAATAAAAGAGGAGGGAACGGGGTTGCTTAATTGACTCTGAAAGGGCAGAGGAACTTGTTGGTCAATTCAATGATGCGTTTAATAAAACTGAGTTCACGGAGGCTCCATTGACTGGAAGATCGGTCCCATTCATGGAGAATATTGTTGTGTCAGCTGCAGGTGTAATCAAGTTACTTCGAGGCTTAAACCCCAGTAAAGTAGAAGAAAATCAAAGATCAGGAATTGATACAATTAACTTACTCCACCCATCAAAGACACCAAAGCCTTAGGACCTGATGAACTTCATCCTAGAGTGCTGAAGGAACTAGTAAATGAGTTAGGTCCAGTTTTTGTACACCTGTTCCAACAGTCTCCTGATACGGGGGAAATCCCAAAAGAATGGCTCTTCGCGAACATCTTTCCACTCACCAGAAAACGAGATAGGTCTCTTGCCCATAATTATCGCCCTGTGTCTCTGACTTGTGTTCTGTGTAAATTGCTTGAATATATAGTCTGCTCGAACATCATGGTCCACTTGGATGAACATAAACTTTTGTCAGACAGACAACATCCATTTAAGAAAAGGCATAGTTGTGAAACTCAGCTGAGCACAGTTATTAATGACCGGGAAAAAGTCTTGGACAAAGGGGGACAGGTGGACACATTTATTCTGGACTTCGAGAAGGCTTTTGACATCCTACCTCATAAACTACTTAAATATAAGTTATTTGGTTACGGAATTTGGGGGAAGACTCTCAAATGGATAGATTCTTTTCTTTGCTACAGAAAACAGCGTGTTGTAGTTAATGGTGAATCTTCAGAGTGGACTCCAGTTTTGTCTGGAGTCCCACAAGGGACTGTTCTTGGTTCACTGTTGTTCTCCCTGTACATCAATGATATTTCTACTGACATTGACTCAGAAATAAGACTGTTCGCAGACGACTGTGTTTGCTGCCGGGAAATTAGAGATACAGATGACTCACTGAAACTTCAGAATGAAATAGATAGATTAGGATGTTGGGCCCGACAATCGGGCATGAGATTTCAGCCAATTGAATGCAACATTATGCAGATAACTAGGAAGAAATCGAATAAAATTGAGGCTTCTTACACCTTAGAGGGAATGGTCCTCGGGAATGTGGACTCAATAAAATATCTTGGAGTGACAATCTCACACAACTTGAGATGGTTTACTCATATTAGCAACATGTGTACTAAGGCAAATAGAACACTTGGTTTCCTGAGGCGTAATCTTCATCACTGCCCACAGGATGTAAAAGAGGTAGCATTTAAAGGTCTTGTTCGCCCAATCTTGGAATATGGCAGTTGTATCTGGGACCCCAGTAGAGTGGTCCTTACCGAAAAATTTAAAAAAAAGTTCAGAATAGAGCTGCTAGATTTGTAACACGCAATTACTGCTTTGAAACTGGGAGCATGACTGGAATACTTGGAAAATTAAAATGGGAGTCTCTCAAGAAAGGGAGGAAAGACAGTAGACTCATCCTTTTGTACAAATGTCTAAAGGGTGCTGCTAACATTCCAACAGATGACATTGCCCCCCCCCCCCGGCTAGGTATTGTAGAAACCACCATTCATTGGCGTTCCAGACCCTTACTGCAAGAACTGACATTTGTAATGTATCGTCCTTCCCCCGAACCGTTAGAGATTGGAATGCCCTCCCCGATTCGATTATTTCGACAGCTGAAGGTGCTGATGACTGAATAACTAAGTTTACCTCTTTGGTTAGAGCTAGGGACTAACTTCCCATATCACAGGTCCTGGTGTATGAATGTCATTTGACGTGTCACCAGTAGCAATTCTGATTCTGAGTTGAGCACGGTTATAAAGTATTGGGTGAAAAGGGAACAGCTAGACATTTATTCTGAAATTTCGTTTCTTTTCGGCAATTCGTGAAACCTTCAAATGACTGACTATGAGAAACAAGAACTACCAACTGACTGATCTGACATGTGAAACTTACATGTGTAACCTCTAAATTATCTAATAACCCTGTAGAAGATGATTCTGAATTGATCATCTAAAATAAACAACCATGCGTATTCTTACACATCTGAAGTACATTATTCGCACAGGCAATACACTGCTGAATAAGGTAGCTAAGTGTTGTATGTTATGAAACTTTCGCACGTCTCAAAAGTACTCAATTTCGATTGAACTAGTGACCGAACAAGGGACATTACTGAGGTTTGAAATCTCGTCTCAGCTCAATGGCTCAGCACCAAGGAGACACAATGAGATACAAATTGTGTTGATTTGGCAGTAAACCGTGGAGCGTGGCAGCTCAGTGGTTAGCACAGTGGCCTCTAAAGCGAGAGGTCCTGGCTTTGATCCCCAGTTGTGGTCATAAAATGTCTGTATCCGAACATAAATGTTTCCCCTTTCTTTCTACTAATACTGCGTCTGTCACATTTGACCATTACCACAGGTGTACATTACATACACTCCAGGTTTTGCAAGATGAAAGTCTACACAGTTATCATGTAATTACGTTAGGGATCTTTAACCTGCACAGGGGATGGTTCTCCCTGCACATGGGGGGCTCTAGTTAATTTCCCGATCCGAAGAACGTTGCACTTTATGAATTCATCCCTGCAAATGATGCCAATGGTTCGGACGCAGAAATTTTATCGCCATGCCGGGAATCGAAACCGGGACCTCTAACATCAGAGGCAAGTGCACTAGCCACTGAGCTATCGCCCTCCCTCAGCCCTTTTAGCATGGCGCAGTGCCATGCCCCATTTCTCTAGCGCCATGCCCTATGTTTAAACTCAGATTCAGCAGGTGGAGAAGACAGCTGCTCGATTGACCTGCCAACAATGGGGCAAATTGAAGTAGCGTCGGTGACATGCTTAATGAGCTAGAATAGCCGTCCCTAGAGGCCCGTCGTGAGCAGTTCTCTTTAACCTTCTTCTATAAGATACATTCAGGTATAGTGGCCATTTATTAAAGACAAGGCAGTGGCTAGCCATCCGGTACCGGACGACCAGCCAACGAGTCTGCTCGTCCGGTACCGGACGGCTAGCCAACCCATGTAGGAATGGCTAGCCGTCCGGTCGTAAATTTTAGTCTCTCATTTCATATAGGGTACGAATGCTAAATAGCATTTTTATCATTTTCTGGAGTACTGGATGCTAAATACTTCCTACTTTGAGACAGTGCCAGAGTAATTGATAAGGGTCGTATCGTCGTAAATACGACTCTAAAAACGAGCAAATACGACTAGAAATGAAGAAACAGTCGTACCAAATACGACCGTCAAATTGGCGATACGCCAAGGTCGTTCCATTGCAGTCGTATCGGCAATGGAAAAACAAAAACAAAAAATAAACGTGACTCCTGACAAAAAGCAATCGAAATCGCGGTAATTTTCGCCACATCATAGTCTTCAAAAAAAAAAAACTGTTCCAATCTTCAAGAACGATTCGAAATTCATCCATTCAAAAATTTATTACCCTGAAACACTTCAACCTTACCTTTTGACGATCATATATTGAGCTTATATTCGATCAGCCTCAAGTTATGACAACTATCAACATGATTAGGAAACCGATTATTGATGCGTGATTACATAGCGGTATTTATTATCCAAGAGAAAGCCGCCCGCATTATTAACTTTATTAACAACGCCTGAAGCATGAACAGTAACTTTATGGCAAGCGTGCATAAAAATACGATCCTGAACATTGTTAGGCAATCACATTGGCTTCTACGGAGTGTCATCTTCGAAAAAAAAAATTGGTTCGACAGATCTACAGATTCACATTGTCATGTACTTAGGAATTAAATATCAAAACAGACGCGCAGATGATACAAATTTAAGTTTGTGGAGAACCTGACAAAGTTTCTCCGGATAAACGCAAGAAAAACATATAATGCATGGCTATTTCTCCCAAATCAAAGAAATTCACCCTAAAATGGATTACTCTGTATTTTGTGGAAAAACAAAACAGAAGCAACAACAACTGGGCTAGGATGTAACAGCGAATATATATCCGACCAGGCAGCGTAAGCGCTAGCTCTTTCTGCTTAACGTCCGCAGGCCGCAGATGCAAGAAAATTTGCCTCCATGACTCATTGTTTTCGCGTCCTTAGGCCATTGGCGGAAACTCTTAATCGGAGGCTTAAACATCTTGTCTATTGCAGTTTTCAGACACGTGTATGTCGGCGCCTTTGATTATTGCATCATGGTGGTTGTTTACTTTTGACTCCACTTCTATTTTTCATACTTTTATCATCCCGACGTACTTTTTTCTCGCAACATTGTCGTCAATGCACGTCTGAGATAGAACCACCGCTGCACAGACTGATCTCTTTGTCCGTCGTGTTCCGTATACATTTGACCAAAATTATATTTATTGAGTCACAATGGCAGGATTGGGTACTCATATATCTAATTGTGAATCACAGGTGGTCAGGTCAGCATGCAGTGCATGCTTATTTACCGCTATGTATCAAGTAGCCGATTAAATTAACACCCTAAGATGTCTCGCCGGCGTCTTTGAACATTAAGCAGAATGACTGGCAGCGCATCATAAAATAACGCAAACACAGCAACCGGGGCAGACTAATTAGCTTTCACAGATACGCTTGCTGATCTGAGTCTTTACTGGTCGCACGTTTTATTGTATTTTTGCTGAGCGCTGAATTTCTCGCCTTTTACCAATCGCATGCAGTTGCTACATTTAGTGGAGATTTTACCCCGCCTTTAAACGCGTAGCACGTAAGGCCGCTGCAGACACAAAACATGGGTTTGAAAACGTTTTGATGACAGTATGATACGTGTGACGGCTGAAGACTCCGACCAGCCTGCACAGTCTGATCAAAACGATCCTTCAATAGCGTCTGGTGAAGATACGACCCTAGTTTTGAATTTAGGAGTACCGATACTCTCAAAGAATCACAGGGTACGCCTATAGTCTTTGGTTGAAGGAGTAACAGTACTCCTCGGGCAAAAGCTTATCAATAACACTGCAGTGCAAATGCCATTGAGATCATTTTAAAAATAAGGCAAATAAACACAGCCGTATCGGTAATGCATGATTGTCGAAACAATTATGCCTGTGATAATAAAAGCTGTAGTCGTGTTTACTTATTTCTAATACTATTACTACCAATAATATATTTATAAGTAACTACCAATCGGTAATATAACTTAATATATTTGTATATGTTTATATATTTTACATTTCCTTTATTTATGTAAATGCGTAAAACGTTTGATCCAATCGTCGCGAAAAACAACTAATAGCAATTGAGCAGTACCGTAAATCCGAAGAAACAAGATCTTGATGACTTGCAGGTATTCTCCTAAATTCTGTAACAAATTTGTTTCATGATCGATCAAAGAGTCCAAAAAGTGCAGATGGAATGACAAACAGTGTAGACCCTGCATCAGGAACAGTCAGATCCAGGACTGCATTATTTGCAGAAGCCTACTTGTCCCAATACATAGAATCATTACGGTAATTGCTTTACCCATGGAATTTCGGATCGTTGCCTTTATGTGTGCCCTGCTAACAAGATAATTATACCTAAATGATATTTCTTTGTACCTACCATGTTGAACTGATAGGTTGAATAAATATGCTTCCCATATTTAATGTTAATCTATCACGATTAAGATCAAGCTCAACATCGGACAAACATTTGTAGATTTTAACAATACTAATATAAAAAATAAGAAATTATAACATTGACATAATAATAATATTATTATTATTATTATTAACTGTCACAGTGCCCGGACAAGGCTTTGAGTACAACAGTCTATTGCATCAGGGTCAATTACAATTATATCCCCTACTGAAATTTAGTGAAAAAAATTGTCGCTAAACAGGTGATAAGAATACAGTTAGAGTCCACTAGAAATATTTTTATTACACCATAGAGTGGATAATATTATTTGGAACGCATACCCTATATAAACTGATAGACTTAAATTTACTACCGGACGGCTAGCCATTCCTACGTGGGTTGGCTAGCCGTCCGGTACCGGACGAGCAGATTCGTTGGCTGGTCGTCCGGTACCGGACGGGCAGACTCGTAGGTTGGTCGTCCGGTACCGGACGGCTAGCCACTACCTAAAGACAAATACTTGACCCTGCAACAGTTTCAACCCGAGCAAGGGCATCAAAAGTAAACAACACACAATATCATACATGTAGGTACCAGTCCTATAGTGATGCCCTGAAAAATTCCTTTTTTCCTAGAACTAGATTAAGAGAAAAAAAATGATATTTAAAAATTTTAAATCATAAACAATCACAAAAATAAAAACGTGACATCTTCGGGTCCTAATATGTTTTTTCTGTCAAGTCTTCTACCTGGGAGATGTATTGGAGTCAATACACATCCTGGTGTGTTGGCCATTTTCCTACACGCGTCACACTCACAATCAAGAATCCTTTATTTCAAATCGATTTTTAGCTCTGCTGTTTTCGAAGAAAACGACGAGGTATTGTCATAGGTCTGGTGTCGTTGTGCAAAAACTTGGACATTTTGTAATATCTCTGTCATTACTGAACATATTTACTTGAAACTCGGACTAGCTGTTCATTATGAAAAGGGGAACTCATACCAATAGGTGAGGTAACATTCAAAATATTTTTGGCACAGTTATGCCCCTTTTTCGACTTAGAATTTTTGCAGCCAAGCGTTGGCACCCGCATGTGGTGCTCTTGTTAAAATTGATAATTGCACATCTGGTAAAATTAACATCAGATATAAACAGTTAGGTTATCCTTTTTTGAAGTTTAATAGCCAAAAATGATTTTAATTGTCAGGTTAAAGCAAATTGCATAGTGACAAATAACGCAGTTTGCATATAATGACAAATAGGAACTGCAATGTTTGCGACCTTGTGTTATCGATAGGCTTATGATTGGTTGAAAGTTGTGGAAGGATTTTTTTTTTCGTAAAAATTCTGACTAATTGCACTTTTCTTGACTTCATTTAGTTATTGGAAAAGGACTTATGTCTACTGGTAAAATAATTAAATGCGGTACCTAAACAATTACATTTACATGTTACAATGCCATTTATCCGGAATGTATGTGTAATTTTGAATCGATTAAAATGTTGTACGAGGAGATAAAAACACAGTTTAAGCCCTGTCTACCCCAAAGTATCTTTATTACTATGTCTGTCAGAAGTCTATATTGAAATTTAATGGTGTCATGTTGATGTCTGTTCAGAAACTTTGGCTTATTTATTTTACTTTTTGCTGTTCTAACTAGTATATGTACATGTACGTCCAGACTGTTGGGTATTTTTGCGGTAACTGTATACATGTCCCACTGCCAATTTACAGCATGGTTATAGAGATCAAAAAGAGGGAGGAGAGGGGAGGAAGAAAAAATTTTTTTTTTTTTTTTTTTTTTCCTCTCTATCTATAATGAGCCGTGTTATAGAGAGGTCGTGATACATGTTATTGTATGTTTTTCCTTGTTTCATTGTTTCTTTGCATTAATCTAGTTTCATTCTTTCACGTTAGTATGTCCATTAGGGCTTTCCTGTTTTCTTAATAAACTTTGAAACTTTATTTTTTCTTTGGCAAACAGTGAATGTCATGATCAGTTTGCTTCTTTTGCCAGGCTTTGCAAGTCCTCTATATTCCTGACATCTCATTAACTGCAAGTTGGAATGTTTCTTTACCAATTCATACACAAATTTAGCCCCATGCACATCATTTTCACGAAAGAAATACATTTCACACCACCAGTTTCATAGAATGTTTGTCTGAAAACTTGGGTTGCGGCTATTTTTAGCATATGACCGCATCAAGTTGTGACGTAGTGTAAATTGTATATTGTACAAACGCTATTTGACAGTCCCCGTTTATGGTTGTCTGATAATCCCCTGTTCCCCTGTCATAACAGTGTTTTGATAACAAGTTCAAGTGACACCAATTAAGTAATTGAGGTGTGAAAGTGTGTCCAAGTGTTTGTGTGTTTACAGAGCTGATGCTCAACCATGTACCAAACTTTTCTTGTTTGATTACAAAATTTAACCCTTGTCCTGCTGAGCCCGGATATGCCTTATCTTTCAAACAATGTAGATCCAGATCAGATGGCTGCTGAAGAAGCCATCTGATCTGGATCTACTTTGTTTGTCATTCAGATTGTGCATTTGTTGCAATAATTTTCATCAAGTAATCTGATTGGTTGATAATTGGTAGTGGATGTGGTAGATTAAAATATTCAGCAGGACAAGGGTTAAACTTCTTGTCACCAATGGTGGATTCACTTAGCATAAAAAACAGGCAGTATAATTTAGCATTGAAGTCAAAGGGTAAGAGAAAGATCTTTTTATTTCAAGTTGAGAGATGTGCCCTTTAAGCAAGGTTGTGCATGTGCCCTTTTTACATGTCTGTGCACATGTATTTAAAGTGCCCTTTTTACATATTTTCGCACATTGAAAGTGCCCTGACCAGTACCATGCCCTTTTTGGGAGCTGGGGGAAACACTAAACATGCTTCACTGGCAAAATTAACCCATGTCCTGCTGAATATTCATATATGCCACACCCACTACTGATTATCAACCAATCAGATTATTTGATGCAAATTATTGCAACAAATTCGCAATCTGAATGGCAAACAATGTAGATCCTGATCAGATGGCTTCATCAGAAGCCATCTGATCTGGATCTTCATTGTTTGGAAAATATGGCATATCCAGGCTCAGCAGGACAAGGGTTAAAATTAATTTGTGGGGATGAATGCCACAAAGTGCCCTGTTCTTCAGATTGGGGTTGGCCTTCAGATTCCTGGCCCCTGTGCAGGATGATTTGCAGGCTTTAATTCTGCAAATATGGACTGTATGTATTTATCATATATTCGATCCCGCGTCCCCTGCCGCAAAATGGAGCGGGGATTATAGGAATGGCCTTCGTCTGTCTGGCCGTCTGTCTTTCCGTATCACTTTCTTGTCCGCTCCGAACCTCCTGATTCCTGAACCCTTTGATAGATTTTCATTAAAATTTGGTCAAATATTCATTTCAGTGAGCTGATGTGCAGAATCCATAAACAAAACCATGCCTGCTCAAGGTCAAGGTCACAATTGAAGGTCACAAGTGTGAATCTTTGCATTTTTGTGTCCGTTCCATATCTCCTTTACCCCTGGAAGGATTTTTATTAAACTTTGGTCAAATATCCCCCTCGGTGAGCTGATGTGCAGAACTCATAAATAAACCATGCCAACTCAAGGTCACAGTTGAAGGTCACGAGTTTGAATTTTGTGTCTGTTCCATATCTCCTTTACCCCTAGAAGTATTTTCATTAACATTTGGTCAGATATCCCCCTCATTGAGCTGATGTGCAGAACCCATATTAAATTGAAAAATTCTGACTCAAGGTCAAGGTCACAGTTAAAGGTCACGAGTTTGAAACTTTGAATTTTGTGCCCATTCCATATTTCCAGTACTTCTCAAAGGATTTTCATTAAACTTTGGTCAAATATCCCCCTCAGTGAGCTGATGTGCAGAACCCATAAATTAACCATGCCAACCTAAGGTCAAGGTCACAGGTGAAGGTCACGAGTTTTAAACTTTTATAAAAACTTAACTCTGTTCCATATCTCCTTTACCCCTGGAAGGATTTTCATTTAACTGGTCAAATACCCCCTCAGTGAGCTGATGTGCAGAACCCATAAATAAACCATGCCAACTCAAGGTCACAGTTGAATGTCACAAGGTTGAGCCTTGTTATTTTAGTGCAGCGGAGGATTTGGCGGTACCTCAGACTGCTTTCTTGTTCTAATACTGAGTCTGTCAAATTTGACGTTTACCATTTACTGTAGTAAATGTCTCGGGAGAAACTTTTCTAAGTAATGCCAGGATAATGTTGATAAAGTATGTTGCTCAAGGACGCACAAGGCGTAGGACTTGAACCCAGAACCACTCACTCACAGGTCAGGTGCTTTACCACTGCACCTATGCGCTCATATGTATTGTACAAGGTATGCGAGTCATGGTCAAATGTGACTGATAGCACTAAGCAAGAAGGAAAACCTATTCTTAATCTGAATAATTTCACCATGTTCATGTACCTTGTTACTGACTAGTTGGGACAAATATGCAGTTTTGACTTAAGGTTTGTTTACTGAATATAATAATCAATCTAATCTTATAGTCCCTTAGCTTAATTGATTTTGCATATTTAATCCAGGAAAATACAGTCTTGACTATAAAAACTTTACTTCCACTAACAAGAAGTTTATTCCCACATAAGTATTTAAGTTTGTTTTCAGTGCACAGGCATGTCATCACTTAAACAAGTCCGTGAAATAAACACCCCCGGCCTGCTAAACCCTACTTTATAAATAGAGAAAATTGAGGCTTACGGGGGTATACATCAATAGGGCCCCGCACTGAAAGTGTGGGTGCCCTATAGTAATCACTCTGTCCGTCCGTCTGTCTGTCTGTCCGTCTGTCCGTCCACAAATTTCTGATAGCGCTGCCGGGGCCCTAGTCAGTTTCACTGACAGCTCTAGTTTTTCTTATATCTGCTCCAAGACAGAGATTGTTGGTACTTGTTAGAACCGCCTCAATGAGGCGGTTCTAACGAGCACCCACAACCTATATTTGCAGTATAAATAAGAAAAAATATCATGGAATTTTATCAGAAAGTAGCCATATTGCATAGGTGAAAAAATGCACTATGTCGTATGGGTGTGATATCGTAATGCAAAGCTGAAGTCTGTCTCCATGGAAACCATCCTCAGTAAATCATCCCTGTGATAATATTTTAATTGTATGAGGGAGATTTGTAAGGCTGACACGATTAACCGGATAGTCAATTAATTGATTGAAACATTTTACAAAAATGATTATCGCTACTGATTTGTTAGTAATGGATTATTCAATAAGTACAGTTAACTACACAACATACTGCCTAAAATAGCTGGAAGAATGGCAAACAGTGCATACCCTCATCTGGGTCTACACTGTTTGCCCAGGCCCATATATCCTCATACATAGGTTATATATAGCAAGAACCACACTCAGAAGAAAGCCAGGCTAGTTAAATTATGATAAAATATGCAGTGATCGAGCACAATGGCATGACTGATAATCGATCATCTTTTCAACTCCGATTAGCCAGCCCTAGAGATTTGCCATTTTGATGAGGGAGATGTAAAGAATATATACTACCCAAAAGGATCACTTTTTATATACCGAATTTCGCACTGAAAATTTATAATTTCATGACAAAATTTGTACTCCGAATATTGATAAATATCTTAAGCAGAATCTCATGTGCAATTCAGTACTCATGAAAGTGCACACTTCTCACACTCAGCAAATTAATTCATGTACCCCAAAAATCTTGCGTAACACTGCATTCCAACAGAAAAAATAAAACTTGTCTGTGTTCCTTTACTAAGCGTAAAAAGGATTTCATTTGATTTGTGAAACTTTAAAATACCTCGGGGACAGTTTAGAAACCGTCTGAGCCCCAAAGAAATGAACCGTGGCGTCGGAATGTTGGAATCTGGAGTCTCTTAACGTCGTGTTGCTGGGATTCTGAATGTGTCTCAGAGCGTGGTTTCCCGAATGTGGAGTCGGCATCTTTCCCATGGAAACACTTCACATAGACACGGCGAGGATTGATAAAGGGCTGAAACTCAACGTCAGGACCGTTTTTGTTGATTTATTCTCGACCTCAACGGTTCCTGAACGCTACCCGTTGGATTAACGGGTTTAGGAACGGAACTGGAGTACGAATTTGTACACAAACTG
This sequence comes from Lucinisca nassula, assembly GCA_963580285.1. NCBI lineage: Eukaryota > Metazoa > Mollusca > Bivalvia > Lucinida > Lucinidae > Lucinisca > Lucinisca nassula. The sequence goes on from OY757024.1 coordinate 37,077,874, forward strand.
TTAGAAACAGGCTCCGCGATTTCGGACTGAATGCCATGAGGCCTGCTGTGCCTATTCCGTTGACGAGACAGCACGTGCAAGACCGGTTGGACTTTGCCAGAACTCACGTCAGGTGGACGATTCGTGACTGGAAGCCAGTACTGTTTACTGATGAGTCCAGATTCTGTCTAGACTTCACTGATAAACGTCAATTAGTGTGCCGAATGTCTAAAGAGCGATTCGATGACTTGAATGTGGCAGAGCATGATCGCTATGGAAAAGGATCAGTCATGGTTTGGGCTGGGATAAGCGTGAACGGCAAAACTGACTTGTACGTCGTTGAAAACGGATCGTTAACGGCAGTGAAGTACTGTAATGAGATTCTTGATCAGTTTGTGAGACTATATGCCGTAGCTATCGGCCCGGACTTTATTCTGATGGGCGATAATGCCGTCCGCACCGTGCCCACGTCACTGATGCCTATCTGGAACGTGAGACAATCATTCGTATGGACTGGCCTGCTCGATCACCCGACTGAAATCCGATTGAGCATGTGTGAGACATGCTACAGCGTGCTGTTTCAGCCCGACCTGTGCAGCCGAGGACATTACAGGAGCTCAAAGATGCATTGGTTGCTGAATGGAGGCTGATTCCACAAAACCGGCTACAGACTCTGATTACGAGCATGTGCAGGCGATACCGTACTGTAATTGATGCCCATGGACGCCATACACGTTATTAGGCACGTTTATCTAAACAAATTTGGAAATTTGTGAAAAATCAATTGTCCAAATCCATTCGTGTTACGCCAAATTTTGTGGGTGCCATGACGGTTGCTGTTGTCACGCTTGAATGCAGTGCCAGTTGACAAAATTAGCCACTAGTCTTTGTGAAGGATATGTTTTCTATCATTAAGTATCAAATTTGAATTCAGCTGATTAATTTAACCAAAAATTATGTTGCATTAAAAAAGTGATCCCTATCAAAGTTTGAGTAGTATATATAGGGAAATTCTCAGTTCAAATGAGGGAGACTCCAAATTTTACTAAAATTCAGCATAAATTGTGCAAAATTTAGCATCAAAATGAGGGAGTCTCCCTCCTGAGGAGGGAGGTATCACAGGTATGGTAAATTGGTTTATATGATTAAAAAACTACTGAAATCTGGCTATTGATTATCAAAAATGAAAATAACACTACATTTAAATTGATTGAATTAGAGTACATATACAGTGTTGTGCCTAGGTTACGCCGTTTCCGTGATTTTTGCAGCAATGCCCCGCTAGAAATAAACTGCTGCAGACTTTGGGGTGCATTTTGAAAAATTCAGTTAATGTTTACATTTGCTACATTTCAGTCCATTAGTTTCTTTGTTGAACATTTGGACAGTGATAAGGGAGGCAAAAAACGGGAATAAAACTAGTCATTTTCTTCACAGTAAACCCTAGAAAACTTTAAAAGAAGCAGGGTGGGGGATACACGAATCACTCAGAATTTCAGACCAAGGCACAACACTGCATGTAATTGGAACAGTAAATTTGAAACTCACATTTTTATTGAGCATTGTGACAAACTAAAGGTAAAATCACAAATATTGCCTCGATCAAAAGAAGTGATTAACTTATAGTGAACACTCAGGTCAGGTTCGTTCCTGCTACTAGTAACATGTAATCTAGTACAACCTGTTGCATGCGGGCAGATGGGACTCATTACCTCGGGAGAGCAACCCATCTAGGAGTTGCTAGATCTCTATACAAAGCTAGCTTGGGTAGGTGGAACCCATAGCCTTGGTTGGCAGTCCACCTAGGGGTTAGGCCATTAAACAAAACCTAGCCTGGGTAGATGGAACCCACAGCCTTGGTTGGCAATCCATTTAGATGCTAGACCTCTAAACAAAACTAGCTCGGGTAGGTGGAACTCGTAGCCATAATTGGCAACCCACCTAGGGGTTATAGGTCCTTAAACAAAACCTAGCCTGGGCAGATAGAGCCCATAGCCTTAGTTGGCAATTCCTCCTAGGAGCTGGTAGGTCTCTGAACGAAATCTGGCTTGTCACATTAATTTATCTGGAGAGCCTGTGAGTTGTCAGAAACTTGAATGTGCTGAGCTATATATCCTGGCAATCCTTCTAGGAGTTGGTAGGTCTCCGAACAAAACCTGGTTTGTCACACTCATTTATCTGAAGAGCCTGTGAGTTGTAAGATACTTGAGTGTGCTAAGCCATATATAACGACCTCCGGGGTCCTGGGAATGACGTAAAAATGCATCCAGCTGTGACACTCTAAATGAGTGTGGGAATGTTAGGTTGCCCATTATCAAAGTTGCCTCCCCACCTTCAGGGTTATGGGGCTGCCACAACCTGGGTGGCAGAGCTAGGCAGCAACCATCTACAGACCGATGGCTTGGTGTACTAGCTACTGTGGTTTGGCAGATGATCTTTGCTGTAAAAGGACAACGATAAAGCACACCTGCCCTAGTGAGTTGGGACCGGCGGCTTGCTCAGGTGCCGTTAAAGCATTGAGTAGGGACGTCAGCCAGGACAGGCGGTCCTGTAAACTATAACCGTCAAAACATATCATGGCAGCTACAAATTCAGAATCAAGGTTAGGCGGTGCCAACAGACATCAAAGCTTTGACCCTAAGTCCTCAGAAGTATACCGCCTTGCTAACCAGATGAGAAGAGAGAATGCCGACGTTGTAGGTGACAAACCAGTAAAGAATGATGCAGGGGAGATGTCAGTGAGTGAAGACTCAAAGCAGAGGGCCTGGTTAGAACACTACCAAAGGCTACTCAATGTTGAGTTCGACTGGGACCCAGACCACCTGTCTGATGAACCACCAGTGGAAGGGCCACCCATCCCAATCACTATTGATATGGTTAAGAAGGCTATCTCTCAGATGAAGACTGGCAAAGCACCGGGTCCATCTGGCATAGTGGTGGAGATGATAAGAGCTGCAGGTGATGCGGGTGCCTCGATGATCCGCGACCTTGCAGCTGCAATCATCCGTGATGGGAAGGTATACGTACCCTCTGACTGGGAACAGAGTTTCATTGTCTGTCTCTACAAGGGCAAGAGCAATGCATTGGAACGGGGCAACTACCGTGGTCTCAAGCTGACAGAACAGGTCATGAAAGTCCTGGAGAGGATTGTGGATGGCCTCATTAGGCAGTTGGTGTCCATCGACAATTCCCAGTTTGGCTTCGTCCCAGGAAGAGGCACAACAGACACAATTTTTGTTGTACGGCAGCTGCAAGAGAAGTATCTGGCGGCCAACAGGAGACTCTACATGGCTTTTGTAGACCTGGAGAAGGCATTTGATCGAGTGCCTAGGAAAGTCATCTGGTGGGCACTAAGAAAACTTGGAGTGGACGAGTGGATTGTGAAACTGGTCCAAGGGATGTATGCTAATGCTCGGAGCAGTGTCCGCCTTGGTGATGGTTACAATGAAGAATTCGAGGTGAAGGTGGGTGTTCATCAAGGCTCTGTTCTCAGCCCACTGCTTTTCATCATTGTGCTTGAAGCCTTGTCATGCGAGTTCTGCTCTGGAGTCCCCTGGGAGGACCTGTATGCTGATGACCTTGTCATCATAGCTGAATCCCTTGAGGAATGTGTCAGGAGGCTCTTAACTTGGAAAGACGCAAAGGAGGTGAAAGGGCTGAGAGTGAATGCAGGAAAGACAAAGATCATGATCTGTGGTACAGATCTGGACCTCTTGCAGAGTACAGGCCAGATCCCATGCGCTGTATGTCGCACTGGAGTGGGCAGCAACAGTATCTTTTGTAATGGCTGCAAGTTCTGGGTGCACAAGAAATGCAGTGGGCTCAAACGCTTGATAGAGGACCCTGATTACAGGTGTACACGGTGCCAAGGAACTGCACGCCCCTTAGATGGCAGACCACAGAGGGAAGTCCAAGTTCGATCTGACAAGCTGGAGGTTGTAGCTTCCTTCTGCTACCTAGGTGATATGTTCTCTGCAGCGGGTGGTTGCGACCTTTCAACTACATCACGTGTGAAAACAGCCTGGAAGAAATTCAAGGAGTTGCCACCAGTTCTCTCTTCCCGCCACCTCTCGTTCAAGACACATGGCTGTGTGTATAGCTCTTGTGTGCGGAGCGCAATCCTCCATGCCAGTGAGACATGGCCATTGACAAAGCCAAACCTCCAACGTCTACAGCGAAATGACAGGGCAATGATCAGACAGATATGCAATGTCAAGCCACAGGACACTGTCACCATCAGGTCCAGTGAGTCACTTGAGCGTCTTGGCATTGAGGACCTGGACCTCATCCTGAAAGAGAGAAGACTTCGCTGGTATGGACATGTGGAACGCTCCAACGGTGCAGTCAAGAAGTAGGTGGAAAGCGGGGGCCAGGAAGGCCCAAGATGACCTGGAAGCAGCTAAAAGAAAGAGATTGCAGAGAATGGAAGCTGTCTGCTATCGATCCTCATGATAGACAAGCCTGGAGATCAGGTGTAATATCTGCCATCTGTGCAGCAAGCCAGCTACCTGGAAGGGGGCCCACTTATGTGGACGCTGCCCCTGTACCTGCACGTTAATCAAAAATCCGTTGATGATGATGACCCTGGGCCTCAGCCACCCTGACAATAGAACTAGAAAATGTGATGAAATATAGAAAATGTACACCATAAATGACATTTCTCGATTTTGTATTTTCAGAAAGCCTGTGTTCAGACTAGCTTTTACTCTACAAAGAAACTTGGGGTAAGTTAATTATTGTGGAAGACAGTCAGCATTAAGGGGGATGGGAACACCTGCAGGGGAGGCAACTCCTACAAAAGCATTTTTGTCTCCCATGTCAATACGGGTCAACTCTTATAGGAAAGAATTTGCTCCTGAGGAGCAAATTCTTTCCTGTAAGAGTAGACCCCTTTTTCAGTGGGACTAAGCCCACAGAAAGGCGGGCAGGAAGTCCATAAAGTTTTCTCCCTTCGAAAAATGGCGGAAAAAATGTGCTAGGTGTTCCCATTCTCCTTATAACATCTAAGAATTTCCAGCACCGGTTTTGGAACATTGTTTCTGAGTGTTTGTTTGTTTTGTTTGATTTGAGGTTTAACGTCCCGGTCAACACTGTAAAGGTCGTTTTGGAGACGTTGCTTCCAATTTTGTGGGACTTTTACCCGACATTGAGATAAAAATGACATCTCAAGCCCTTCGCTGTTCCTGGACAGGCTTAGACCCTCTAAGGGGTTTACCAGTACTAGCCGGTACTGTGTGGGCCAGATTCAGCTCTGCGTGGAAGCATCATGCAGCCCATATATTTCTTCAAGCCCCTATGGACGGGGGCTATGTTTCTGAGTGTATGCTGATAATTGGGACTTATGCTATTTCTTTCAGCCCGTAACCCATTGTATGCTAGTGGACTCTTCCATTGCTATACGTTGGACAAGTCCATTTGTCATATAAGGATTTAAGGATTTTCAGGCCTATTTTTAGCTCACCTGTCACGTAGTGACAAGGTGAGCTTTTGTGATCACATTTTGTCCGTCGTCCGTCTTGCGTCCGTCCGTGCGTGCGTCCGTAAACATTTTCAAGTAAGTATATCTCTAATACCCCATGGTCAATCTTGATCAAATTTCATAAGCTTCATCAGGTAGGGGGAAAGGCTGCATAAGGTTTTTGGGCTGATCAGATTGGAATTCTGGTTGCTATGGCAACATATAGCTCCCATAGACTTACAATGGGAAAATATTAAAATATCTTCTTCTCTGAAACCACTGGGCCGAGAGCTTAGATATTTAGCATGTAGCAATGGCCAGTGGTCACCTACATAATTCCTGCCAATCATGCCCCTGCGGTCCAAATTGACCACGCCCCGGGGCCCCTTCGCTCCCATAGACTCATAATGGAACAAAAAGCTTCAAAAATCTTCTTCTCTAAAACCACAGGGCCCAGAGCTGAGATATTTGGTATGTAGCAACGGCAAGTGGTAACCTACATAATTCCTGCCAATCATGCCCCTGGGGTCAAAATTGGCCACACCCCGGGGCCCCTTAGCTCCCATAGACTCATAATGGAAAAAAAGCTTCAAAAATCTTCTTCTCTGAAACCACAGGGCCCAGAGCTTAGATATTTAGCATGTAGCAATGGCAAGTGGTCACCTACATAATTCCTGCCAATCATGCCCCTGGGGTCCAAATGGGCCATGCCCCGGGGCCCTTTAGCTCCTATAGACTCATAATGGAAAAAAAAGATTCAAAAATCTTCTTCTCTGAAACCACAGGGCCCAGAGCTGAGATATTTGGCATGTAGCAACGGCAAGTGGTCACCTACATAATTCCTGCCAATCATGCCCCTGGGGTCCAAATTGGCCACACCCCGGGGCCCCTTAGCTCCCATAGACATTAAATGGAAAAAAAGCTTCAAAAATCTTCTTCTCTGAAACCACAGGGCCCAGAGCTTAGATATTTAGCATGTAGCAATGGCCAGTGGTCACCTACATAATTCCTGCCAATCATGCCCCTGGGTACCAAACGGGCCATGCCCCGGGGCCCTTTAGCTTCTATAGACTCATAATGGAAAAAAGCTTCAAAAATCTTCTTCTCTGAAACCACAGGGCCCAGAGCTGAGATATTTAGCATGTAGCAACGGCAAGTGGTCACCTACATAATTCCTGCCAATCATGCCCCTGGGTACCAAACGGGCCATGCCCCGGGGCCCTTTAGCTTCTATAGACCCATAATGGAAAAAAGCTTCAAAAATCTTCTTCTCTGAAACCACAGGGCCCAGAGCTGAGATATTTAGCATGTAGCAACGGCAAGTGGTCACCTACATAATTCCTGCCAATCATGCCCCTATGGTCCAAATGGGCCACGTCCTGGGGCCCCTTTGCTCCCATAGACTCAAAATGGAAAAAAAAGCTTAAAAAATCTTCTTCTCTGAAACCACAGGACCCAGAGTTTAGATATTTAGCATGTAGCAACGGCAATTGGTCACCTACATAATTCCTGCCAATCATGCCCCTGGGTTCCAAATGGGCCACACGCCGGGGCCCCTTTGCTCCCATAGACTCATAATGGAAAAAAGCTTAAAAAACCTTCTCTGAATCCAGTGCCCAGAGCTAAGATATTTAGCACATAGCAACGGCAAATGGTCACCTACATAATTCCTGCCAATCATGGCCCTGGGGTCCAAAAGGGCCACAACCCGGGGCCCCTTAGTTCCTATAGACTCATAATGGAAAAAAAGCTTCAAAAATCTTCTTCTCTGAAACACAGGGCCCAGAGCTTAGATATTTAGCATGTAGCAATGGCAAAAGGTCACCAACATAAATCCTGCCAATCATGCCCGTGGGGTCCAAATGGGCCACGCCCCGGGGCCCCTTAATTTCCCATAGACACATAATGGAAAAAAGATTCAAAAATCTTCTTCTCTGAAACCACAGGGCCCAGTGCTTAGATATTTAGCATGTAGCAATGACAAGTTGTCACCTACATAAATCCTGCCAATCATGCCCCCGGGGTCCAAATGGGCCACACCCTGGGACCCCCTTAGCTCCCATAGATTCATAATGGAAAAAAAAACTTCAAAAATCTTCTTCTCTGAAACCACAGGGCCCAGAGCTTAGATATTTAGCATGTAGTAACAGCAAGTGGTCACCTACATATTTCCTGCTAATCATGCCCCTGGGGTTCCAAATGGGCCACACCCTGGGGCCCCTTAGCTCCCATAGACTCATAATGGAAGAAACTGTGAAGCACAGAACATAGTCATTAGTGTATAGCAACATAAAATAGGCAGCTTCATAAATCCTGCTAACCCTGCCCCTGGGGTCAAAATGGGCCACGCCAGAGCTCATCACCTCCAATAGACTTATAATTGAAAAAAACTTAAAAAATCTTCTTCTATGAAACCATAAGGCCCAGAGCTTAGATTTTTAGTATGTAGCAATGTCAAGTGGCCACCTACATAAATCCTGCCAGTTATGCCCCTGGGATCCAAATTGGCCACACCCCAGGGCTCTCCATAGACTTACAATTGGAGAAACTTCAAAAATCTTCTTCTCTGAAACCACAGGGCCCTTATAATGAAAAAAAAAAAAAAAAAAAAAAAACTTCAAATGGGGAAAAAAATCTTCTTCTCTGAAACCATAAGTCCCAGAGTTTAGGTATTTAGCATGTAGCAATGTCGAGTGGTTGCCTACATAAATCCTGCCAATCATGCCCCTGGGGTCCAAATCCTGTGGCCCCTTAACTCCAACAAACTTATAATGGAAAAAAGCTTTAAACATCTTCTTTGAAACCATGTCGTACAGACCTTAGTTATTTAGTATATAGCAACACAAAATGGTCGCCTACATAAAGCTTGCCAACCGTGGCCTTTGGGTCAAAATTGGCCAAGCCCCAGGGCTCATTAGCTCCTATAGACTTATACTGGAAAAAACTTAAAAAAATCTTTTTCTCCAAAACCATAAGGCACAGATTTTGTTTGATTTGAGGTTTTTTGTGGGACTTTTACCCGACATTGGGATGAAATTACATCTCAAGCCCTGTCGCCCAATGAAACCAGTAGGGTTTATAAGCATGGACACCACTTTGCCTGAGCTAAGATATTTAGTATGTAGCAATGTCAAGTGGTCTGCTACACTAATGATTTTCTGGTACACAGGTGAGCGATATAGGGCCATTGGGCCCTCTTGTTTTGCGTTTTTAGCTCACCTGTCACGTAGTGACAAGGTGAGCTTTTGTGATCACTTTTTGTCCGTCGTCCGTCATGCGTGCGTCCGTGAGTGCGTGCGTGTGTGCGTCCGTGCGTCCGTAAACAATTTCAAATAAGTGTTTTTCTAATACCCCATGGTCAATCTTGATCAAATTTCATGAGAAGCATCATCAGGTAGGGGGAAAGGCTGCATAAGGTTTTTGGGCTGATCAGATTGGAATTCTGGTTGCCATGGCAACATATAGCTCCCATAGACTTACAATGGGAAAAAATTAAAATATCTTCTTCTCTGAAACCACAGGGCCCAGAGCTTAGATATTTAGCATGTATTAACGGCCAGTGGTCACCTACATAATTCCTGCCAATCATGCCCCTGGGGTCCAAATTGGCCACGCCCGGGGGCCCCTTCGCTCCGATAGACTCATAATGGAACAAAAAGCTTCAAAAATCTTCTTCTCAGAAACCACATGGCCCAGAGCTTAGATATTAAGCATGTAGCAACGGCAAGTGGTGCCCTGCATAATTCCTGCCAATCATGCCCCTTGGGTCCAAACGGGCCACGCCCTGGGACCCTTTAGCTCCTATAGACTCATAATGGAAAAAAGCTTCAAAAATCTTCTTCTCTGAAACCACAGGGCCCAGAGCTGAGGTATTTCGCATGTAGCAACGGCAAATGGTCACCTACATAAATCCTGCCAATCATGCCCCTAGGGTCCAAATGGGCCATGCACCGGGGCCCCTTAGCTCACATAAACACATTAATGCCATGATGGAAAAAAAAGCTTCAAAAATCTTCTTCTCTGAAACCACAGGGGCCCAGAGTTTAGATATGTAGCATGTAGCAACGGCAATTGGTCACCCACATAATTCTTGCCAATTATGCCCCTGGGTTCCAAATGGGCCACGCGCCGGGGTTCCTTTGCTCCCATAGACTCATAATGGAAAAAAAGCTTAAAAAATCTTCTTCTCTGAAACCACAGCGCCCAGAGCTTAGATATTTAGCAGGTAGCAATGGCAAGTGGTCACCAACATAATTCCTGCCAATCATGCCCCTAGGGTACAAAAGTGCCATGCCAAGGGGCCCCTCAGCTCCTATAGACTCATAATGGAAAAAAAAACTTCAAAAATCTTCTTCTCTGAAACCACAGGGCCCAGAGCTTAGATATTTAGCATGTTGCAATGGCAAGTGGTCACCTACATAAATCCTGCCAATCATGCCCGTGGGGTCCAAATGGGCCACGCACTGGGGCCCCTTAGCTCCCATAGACTCATAATAGAAACAAGTTGGCTGCTTTCAAAAAGCATCCAATAGGTTTGGTCTTGTCAGTCTACATTCTGATTTGAGCCAGCTGATATTATTATCCCGCTTAATGCATTTTTGAATAGAAATAATAAACTTAAATACAAAACGTGTACATAAAATTTCGAAGTCTGTGACCATGGTATCAGGAGGGGTAGGTAGTGATGAGTATTCTGTGGTAAATTGTTTAACGCCATGGCAAGTATAAACTAAATGTAACTTACATATGGTTTACACATGTATAGCACAAAACTTAACCAAACAAAAATGTAAACCGAATTTTTCAAAGGGTCATAACTCTGTTAGTATTTGGTGGCATATCTTCACATCTTAGCCTTACTACATACACATTTTAGGCTTGATCGGATGAAAACTGTATAGTAGGAGTTATACTCAGTACTGAGATAAAACGGGCAGATAAAACTCCTTCTCAAGCCCTGTCGCCCAATGAAACTAAATGGTTGAAATGCATGAACAATCCGACTCGAGCCACTTTTCCTGAGCAGGCTTAGACTTTCTAGGCGATTTAACACTACTTATGTGCGGCCGGCATCAGCTCTGTGTGGAAGCATCATGCAGCCCAATCTATTTCTTCAATCCCCGATGGACTGGGGCCGATCAGACCTTGGGGCAATATATTGGACTGCTGTATTGCTGAACCGCCTAGGAAGATCTAAGCCTGCCAAGACAAAGTGCTGCGAATCAGACTGTATCTTAAACCTCGGCCGTTTCTTTGAGCAGTACCTCCGCAAAAACCTGAAATTTGCAATCCTTTTGTATATCTTTCTGGATCACAATTTAATTGTAAAAGAAACTGATTAGTAAAACGTCAAGTATTGAGTGGAAATAAAGAACACAATTCTCGGCTTATCAGATACAATAGCTCCCATCGAATGCGCCAAAAAGTCGTTTAACAACAAATCTGTAACTGGTGGTAGGTCACTTAGTAGTCATGAAGTTTTTGAACAGAAACTATTGCTATCTGTGCTGGGCTCAAGAACAATAAACAACGACCCATCAACGTTATGACTTTGTTTCGCTCCCTAAATATTTTATATATTTGGAAGAGTTAGAACCTTCGACCTTGGCACTGCCGTTTATTCTAGTAGCAAAGATATGTAAATGTTTTTACACACCCAGCGATCTTTTTTATGTTTGGTTTTACGATACTTTCAAGATTATTTCACTCACATCAAGCCGATCGTTAATCGGAGTTGAGCGAAAACTAGAGTACCCGATGAAAAACCTCCTGACCTTCCATTGCAGAACTTCTCATTATGTGACCTGGGCCATGCTCAAACCTACACCGTTGAGAGATCTAATGATTAAGAGTCAGCACTCTTATCCACTAGGCCACACGGAGGCCCGTTACACCCAGCGATCTTTATAAATGAGGAAAAAATAACGTTCTCCGTCTTTCCAACATTTACGTATTATTACGTACCGAAAGATGTCCAGAATATATAAATATGTTCCTATCTGTGTGAAGTAAACTTTGCAAGTTTTGATTATGTGTATTTAACGGCCCAGTCAACACTGATCTGGGTCATGTTTGGGCCTGTCAGTGTACATATCCACGCTTTTCCTGAGCAGGCTTATCCGTAAGCGGTTTACCAGTTCAGTGCACGTTCTATCGCCAAAAACTGACCCCTGCCCTTCCTGAATCAGCGGAAGGGAGAGAATGACCATAGAAAAGATTTCATAATCAATCCCCACGAAAGAATGTTGCCGACCCCCGTAGGTATCGAAACCGAGCCTTCCTTATCGGCAGTCGGACTGCATCCGACTGAGCTATCCCAGCCAGCCACACTTTGTGAGTAGTAGTAGTTATGTTCTGTTGTTTTTCGTTTCCATGGCCCCATGGACTTACTCCATAATGGCATTGCAAAACGTAAAATTTGCGAAAATGACTGCTACTCCTGCAAAAGTAATTTCCCTTTTGATATGTCTAAGGGGTATACTCTTAAAGGAAAGAATTTGCTCCTGGGAAGTAAATTCTTCCCTTTTAGAGTAGACCCTGTTGCGGCGATTTTCCCGATGATGGATTTGCAACAAAAGAAATGAACTTCGATTGTAAGTTCCGAAATACTAATTTATTTTTGTTTTCTTACGATACTGATCCCTTCACTGAATGGCGACGTTTTTTAACTCTCTGGTAACTAACGTTAATTATGACGTTAACAGGACGTTACGTCAACGACGTAACGTCATACGCCAGCGACGTAACGTCCAATTAAACAGCTATTTATATCGATAAAGTAATGTCTTTCGATTTAAAATAATGTCTCCTATCCATTTTCCCCTCCTCAGAATACTATTCATTTTGATCAATTGCTTTAGTGCTGTGAAGAAATACATGTAATAATGAAATATAGCTAAGTACTTTAGTACATTAATAAGGTTTGTCTCCACTATGAATTAGCCTTTATCTTAGTCTTAATTAGTTAATTCTCAGGAAATGAAAGTCAATGATTCTAATGTCCAGATTAATCTGACATTGTAACCTCCTTTTCTAGTAGACAGAGCCTCGTCATTGGCCGCACTATAGTACCCTGTCCAACTTGAATCTTGGCGACGCGAACCCGTCCGTCCTGCCCCGGGTAGACCTCCAGAACTCTACCTAGTGGTCAGTTTCCTCTTGACGTATCCGGAGAGATCACTAAAACGACATCACCGATCTTGATATCACGACTCTCATTGTTCCATTTCTTCCGTACACCGAGTAATGGAAGCCATTCCCGTAGCCACCTTTTCCAGAAATGCCGGACCAACTCTTGGATCCGGCGCCATCTCTTCCTTAGATTAAATGGGGTATCGTCAACGGATGATGGAGCGAACTGACCCCCAATTTGCCCATGCAGAAAATGATTTGGGGTCAGTGGCACGTCGTCTTCAAGATTCGCTGATTGGTACGTTAAAGGCCGAGAGTTAATCAGTCCCTCAGCGCTGATAACCGCCGTCATAAGCTCTTCGTCCGTTATGTCGGCATTGCCGAGGATAGCTTTTATTGCCTTCTTCGCAGACTTTATCATCGACTCGTGCACTCCACCGAAATGTGGAGCGCATGGAGGGTTGAAGTACCATTTTATGCCTCTGTTTGCTGCTGATTCTTTTATTTTCTCTTTATCTATCGCCGATAGCAATACTTTAAGTTCTGTATCAGCGCCTTTGAAATTTGTCCCATTATCGGAGTACATAGCCTCGGGAAGGCCCCTACGGCTTGCAATTCTGTAAAAGGCGTTTAAGAAGGAATCTGTATCGAGGCCAAATGCGACTTCTAGATGTACTGCCCTAGTGCTCATACAGGTGAACAAGCACAAATAACGTTTCTGTCGACGTTTTCCTCGACCCTGCACTGTTATAAATGGCCCTCCAAAGTCAACCGCTGTCCTTGCAAATGCCCTCAGTGATGCCTCTAGCCGCGATAGTGGTAATGGAGCCATGATTTGTTGACATGGTTTTGCTTTCCTTCGTCTGCATTCGGCGCATTCCTTTTCCCACTCTCGTATCACTTCCCTGCCAGAGATAACCCAGTAACGTGCTGATAGTGCTGCTAAAGTTTGATTGGTCCCGGATGCATGGTTCCCTTTCTCATGAAATTCTTTCACTATCAGCCTTGTTACCCAGCTTTTACGTGGAAGGATAACTGGGTGGCGAACATCATACGATAAGAACATCGCATGTTTCAAGCGTCCATTCGAACGCATCAGTCCATCTTCGTCAATCCTCGGTTGTAGCCCTATTAGTTTACTGCTTGAAGGCAATGGGTGCCCGCGCGATAATGCTTGCCATTCCTCTCGAAATTCTGAACTTTGTGTCTGCCTGATAAGCTGTATCTCTGCCTTCTTTAGTTCATCAGCCTGTAACTCTCCCGATGTTCTCTCTATCTTATGTTTCTGACAGTTCCCCAAAAAGCGATTAATCCAAGACTGGATTCTTCTTAATTTAAGCCAGCTTGAATAGTTATTTGGATTGAGTAGAGCTCTGTCTTCAGTCGCACTCACAGCCATGTATGCCGATAAAGTCATCTCCCGACACCTACTGTCCAAAGAAGATCTCTTGATTTCCACGTCACCTGAGGGTTTTTCAAAAGCTTTATTCATAGGCCAGGTATTCTCTACCTGTCTGAGAAAATCTGGCCCTCTCCACCATGTACTACTTTTTACTAGATGCGCTGCCTTCATGCCTCTACTTAGCAAATCTGCAGGATTCAAGTTTGTCGGTACGTATCGCCATTGGCCTGGGTTCGTGTTGCTCTGTATTTCGCCCACCCTATTTGCTACGAAAGGCTTAAACTCCCTGCTCCGTCCTCGTATCCACCATAATACGTTAACACTATCAGACCAGAAGGTAGCTTGGCTCAACGGTATTTGAAGCACCCTCGAGATTCTCCCGGTAAGCCTTACACCTACAACTGCTGCCATCAATTCCAGCCGGGGGATGCTTGTCGACAATGTTGGTGCAACACGTGTTTTTGCGGCGACAATGTTGCTTGAAATGGTACCATCTTTCTGTATACATCTCGCATAAACAACTGCTCCATATGCGTCTTCTGAAGAATCTACAAAGGTATGAAGCGACATGGTGTCAGAAGATTCTGTTTGTTCTCCTAGACATCTCGATATTTTTAGCTGCTTTAGATCACCAAGTTCGCCGAACCATGCACGTGCAGAGTAAATCATTGGTTCTGGCAGTTCTTCGTCCCATTCCAAACCGGCGGTCCACATGTCTTGGAGAAGCATTTTTGCTCTGATAGTAAACGGTGCTAGAAAGCCGATTGGATCGAACAACGTAGCAATTTTTTTAAGAAAATTGCGTTTTGTATACATCATGTTGTTTTCGGGTGGGTTCTCTCTGAACACAAACACATCACGGTCTGCATGCCACCATACTCCTAGGGTTTTGGCACATGGAATCTGTTCTCGATCTAAGTCCACTTCCGCTTTCCGATCCTGTAGTGGAATCTGTGCTAGCACGCCTGGTGAATTGGAAAGCCATTTTCTCGCATGCATGCCAGCTTTTGATAGCAGCTGAGAAAGTTGGTTGTAAAGTTCGATTCCCATTTCATCATTCAGAACAGAGTCCATCGAATCATCCATGTATGTTGACTGAAGGATTGTTTCCGATCCTATGGGGAAATCACCCTGGTACATCTTGGCATGCTGCTGTAACACAAACTGTGCCTGGAACGGTGATGAGTTGACCCCAAACACGACCCGGTCGAACTCAAAGACGTCTGGGTTACTTTTATTGCTGGTTCCCCTCCATAGAAACCTGTGATATAATTTGTCCTCTTGTTTTATACCGATCCGGAGGTACATCTCTGCAATGTCGCAGACCAGAGCCACCGGAGAGCGTCGGAAACGCAAAAGTACATCAAATAGGTCCCTCTGTAATTTTGGTCCTTGGTGTATTGTATCATTTAGAGATACGT
Organism: Lucinisca nassula; assembly: GCA_963580285.1. NCBI lineage: Eukaryota > Metazoa > Mollusca > Bivalvia > Lucinida > Lucinidae > Lucinisca > Lucinisca nassula. The sequence continues at coordinate 37,093,265 of OY757024.1, forward strand.
TACTGCATTTCGCCGATGCATCAAACACTATTCTAGTCTTTGTTGTATCTTTGTCTGGCCTTAGGACTGGAAAGTGTGGCAGATACCACTTTGATTGTGAGTGCTCGTGTTCCGGAACTTTTCTTATGTAGCCTTTTCTAATATAATCCTCGATTATTGCAGCGTACATTTTAGCGATGTCTGGTGACCTCATTAGTCTCTTCTCAGTATTTTCCAATCTTCGAAGCGCCATTGTATAATTGTCAGGTAATTCTGGTGTTCTTTCTTTCCATGGAATGGCGACCCGATACATTTGATTTTCATATGTCATTGATTGTTGCACTTTCTTCAACGCGGACTGTTCTTCTATTCTCACTATTGGTGTTTCTGCAAACGACGACGTATCTTCTATTTCCCAGAACCTTTTGAGATTTTCATTCAGCCTCTCTATTTCTGATATGTCCCTCGAAAAATATGTGGTTGAGAAACTTGTCTGCAATATTGGTCTACTAGCTATTCCCGGGTTTCCAATACAGGTCCACCCAAGCGGCGTAAGCCTTGCTATCGGTTCCCCTGGCCGGCCTCTTATCTCTTTGATTGCATACAGAAGATCTGCACAGTCAATGCCGATTAGAACATCTACTATGGGTCTTTTGGCTGTTCGTGGGAATTCAATTCTCTCTAGGTGATTCCAGTGCCTCTTGTACCTGTTCCAGTCAATAACTGTCATGTTTCCGGTGACCCTGTTCGTTGTGTATGCAGTGATACTCATGCTTACATTGCCGTCAACGCTCTCCAAGCCGATGTTTACTGGTCTTGTCTCAAATGTTTCGATCTGGCCATTTAAAACGTTAACGGTCACCTTTTCTGTTTTTCCTCGTAGCCCCAGCTCCGCAGCTACATCTCCATTGACATATGTTTTCGTGCTGGCATCGTCTAATAAGGCATTTACCTGCAATGAACGATTGCCATTCCTCACAATGACTGGAACGGTCCGTAAAGCAACGAAGTCCGGCCTGTAATCGGTCTGTGCTAGCATAGTTGTCTGCGGTATTTGCCCTTTCCCCTCCGTGCCAGAATTGACAGAATCTTTGTTTAAACTATCAGAATGCGAAGGTCTTGCTTCCGATTCAGCAACCTGTTTTGGTATGGTATTGCTGCTTGTTTGCAGCATTCGTTCAGCTTCAGGTCGATAACTCTGTATGTGCAGCAGCCTATGGTGAAGCTCTCGGCAGCCATCTTTGCTGCATTGGCGGCTTCTTGGACATAATTTCCCGGAATGTCCCCCTGCCAAACAACGAAAACAAAGCTGAAACTGTTTTGCGACATCCCATCTTTCTGCAACAGTCTTCTGTATAAAGTTTTGGCATTTCCAAACACCATGTCGGGCTCCACAAAGTCGACAGGGTGAATACTGCATGCTACGATTCTGCATTTTGTCCCCGAAGAATGTCCGTTGATTCTTATAGTTTACGACTGGTCGCATTGACTGACTATCCCTAGATCTGCAGGCTACACCGTGAACGGTCTCGGCGGCCATTGTTTGAAATTCAGACTCCTGAATCACCCAAGTTCTTAAGGTTAGTACCGAGTCTGATAGCCTATTTTCAAATATCCACCTATTATAGCACGCCAGCATTGATTCCGGTAATTTTCTCTGTAATTTTGTGTACAGGAAGCCATCCCCAAGTTCGTGGTGCTGCCCTGCCTCTTTCAGGTTTATTATTGCTATGTCCAATAAGTCAGCGAACTGTTCTAGATCTCGAGCATTTCCGTGTCTTATTTGGCGGAACTGTTCTAGTTCTTCAAGGTAAATGGCGATTTGGCAACGCTTACCTCCATATTTTCGATCCAAACGTTCTTTTGCCGCTTCATATGCACTGGCTGAATGTCTCAGATTTTCAATAGCTCTCAGTGCTTCTCCCGATAGATATTGGCGTAGTTGCAGCAACTTGTATTCGCCTGTCGCTGGAGCGCTGTCAATGCACGCCAGAAAAGCAGCTTTCCAGCTTTGGTAGGTTCGCTTGTCTCCCGTAAAAACTGGTATTTGAACACGTTTAAGCTGGCGCCATAGATCCTGTCCAATAGAGGGGGCATCGTAGCCGGCAGACTGTCCCGACATTGCTGCTCGGGTGCGTGTTTCAAATGACGCAGTATTAACTTTCATATCTCTTTCATTGTCTCTTTGATACAAAGTAGGGCCTGTTTTGTGTTCCTCAGAATTATGTTGACATGCCTGCGCAATGTTCGGCCATTTCGCACTGTGCGTGTTTGTACATGTATCAATAGGGGAACTGCCATATCGCTCATTGTTAATTGTCACTGGCATACTTTCCTTTGACAATGTTACCTTGGAAAATGTTTGTGACTGCACTGATGGTATGGTTTGTCTTGTCTCTAAATAGCTGTCGGTGAGATTCATCCTCTGTTGAAGATCAATTGAAAGTATATCAGACGTTAGACTTGAGTTGTCCTCCCGCGAATCCATGTATTCCCTTGCCCTGTCGTTTGCAGTGTTGTAATCTTCTTCTATCTTTTCCATTTCACAAATCATATTCTTGCATTTTAGAAATTCCTTGTTTTTCATGTAAAAGTCTGAAAAGTTTGATAATACCTCCATGACAATTTCCATACAAATATCCAGTTTCTTCCATGCTTGTTTAACTTCATTGCGACTCGGCAAGTCCTGTTCTTCTAAAAGCAACAACAGTTTGTTCAGCGAACGGGTAAAGTTTGATTTCATTCTGCACTTATCCTTCTTATATTCTGCCTCTAACATAACGACGTCGACGTGGTTGTCGCTACCCTCCATATTGTTCCGATTTTCCGATGACGCTATTCAGGTTTATTCTATTTCTGTTGATTTCCCGATAATTCTAACCTCGCTCTGCTACCAAATTTTGTTGCGGCGATTTTCCCGATGATGGATTTGCAACAAAAGAAATGAACTTCGATTGTAAGTTCCGAAATACTAATTTATTTTTGTTTTCTTACGATACTGATCCCTTCACTGAATGGCGACGTTTTTTAACTCTCTGGTAACTAACGTTAATTATGACGTTAACAGGACGTTACGTCAACGACGTAACGTCATACGCCAGCGACGTAACGTCCAATTAAACAGCTATTTATATCGATAAAGTAATGTCTTTCGATTTAAAATAATGTCTCCTATCCAGACCCCTTGAGGAGCAAATACTTCCCCTTTCAGAGTAGACCCCTTTTTCAGTTGGACAGAGTCAACAGAGTAGCAGCCATAAGGTCCTTAAAGTTGTATTCACATCACGAAATCATGCCTATAGAATTGTGATCCCCTTTAATATGTTCTATAAAAGGGTTACTCTTTGGAAGCAAGGAATACACCACAGAACTGAAAATATGGTGTGCACATGTTTTCCGGGCCAGACTAGCTAGTTTCGGCCAATTAGGCCTCATCAGTGACCTAAGATATTTTCAAAATTCCACAATGGAATCAATGATCCCAAAGGACAAGCAAATATAATCTACACTATGATGTAGGGCAGGGAGACGTTTTACAGCCGCCACACATTCCCACACACCAGTTGCAGTGAAGTTAAATATGTTCTATAAAAGGGCTATCCTTTGGAAGCAAGGAATACACCACAGAACTGAAAAATATGGAGTGTACATGTTTTCTGGGCCAGACTAGCTAGTTTCGGCCAATTAGGCCTCATCAGTGACCCTCAGATATTTTCAAAATTCCACAATGGAATCAATGATCCCAAGGGACAAGAAAATATAATCTACACTTTTATAAAGTAAAGCTCGGGTTTGCAGGGGTATACATTAATTTCCGTATTCATGCTCTGAGACAGCAGTGTGGGTACTCGATAGAATCGCCTCGTTTCTATCGACTCCCCGCAATCTATGTTTTGAGCAAAAAAGGCAACTTGAATATTCCATTTTTTTCTTTTTAAAATTTCTTTTTTTTGTTGGCCAAAAAATGACAATGTATTTGAATAGGCGTGTTTCGAAATACGGTAAAAATGGTAGACTACGGTAGGTGACCAATTAGTTCGAACACCTTAGCAGTTCGAACACCCAAAATTATTTCGAATCTGTGGCTGAAAATTTCTCATTTAATACGAACTCCCAAATTTTTCAGAAATCAGAATTTTTAATACTTTGAACACACAAAAAATGCCGCAAAAATGCATCCAGAACAAGCATTTCGGACCGTTCCCGAGTTTATCATTACAACATCGTACTGGTCGCATAAGAGGTAGCGCACGAAAAAAAAGAAAACTTAGCATGAAATATGTGCGACTTCCAAAGACTCGGATTAACATGCACTCTGTGAGGCAAATGGTTTTCGCTTCTCTCACTTGGATAGCCCTGTGGTAATGGAAGGTTCATACCCTCACCGAGTACTGATCAGACTGTGAGAAACGCAGGCAGCAAGTGCTTAGATCAACCTTGATGAGCCACAGGAGTTACGCTTATTTATGTTGTAAAATTCCATCGTCTGCATCAGGCTCATGCGATCAGCGAAGACTCTAATTGGTTTGCATGAGTACGCTAATATGTGTCTTCGCTGGTTTCTCAACGACCTGCAAACACTGAACATGCGCACCCACTACCGGTATGTAAGGCAAAGGGTTTCACTTAGCCTTGTGACTTCGTAAGATTTAAGGGTTCAGTAAAGACTGATCACATTGCATCGATGTTCAGGCTGATCCTAGTCGGTGATGTAGCAGTGTGGCCTACAAAGGCTTGGATCACCATGCATATGTAAGTGTTTTCGCTTTGCTCTCAGACTCTTTGGAGCGTAGCTTCCACTTTCATTATTATTTGTGTGACAGTGTTACCCTTTTTCCTTGTGCTGTGGCATTTGATTCAATGCCTCTTTGATAGCAGAAGCGCCCCTTTAAATATTAATTGAGAGTTTCCCGCCTTTTTCCACAGAACGTCTTTTAGCACGTGCGAGTGAAATTCATGGTTGTTGCATGCAAAAAGGTAGTTTAATTCAGGTTACCTGTTGGGTTATCCTGGTTTTCTGAGGAGCAAGTGAAGATGCCCATTTATTTCACGGTGACAAGGTTTTATTGGAAGTAATTTCGGGGAACATGATTTAGAAAATAAGTCATATGCGATGGGCGAAGACTCAGGTCAGCCTGCACATGCATGCAGTTTGAACAGTCTTCGTTGTTCGTATGTGCCTACCATGGCCTCTGTGCTAATCAAAGAACAACAGGTGAAAACTATGGCCACATTGGCTAGATGCGCAGGCTGATCTGGTCCTTCGTTTGAAACGTTTTTTTTCGCCGTGCGCCGGCTTAAAACGACTGTGTACATTTAACCGGCCAAATCTGCTTGCGACATTACAAACACATTCTAAGCTACCAAGTGCAAGGATCAGTCTGTTCAGATCTCCTATCTCGAGTAAAATACTTATTGCGCATGTGCGTACAGAAAAGAATGATAAGTCTGCGCAGTTGTGCAATCGGGATTGTGTCTTCAGTGTTCAAGAGGTTTGAAACGTTTCATCGCGTACAAAGTGAAGATCGCACATGCACATGTTAAAATTGTGTATGATGTCCGCATTTTCATTTTCTTGTTACTTGCCTATCTAAATAACATGATGGTTTTGCATCCGCAGTCTAATCAGTCTTCAGCGGACTTCTTCGATGGGCATTGGATTGCTACATGTCCCCGGCTTACGCTGATTTGAGACAGCTTATGAGTAAGCAGAAAACACACAAACAAGGCTGCGCAGTCTCGCCTGAGGCTTCACTATGCGCTTAAACAATATAGGTGTGTGAGTGTGTGGGGGGTGAAGTATCTATGCGCCTAGCTCCACTGGGTAGCTGCACGTGCGGGTTTCAACATCACATCCCATATATACATGTAGCTGGACTTTGTCTGCTGCGGTGTAGCCGGAACAAAAAAAATAATGACAGACTATCTGGAAATTCTTTGAAAAATATATGGGCTTCTCTTAAGAAAAGAATTTGCTCAAAACAAATCAATTTCTGTTATTCCTGGGATCACAAATTGACTCGCCCATTTTAAAGGGAATAGTGATAGTTCAATAGGTGTAAATATCATTAATCATAATGTGTAACCTTATACTTGTAACTACATGATAAGCTCGCATTCAAAGACCCCCTGCACACACTAACTTATTTATAGATCAAACGGTTCTGCACTGCATAAGTGATATTTATAACTTCTAATCACTTGCGGATTGACAGGGCGGCGGGAAAAAACGTAGTCGTTTAAAATATTGAACCCAGCCTGGTCTAATGCATGGAATTCTTTCAGTTCAAACAGTTCGAACACTGATAAATTTCCATTTGATATTTTCTAATATTCGAACACCCGGATCAGTTGTTGGAGTTGAAGCGCTTGCTTTTTGGTCTGTTTCGCTATTCAGACAGGCTGTTTCCTGTAAATGCAGTATAGTATTGCATCATCGTTAAAGCTGATTGGTTGATCAGGTCACGTGCCCCTCCATGGAACAGTTACAATCTGGTCATTATACCCGGTTTGCCCGCCTCATGGCGACCAAACCAAAAAAGCTTCAAAAATCTTCTTCTCTGAAACCACAGGGCCCAGAGCTTATATATATACCATGTAGCAATGACAAGTGGTCACCTTCATAAATCCTGCCAATCATACCCCTGGGGTCCAAAAGGGCCACGCCCCGGGGCCCCCTTAGCTCACATAGACTCATAATGGAAAAAAAAAACTTCAAAAATCTTCTTCTCTGAAACCACAGGGCCCAGAGCTTAGATATTTAGAATGTAGCAACGGCAAGTGGTCACATACATATTTCCTGCTAATCATGCACCTGGGGTCCAAATGGGCCAGGCCCGGGGTCCCCTTAGCTCCCATAGACTCATAATGGAAAAAAGCTTCAAAAATCTTCTTCTGAGAAACTGTGAAGCACAGAACTATGATATTTAGTATCTAGCAACATAAAATAGCCAGCTACATAAATCCTGTTAACCCTGCCCCTGGGGTCAAAATTGGCCACGCCCGAGCTCATCACCTCCAATAGACTTATAATGGAAAAAAACTTAAAAAATCTTCTTCTATGAAACCATAAGGCCCAGAGCTTAGATTTTTAGTATGCAGCAATGTCAAGTGGCCACCTACATAAATCCTGCCAGTTATGCCCCTGGGATCCAAATTGGCCCCACTGTAGGGTTCTTTAGCTTCCATAGACTTACAATTGGAGAAACTTCAAAAATCTTCTTCTATGAAACCATAAGGCCCAGAGCTTAGATTTTTAGTATGTAGCAATGTCAAGTGGCCACCTACATAAATCCTGCCAGTTATGCCCCTGGGATCCAAATTGGCCCCACTGTAGGGTTCTTTAGCTTCCATAGACTTACAATTGGAGAAACTTCAAAAATCTTCTTCTCTGAAACCACAGGGCCCTTATAATAAAAGAAAACAAACAAAAGAAAAAAAAACAACTTAAAGTGGGGAAAAAAATCTTCAAAAATCTTCTTCTCTGAAACCATAAGTCCCAGAGCTTAGGTATTTAGCATGTAGCAATGTCAGGTGGTTGCCTACATGAATCCTGCCAATCATGCACCTGGGGTCCAAATCCTGTGGCCCCTTAACTCCAACAAACTTATAATGGAAAAAAGCTTCAAACATCTTCTTTGAAACCATGAAGTACAGACCTTAGTTATTTAGTATATAGCAACACAAAATGGTCGCCTACATAAAGCTTGCCAACCGTGGCCTTTGGGTCAAAATTGGCCAAGCCCCAGGGCTCATTAGCTCCTATAGACTTATACTGGAAAAAACTTAAAAAAATCTTTTTCTCCAAAACCATAAGGCACAGATTTTGTTTGATTTGAGGTTTTTTGTGGGACTTTTACCCGACATTGAGATGAAATTACATCTCAAGCCCTGTCCCCCAATGAAACCAGTAGGATTTATAAGCATGGACACCGCTTTGCCTGAGCTTAGATATTTAGTATGTAGCAATGTCAAGTGGTCTCCTACACTAATGATTTTCTGGTACACAGGTGAGCGATATAGGGCCATTGGGCCCTCTTGTTATTCTATTTTTGACAGAAAATTCTGTTAACAAATAGTGCAGGCCCTGATCAGACGCCGTGTTTTGCGGTGTCTAATCTGGGCCAGGTATACCCCTTTAGGGGTTTCCCGCATACAATGGGTTAACCCATAAAATGCCAATCACGACAATTGTTGACTGCTTTGCCGTCTGCCAGTTACCTTAAAAGTCATTTTGCAAACAGTGTGGACCAAGATCAGACTGCTCCTGTAGGAGCAGTCTGATCTGGGCCCACACTTTTTGCCTATATGCAAAAATATTTTTAAAAAGTTTGCGAAAAATTCAGCAGATGACATAAGCAGACATTTTTATGCCCCCCGTCTATTTGAAGAATAGCGGAAGGGTATTAGCATACCCCTGTCCCTCAGTACATATATACGTCCGTTCAACTTCATGTCCAGGCAATAACTCCTAAACCGTGAGGAATATATTTATGAAACTTTACAGGTGCTTGCATGGCATTGAGATGATATGTCATGAACAAGGAAGACAACTCTTGCTTTTTTGGTTTTTGAATTATCTGCCTTTGACTTAGTTCCTTATAGTAAACTGTGTCCGGGCCATAACTCCTAAACTGTATGGAATATATTTATGAAACTTTACAGGTGCATGCATGGCATTGAGACGATATGTCACGAACAAGGAAGACAAGTCTTGCTTTTTTGTTTTTGAATTATCTGCCCTTGACTTAGTTCCTTATACCGTAGTAAACTGTGTCCGGGCCATAACTCCTAAACTGTGTGGAATATATTATGAAATTTTACAGATGCATGCATGGCATTGAGACGATATGTCACGAACAAGGAAGACAAGTCTTGCTTTTTTGTTTTTGAATTATCTGCCCTTGACTTAGTTCCTTATACCGTAGTAAACTTTGTCCAGGCCATAACTCCTAAACCTTATGGAATATATTTGTGAAACTTTACAGTTGCATGCATGGCATTGAGATGATGTGTCATAAACAAGGAAGACAACTCTTGTTCTCTTGAAAATGATATCTACCTTAATAATAACTTCATGCTATACCTGTTACAATTACATATAAACCCTTTTTTCTGAATGGCACTTTGGCAGGGGCATCCGTGTCCTATGGACACTTTTTCTAGTAAGATGTAGTTTTTCTCAGCGCCTTTAGAGTTAAATACATTTATTGTAAGCAAATTGTATTGTCCCTGATCAGACGCCACTTTCTGCAACATCTGATTTGGGATGAGAATTTGCTCATGTCCCATTGCATGAACCCAGTCCAGGTTTTACAAATAACCCTCTATACAGGAATAACACAGCTATTAACCTTTATCTTGCTGTTCACGACAACCCCTATCTTTGCAAACAGTGTAGATCCAGATCAGATGGCTTCTGAAGAAGCCATCTGATCTGGATCTACACTGTTTGGCATTCAGTTTATGAATTTATAGCAATAAATTACATCAAGTAATTTGATTGGTTGGTAGACAGAAATGGGTGTGGCTTAAATAAAATTTCAGCAAGATAAGGGTTAATTAATGTTAATGGACTTCGTGCAAATGCTATTTGGGCGAGCGTCAGTGATATTTGGGTCGACACCAGAAATATACTATTGCTTGTATGTACAGTCAAACTTCAATGGCTCGAACACCTTTGGGACCTCGAAAATCTGTTCGAGACGGGGGTAGTTCGAGCCACTGATGGTTACAGCCAGGAGGCATAGCGAGATACTTTTGGATATCTTTTCGGTGTTCCAGAATAAAAATGTATGCTGTGTGTACTCATTAGAATCGCCTCATCGAGGCGATTCTAATGAGTACACACAGCATACATTTGCAAGATAAAAGACTAAAATCTCCTAAATTATCCCTGACTACATGTATTTCTTATGTAGAGGAATTCCCGAGGGACTCAAGAACGGGTTCGACTCAGCCATGGTAAGCGAGCCGTCGAGAATCCGATGTACCTAAATACAGTAATGATGCGTAATGTGGCGTAATGATGCGTAATGTAGCGTAATGATGCCCAAAATGGCGTAATGATGCCTGAAAAAGCATAATGATGCGTAATGTAGCCTATTTTATGAATTTATATTTACTCCAGAACAGATAAAGTTTTTTTTCCCCGCATCCTGATACCCACAGTCAATAGCCCAACTCCAAGGGAGGTTTTCGCGATCCATGGTGGAGATAAACTAATAGAGTTTAGAATCACCTCGTTGAGTCGGTTCTAACGAGTACCTACAACCTATATATTTGTATAAGTTGTGTGCGCTCATTAGAACCGCCTCGTTGAGGCGGTTCTAACGAGTACCCACAACCTATGTATTTTCTCTCTAGCGAAAATCCGTTGAAGTTTTCTTATTAAAACTGCAAAAAACAAAATCGTGGGCGCTCGTTAGAATCACCTCGTTGAGACGGTTCTAACCGAGTACCCACAACCTATGTCTTGGTATAAGTTGTGTGCGCTCATTAGAACCGCCTCGTTTTTTGTTGTTGAAGTTTTTATATATCGTTGTAACTCCATAACACATCAGTGTGCTAAAATTGCCCATATTAACTTTTTTCGCCAAAATAATGAAACCCCCCGTAAACCCGATTTTTTTCTCTGCATCAAGTGTGGTTTAGAGGAATGTTCATTACAGGGACTTATTAACCCGATGTGATAACATTCCTATGTAATATATGAAAAAAAAAATCGTATTTCTATTCCAAACATAGATTGTAAATGCGTACTCGTATCATCGAGGCGGCTCAAACTGTACCTTAACGTATGATTGGAGTATAACCATGAAAATAATGCATAGGGGACCTATTTAAACCCCACATCTTATCAGGTTTAACAACTTAGCGATTAATATATTAGTTTTGGCTTATTATCAAGATCTATACTTGCAATGTAAGGGAAAGAACACAAAATATTGTTCAAAGAATACAGTAATAAGTTATGTCATATTCATTCCAAAATGACGATAAGTCCAATTTATCTTTCAGTTCATTTTATTTTTATTTTTTTTTTTTTCCTTCTTTCTCTATTAAATGATTTTCGCACCTTCTTTAATTGGGCGCGCGATTAAAGGTGCTCGTGCTGATTTATATTAACATGCTTTTCACACCTGAAGTGAGACGGGCAGGTATCCATTGTTTAACAGAATGCCATTATGGATTAACGGCATATCAATTAAAGCAGACAAGACATCATGCACTATTATCATTAAAGACACATGCCGAATTATAAAGTCATTAAAATTCACACGTTGAAGTCCGTTCATTTGTATTTATTTGGTTTGATTAATTTGGTTTGATTAAACTAAGAAGATCATATTGGAGCAGATCAGCCTAAGCAAACAGTGCAGACCCAGATCAGAATGCTCCTGAATGGGGAAGTCTGAACAGGGTCTACACTGTTTGCCATTCTCTGTACCTTTTGGGCTCCATGCTGGATTGTGAAAGATTTTTTTTAAATTTTAGATAATTACAGGAATTTCTCAGTGTCAGAGTTAGAGGATTTTTACGGTATCCCTATTGGCAAACAGTGCAGGCCCAGAACACTGTCTGATCAGGGCCTCCATTGTTTACTGGTATCATTTAACCCCAAAACCTTTTGGCAGACGGTGCAGGCCCAGAACACTGTCTGATCAGGGCCTCCACTGTTTGCTTAAAGACACATTTTTCGATTACACAACATCCTAATGACCGTTTATTAAAAAATCCAACATTGAGATAAAATACACTTGGGGTACTCAGGCTGTCATACAGGTAGGGGACCAAGAAAGGGTAATAAATTACCTAGGGATATGACTTTGACAAATGACATCTATTCATTTACACCTAAGTCCTTATTTTGATTTGCATGGAAGAAGCAACAGCACATTTTTTCCGATTTTATAGTTAGTAGCCATTATTTATAATCATTACAGAAAATGCCAATTCAAATATATTGGTAAATTTTTTCCACCAAAAATGTTTTTTTTTTTAGATAAAATCCTGATAACTTTATTATTTCTGCTCTAAACATATATTGTGGGTACTCATTAGAACCACCTCGGCGAAGCGGTTCAGACGAGTACCCACAATTTGTTTTTACAGTGTGACTGCTCGTTAGAACTGCTTCGATGAGGGGGTTCTAACAAGGACACACAATATGTTTTTGAGGAAAAAGGAATATCCCCTAAACCCCACGTTCTATATAGAAAATGGGGTTTAAGGGGGTATACATTATTTTCCTTATTTCTGCTCCAAGTCATAGGTTGCGGGTGCTCGTTAGAATCGTCTCACTGAGTCATAGGTTGTGGAAACTCGTTTGAACCACCTCAATTAGGCGGCTATAAAGAGCATCCACAAGCTATGTTTGCAATATAAATAAGAAAAATAAATTCAATTGTGTTTGTTATTTCAGTTTTAAACTTGAAAAGGTGAAAAATAAAATCTTATTTTTTTTCTCTTTTCTGATATGATTGTGTCTAAAACAAAGAACATTTTGTAGTTCCATCTTGACTGAAACTATAAAATGTTATAATTTAGACATTATATGATTTGTGTATCACATACTTTCAACCAAAGTAAAATAAATAAAGGTAAATTGATTGATTAAATTTTGAGGTTAATCAATTCATTTACCTTGTTTGTTTACTTCTTTGCACTTTTGAGTAAAGGAAACAATTGATATCAGTGTTTTTCTTTACTTTATTTTAAAAAAAGCAGTTATTTAAACAATATGTTGTTGGAAACAGTCTCAGTAAATTATACTATCACTCAAGTACCCTTATTGAGCCCCCTATTAAACAAGAAATCTGCTCATAATCACCTCATAATCACTTAGATAAGATAAGCCTTTGATGTGCACTATGGTCCGAAGGAAATGTTTATTGGAGATCATCAGACAGGCCACCCCTTTTATATAAGGAAAAATGTGTCTTTAAAAGTCTTTTTCCAAATACATTTTGAGAAAACAACCCGTCACCCCATGATTTTGAAATGGGCTCCTGCTTATGTAAGGAGGAAGATTTCATTTTGGTACAAAAAGGGTTAAACCCTAGTTTTCTGCGTATGAAGTGGGGTTTACAGGGGTTTTCATTACATGGACTTGTAAATATGACATTTGAGACGAACATGTACAAGCAGTGATTTCTCCAGTCACCTCGTTGACATCTTCAAACTGGCTACTTTTCTGATGAAGATCTGTTTTCTTTTTCATCCTGCAAATATAGGTTGTGTGCGCTCGTTAGAACCACCTCGGTGAGGTGGTTCTGATCTCGGTGAGGTGGTTCTGATGAGTACCCACAACCTATGTCTTGGAAAGGGGTTTAAAGGGGTGAGCAAATCACGGAGTTGTTTACGTGAATTTCTTTCAATATTTCTTTCTTTCTTTTTTGTCTCTTTCTTTCAATCTCATTAAGATAATGTACCCGTGCGATATATAGATTTCTTTTTTACATCTCCCAACTCTACTTTTCTGCTGAAAATATAGTTTGTCTTGAGGCAAAACATAATAATGTATACCTCCACCCCCATAAACCCGAGTTTTCTCTCTGATGAAAATCGGCCCCCGCCCATCGGGGCTTGAAGAAATAGATTTGCTGCATAATGCTTCCATGCAGAGCTGAAACTGACCGCACACGAGTACTGGTAAACCGTTAAGATGATCTAAGCCTGCCCAGGCAAAGCGAGAGGCTAAGAAATGGTCTGCTTCAGTTACAGCAACAAGACCTAGTCAGACCTCCACGCGACACAAGAGCGACGTCAGTCAAAATGAAGACTAAACTATTCATACTGGAGACAATCCTTATGCATTTATCATGAACAAAACAAATACATTCGCTCTTGTGCGGTGCCAGCTGGAAACTATGGATAATATATTATCTATAGGCTAACATGACAGGTCGCTTATTAATTGGGATGGTATCTCATCCGACATCAAATCATCTAAAAAAAAAAAAAACAAAAAACTTTCCTTTCGTAGCGAAAATCTTCCGCCTTTCTTGAAAGGAAAGGTTCCTTTCGCAGATCAATCTGTCTTCTTTTAGACATTTTGGAGTAACAAGTCTGTAACAAAGATAGGTGGTCATTTTCAGGCATAAATTGTTCATATTTACACTACATTACGCTACAATACGCATCATTACGCTACATTACGCATCATTACGCTACATTACGCATCATTACTGTTTTAAGGCAGACCCGCGAGCCGTTGGTGTTCACGCCACCGAAGATCTACTGTCTAACATCAGATCAATTAGTTAATTATCACCACCCTCACCCCTGCCACAAAAAAAAAAACACAAAAAAAAAATAACAAAATTTTACATTTTTGACTTTCAAACCACTAGATGTCAAAATTCTTGTATTTGTATATCATTTGCTTTATAGGACCACGCACCTTTAAAGTACCAAACCAAAAACATTTCTGTTGCATACTGGGTTAGCCCTAAAAAATAGCCGTGTTTCCGCTAACTCGACGAAGCCTCCATGGTGTAGTGGATAAGCTACTTGCCTCATAAACCAGGGATCGTGGGTTCGATCCTGGGCTTCTCCAGACATTCGGATGAGTCTTAAAACCGAGGTCCCGTCTCCGTATGACCTTAGCTGTTGTTGGGACGTAAAACTCAAATACACACTCACTCCGCTAACCTGACCGACCCTGCTCCAGACCCCTGACTCTACTATTTTTATGGATAGAAGAACAAAATAATAATTAAGGAACATGGACCCTACCATTTTCAATTTCGGGCCCTACCCAGTGTCGTCTTTGCATTTGCCCATAATAATTTCGCTTTAAGTACATTTTTATGCCCCCGCATCGTATGATGCCGGGGGCATATAGTTTTTCGGTTTTCCGTACGTGCGTCCGTGGGTATGTGCGTACGTGCGTACGGTTTCCGAATGTACGAAAGTGTGTACGTACGTAATCCTGTTAGACTCAGGTTAAGGTTTTTGTACAAGGTAGAACTTGAGCTCATATTTTCCAAACCATACAATAGATTTGGTTTATATTTAGTATGATGATAGATATAGGTCCAAAGTTTTATTCAGCAATACCCCCACCCATACCCTAGACCTCAAGGTCAAGGTCGTGGACTTTGAAATTTTTAACGTTTAAGACCCAGGTTAAGGTATTTGTACCAGGTAGAACTTGAGCTCATATTTTCCAAACCGTTTAATGAATTTGGTTCATATTCGGTATGATGATAGATATAGGACTGAAGTTTTATTCAGCAATACCCCCACCCATACCCATGACCTCAAGGTCAAGGTCATGGACTTGAAATTTTTAATGTTTAAGACCCAGGTTAAGGTATTTGTACCAGGTAGAACTTGAGCTCATATTTTCATAACCATACAATGGATTTGGTTTATATTTACTATGATGATACGTATAGGTCCAATGGTTTATTCAGCAATACCCCCACCCATACCCATGACCTCAAGGTCAAGGTCATAGAATTAGAAAATTTTTAATGTTTAAGACTTTGGTTAAGGTATTTGTACCACCAATTTCAATAAACTTCACACAAATGTTCCTTATAAAAATATCTCGTGCAGGTTTGACTTTTAAGGTCATGGCCTCAAGGTCAAGGTCACAGAGGTTATTTTTAGAAAAACTTTGTCATTGCTCTAGCGCCTACATTTCTTCACTGATTTCAATATAAGTTCACACAAATGTTCCTTATGACAATATCTTGAGCGAGTTCGACTTTCAAGGTCATCACCTCAAGGTCAAGGTCACAGTGGCTATTTTTAGAAAAACTTTGTCATTGCTCTAGCGCCTACATTTCTTCACCAATTTCAATATAACTTCATACAAATGTTCCTTATGACAATATCTCAAGCTATTTTGACTTTCAAGTTCAAGGTCACTGTGGCTATTTTTAGAAAAACTTTGTCTTCGCTCTAGCGCTTACATTTCTTGACTAATTTCAATATAACTTCACACAAATGTTCCTTATGACAATATCTCTAGCGAGTTCCACTTTCAAGGTCAAGGTCACTGTGGCTATTTTTAGAAAAACTTTGTCACCCCTCTAGCGCTTACATTTCTTCACCGATTTCAAAATAACTTCACACAAATGTTCCTTATGACAATATCTCGAGCGATTTCGACTTTAAACGTCAAGGTCAGTATTGTAGGAACGCCGAAACTCGCACAGATTGGTATTTGCACCACTTAAAGATTAATGTGCTAAGCGGGGGCATCTGTGTACTTTGGACACATTTCTAGTTTAAGTTTTTGGCATTTTACCGGTAGTACCTTCCATATTACAGAGCTGACTTTTTGACATTACGATAACATACCCTTGTGACTTGTGCATTCTTTCATATCTCCAAAATGGCAACTTTTCTGATGAAAATTTGTTATATATTTCTTATTTTGTACTTCAAACATAGGTTGTGAGTGCTCATTAGAACCGCCTCATTGAGGTGGTTCTAACAAGTACCCACAACCTATGTCTAGGACAAGAAATTAGCAAATTAATGTAGACCCCTGTAAACCCCTGTTTTCTCTATATAATATATAAAGTGGGGTTTAGGGGGTGTTCATTTCACGGACTTGTTCACCTGATGAGCATCCAAAATTAATTATGATACACACTGCAAGTCTCAGCATGACAATTTTTTAAACAAAAAAAAAACATGTACAAAAGCAAAAGCAGTTAAAAAACACAGGCCCAACCCTGTGTTTTTTTGTTGTTGTTTTTTTTCGGGAGAGAAAATAAAATAGGATAAAATGTTTCTCCTACCTACCAACCAAATTCTTTTTCAGCATATTAGTAGAAACACAGCTATTTTTTTACGTCTTAAATATATGGATCCAGTTGTACAAAGCTTTATTAGCTTAACAATCTCGTTAGTCCTCAAATTGTTAACTGTTCTAGCAAGAACAGTGTTTAAATTGTTGTTATTTTTGCTGAGAAAAATGTGAAAAGCTACCGTATTGGCCCTAATTACCGCACCATGCGCTTAGTTTCTTCAAAACCATGTCAAAAGATCACAGTGAAAAATCTACCTAATTATCGCACACTCAATGCGAAAACAACAGCTTCCCAGATGATGCATACTGATATTTAATGGGACGGAAAAGGATACTAAGCATTGCCTTCACTGTTGAAAAAATAACGGTAAGTTATTTTTATCGATTTACTGTGAGAGCTTCCAGAGGGAGGTTACTGTAAAGTATGCTCTTACGTGTATGCATATCTTTTCAAAATTAGCTTAGGTGTGCGCTCATAGGAGCATGTGCAGTATTTAGGGTGAATACGGCACTTACATTTTTTCAGCAAAAATACCAAAATTTCAGTTCTTGTGCTTGCTAGAACAGTTAATAATATGACCACTAACGAGTTCGTTAAGCCATCAATGCTTTCTACAACTGGACCTGGATGTAATGTGCTTTCTTACCTTTCAAGAATGATTCTATTATCAATTTAGAGCAACAGATTACCGAAATGGTCCGCCATCCCGTGGACAAGTCCGTGAAATGAAGACCCCCCCTAAACCCCACTTCATATAGAGAAAACTGGAGTTTACGGAGGTATACATTATTTTTCTTATTTCTGCTCCAAGACATAGGTTGTGGGTACTCGTTAGAACGGCCTCAATGAGGCGGTTCTAACGAGTACCCACAACCTTTGTTTTGTGCATTTATAAGAAAAATATCACAGATTTTCATCAGAAAAATAACCATTTTGGAGATGTGAAAAAAAGGTACCATGTCTCATGGGTGTGTTTTCGTAATGCCAATAATAAGTACCCACAACTTAGTTTTTTGCAGAAATAAGAAATATAATTTGTTGATACCATCTCTATTCTGTGTCTAGGGCTGGCTAATCGGAGCTGAAAAGATAATCGATTATCAGTCTCGTCACTGCGATCGATAATGGATTAGTAATCGCTTATGTTTTTGTCATAATTTTACCTGTCTGGCTTTCTTCTGAGCATGACTCTTACCATATGTTGCACTTTACCATAATATTATGTATATTTGAACAGACAGGCCTGAGCAAACAGTGTAGACCCAGATGAGACGCCGCAGAATGCGGTGTCTCATCAGGGTCTGCACTGTTTGCCACTCATCCAGCTATTTTAGGCATAACTTTGGGTAGTAAATTGTACCTATCAAGTAATCGATTAAAAGGAAATCAGAAATGATAATCATTTTTGTTGAATTTATCGATCGATTAATCGATTATCCGATTAATCGTGTCACCCTTATCTGGATCTTTTGATTATCAGCACTCTTTGAACCGGCATTCTTTGTTACGACAAAACTCATTGTGATGACAATTTCAGTCGGCATCCCTCGTGTTTATAATGCTTATATAGAAGCTATACTCCTGAGAGATTCTTGCGATAATACTCCAAGAAACATTAGGGCATTAGTTAGAATTGCCCAGGTGAGGCAAATGCCCACAACATTTGTTTCTTGGAGTAATTAACTCTTATCTTGCTGTTCGCGACAACCCCTATCATTGCAAACAGTGTAGATCCAATTCAGATGGCTTCTGTTTGGCATTCAGTTTATGAATTTGTAGCAATAAATTACATCAAGTAATTTGATTGGTTGATAGACAGAAATGGGTGTGGCTTAAATGAATATTCAGCAAGATAAGGGTTAAGGGGAAAAGGCCCTTTACCATCTATCATACTCCTTATTGGGATCTTTTAAATGACAAATTCCTCATAAAGGCAAATTTGTTTGTTTGATTTGAGGTTTATCGTCCCTGTCAACACTGTGTAGGTCATTTTGGAGGTGTTGCTTCCAATTTTATGGGACTTTACCCAACATTGAGACGAAATGACATTTCAAGCCCTGTCGCCTAATGAAACCAACAGGGTTTATAAGCATGCACGGTTCGTCTCGCACCGCTTTGGCTGGGAAGGCTTAGATCGTCTAAGCGGTTTACCAGTACTTGTGTAGAAGCCTCCGTGGTGTAGTGGTTACGCTACTCGCCTTGTAAACCAGGGATCGCAGGATCGATCCCGGGCTTCTCCAGACTTTCGGATGAGTCTTTAAACCGAGGTCCCGTCTCCGTATGACCTTAGCTGTTGGTGGGACGTAAAACTCAAACACTCACTCACCAGTACTTGTGTGCGGTCAGTTTCAGCTCTGCGTGGAAGCATCATGCTGCCCATCTATTTCTTCCAGGCCTGATGGGCTGGGGCCTTCATAAAGGCAAAGCCTTAGGAAACAAATACATAAGGCTGACACGATTAATCGTGCAATCGATTAATCGATCGATAAATTCCACAAAAACGATTATCATTTTTGATTTGCTTTTAATCGATTAATTGATAGGTACAATGTACTACCCAAAGTTATGCCTAAAATAGCTGGATGAGTGGCAAACAGTGCAGACCCTGATGAGACGCAGCATTCTGTGGCGTCTCATCTGGGTCTACACTGTTTGCTCAGGTCTGTCTGTTCAAAGTTACATATGGTAAAGTGCAACATATGGTAAGAGTCATGCTCAGACAGAAAGCCAGACAGGTAAAATTATGACAAAAACCTTAGCGATTACTGATCGATTATCGATCGCAATGACAGGACTGATAATCGATTATCTTTTCAGCTCCGATTAGCCAGCCCTGCAAATACATGTACTTTCCTTATAACGGGGTCCTCTGAAATTGAAAGGGTATTACCCACTTATTCACAAAGTCAGTGATGTTAGATGTTTATCAATAACATCATTTTTCTTCACAGGAAGTGATCGAAGATGTCCGCCGAATACGTAACATTGGGATCTCGGCTCATATTGATTCAGGAAAGACAACTCTCACAGAAAGACTACTCTTCTATTCTGGCAGGGTGGAAGAAATGCATGAGGTAATCTGTTTTAACCCTTTTTGTACCAAATGGAATCTTCCCCCTTATATATATATAGCAGGAGTCCATTTCAAAATTTAGGGGTGTCAGTTTGTGTTTTCTTCAAAATTATTTGGAAAATGACTGAAGTTTTTGCAAATAGTGTAGGCCCTGATCAGATGCCGCATTATGCGGCATCTGATCTGGGCCTGCACTGTTTGCCAATTACCCATTTTGGGGTTTCTGGTACTGAATGGGTTAATAGACGTTTCCGAGAACCTAATCTTATGCTCCGCCTACTTGGTTACTGTTGCTACGTCCCACAAGCTTTGCAGCAAATATGGCGGAAACAAAGAAAGTCTGTGTAGATCTCGAAGGAGATGTATCAAGTATTCCGGACAATATTGGCGTTTCTTACTTACCGAGACATAAAACTTTGACAAAAAAATAAAAACAGTCTAACCAAAGGGCTAAGGAATTATAAATATATATACATATATATTCTACATGAGCCAACACACCCACCGCATCAGTCTGCTGAATTACTCACTAAGACATGAGATTTCGCGCATCTCTCTTTGAAAAACCAGCAGACTATAGAAGGACAGTTGCAATCCGCGAGGGCCCCAGTCAGACTGCGCAAATGCGCAGGCTGATCCCAGTCCTTGTTGCCCGCATAAGCCCCAACGCTGGCCCCGAAGCACACCAACCACACACTCTTTGTGACTGCACTGCAGTCTGAGGAGAAAAATCTGTAAATAAAAATAAAAATCCAGTCGAGTACCTCGACCGGGGATTGAACCCACGAAACTCGGGTTACAAAGCGAGCGACACAACCACCAGGCCCGGACCAACCAGACCAGTCATTTATGCACTCCATATGGATATTTACTACGGTCGTGCTACTACATTTCTCCATACTACATACAGATATTTGTTTCAAATGTTTAGGAGATACTAATGTAATAATATCACATTTCCAGCTTCTTTTGACTCCGCTGCATCTGCCCCACCCCTGAGCTCAAACGGTTATCATCGTGGCACCAGGCACCATTGTAGTAGGAGGAGGAAAAAATCTGTTAAGAAAAATCCAGTAGAGTGCCCCGACCGGGGACTGAACCCTCGACATGGGGTTACAAAGCGAGTGACACAACGACCAGGCCAAAAGGCCCGGAGCAGTTAGACCGGCCACTTATGCACTCTATATGTACATGTATATACACATATACATGTTTGTTTGTTTGATTTGAGGTTTAACGTCCCCGTCAACACTGTAAAGGTAATTTTGGAGACGATGTTTCCAATTTTGTGGGACTTTTTCCCGACCTTGAGATGAAATGACATCTCAAGCCCTGCCACCCAATGAAACCAACCACTGACGGGCCGACCCGCACCGCTTTTCCTGGGAAGGCTTAGATCTTCTAAACGGTTTACCAGTAGTCGTGTGCGGGTCGGTTTCAGCTCTGCGTGGAAGCATCATGCAGCCCATCTATTTCCTCAAGCCCCGATTGGCAGGGGCCATCATATATACATGTACATATTTACCTAAATACTACAAGACAATTGTTTGACGGTCCTAATTATAAACTTCCCACACAACCCCATTACCCTGAAATGCCCTTCCCCACTACCGCGTTTCTTTGTTTGTGGGAGAAAATGGCCGTTAGTGACCAACACAGCGGCACTAAATAAAATCGATTTTTTCGATTGGATGAAACAGCGCTCTTGATTGACAGCTCGGAAACGTCTATTCACCACTCTCTGGGCTAATTCAGCAGACTACAAAACCAGTGATATTTTTCTTAATATTCCTTAGAACAGGTTTTGACAATTCATGCAAATTGTCTCCAGTGGACTGGAGACAACTTGCATGAAATGTCAAAATCTGTTTTCTGAAAAAATAAGAGAAATATTAAATGTCTTCTGCTGTATTTTTTACCAAAAGTGCTAAGCGTTAACCAACATGTCAGTGTTCAAATCCTTCTACTGTTCTAGTAAGTACCATTAGACTACCATACACCTGTTCAAACTCCTATGACAGGGGGAACAACCTACGTCAGAGCAGTGATGTCGTAACCATTAGTAGGTTTGCCGGCGTTTACTACACAAAAGGCAATTGTCACAACAAGTAGGCGCAGTCGGTGCATTAGGTCATAAAAGAATCAAACATACTGAAATCTGTCTCAGAAATGTGACTCTTTCTTTAAATAATTCGACACAATCTGATTTGGCATTGATGTTGGAACTACCATTGTTTACAGCGCCGAATCCAATCTTGTGACGAAGCTATCGAAGCCTTGTCAGTGTTCCTAGGTAAAATTAGCCACCCATGGGATGCAAATATTGTTCGTTACCAGCTGAAGTATGTTTTCTGAAGACTCGTAATATACATATCTATTTTGGAGCAGTTTATCTACCCTATTTACACCAATATGGCCACTACTGAAATGGGTACGACATCTCTGCTATGACGTAGGTTGTCACCCTTGTATGAAGTATCTTTCAATGAAACTCTATATATCATGCAATTTAGTTTGACAAGCAAATGTCATTCATCAAAGTAGTCTAAAACTGGACCAAGAAATATACATTGATTGGTCTCATTTTGGCAAGCACCTTTTCCATTTTTAGGTCTGATTGGCATTTGAGGTGTATTCTGATTGGACAGTGCTGGAGTCTACAATGAAATGTACAAAACTTTGTGTTTTGAATGTATTCCTGGCTTGACGAAATATTGAATGAAACATCAAATAAAAATGAAATTAGCCAATCAAAGTTTGTATGGATTTGTGTCCACCCGTGAATCTAATGCAGGAGTATATTTGCTGAAAAATACCAGTAGGTTACTCACATTTTTTCAGCAAAAATGTGAGCTTTTTTACCATATTACAATGTACAGGCAGACTGTTTTGGCTCAAACACATTTTGTGACTATGAAATTTTGTTTGAGATAGGAGTTTTTTTAGTCACAGAGGGTTTATCATAGCCAGAGCATAGCCCCAGACAAGAGGGCATATCCAATTATTATTTTTCTTATTTCTGCATGAAAACATTTGTTGTGGGTATTCATTAGAAGTGCCTCACTGAGGCGCTTCTAATGAATTCCCACAACTTATGTATTTGTGCAGAAATAAGAAAAATATCAGTACTTTTTGGATGAAAAAAGGCTCCTTATCTATAGCTATGGCCAGAGGTCAAGAGACATGTTGGGCCTAAGCTGCTCCTAAAGGGATACCTTGTTGATATAAAACAGGTATGACTTCAATGATTTGTGTATTCACTAGAATTGCCTCATTGAGGGCATTCTGGGGAGTACACACAGCATACATATATATGTTTTGTTTGATTTGAGGTTTAACGTCCCAGTCAACACGGTATAGGTCATTTTGGAGACGACGCTTCCAATTTTGTGGGACTCTTACCCGACATTGAGATGCCCAATGAAACCAATAAGGTTTATAGACAAGGACGGTCCGACACACACAACTTTTCCTGGGCAGGCTTAGAACCTCTAAGCTGTTTACCAGTACTCGTGTGCGGTCAGTTTCAGCTGTGCGTGGAAGCATCTTGCAACCCAATCTATTTATTCAACCTTGATGGGCGGTGGCAGCAAGCATTTTCAAGATAAGAAAAAAAATCTCTATCTTCCAACCATGTTATATGGAAAAATCATATCATAATTATACATGTTATAACAAGGTTTATCATACATTTAGTATAAAATACTTAGTTTTTGAAAATGCGGTACGAACCTGACACCAATGCACGTATCACGCTTGCACGTGCTGCCATATTGCATGGGTTTTATCATACCCCAAAAATCCATATCACAACCTTTTATCGCACCCCTAAGCCTTTATCATACCTCTGACGTCACCCTATTCGGAACACGCGGCTTTCTTCCTTTTGCGGCATTTCGCATTTGTTGTTCAGGACGCCATTTGCAATTTGCAATATTTTCGTCTGTTCGAACTGTTTGGCAAAAGACAAAACAAAAACATGGCCCGGCGCAGCGAATACGAGAGGAAAATGGGCGAAAGAACGATGCAGGGGATTGCTGACAGACTTTTGGATCTGGATAATATTATCATCTGTCAAATCTCAAGCATCTCTTAAATTACATAGCTAGACCAAAGATAATGAGGGTCTCATTGTAACTTTGGTATTAGGCAGATGCAATTAATACAATAAATTTTGAACATTTTTTCTTAAAGTGAAATGTATGATAAATAGATTATGATATGGCATTTTCATATCATACCCCATATTCAGCCCTCGACCAATATCCTCGGCCCTCGGGCTGATATGGGAGTCTCGGGCTGATATGGGGTATGATATGAAAAATGCCATATGATAATCTCTATTTATCATATGACGTCGCGTATGAGAGTGCAATAAGGCCATGTAATATTTTCGATAATCCACTAGTGAATTAAATATGCAAATTAGCTAGATACGTCCCGTAACGTTACGTGTACGACGTCCTTAATGACGTCACGTTTACTAACAGCGGAATATTGACATTTTTGTAAACAATCGTGAATAAAACGCGTTTTAAATGTCATATGATAAATAGAATCTTGCATTCGTGCTCATGTATTATTGAATTTATTAAACTCGTTGAGGAAAAGTGATAAAATGCTCGGCAAAGCCTCGCATTTTATCCCTTTTCCTCAACTCGTTTAATAAATTCAATAATACATGAGCACTCATGTAAGATCCCCTATTAGTAGTAGTGGAAAATTGTTTCAATTGTAACCCTTTTTGTACCAAATGGAATCTTCCTCCTTATGTATAGCAGGAGTCCATTTAAAAATTTAGGGGTGTCTCAGGTTGTGTTTTCTTCAAAATTTATTTTAGAAAATGGCTAAACTTTTTGCAAGCAGTGTAGACCCTGATAAGACGCTGCATTTTGCGGCGTCTGATCTGGGCCTGCACTGTTTGCCAATTACCCGTTTAGGGGTTTCTGGTACAAAAAGGGTTAAATATAAAAAAATGTCCGAATGATTCATCAGAAGACTTGCCAAGGATTCTGAGGGACAGACGCTTCTTGATTCTTTTTTCTTACTGGCAACTATGTGCACAAACAACCTTCCTAGAGCCGTCTGATCTGGGTCCTCAATGTTTGCAATAATGACTTTTAAAGTACCGGTAATCAGCAGAAAACAAATTTATTTACACCAGACGGGGATCCCCAGCTGGGGGTGGGGTGGGGAATTGTCCAAATCTCTATGCCCTATTATTATGCCATGCATAAAGGGTTTGAAAATGATTTTATCTTCTGATGAAGAATTAAAATGGAAACAGAGTCCACATAGAAGTTCATTTTAGTATGTGGGCTTCCTTTGGGAGACTTTTTAATTGGTAGATTAAAGTTATATCTTGTTAATTAGCAAAAGTGTATTGTAGATAAAATTACTGCTAAACATTACGTGTTTATAATGGGCCTCTAGAGTGCTTACTTGTAATCATTTGGTCTCACAGCTTGGTTGGCACTTTGCTCGGGCCAAATGTGAGATGTAAAGTTCTGCAATGGAAGGTCAAGTGGTTTTTCTCGAGGTACTCTGGTTTTGGCCACCTCTAATTAAGGATCAGCTCAAAATAAGTGAAAAAATTTGAATGGGCCATTAAACCAAAAAAACACCCCTACCTCCCTCCCCCCCCCCCCCCCCCCCACCCCACCACCAAAAAAGAAAAGCGTTTAAAAATCTACTTTCAGTAACTGTTGTATTTAAAGTGCATCTTTATGGCATTCACTTTAAATACACAGGAACCGCTGTGGATCACACTTTTCTCGGGCCATGTGTGAGATTCCAAATTCTACAACAGAATGTCAGGTGGTTTTTGTCAGGGTACTCTGGTTTTGGCCACCTCTAATAAGGATCAGCACAAACTAAGTAAAATAATTTTGAATGGGCCATAAAACCAAAAAACACCATCTCTCCCACCAAAAAAGAAAAGTGTTTAAAAATCAACTTACAGTTGTATTTAAAGTGTATCTTTATGGCATGCACCTTAACCCATTGTATGCGGGAAACCCCTAAAGGGGTACCTTGGCAGACTGTGCAGGCCCATATCAGATGTCGCAGAATGCAGCATCTGATCAGGGCCTGCACTATCTACTGACAGAATTTTCCTTCAAAAATAGAATAAAAACAAAAACAAAAAGGCCTGACACCCATTATATGACAAATAGACTTGTCCAACATGTAGCAATGGAAGAGTCCACTGGTATACAGTGGGTTAAATACACAGGAACCACTTTATAACAGTTAGTTTTAACATGGTTTTGGATAAAAATCATGTAAGTAAACCTCAGTTTAACCCTTAAGATACTGAGAAAAACTACGTCTGAAAATGTTGTCTGCTTATGTGATCTGCTGAATCTTCTTGTGAATTTTTTAAAAATATTTTTGCATACAGGAAAACAGTGTAGACTCAGATCAGACTGCTCCTAATCTGATCTGGGTCCTTACTGTTTGCAACAATGACTTTTAAAGAAACCGGCAGATGACAAAGCAGACGACAATTGTCGTGATTGGCATTTTATGGGTTAAAGTAGTTCCAAAAATGAATTGATTGTATAGGGAATATAACTTGGTTGTTTAATTCACATGGTTTCTGCAACCCCACCCATCAGTGCCTGGAGATATAGATTGCGCTGCAATGTGCTTCCAAATAGCGCTTGAACAGACTGGACATTTGAGTACTGGTAAACTGCTAAGAAGGTCTAAGCCCACCCAGGCAAAGTGGTGCAAGACTGACCTCCCTGAAACCATAGCAGTTTCTTTGGGTAGTTTGGCATGAGGTGTTGACAGGGTCATAAAACCTAAACACAAACAGACAAACACTGTCTCTGCTTTGTAACCCAACAATAGTGTCATAAAGGTGCTGCATTATACAACAAATAGAGAATACTATAGGAATGAATTTCATTTTTATGGATTTTATCAAAACTGCGGCGAATCACTTACAAACTTAGTTTGAAGATTTTAACAATGTGTAAACTCCGGCAAATCACCCACAAACTGCCGAAGGGCTTCATGCTAAATTTGTTAGTGGTTCGCCCGAGCTTACACATCAATAAAATCTTCAGGCTTCATGCAGTTTGTGAGTGATTCGCCTGACTTTACACATCAATAAAATCCACAAAAAAGATTATTCATTCCTTATAATTCCAATAATGTCATCCAAATATTAAAAATGCCACCAAAATGGTATTTTTTTGGAATTATTTCGAAAGTGTAAACTAACCAATGGTCAAGGCGGAATGATTATTCAATTAGAAGTTGCCACCTTTGAAAGAAACCCAAGTCTATAAACTATGTTTATTTGTCTTCTAACAGTTACCTTTTCAAAAGATTCAACGCTGTCGACATCGTTCATATACGATGACGTAATGCGTAGGTTTTTATCATGCTCTTTGACATCATGTTATATTACTATCTGGCACTGTCTGAAATAGCTCCGAGATTCTTGCTTAGAGAAATTATCAAAGGATAAAACTTTAATTTCAACCATTCAAATCACTCTAAATGTACAAAATGATGGAGAGTTGGAATTATATGTATTTGATTTTTTCAGTGTAAGATTGATTTTTCTCGCACACCAGACAAGGAAATCAGTGACTTTACCCCGGGATAGAAATTTATGTTCTGACTCTGCTGTTCCGACCCCAAATCGAATATTGTCGCATGTTTGATAAATGCACTGGTTGATTACAACCTCATGCGCGGCGTCGTCATGCGTGACGTCACTAAACATTCCTGTTATGTCATCACAAAATGGCGGAGGTTGGTAACCGAAGTGACAGCAGCATTAAAACTTCGCAATAGAAATGGAAGGTATGCAAGAAAAAGAATCCAATATGGGTGTGAGGGGTGGATAGAAAAATCCGTCACTCGGGATCGCGGTCGGGCATCACTCGGCAAGCCTCGTGATGCCGGACAGTGTGACTCGGGATAGACTTTTTCAATCCACACCTCACACCCATATAAGATTCTTATATTGTCCCACCTGCTATTAGCATGGCGCAATATAGGCGCCCGGTTTTCCAACCTTTCGTTCATCCGTCCATTTGTCAAGGCATCAACATTTGAGACCACCCTAGCGTTCACCCTAATGGTCAAGTTTATTTCTCAAGAACTATAAGAACTTCATTAATGATACTTGGTACAAACTTGTATCTGGGGATGGTAACTTAGATACAAGCATCCATATTTGACCTTGACCTACATTTTATGGTTGACTGACTTTGTAAAATATTGCAACCACCCTAGCGTTCACCCTAATGGTCAAGTTTATTTCTCAAAAACTATAAGAGCTTCATTTAATGATATTTGGGACAAACTTGAATCTGGGGATGGCAACTTAAATGCAAGCATCCATATTTGACCTTGACCTAAATTTCATGGTTCACTGACTTTGTAAAATATTGTGACCACCCTAGCATTTACCCTAATGGTCAAGTTAATGTCTCAAGAACTATAAGAGCTTCATTAATGATACTTGGTACAAACATGTATCTCGAGATGGCAACTTAAATGTAAGCATCCATATTTGACCTTGACCTAGAATTCATGGTTCACTGACTTTGTAAAATATTGCGACCAGCCTAGCGTTCACCCTAATGGTCAAGTTAATTTCTCAAGTACTATAAGAGCTTCATTAATGATACTTGGTACAAACTTGTATCTCGGGATGTCAACTTAAATGCAAGCATCCATATTTGACCTTGACCTACATTTCATGGTTCACTGACTTTGTAAAATATTGCAACCACCATAGCGTTCACCCAAATGGTCAAGTTAATTTCTCAAGAACTATAAGAGCTTCATTAATAATACTTGGTACAAACTTGAATCTTGGGGTGGCAAGTTAAATGCAGGCATCCATATTACAATGTATGGTTCACTGACTTTGTAAAATATTGCGACCACCCTAGCATTCTCCCAAATGGTCAAGTTAATTTCTCAAGAACTATAAGAGCTTCATTAATAATACTTGGTAAAACCTTGTATCTGGAGATGGAAACTTAAATGAAGGCATCCATATTTGAACTTGACCTACATTTTATGGTTCACTGACTTTGTAAAATATTGCAACAACCCTAATAGTTAAGACCATTTCTCAAGTATTATTAGAGCTTCATTAATGATACTTAGTACAAGCTTGCATTTAAAAATGGCAACTTTTCGTTAAACTGTTCTTCTCTGTATGAAGTCAAATCGATTCCGGCTTCCCTAGAGGAGCTTATTCGCACCGCTTCGTTTGTATCCGTCCGGATCGGGGCTCTACTCAGAGCATCAGCTTTTCCATGTCCTTTTTTCCTGGTCGATGTATAACTTAGAGATCAAATTCGTTCAAAGTTTCAATCTATCCCCTTGTCGCCCTTGTGGCATCTACGTTTGACCTTGGCCTAGATGTCATGGTTCGGTGACTTTGCTCCCCCACAGGCGCGACATAGCCTTTGGCAGAATTCTTGTTATTTCACTCATGAACTCATGAACACCAAAAGGAGTATTTTCATGTGTGGCAATCTTACACTGAAAAAAAATCAAAATTTCCTGTTTCTTATATGCTTTAAACTGTAATTATTAAAGCAGACTTAAAGCGTCAGCTGTCACCATGGGAAACAAACTTTTTCAATGTTGATTTCGCGTCAATTTAGAGGTGTTCAGCATGTTAACTGGGTATAATATTGGGTGTAAACTGAGTTTGCACCTAGAAAACAGTTTGGAGTGTCATTTATCAAATCATTCAATTGAAATGTGCTTTCAAATAATGTCCGCAATTGCTTAGTTCATCTGGCATTGTGTGCATTATTTACGTTGCGTAGGTGCTAAAAGGGATGTCATCAACGTCCAAATGACATGAAAATGTGCTTGACATAATTTCTGACACACATTTATAACGTTCACCTAATTGACATCTAACAAACAGAAAATATATGGGTTTTTTTATCATACATTAAATTCACAACACGCATTAAAAATAAAAATCATATTTTCACTGTTTGAAACAGTGACAATATCGATTTCAATTTCACTGAGAAATCTATATTTCATTGAGAAGCATGTAAAAAAAAGTGTATGCTAATGGGTATAAGCAATCTTGCAAAGCACAGTACTACTTACGTGGTATACTATCTGTGCATTACGAAAACACACGTATACAAATACATTGTAAACTTTACCACCGAAAAAAATAAAATTTTAAGATGAAAAATGACAGGGATACAGACTAACAGGTGCCCCGTGACCCAAGGCGCCTTAATTTTTGCCTGGGCGCCTAAGTTTTGAATAAAAATGCCTATTAACTTAATGTAAAATTTGGATTTATGGCAGTCTGAGTGCCTCAAGCAAAATGCTAAGTCTGTACCCCTGTAAAATTATGATATTTTTCTTATTTCTGCTCAAAATATAGATTGTGGGTACTCATTAGAACTGCCTCATTGAGGTGGTTCTAATGAGTACCCACAATCTATATTTTAGAGCTGAAATAAGGTTTACCCCTGTAAACCCCAGTTTTACTATATAAGAGTGGGGCTCAAGGGGGGTTAAAATTATAAAGGCGTGTTTTCGTGATGGTATGTTCAGGTTCGTGGAAAAGATCAGGTCGGAGCCAAGATGGACTTCATGGAACTCGAGAGACAGCGAGGCATTACAATACAGTCTGCCGCTACGTACGTTCTATGGGATGATACAAATATAAACATCATTGACACACCGGGTGAGTTACACAGAGGAAAACATGAACAACATACTGCAAAATCTGTCATAGTGGCCACCTGTATTAAGCAAGCAGCCTGTCTTAGGCAGCCATGCATTTGGTTTCTCAAAAAAGGCAAATGCATTACAGTTCACCTGTGTTAATCCATTCTTTCTTGGAAAGCTGTAAAAGGGACATAGGCAAACTGTGCAGACCTAGATCAGATGCCGCATTCTGCGGCGTCTGATCAGGGTCTACACTGTTTGCTAACAAGATTTTCCGTAAAAAAAAAAAAAAGAATAAAGATGCAAAAATAGACATGACTCCCCTTTAATGATAAATGGACTTGTCCAACATATAACAATGGAAGAGTCTACCAGTATACAATGGGTTAAGCATGTACCTGTCTTAAACCAACCCTGATTGTTTAATAAAGGTTGGACTGTACCATAACATGACATAAATAAACATAATGTATTATGAAACCACCACTAAAAGCAAAGCACGGATAGCACTGATTGGTAGATTGTCTTTGTTTGTATTGGAGTTTAATGGCCCAGTCAACACTATCTCAACTCGTTTGATAAATTTAAAGAGTTGAGGAAAAGGGATAAAATCTGAGGCTTCTCCGAGCATTTTATGCCTTTTCCTCGATGAGTTTAATAAATTTAATAATACATGAGCACAAATGCAAGACTTTTATTTGTCATATGACATTCACAGATTTTTCATAAAAATGTCAATATTCCGCCATCAGTAAATGCAGCATCATCAAGGACTTCATTCGTCTAATGTTACGGGGCGTACATGTATCTAACTACCGTAAAAATTCTAATAAACGC
The DNA here is from genome assembly GCA_963580285.1 of Lucinisca nassula. Lineage (NCBI taxonomy): Eukaryota > Metazoa > Mollusca > Bivalvia > Lucinida > Lucinidae > Lucinisca > Lucinisca nassula. The sequence continues at coordinate 37,124,624 of OY757024.1, forward strand.
TCGGGCGTTTATTAGAATCATTACCTTTCATGGAAAAGGGGGTGGGCGTTTATTAGAGGTTACAGTTTCCAAAAAACGGTGTTAAAGTATCCCGAGAGTGTATATTTCTCGCCAATGACCGCCATCTTGAAATAGACAAAGGAAGTATGCGCTAGTGACGCTAAGTCCGTGGAAGACTATTGACATCCAAGCCAGCAAGAAAAACAGTGGGACAATGTCGGACCGACAGCGCTACGACGTTGACACATTGTATCGCTATGTGCCAAACGCTGACCAGACTTTCTTTGCTTGCTAGGATTATGATTCTTTCTTGTCTACAGTGGAAGAATTCGACTGTACAGCATACAATTTGATGCCTTTTCTTCCACGATTTTTAGCATTTATAAATCGCATGTACATTGTTTTGCACATGAAATTATATAAAAGAGAATGCATTATTTTGCATACGATTACACGAAATGCTGCAGTTAGATGTTCATGCAACTTATTTATTATTTATAAATATCATATATAATTTCCATTTATTACGAATGGTTTATTGATCAACCCTTTCCGACCACGTGATAATAAGACGCCAGCCACCAAAATTTCCGCGGAAAATTCCAGCGGTATTGTAGTATTGCATCATACATGTACGTACACAGAATGGTGGTATGTCAGCTTGTTTCAATTAAATCTGTGATAAAAGGGTACCATGTTTATAGAGTTTCTTATGCACCTGGGACAGAACTTGAGTGTATTTTGGAACCTGAAAATCTGCATAGTGATATTGCGATCGTTGTGAAAAAAGGAGATACTTCCGTTGGACATATTCCAGAAGGTTTGTGTCAGCCTTTGACTCAGTTATTTAAGGACGGAAATATTACCCAGATTACGTCAGTTGTTCACGGGGAACCACGGTCAGCTGCAGAAGGCACTTTTGTTCCAGGGGGAGGACTAGAAATTACCTGTTCTTACCATTTATTTGGACCTAGAGAGAAGAAGGGAGCAGTCCGTTCAGTTATAAAAAAACAAATTCGGAGACTTACTGCATGAGGTAGGACTGGTCGTTTTTCAAAATTCTATTATGGGCGTTTATTATAGGCTCGTCTTTTTAGGAAAAATGCTTTAAAAATCGGCAATTTTTGTGTCCAAATCTGGGGGTGGGCGTTTATTAGAGCATGGGCGTTTATTAGAATTTTTACGGTAATTGGCATATTTAATCCACTAGTGGATTACCGATTTTAAAACATGGTGTTATTACATTCTCAGGCACGACGTCATACAATAAACAGACTAGCAAGAGTCTTGCAATTTTAGATATATTTACACCACAACCTCGTTGTAACATGCTTCATTATAACACGGTTTAGGATATATATTCAAGATGGATCCCAAAAATGTATAGATTATATAGAAAAATGTCCCAAAAATGTATAGATTATATAGAAAAATGACCATAAATAAACAGACTAACAAGAGTCTTGGAATTTTAGATATATTTACACCACAACCTCATTATAACATGGTTCATTATAACACTGTTTAGGATATATATTCAAGATGGATCCCAAAAATGTATAGATTATATAGAAAAATGTCCCAAAAACGTATAGATTATATAGAAAAATGACCATAAATGGTCATTTTTCTATATAATCTATACATTTTTGTGTGGATATAACACGGTTGTTTAACTAACACGGTTCCTGCCTTGGACCCCAACAATAGTGTTATAAAGAGGTTGTGGTGTACTATCCAAACAGTAAGGCTGCCACGACTAATCTTATAATCGATTAATCGATCGATACATTCCACAAAAATGATTATCCTTTCTGATTTGCTTTTAATCAATTACTTGATAGGTACAATTTACTACCCAAAGTTATGTCTAAAATAGCCGGATGAGTGGCAAACAGTGCAGACCCTGATGAGACGCCGCATTGTGCAGCGTCTCATCTGGGTCTACACTGTTTGCTCAGGCCTGTCTGTTCAAATATACATATTTTTGATTTTGATTTTATTTGAGGTTTAACGTCCCCGTCAACACTGTAAAGGTCATTTTGGAGACGTCGCTTCCAATTTTGTGGGACTTTTACCCGACATTGAGATGAAATGACATCTCAAGCCCTGTCGCCCAATGAAACCAATAGGGTTTATTAGCATGGACAGTCCACCTCGCACTGCGGTTCCTGGACAGGCTTAGATCCTCTAAGCGGTTTACCAGTACTAGTGTGCGGGCCGGATTCAGCTGTGCGTGGAAGCATCATGCAGCCCATATATTTCTACAAGCCCCTATGGGCGGGGGCTAACAAATATACATATGGTAAAGTGCAACATATGGTAAGAGTCATGCTCAGACAGAAAGTCAGACAGGTAAAATAATGACAAAAACCTTAGTGATTACTAATCGATTATCAATCGCAATGACTGGACTGATAATCGATTATCTTTTCACCTCCGATTAGCCAGCCCTACCAAACAGTGAATGCTATGGAGCAGGTCAGACTGTCTGGATACACAAATTGATCTGCACCTTAAATGATGGCAAATGCCAAAAATACGCTTTCTTATTAGGAGGTTCAATTTTATATGACATTTAGCTCCACAATACTTACCGGGTCGGCAACTTTCTTTAGTGGAGATTGATCATTAAATCTTTTCTATGGTCATTCTCTCCCTTCCACTGATTTGAGAAAGGCAGTTGTCAGTTTCTGACGAAAGAATGTGCACTGTACTGGTAAATTGGTCATGCATAGCCCTGTTTTTTTTTGTTTGATTTGAGGTTTACATCCCCTTCAACACTGTATAGGTCATTCCGGAGATGTTGCTTCCAATTTTGTGGAACCGACAGTGAGATGAAATGACATCTCAAGCCCTGTCGCCCAATGAAACCAATAGGGTTTATAAGCATGGACAGTCTGACTTGCACCGCTTTGCCTGGGCAGGCTTAGATTCTCTAAGCGGTTTACCAGTGCTCATGTGCGGTTGGTTTCAGCTCTGATGGAAGCATCATGCAGCCAATCTATTTCTTCAAGCCCTGATGAGTGGAGGCAATCAGGAGCAGTCTGATCAGGGTCTAGACTGTTGGCTTAGTGCCTACCTGTCCAAATAGTTAGGATCAATAAGGTATATTGTCAAGTCTTACTTTAATAAACAAGAGGGCCCAGAGGGCCCTGGTTCGCTCACCTGATCCAAAGCATAACAAGTGGGCCCCGGGCAGGGTCAATTTTGGCCCCAGGGCTAAAATTTGAACAATCTTGGTAGAGGTCCACAAGATGAAGCTTCATATCTAATATAAAAGACCTGGGCTTTCTGGTTTCAAAAAAGAAGATTTTAAAGGTTTACCCTGCATACAGAAGTCTATGTAAAACAAGATTTTCCCTATATAAGTCTATGTAAAACCAAAGGGCCCCGGAGCGGGGGCATTTTTGGCCCCAGGGCTATAATTTGAACAATCTTGGTAGAGGTCCACTAGCTGAAGCTTCATAACAAATATCAAAGACCTAAGCCTTGTGTTTCAGAGAAGATGATTTTTAAAGATTTTCCCTATATAAGTCTATGTAAAACCAAAGGGCCACATGGCGGGGGCATTTTTGGTCTCAGGCCTATAATTTGAACAATCTTTATAGAGGTCCACTAGCTGAAGCGTCATAACAAATATCGAAGACCTAAGCCTTGTGGTTTCAGAGAAGAAGATTTTTCAAGATTTTCCCTATATAAGTCTATGTAAAACCAAAGGGCCCCGGAGCGGGGGCATTTTTGGCCCCAGGGCTATAATTTGAACAATCTTGGTAGAGGTCCACAAGATGAAGCTTCATACCAAATATCAAAGACCTGGCCCTTGCAGTTTCAGAGAAGAAGATTTTTCAAGATTTTCCCTATATAAGCCTATGTAAAACAAAAGGGCCCTGGTGTGGGGGCATGTTTGGCCCCAGCACTATAATTTGAACAATCTTGGTAGGGGTCTACTAGATGAAGCTTCATACCAAATATCAAAGACCTGGGCCTTGCGGTTTCAGAAAAGAAGATTTTTCAAGATTTTCCCTATATAAGCCCATGTAAAACCAAAGGGCCCCCGTGCAGGGGGCATTTTTAGCTCCTGCACTATAATTTGAACAATCTTGGTAGGGGTCCACTAGATGAAGCTTCATACCAAATATCAAAGACCTGGGCCTTGCGGTTTCAGAGAAGAAGATTTTTCAAGATTTTCCCTATATAAGCCCATGTAAAACCAAAGGGCCCCCATGCAGGGGCATTTTTAGCTCCAGCACTATAATTTGAACAATCTTGGTAGGGGTCCACTAGATAAAGCTTCATACCAAATATCAAAGACCTGGGCCTTGCGGTTTCAGAGAAGAAGATTTTTCAAGATTTTCCCTATATAAGCCCATGTAAAACCAAAGGGCCCCCGTGCGGGGGCATTTTCTGCTCCAGCACTATAATTTGAACAATCTTGGTAGGGGTCCACTAGATGAAGCTTCATACCAAATATCAAAGATCTGGGCCTTGCGGTTTCAGAGAAGAAGATTTTTAAAGATTTTCCCCATATAAGTCCATGCAAAACCAAAGGGCCCCCATGCGGGGGCATTTTTGGCCCCAGCACTATAATTTGAACAATCTTGGTAGGGGTCCACTAGATGAAGCTTCATACCAAATATCAAAGACCTGGGCCTTGCGGTTTCAGAGAAGAAGATTTTTCAAGATTTTCCCTATATACAGTACAGTCTTAGAAATCTTATTATCCCTCACGATCGTGCATGAACGAGAAAAGGATTACGCTTCGCGCACAACCCGCGCAAAACCCACGCTAGTTCCACGCTTGATCCACGCTTATTTCACGTTTGTCCACGCTCGTATCTCGCAACCATCGCGATCCACGGAAAGCCTTCACGCTACACGCTTAGGTCCACGTTGGCCCACGCTAGTCTCGCGCATCAATTTTTATCGAAATACATGTACATGTATAGGTTTTTGTTCATTAAATTACAACCCATTGGAATAAAAATAAAAAAAAAAACATTATGAATGGTTAAGTACCGTAAATTACGACTAAATGACCCGGTGAAACAAAGCATGAAATGATTATAGTGCTTCTGTGACTATGAAGAAAGAGATAGTGTTCGGTTTCCTTAAATTGGCAATTAAATTGGCAATCAAACATACATGTAGCTATCCGTAGTATTATTTACTCTCCACTTACGTAACAAACAAGTATGCTTAAGCTGCAGATAATTATGATTGATTGGCCTGGTCAAACAAAATATCGCCCAAAGAAATTTAACACCAACTGACCCGGTGAAACAAAGCATGAAATAATTACAGAATTAGGTTTTAAATGGTCCGAGACGATGAAGAAGATCGCGATGAGGCCCAAAGAAATTAATCACTTAACTTTTTTTGGAATTTTGAAGAAAAATTGTGTAATTGAACCTAATTTTTTTCTCCGGGTACTCCGGTTTTTGGCCCAACTCTGATTAAAAATCGGCTTCATTACGAAAACACGCCTATAAAATACAATGCCACCTTTATCGCCGAAAAAAATGAAAATTTTAAGGTGAAAACTTGTAATATTTTTCTTATTTCTGCTGAAAATATAGATTGTGGGCACTCGTTAGAACCGCCTCATCGAGTTGTTGGTGAGACGTAAAGCTGAAAGACTCACTTTACTGCTCGTTCAGGACTTACTGCCATGCGCTGGCTCAAACTACAGTTAGCGAGGCGATTCCATTTTTTGTATTGTTTGTTCGTCGCTGCGATACATGTAAACGTATCTGTGACGTGACCAGCGTTATTTGCGTAAACAGTTCAGATCCCAATCTGAATGCCCGATGATTGTCTCTGATCAGACCTCGCGGTTGTGCAGGCTGATAAACTCTTGTCAGGCTCCAATCTGAGTCTTTACCGGTCATGCGAATCTTATTGTATTTGGCTGGCGCTCGCTCGAACTTTGCTTCGTGTTTAACGAGGCGATTCCATTATTTATAATAACAATCATGACATTTATATATGTAGCATAACTTGTAATAACTCCTGTTTTCGTGTGTGCGTGTGTTTTTTTTTTTTTTTTTGAAACCGTGTAGATCATGATCAGATGCCTACAAAACGGAAATGCTTTTCAAACTGCGCATACGGATAGGCTGATCTACGCTGGTTAGGCAGGATTTGCAGGTTAATCTTGAGTTTTTGCAGGTCGTGCAAGCACTGGGTCTGATGGGTTAAAGTGACGTTCACAAGAATGATCAGCCATGACTTTAGCATACATAATAACGCCCCGCCCATCGGGGCTTGAAGAAATAGATGGGCTACGCAGAGCTGAAACCGACCGCAAACGAGTACTTGCTTGTTTATAATGGCCAAATCGAAATCGTTCTTGAGCACATAGCAAATTGTTCCCAAAGCTCTAGATATCTATATACACCACAACCTCTTGGCCCCCGCCCATCGGGGCTAAAGAAATAAATGGGCTGCATGATGCTTCCACGCAGAGCTGTATCCGACCGCACACGGAAACTGGTAAACCACTTAGAGGATCTAAGCCTGCCCAGGCAAAGCGGTGCGAGAAGGATCGTCCATGATTATAAACCCTAATGGTTTCATTGGGCGCCAGGGCTTGAGATGTCATTTCATCTCAATGTCGGATAAGAGTCCCACAAAATTGGATGCAACGTCTCATAAATGACCTTTACAGTGTTGACGGGGACGTTAACCCTCAAATCAAACAAACAAACAAAACATACATAATTTTTGTTATTTGCGTAAACAGTTCAGTTCCTTATCCGAGTATCAGACGAGGTTTTCGTCGACTGATCAGTCAGAACTTTCTCGCTACACAGCTATCTTTATCACCTCACCGAGGCGTTTTGCAAAAAGTTCAGCCTTTTTCCTAAGTTTTACCGTCCAAGTTCGGTCACCATAGGCTAAGACATTACGAAAACACGCCTATTGAAATACATCGATAAAATTTTACCACCCAAAACGGAATTTTTCAGATAAAAATCCTGATAGATCTAATTTTCTTATTTCTGCTCAAAACATAGATTGTGGGTACTCGTTAGCAAAACCTCGGCGAGGCGGTTGTAACGGGTACCCACTATCTAATGCATCTATATAAGAACATAAAGATTAACCCCTGTAAACCCCAGCTTCGCTATATAAAAGTGGGATTGAAGGGGGTCATAACTATATAGGCATGCATTTTTGCGTGATGAATAAAAAAGTAGTTGCATTCACAAGGTTTGTGACAGTTTGAAGGACGGACGAACGGACGGACGAACACCAGTGACGAAAATAATATACCCCCAAAAAACAATAACCAGTGACACCACCCAATAAATCGTATACCCTTTAGCTGAAAAATAAAATGTCGTAGCCGGAGCTGACTGGTTTTGGCCGTCGGTCTCATGTTCAGCATGTTTTAAAACAAACCATTGAGATCGGACATTAGCTAGCGCTCGACATGAACAAAGACCCAGAATAACATGCACTGTCAAAAGTAAGTGTTTTCGCTAATTTCACCATAGATAGAAATGCGGCCACTTGTGACGGACGGACGAACAACAATGACGAAAATAATATACCCATGTTTTTTTCTTCAAAAAAACAAAAAAAAAAAACAAAAAAAACAAAAAACGGGTATATTAAAATCAACAGCATACCCCTATTTTAATCAGTAGACTCGACCAATGAATCGTATACCTTTTTTACTGAAAATAAATGTCGCAACCGGCCTCATGTTCAGCATATTTTAAAACAAACCACTGAGATCGTACATAAGTTAGCGCTCGACATAAAACCCGTGCTACTACAAAGACCCAGACGGCCCCCGCCCATCGGGCCACTTGTCATGCCTGAATATTGACCAGACTGCATGGATGCGCACGCCAACCTGGAAAACCGTCCACGAAAGGTGGGTGCGTGTGTTATTTCAGCGACTTCCAGTGTATTCATAGGCGAAAGGCTCATAGACATATTACGCATGTGCGTAAAGTAAAAAAAATACTTGCCTTTCGGGAGCAAATTCTTTCCGTCAAGAGTAGCATCCCATCTCGGAAAAGGTTTTTATTATTACACAGCACCACAGAAGTTTTAGGTAGATTGACAATCGACCAAAAGTTACGAAGTGCAGAAGCTTTACGATACTAATTCTAAATGATTGTCACTAATTTGTATGAAATCCAGGTTTGAGACGCCAAGTTCTGCAACGGAAGGTCAGGTGGTTTTTCTCCGTGTACTCCGGTTTTCGCCCACCTATGATTAACGATCGGCTCGATATGAGTGAAATAATCTTGAAAGGGCCGTAAAACCCAAACCAAAAAAAAAAAAAAAAAAAATGAAATCCAGGTAACGGTTTTTTAAAGCCGCGCTGTTCGTATCAGTGAGGCCAGAGTAGTGTGTAAAGGTTTACCTGCAGAATCGATCTGGTCTGGAAATGGCAAACAGGGTAGATCCCGGTCAGACGCCAAATAAAGGGCCTCTGATTAGAGTCTGCATTGTTTAGAGTTAAGGCATTTAAGGGATTAACGAACAAATGTCTGAGCTCCAATCCAGGGCCATTTTCCCAGCCTACACTCAGACAATCATTAATGCCTGGATTAAACCATCTTATTGTAATGCTGTTTTCATTATTTCTCTATTTGTTTGAATTGGAGTTTAACGGCCCAGTCAACACTATTTTAGGTCATTTTTGAGCCGGTCAGTTGACCTATCCACACTTTCCTGGACAGGCTTATACGTGTAAGCGGTTAACCAGTACAGTACACATTATTTCGCCAGAAACTGACAGCTGCCCTTCTTGAATCAGCGAAAGGGAGAGAATGACCGTAGAAAAGATTCCATGATCAATCTCCACGAAAGAATGTTGCCGACCCCGGCAGGAATCGAACCCGCGTCCTCCTGATCACCAGTCAGATGCGCATCCGACTGAGCTACCGAGGCCGGTGTCATTATTTCTCCATTAACCCATTTCAGACTGGAAACCCCTAAACGGGTACCCTGGCAAACAGTGCAGGCCCAGATCAGACGCCACAGAACGCGGCGTCTGATCAGGGCCTACACTGTTTGCAAAAAGTTCAGCCTTTTTCCTAATCAATTTTGAAGAAAACACAACCTGACAACCCTAAATTTTTAAATATATAAGCTGGAAGATTCCATTTGGTACAAGTCTTTAAACCGAGGTCCCGTCTCCGTATGACCTTAGCTGTTGGCGGGACGTAAAACTAAAACTCACTCACTCCATTTGGTACAAACCTCGCTTCTCGTGAACAACCAGTGTGACAGATTGCTTTTTTCCATGCGCTGTCTCCGACTGAGCACATGATTCCCACGATCTACCGCAGTTCGTCATGTAAGCACGTGCAGTTTTACCACACTACGTCATAATAGTGAGCACGCGCACAGTTATTGCGTGTGAAAAGGCACTTACAAGAACATAATCGCTCGTTTGAGAATTTATCTGTGCTGTCTGATCAGAGCATTTGCTGTTTCTGTGAGCATTCTGATCTCTGGGCTATTCAAAGAGCAACAAGTGAAGACTTTGACCAAAGTGGATGCATAGACTGGGGAACAGGTAATTCGATAAGACGTGTAACCATTGAAGACTCAGATCAGCCTGCGCATCCGTGCAGTCTGATCAGAGCCTTTGCTGTTCGAATAAGCCTACTATGTGGACTATTCAAAGAGCAACAAGCAAAGACTGGACATGTTGTCTAAATGCGCATGCTGATCTGATACTTCTGTATTAGAAAAAAGTCTTTGTCGTGCGCCGGCTCATGTACAAGGAAAATGTATAAGAATGCGGTCTACATATGTGTCTGTTTTAGTTTTTCGTCCCACCAACAGCTAGCTAATGTCACACAGAGCCGGGTCCTCGGTTAAAAGACTCATCCGAAAGTCTGGAGAGGCCCGGGATCGATCCGACAATCCCTGGTTTATGAGGCGAGTAACGTAACAACTATACACCGGCTATTATAATTTATTCCTCAATGACAGATTTCATGTTAAGGAGTCCGTTAACTGACTACAGATAAAGGTATGTAATGTGTGTGTGTGTGTGTGTGTGTGTGTGTGTGTGTTTGTGTGTATGAATTCGGGTTTAACGTCGCTTTCAACAATTTTTCAGTCATATCACGACGGTGTCTGGTTGCGACAGGGAGCTCAATGCTCACGTTTATAGTGCTGCCTCACTGCAGTATCATGTCCCAGACACATTACATGATACCACACCCAGTCACATTATCTTGACACTGGATCGACCAGTCCTAGCTCTACCCCGTAAATCTGAGTGCCAAACGAGGAGCAGCTAGTACCATTTTTTAACGACTTTGGTATGTCGCGGCCCGGGATCGAACCCGAGACCTCCCGTTCCCCGGAGCGGACACTCTACCAACTGAGCTATCGGGGCCGGTAAAGGTATGTAATAGTGGCAAATCATTATTATTTTAAATTTCTTTACACCTATTTCATGCGGCGTCTGATCTGGGTCTTCAAACCCGACAACAGGATTCCAGTCCAGATTCTGGAGATAATCAACACATTTGCGCAACACTCTGACCTCACAGGGATTAGAATAGCGCGGCTATCAATACCAGGATTTGTGACATCAACAATTTTTAATCACCCGCCGCGAAGCGGAGCGGGGATTATAGGAATGTCTTTCGTCTATCCGTCCTTCGCGGCGGGGATTATAGGAATGTCCGTCCGTCTGTCTGTCCGTAACACTTCCTTGTCCGCCCCATATCTCCTTGACCCTTTGATAGATTTTCATTAAACTTTGGTCAAGTGTTAGTCTCAGTGAGCTGATGTTCAGAACCCATAAATGAACCATGCCGACTCAAGGTCAAGGTCACAGTTGAAGGGCACGAGTTTGAAACTTGATATTTTTGTCCGTTCTATATCTTCTTTACCCTTGGAAGGATTTTCATTAAACTTTGGTCAAATATTCTTTTGAGTGAGCTCATGTGCAGAACACATAAATGAACCATGCCGACTCAAGGCCAAGGTCACAGCTGAAGGTCAAAGGTTTGAAACTTTGATTTTTGTGTCCGTTCCATATCTCTTTTATCCCATACAAGGATTCTTATTAAACTTTGGTCAATTATCCCCCTCAGTGAGCTTATGTGCAGAACCCATAAATAAACCATGCCGACTCCAGGTCAAGGTCACATTTGAAGGTCACGAGTTTAAAACTTTGAATTTTGTGTCCGTTCCATATCTCCTATACCCCTCAAAGGATTTTCATTACTTTGATCAATCATCCCCCTCAGTGAGCTCATGTGCAGAGTTCATAAATGAATCTTGCTGACACCAGGTCAAGGTCACATATAAAGGTTACTAGTTACTACGCCGTATGGCTTTCCGGTCATACATTTTTTTATGGCTAGGTTGCTCTCCTGGAATGTTCAAAACCAACAAACAATATTTCTTCTATAATCAATTTATTCTAGTACAGCATGCCCATTGCCAGCCTCGGTATCTCATTCAGATGCGCGTCTGACTTGGGATCAGGAGAACGCGGGTCCGATACCTGCCGGGGTCGGCAACATTCTGTTGTGGAAATTGATCATGAAATTTGTTCTGGCCTTTCGCTCCCTTCCGCTGTAATCAAGAAGGGCAGTTGTCATTCTCTGGCGAAAGAATACGCACTGTGCTGGTTAACCGTTACCGTAAAAGACTGCCCAGGAATAGTGCTGATTGGTAAACTGATCAGTTAAAAAATGACGCCCATAACGGCAATGGAAATGGAGTGTTTTATTATCAGCCGCAGTTGTAGAACGTCAATCCTTGTTTGTGAATGTTGCAAAAGCATGCTTTTTTTAACATTAGAGATGTCACTCAAAATGCTGATCAGCTGATAAGGATTGTGTTCTATCATAAAATCCCAAACACAACAAATGTCGACTGCTTTGTCATCTGCTAGTTACCATAAAAATAATTTTGGCAAACAGTGTGGACCCTGATCAGAAAAGGTGCAGTCTCATGTGGGCCCACACTGTTTGCCTGTGTGCAAAAGGAAGTTTGCAAAATAATCAGCAGACGACATATACGTTATTTCGTGATGCTGATCGGATGGCTTCTTCAGTCTTTTGTTTGAATTTGGGTTTAATGTCCCCATTAACACTATTTAGCTCATTTTGGGGACGTTGCTTCAAAATTTGTGGGTCTTTTACCAGACACTGGACGCTCATTTAAGCTGTTGTTCAAAATGACTTTGTTTGTTTGCATTGAGGTTAACGTCCCCGTCAACACAGTGTATGTCTTTTTGGAGAGTTTGCTTCCAATTAAGTTTGACTTTTACCCGACATTGAGATGAAATGACTTCTCAAGCCCTACCACCAAGTCAAACCAAAAGGGTTTTTAAGCATGGACGGCCCGACTCGCACGGCGTTTCCTGAGCAGGCTTAGATCCTATAAGTGAATTACCAGTACTAGTGTGCGGTCGGTTTCATCTCTGCGTGGAAGCATCATGCAGCCCATGTATTTATTCAAGCCCCAATGGGCGGGGCTGTTGTTCAAAATGACTTGTAGTTTTAAATGTTTTAAGGATTTTTATTAAAGATAACCAGTAAACTTGACTTTTCTTTTCTTATATTAGAATCATTTGCTTTCAACCCATAAAAGCCGAATGGATTCTTCTACTCGTACCATTTGGGTTAGTCCAATGGATAAACTAAGCTTGTTTTGGCTTTATTATTTTACCATAAAATTAATGTGGCAAACAATGCAGAACCAGTTAAGATGCCGCATAATGCTGGATCTGCACCGCTTTCCTGGACGCAAGGCTTAAACAGTGTACATGTATATTTGTTAATCCTAATAATGGACGCATTTGAGAGGTCAGAGCAGAGGTTTCCTTAAAGAAATTAATCAAGACTCGGTTCTTGGTCTGTATCGCATCCGTGCGACAAAGTATATTTTACGTATCCAAAACGGCTACTTTTCTGATGAAAATCCCTGATTTTCATTTATTTGTACGGCAAACATATGTTGTGGGTGCTCGTTAGAACTGCCTCTAACGAGTAGCCACAATCTATGTCTGAGAACAAATATGAGAAAAATAATTTATACCCCCGTAAACCCCATTTTCTCTATATAATGTGGGGTTTAGGAGGTGTTCATTTCACGGACTTGTTAACGTGATGTGTCAATCAATGGCGTCGTGCGTCATAAAGAACTTTTTATTGTTGTAGAACATGAACTTGAGTCATAAGTCATAGGGCAACATACTTTGTGTGAGCTGATAAAAGTCAGTATTCTAAAACTGAACTTTACACAGGTATGTATGATGAACGACCCCGGTTCGATGCAGTCCGTTCCCGTGCTCTTTCGGCCTTAAATGTCAGCCACTGCTGTATTCAGTCTAATGCCCACAATGGGCACGTGCTTCAGGATCGGCTGTGGGTATGTGCGTGAGCCCATGCATCCGTTAGATACTCTTTTTGATACATAATAACATATATAAGTGACGATATGCCTTTTGAATTGTATATGCGAGGGTTTTAAAAATTCGTTAATATCCATGCGGGGTTTGTGTTTATTGTATGAATTCTTCATGAAGAAATTTTTTCTCCTCAAGATCATACCTCTTTCCTGCAAATAGTAAGTACAGTTAGTAAGATACATATATCTCAATAACAATACGTATGGTCATTCCGAGCGAGCACACTACAGCAGGCCAAAGTCGGTCCGACAGTGATGCGACAATGTTAACACGTCATGTCATTCTAGACCCAACGTTGGGCTGCAAATTTTGTATATGCATGTGTGCAAAAAAAAAAAAAAAAAAAAAAACATGCATCCCGGGTCATGCTGATAAACTTCATCGGGATTATGACCAAAGGTATAACTCTCTAAAGTTATTTGTGTTTTTACGATAATTACTTTCTGCCCCATTTAATAAAATAAATGTACAATTTGCAGCAAAAAAAAACAGGTTCAATACAGGTATTTCTCGCAAAACGAAAGATAGATAATCCTCTTCGCGTTTACCGTTAATCTTTTCCACGCTCGCGATCACGCTCGCGTTGCGCGAGCTCACGTTGGTTCTCCACGCTCCACGCAAAACCCGCGCTATGTCCACGATTACTCCACGGAAAACCCACGCTAAAAAGTCACGTGACATTCGAAATTCATCACGCACGATCGTGAGGGATAATAAGATTTCTAAGACTGTACTGTAAGCCCATGTAAAACCAAAGGGCCCCCGTGCGGGGGCATTTTTAGCTTCAGCACTATAATTTGAACAATCTTGGTAGGGGTTCACTAGATAAAGCTTCATACCTAATATCAAAGACCTGGGCCTTGCGGTTTAAGAGAAGAAGAGTTTTAAAGATTTTCCCTATATAAGTCCTTGTAAAACCAAAGGGCCCCCGTGCGGGGGCATTTTTGGCCCCAGCACTATAATTTGAACAATCATGGTAGGGGTCCACTAGATGAAGCTTCATACCAAATATCAAAGACCTGGGCCTTGCGGTTTCAGAGAAGAAGATTTTTCAAGATTTTCCCTATATAAGCCCATGTAAAACCAAAGGGCCCCCATGCGGGGGCATTTTTAGCTCCAGCACTATAATTTGAACAATCTTGGTAGGGGTCCACTAGATAAAGCTTCATACCAAACATCAAAGATCTGGGCCTTGCGGTTTCAGAGAAGAAGATTTTTCAAGATTTTCCCTATATAAGCCCATGTAAAACCAAAGGGCCCCCTGTGCGGGGGCATTTTTGGCCCCAGCACTATAATTTGAACAATCTTGGTAGGGGTCCACTAGATGAAGCTTCATACCAAATATCAAAGACCTGGGCCTTGCTGTTTCAGAGAAGAAGATTTTTCAAGATTTTCCCTATATAAGCCCATGTAAAACCAAAGGGCCCCCATGCGGGGGCATTTTTAGCTCCAGCACTATAATTTGAACAATCTTGGTAGGGGTCCACTAGATGAAGCTTCATACCAAATATCAAAGATCTGGGCCTTGCGGTTTTAGAGAAGACGATTTTTTAAGATTTTCCCCATATAAGCCCATGCAAAACCAAAGGGCTCCCATGCGGGGGCATTTTTGGCCCCAGCACTATAATTTGAACAATCTTGGTAGGGGTCCACTAGATGAAGCTTCATACCAAATATCAAAGACCTGGGCCTTGCGGTTTCAGAGAAGAAGATTTTTTAAGTTTTCGGTGAAAAAAATCTATTTTTGGCTCCTGTGACCTATATAAGCAATGGACCGGAACCATTTGAACAACTTTGAAAGGGGACCACCTAAGGATCATTTCTGTGAAGTTTGTTCAAAATCCGATCAGTGGTTTAGGAGGAGATGTCGTTTGAAGAAAAGTTTACGGACGCAAGGACGCACGCACGGACGGACGCACGACGGACGACGGACAAAAAGTGATCTCAAAAGCTCACCTTGTCACTACGTGACAGGTGAGCTAAAAAAATAACAAAGAAAATGATATGCTGAAAATGTTACGGGCCTCCGTGGCATAGTGGATAAGAGAGCTGACTTAATCATTAGGTCTCTCACAGCTGCAGGTTCAAACCTGGCTCGGGTCACATGTGAGATGCCAAGTTCTTCAACGGAAGGTCAGGTGGTTTTTCTCTGGCTACTCTGGTTTTTGCATACTTAACTTAACGATCTGCTTGATATGAGTGAAATAATCTTGAATGGGCCGTAAAACCAAACAAAAAAAATGCTGGAAAATGTCTGCTAATCATGAATGGCTGTTTAAAGGTTAGTTTTGCTGCTAGAAACTATTGCTGACGCTGTTTATTTTTTTCACAGGTCATGTAGATTTCACAGTGGAAGTTGAGAGAGCTTTACGAGTGTTGGATGGTGCTGTTCTTGTTTTGTGCTGTGTGGGTGGGGTACAGAGTCAGACATTGACTGTGAATAGACAAATGACTAGATATAATGTACCTTGTATAGCTTTTATAAACAAATTAGACAGATTAGGAGCAAATCCATTTAGAGTATTATCACAAATTAGGTAAGTTACTCATTACGATAACGGGGGTCGTTGGGCTAGGCAAAGGTGACGTGTATCTTGTGCCACTGGGGGGTCCAACTTATATTTTTTATTACAGTTGGGTAAGGGTAGATGGGGAGCGTTGTTATTTCTTCCATTTCCATTCATTTTTCTCTTTCTCGTCTGACACTTTCATCTCCTCAACTATCTCTTCTGTCTCTTTTCTCCCTTTCTCTGGGAGACGACACAATATGACCCACAAGGGTTGATGTGTGGTTGAACCAAAACATCACGAAAACATGCCTATATAATTTTGACCTCCTTGAACCCCACTTTTATACAGTAAAACTGGGGTTTACAGGGGTATACATTATTTTTTACTCTCTAAAATATAGATTGTGGGTACTCGTTAGAACCACCTCAATGAGGCAGTTCTAAGGAGTACCAACAATCTATATTTTGAGTAGAAATAAGAAAAATATCACAGTTTTTAATCTTAATTTTTTTTTATTTTTTTTTCTGTGGTAAAATTTACAATGTATTACTAGAGGCATGTTTTCGTAATAACAGTCAGTCAGTCATTACGCTAACACACCCTTGTGACATAGTGCATTCTTTCATATTTCCAAGATGGCTACATTATCAATGAAAATTTTATACTTTTGTTATTAATACTGAAAACATAGGTTGTGAGGTGAGGCGGTTCTAATGAGTACTCACAACCTATGTGTAGTAGCAGAAATAAGCAAAATAATGTATACCCCTTTAAGCCCCAGTTTTCTCTTTAAACTGGGGTTTAAAAGGGGGTTCATTTCACAGCCTTTTTTATCATGATTGCAATTTAAAAAAAAAATTACAGACAAACTTAGAGCTGAAACCCACTGCACACGAGTACTGGTAAAACGCTTAGAGGATCTAAGCCTGCCCAGGCAAAGTGGTGCATGTCAGACCGTCAGCTTATAAGCCCTATTGGTTTCATTCGGGGATGGGGCTTGAGATGTTATTTCATCTCGATGTTGGGTAAAAGTCCCACAAAATTGGAAGCAACATCTCCAAAATGACCTTTACAGTGTTGACGGGGAGGTTAAACCTCAAATCAAACAAGTAGTCAAACTTCAGTGGCTTAAACAAGTTTGGGATCATAAATGATTGTTTGAGATAGGAGTAGTTTGAACTACTGGGGGTTAGTCAAAGCATAAGGTCATTAGTCATAATGGGGATCACTTAAAGATATATTTTCAATCTTCTAACTAATAAAGGTATACTGTGTTTACTAACTAACAAAGGTATATCATTGAGGCAATTCTTACGAGCACACACAACATACCTGCATAAGTATGTTGTGTTTACTCATTAGAATCGCCTCATTGAGGCGATTCTAATGAGTACACACAACATACCTTTATGAGACAAAATCAGAAAAAAAAAATCCATAAATTATCCTGAATACATGCGTATGGATAACTGGAGTTTTTGGCTTTGGAAGTTTATGAGACAAAATCAGAAAAAACTCCATAAAATTATCCTGAATACATGCGTATGGATAACTGGAGTTTTTGGCTTTGGAAGTTTATGAGTCAAAATCAGAAAAAAACTCCATAAATTATCCTGAAAACATGCGTATGGATAACTGGAGTTTTTGGCTTTGGAAGTTTATGAGTCAAAATCAGAAAAAAACTCCATAAATTATCCTGAATACATGCGTATGGATAACTGGAGTTTTTGGCTTTGGAAGAAGTCTCTAGGAACTCAAGAACAGGTTGAATTAGATGTGGGAAACGAGCCAATTGTGTTGGAGTTATGGATGTTTCATTGTCTGTGCATTTATTATATAGCAATAAATATTTTATGATTAGAAATATGCAATTTAATCAGAGGAAAAATAACAGCATGCTTACTTAATATTTAACACTCACTCTGATGCCTTCGAAATTTACCATAAACAGTGTTGCGCCTGATGACCTGTTATGGCAGTTACTGCAAGGTCTAAAATTTGCAACACACCCATACATAGTCTGATAACTAAGGCTGGCTAATCAGAGCTGAAAAGATAATCGATTATCAGTTATGCCAATTCGATCGATAATCGATTAGCAATCGCTATTTTTTTTTTTCAAAATTTTACCTGTCTGAGCATGTATCTTTACAATATGTATATTTGAACAGACAGGCCTGAGCAAACAGTGTAGATCCAGATGAGACGCCGCAGAATGCGGCGTCTCATCAGGGTCTGCACTTTTTGCCACTCATCCAGCTATTTTAGGCATAACTTTGGTTAGTAAATTGTACCTGTCAAGTAATCGATAACAAGCAAATCAGAAATGATAATCTTTTTTCTGAAATTTATCGATCGATTAATCGATAATACGATCAATCATGTCAGTCTTACTGATAACCTGCCTATTTATTCCCTGGCAAAAAATGTTTGAAAGGGGTATTTAGGAGTAAGTCTGTTGGTTGGGTGGTTGGTTTGGGTTGGGTTGGGTTGGGTTTGGTTTGGTTTGGTTTGGGGTTGGGTTGGGTTGGGTTGGGTTGGGTCTGGTTGGGTTGATTTTGCATATGCTTTCACAGTATGGTGTAGATGACCATGACATAAATTTCATATGCGATAAGTCATGGTCAAGGTAACTGTTGCAAAAAATAGCATAGAAGTTCTGTGTATCCATCCATCCATCTGTTACACATTTTTATGCCCCTTTTTCAAGGAATGGTGGAACGGCATATAGCGTTGCCCCTGTCCATTCGTCCATCGGTTCATTTGTTTGTTTGTTCATTCATCCGTCCGTCTGTCTGAAACTTAAACGCAGACAATAGCTTTCTTATTTCTGTATGGATTTTGAAATTACTTTGCAGAAATGTTAACTATCATGAGCTGATGTATCACACATAAAACCCAGGTCTGTACCTCCAAGGTCAAGGTCCTACTCAGAGTTGAAAGGTCAAAAAAGGTCCTTAACTTAAACATGGTCAATAACTTTCTTATTTCTGGATGGATTTTGAAATTACATAGCAGAAATGTTAAAGATCATGAGACAATGTGTCCGCACAAAACTCAGGTCTGTACTCCAAGGTCAAGGTCGTACTTAGAGGTCAAATGTAAAAAAAAAATGGGTCCGAAACTTAAACACAGTCAATAACTTTCTTTTCTCTGGATGGATTTTGAAATTACTTGGCAGACATATTAACCATCATGTGTGGATGTGTCATGCGCAAGACCCAGGTTGGTACATCCAAGGTCAAGGTCATACTTAAGAAAGGTGTCTTTTTATGCCCCCGGAATCTAAGAGCTTCGGGGGCATATAGTTTTTTATCTGTTTGTCCGTTTGTCTGTTTGTCTGTCTACAAAAACCTTAACATTGGGCATAACTTTTGAATGGTAATAGATAGAGCTTTCATATTTCACATGTGTATACCTTATCACAAGACCTTTCCAGTGGTACCATATTTTTTGATCTCGTGACCTTGAACTTGACCTTTGACCTATTTTTTTTCAAAATTTTTAAAAACATTAACATGCGCTGTCCGGGGGCATCAGTGTTTCACAAACACATCTTGTTTGTGTTTGTGTCCACTCAATACCTTTGTAGTTCCTGGATGGATTTGGAAATTAATTGACAGAAATGTTAATCATCATGAGGCAATTTGTTGCACGCAAGACCCAGGTCTGAACCTGTAACATCAAGGTCATACTTAGCGGTCAAAGGTCAAATACTAACAACATATTTTCAGGCAGGGGCATCCATGACCTGTGGATGCATTTCTAGTTTCTTGTTATGAGAACTACATCAAGGTCAAGGTCACCGATTGAGGTCAAATTTTGCATATGCACTCATAATGAGATGTAGATATGCGTGACATAAGTTTCATATGGGTCATGTCAAGGTCACTATTGCTTAAAATAGATTAATCTTGTGATGTGAACTCCCACATTTCTTCACCGATTGAGTTCAAAGTTTGCATTCATAAGTACATGAATTTCATATGTGTCATGTGAAGGTCAAGTCACTGTTGCTAGAAATAGAATGACCTTGTGATGCAAACTACTTCCTCATTTCTACACCGATTGAGTTCAAATTTTGCATATGCATTCTTAATGAGGTGGTTACTTGCATGACATAGATTTAATATGGGTCACGGTCAAAGTCATTGTTTCTAGTTTTTGTTTAGAACTTTGTCTTGATAATAGCTGTATGATGAAGTATGATCACGTTAACAGGTCTATATCCCCATTTTAGTAAAATGCGCTAAAACTGGGATATAACAGTCAGACCCTCTGACAGTTCTAGATTTAGGTTAAAACTACTGAAAACCTTATTTTTGGCCAAAACTACCAGTAATGATGCAAACGGGCATACACTGCAAAATATTCAGCCAGTTTCCGAATAGATTCTGAAGAAAAAAACCTAGGCCTGACACCCCTAAATTTTGAAATGGATTCCTGCTATATATAAGGAGGAAGATTCTAATCGGTACAAAAAGGGTTAATTACAGTAAAATTCGGCTTTTAAGACCACATAAAATTAAGACTAATTCTGCTTTAAAAAGCTTATTTGGAAGGGTGCGGTGATTCTTTCTTCTTGTTTTCGGCACACATTGTCCTCTGGTCAGGGACCACCTTTGGGACTGTTCAAAAGTGGTCTTAAAGACCACTTTTGAACAGCCCAAAAGGTGGTCTTAATATAGGAATTTTACTGTACATGTTTACAAAAATATCCCAGAAGCCTCTGTGGTGTAGTGGTTATGCTACTCGCCTTGTAAACCAGGGGTCGCAGGATCGATCCCAGGCTTCTTCAGACTTTCAGATGAGTCTTTAAATCGAGTTCCTATCTCCGTATGACCTTAGCTGTTGGTGAGACGTAAAACTCAAACACTCACAAAAATATCCTACTTTAACATCTCTTCCTCTAAATTTAGCTTTGGTATTTTTCAGGGGGAAACTTAAACATAATGCAGCATTCTTACACTTGCCAATTGGTTTAGAGAAGGAACATGAAGGAATTATTGATCTGATTAAAATGAAGGCAATTTATTTTCACGAGCCTCATGGACTAGAAGTCGTTGAGGAGGAAATTCCGGAACATATGCTTGATTTAGCAAAAGAAAAGCAACAGGAGTTAATTGGTAAGTGATTTCTTTTGCTTGATGGAATGTGTGGTACAGGTTGTGTATTTTGTGCTAGCCTGAGCACAAAGTGCTTATGGTGAGCTATTGTGAGCATGCTATGTCCATCATGGTCTTGTGCCAGCCATCGACAATGTATATAAAAGACATACCCTTCTATACCAGTGAATGGGTTTCGAAATAATATCACGGTGAACCTCTACTACAATTGCTAAAATAGTTCCACTCTGCTAAACAAACTGACTGCCCGAGCTAAAAATAATTAAAAAATATCTTCAAATGACATCTCATAGGCCACTGGCCTGATTTTAAAATAATTTCACTGAATGTTCCTTGGGTGACCCTCAACCAAAATTAATAAAATGGTTCCACTTCACTGTTAGAACAAAATGGTCTCCTGAATTAAAAATTGAAAAACCTTCAAACAGACTGTCGATTGTTTACTCAAACGACATCTTCTCCTAAACCAGTGGTTGGATTTCAAGTCATTTCACAGGAATGTTCCTTGTGACCCTCTGCCAAAATTGCTAGAATGGTTCCGCTCCATTGAACATAGTGGCCGCCACATCTGAAATAGAAATACCTTTAAATGACATCTAGGGCAATGGCCCGATTTCAGAATAATTTCACAGGAATGTTCTTCTTATGACGCTTTACTGAAATTGCTAAAATCATTTCTTCCCATCTAACAAAATGGCCACCAGAGCGAAAAATAGAAAATCTTTAAAACAACTTCTGCTGGACAAATGGCCCAATTTGAAAATAATTCCACAGAAATGTTCCTCTAATGACCCTTTATTGCTAAAATCATTCTGCTCAGCTAAAGTAAATGGCCGCCAGAGCAAAAAGCTTGTAAACATCTTGTCCTTGGCCAATGACCCAATTTCAAAATAATTTCACAGGAATAATCCTCTTATGACACTCTACCAAAAGTGCTAGAATGGTTCTGCCCTACCAAGCAAAATGGCCACCAGAGCTAAGAATAGAAAAACCTTTTAACAACATCTCCTCCCAGGCTAATGGCCTGATTTGAAATAATTTCATACAAATGCTCCTCATAATAACGTTTTACCAAAATTCATAAAATTGTTCTGATTTACTGAACAAAATGGCCACCAGAGATGAAATTAGAAAAAAAATCTTAAAACAACAACCGCTACATACATATCCAGAGTTCAAAGTTATTTTACAGAAATGTTACTCATATGACCCTATACCAAAATTGCCAGTATCACTTCGCATGGCTGAACAAAATGGCCACCAGAGCTAAATATAGAAAAACCTTTAAAAGACATATCCTGAACAAATGGCCCGATTTCAAAATAATTTCACAGAAACATTTCTCATAGGAGCCTACCAAAATTTCTTAAATTGTTCCTTGCCGCTGAACAAAATGGCCAACAGAGCTAAAAATAGAAAAACCTTTAAACAACAGCTCCTCATAGGCAAATGGGTTAGTCTAAAAATAATTTCACAGAAATGTTCCTTTTAAGACCCTTTACAAAAATTTCTTAAATTGTTCCGCATGGCCATCAGAACATGGCAACCAGAGCCAAATATAGAAAAACCTTTAAACGATATCTCCTAGGCAAATGGTCAAATTTCAAAAACATTCCACGAAAATGTTCCTTGTGTGACTCCCATTCAAACTTGCTCAAAGGGTTCTGCTTGGCTGGACAGGATTGCTTCCAGAGCTAAAAATACAAAAACCTTTGAATGACAAAACCCTTTAAAGGACAACTCTTCCTAGGCCATTGGCCAAATTGCAAAATTATTTCACTAAAATGTTCCTTTTATACACCTTTACCAGAATTGCTAAAATGTGTCAGCCTGGCTGGACAAAATGGAGTACTGCTTTGGCAAGACGCTTTATCCACATTGCTTAGTAGTACATTTATAAACATACACCACAACTTCTTTATAACACTATTGGTGGGATCCAAAGCAGAAACCATGCTAGTTAAAAAATCGTGTTACAATGTATATCCAAACAAAAATGTCAGCCTCGATAGCGCAGTGGTTAACGCATTCGACTTATGATTGAGAGGTTGTGCGTTCGAATCCGGCAACCGGTATCGAGGTGTCCTTGGGCAAGACACGTAATGACATTGCCCCACTCCACCCAGGTGTAAATGGGTAGCAGTGGTGTAAAAGCCACTGCCTGCCCCTTGGTGTAAAAGCCACTGCCTCTCTCACTTGCGCGTGTGAAAACACCCGGAATGAGTGTTTGAGAGCGATTCAATAAGCTTGAAGCTTTCATCGCAATCAAACTAAAATAAATTAGAAATGGTCATTTTTATGCCCCCCGAGAATCTTTCATTCGGGGGGCATATAGTATTCTGTCTGTTTATTTGTTTGTCTGTCTGCCTGTCCCTGTCTGTCTGTCTGTCCGTCCATCACAAAAACTTTAAGCTTGATCATAACTTCAAAAGTATTTGACCTAGCCACATGAAACTTCACACATCAATTCACCATCACAAGGGCTACATTCTGACCAAGGGCCATAACTCTGTTGTCATTTTTGGCTGAATTATCTCCCCCTGAAATTTTGCAAAAACTCAGAAATTGGCTCCCACGGGGGTATTGTTCACATTTAGTGACAGCTCTTGTTTCTTTATAATCTTCACATTTTTTTGGAAAAGTGACCATAAATGTTGCCCTGTCTGTTTGTTTGTTTGTTTGTTTGTCTGTGTGTCTGTGTCTGTTTGTTTGTCTGTCTGTCCATCACAAAAACTTTAACCTTAGCTTTAACTTCAAAAGTATTTGACCTAGCCCCATGAAACTTCACACACTTATTCACCATCACAAGGGCTACATTCTGACCAAGGGCCATAACTCTGTTATCATTTTTGGTTGAATTATCCCCCCCCCCCTTGAAATTCTGCAAAAAACTCAGAAATTGGCTCCCACGGGGGGCATTGGTCACCTTTATTGACAGCTCTTG
Organism: Lucinisca nassula; assembly: GCA_963580285.1. Taxonomy (NCBI): domain Eukaryota; kingdom Metazoa; phylum Mollusca; class Bivalvia; order Lucinida; family Lucinidae; genus Lucinisca; species Lucinisca nassula. Next base: position 37,148,622 of record OY757024.1, read on the forward strand.
TTCTAAATAATCTTCACATTTTTGGGATTCATCTTCAAACTGTGTTATATTAAAAACTGTTTTAATAACGAACCGTGTTATATCGAAGTTGTGGTGTACAGTGAAATCACGATGAATCGAACACGGGTGGCTTGTTTACCGTGACTGTTTCAAACTCGTTCTTGAGTCTTTAGGAAAAATTTCCTGTAACTGCAAAAATTAACCTATAAAATGTCAGTCAAGACAGTTGTCGTCTGCTTTGCCATCTGCCGGTTACCTTAAAATTATTTTTTTTGCAAAAAGTGTGGACCCAGATCAGACTGCTCCTCTAGGAGCAGTCTGATCTGGGCCCACACTGTTTGCCTGTATACAAAAATATTTTTTAAAAAGTTGCCAAAACAAAAACAACAGCAGACGACATAAGCAGACGACATTTTCAGATGTAGTTTTTCTCGGCGTCTTAAGGGTTCATATATTTGAAATAATTTAGGGAGTATTTGCTTATTTTATCTTAAAAATGTATGTCTTATGTACTTTAATGAGTACACAAGACATACCTTTATTTTAAAGCTACACCGCAACCTCCTTATAACACAGAACTCTAGGTCCAACCAGCGGACTGTGTTAGTTAACCAAATCATGTAAACGCCGACTGTATTTGTCAGGGTTCAGACTATTCTACTGTAACTCTGTAACACAAGCCTTTGGTGCTATCGATAAGCCTACACTGTCCACACGACAAAATGTTAAAATCAGGTCTAATGTCTCTAATTTGCGTATATCCCTCAATCATAAAATTTTATCAATGTGAAAATTATTTAATTAAGTAAATAGTACAGGCCAAGATCAGACGCCGCATTCTGCGGCATCTGATCTGAGCCTGCACTGTTTACCAAGGTACCCCTTTAGGGGTTTCCCCACCTGTAATGGGTAAATATTTGCATTTCCTGAGCATTAGAACCTTTTCAGAGGTGGGTCTGTGTTCCGGTTCAACTTCCAGTAAATGTTATGTTTCACTTCAACAGAACATGTATCAGATGCAGATGAAGAGTTGGGAGAGTTATTCCTTGAAGAGAAAACACCCACAGAAGAACAACTCAGGGTAAATACAGTCAAACCTGTCATAGCAGCCACCTGTATTCAGCAAGCAATCTGTCTTAAGCAAGCATGCATTTAGTTCCCCAAAAAGGCAAATTAATTAATATTCACCTGTATTAAGCAAGCACATGTCTTAAGCAGCACATATTGATCTCTCCTGAGGGGCTTGCTTAACACAGGTTGGCCTGTAAATACTTTACGTACTCACACACTCACTCACTACCTCATTCACTCAAACAATCACACTCAGTCACTGACATTATTTGTTGACTTCCTTCTTTCCTGCCAGCCTGCCTGCCTGTCCACCCACCTGCCTGACTGCCTGCCCCACCCCACCCTGCCCATCTTTAAACCCCAACACAATCAGACTTCAAGTAAAATCCTGCGGAGGAAAAAATGCGATAAGGTAAACCGACTTACATGTATATCATGTTTAATAGGCTGCTTAATTCCAATGCTAACACAACACCTATATAGGCAATGGATTGTTCCTAAAGACTGGCAGGGCAGGGTGGGGTGGGGCAGGCAGGTGGGCGGACAGGCAGGTATGTAGACTGGCAGCAAATCACAGGGCGGAAATGTGTGACTAAAACGCGGCTATTTGTCACTCATATGTTGTTAGGCATTAGATGATGTTACAGTCAGACCTTCCTTAAAGATCACCTGTGAACAAAGACCACCTGTCTACAAAGACCACTTCCAATTCCTCCCATCCAATTGGTCTATATAATGCACCTGTCAACAGAGACCACCCGTGCACTAGGACCAGAGGACAGTCAAAATCCTTTCCAAATGCATATTTTTACCCTGAACAAGGACCACTTTGTGCCTTGAATAGCATTGACCAAAGTTTTAATCATGCAATTAATTATTTGTGGACATCCTTCAATGAACCAAACTAATTTTTTAGTGATTCATTATTAAAACCTGACATAATGTTACTTTTAGGGGATTTAATCTGTATATCATTGAGGTGTAACTGGGATTATCCCATACATATCTGCATAAATGCTGTGAAGTAATCCTTGTCTTTTAGACTGTACAGCATTTTCTTGCATCAAAAACATTATTATTCCATTTCTCCATCATTTCGAGTGATTTTATTGGTGGAACTTAGATATAATTCCACGAGCAAGAATCTTATAACTACTTCACATAGCAACAGGTTTTGTTTGTTTGTTTGATTTGAGGTTTAACATCCCCATCAACACTGTAAAGGTCATTTTGGAGACATTGCTTCCAATTTCGTGGGACTTTTACCCGACATTGAGATGAAAAGACATCTCAAGCCCTGCCGCCCAGTGAAACCAATAAGTTTATAAGCATGGATTGGCCGACTTGCACCGCTTTGCCTGGGCAGGCTTAGATCCTCTAAGCGGTTTACCCAAGGTTGGGCGGTCAAAACCAGGGGCGGTTTTAACCAGCGGTTTTAACCGGTTAAAACCGTCTCGGTCAATACTCCCGGTCAATACTGGTTAATACTGGTCAATTAAAATATTGAGTGATCAATTGAATAATTTTAGTGTTGAAAAGGCAAAGCTACTGAAACTATTTTGACGTTTTGGTCTCTTTGCTGGAGCCTGATCATTTGAATTTTGATAAGAGTTTCAGGTTCAGATGTTATTTCTTCAAGTGGTCTCTTTGTGTCTTTAGGTTTCATTCATTTTTGACACCTTCAGTAATAGTTTGATGATAAGATACTGTCTATATTGCATATAAATCAAAATTTTACACATTAGGAATAAAGCCTTGTGTCAGTTTATAATACCCCTATTAGGGACAGTAATTGGTCAATTTAGCAATTAGATCTTTGCCACACCCACTGCAGTGGCATGGGTTAGTCAGTTTTGACAGCAATTTACAGGTGTTGCAGATACTTTTAAATATTCAAAGACATCAGTGAATCTTCAAACATTGTTTGGTTAATAAATTACAGACTTTTACAGATGAACTACTTCACAGGCCTAAAATTGATGACAGGTGTATTTCACACGTTTGTCAATATATGCATGTGACAATTTTCTGCAATGCCATCAAAATGCTTTAAACTGCTTTAAAATTTTATGATCAAAGATTATGTCAAATAATTGATATTTTCAAAGTTGCAGAGGGAAGAAGATTTGTGGGGGGGGGGGGGGGGGGGGAAGGGGGTGAGTGGGTCAATCTGGCACAACATTTTTTCTTTTCTGTATCGAACAAAATAGGACCTTTCATAAATCCTCCAAAATCCATGATACATTCAGCTTATTCATATTTCTGTAAATCAAAATATGAACAATCAAACCTATAAAGGAAAAAAGAATGATTATAAAGATTGTTTGATTGAAAAGAACAGGCCTGTCTACAGTTCAGTGAGCCATTCGAACCTCTTCATTTGACCAGCAACAATGTCTTTTGACTTTTGATCAAATAAAAAATACCTCAAATAATTACCGGTACTGTTATTAATAAAAACTATTTTTGTCTTGTTCAGTGATGAAAATATAGTCTTACATCATGTACATGATGTAGGGGGAAAGCTTTTAAGACCAGTTTAGCAACAGGACAGAGGCGTATACTTCAGTGATTTAATCGACCATCAATTGACCAGTATCGACCAGTAATGACCGGTTAAAACCGGTTTTAACCACCGGCCTGGTCAATACTCATATTGACAGGCTTTTTGCCAACCTTGGGTTTACCTGTACTCGTGTGCGGGTCGGTTTCAGCTCTGCATGGAAGCATCATGCAGCCAATCTATTTCTTCAAGCCCCGATGGGCGGGGGCCGGAATTATGGTCTTGAATTATGGTCCTCTAAGCTGTTTACCAGTACTAGTGTGCGGGTCTGTTTCAGCTCTGCGTGGAAGCATCATGCAGCCCATATATTTCTTCAAGCCCCGATGGGCGGAGGCTGCGTAGCATAAGGTATACCTATCTCTATCTATCTTCATATACTGAGTCGGTCAAACTTGGCCATTACCTCAGTTGGGTGGTGCGCTAAATTTAGAATTTAGCAAAAAAAAAAAAAAAAAAAAAGAACACACCCACTGGATGAGTTCTTAAAACTATTTACAATCTGCTTTCAGAGGTGTACTAAAACGCACCCCTCTGGATCCCAATCTACACCATGCGGGCTTTGAACTCCTCTGCAGTTTTGGCATTTACCACAGAGGAGGGAAGACTATTCCACTGAGGAATAGTTCTAGGGAAGAAAGAATTCTTCAGGGCATCACTATAGGCCTGGTACCTACGATATTGACTGTTGTTTAGTTTTGATGCCCTTGTTTGAGTTGAAGTAGTCACAGGGGTCAAGTATTTTTCTTTATTAAGAGACACTGTGTCAGAGTGTATCTTATAAAAGAAGGTTAAAGAGGACTGCTCGCGACGGGCCTCCAAGGATGGCCACTCCAGCTCATCGAGCATTTCACCAACACTGCTTCTGTTCCGCCATCGCCTGCAGGTCCATCGGGCAGCCGTCCTCTGAACCTTCTCAACCTGTTGAACCTGAGTTTTAACATGGGGATGCCAAACAGGTGATGCATACTCTAATTGAGGTCTAACCAAGGTTTTGTATGCAACACCCTTTGTCTGCCTAGGTGCAAAAGCCAAATTACGTCTAAGAAACCCTAATGTCCTAGTTGCTTTAGAGGTACATGTAATCTCAGAAATATGTTGACCCCAATCAAGATTATCAGTAATGGTGATACCAAGATATTTTGCGGATTGGACATGTTCCAAAGTATGCTGATGTAATGAGTAGTTGAATTTAATCTGCTTGTCTGGAGGGTGCCGTGACACCCTCATTGAATGACATTTGGCCACATTGAACTTCATTTGCCAATCGGCCTCCCAACGTGCTAGGCTATCCAGGTCATCTTGTAAGATAAGACAGTCAGAAGTAGTATATATGTTCCTATACAAAACACAATCATCAGCAAACAAGCGAACAGATGACCTGATATTATTAGGAAGATCGTTAATAAATATCAAGAAAAGGACCGGTCCAAGTACCGAACCTTGTGGGACACCAGACAAAACAGGGACTGGATCCGACGCTTGGCCGTCAAGTACAACTTGTTGTGTGCGTCCAGAGAGCCATGAGCTAACCCACTTAAGTGTGGATCCTCTAATCCCATAATGATCTAGTTTGTACAATAGCCTCCTGTGAGGTACCTTGTCGAAGGCCTTGGCAAAATCCATGATAATCAGGTCAGTCTGTTTGTGGCCACGATTAATGGCCCCATCCAGACTGCTCACTATGTCATGGTAGAACTGAACTAATTGAGTTTCACAAGACCTTCGACTTCGGAAACCATGCTGGCAGTCAGCAAGAATGCTTTCAGAGGCTAGATGCTTGTTAATGTTGCTAACTAATATATGCTCCAGGGTTTTGCAACAGATGCATGTGAGCGACACCGGTCTGTAATTCGCAGCATCATATTTTTCTCCTTTCTTAAAGACCGGGGTTACGTTTGCTTGTCGCCAGTCATCTGGTACAGTGCCCCGAGCAAGTGATTCATTGAAAATAAAGGCCAGCAGGGGAGATATTTCAGCACTACATTCCTTAAGCACCCTGGCATGCAGACTGTCAGGCCCAGATGCCTTATGTATGTTGAGCTTGTCCAACATTTTTGCGACCCCTTTGGGGTCAACTGTTATGTCCCCCATAGAGGGGAACGGACTTGTACCTTTTGATGGTAGCTCACCGTCAGCTTCATGTGTAAACGCCGATTGAAACTGCTTATTACATATATTTGCCTTTTCGCGCGATTCAGTTTTCAAAATTCCATTTTCCCTAAGTGAAGTGATCCCAAATGATTTTTTTTTCAGGGACTTTACAAATGACCAAAATTTCTTAACTTTTCCATTCTTCTGGGGGCCCTCGGGATCAATATTTTCATCATCAAAGGTAAAGATGCTGGAAACATGCTTCCAATATGCATCTCTAATTACCTTTTGTTCATGTGCTCTGAACCTTTTGTAATGGTTCTTCACGTCGGGATTGCTAGACTTACGAGCACGAAAGTACATTCTGTCACGTCTTCTGATTAGGTGTTTGATCGTGTTATCGATCCATGGCACACTATGCTTTGTTTTGGTCATTTTTATTGGTATGTACCTTTCCATGTCCGTCGTAAGTTCGGTCTTGAAACTGACCCACAAGTCATTTACTGACATGCAAGAGAGGTCAGAGGAAAGGAAGGAATCCTTAAATCGCGCCATATGGTCTCGCAGACCATCCATATCCGCAAGCTTATATAAATATATTTTACGCGGGACCTGTCGGATTCGCTTTGCTTTTATGTCATACTCAATATAAACTATATCATGATCGGCCTTGCCGATCGGGGGCATCCCTTTGACACGACTAACGGGGGATGGAGAATTTGTAAATAGCAAATCTAGGGTTTTTTCTTGCCGGGTGGGTATATTTACGACTTGAGAGAGGCAATGTTCCTTTACTATATCCAAAAGCTGTTGTTGTGTTTGCCTTTTCGACACCCCATGGGGTTCCTGCTGGTTGCTCCATTCAATATCACCACAATTGAAGTCCCCTCCTACCAATATGTGGGCATTTCCATTTGACATTATCCTAGTCAAGGATGTATTGAAAGCCTCAAGATAATCTTGGTCAATCTGATCTGGTGGACGATAAAAAGATCCAAGGTACAGAGTCCTACACCCAATGATGTTCAACTTACACCAAACTATTTCACAGTCGGTGTCCAACTCCGGAGTTTCTGTGCAGACCAGGTCTCTTTTAAATGCCACGAAGACACCACCATGGGCATCTCCAACTCTGTCTTTCCGGATGGCCTCAAATGAATCTGGGAAAATCTCCGAGTTTTTGATATCTGGGGTTAACCAAGACTCATTCCCCAAAATGATGTCTGGTTTAGCCGAGTCGATAGTTGTGTGAATTTCAGCCCTTTTATTCTTAATTGACCGACAATTCATAATCAAGATTCTGAGGGGGTGGTTGAGGACCGCTTTTTTGGTCCTCAGTTTAGCTCCTCTTGGTTGCTGCACAATGGGCGAAGAAGCTGCAGTAGGTGGGCCAATATTGTCTGGTATCGGACTATCAGGCTCGGACAGGGATGATAATGGATCAAATCTATTATGAGTATCCAAAGTTGCTGAATCACCAAATAGCGATGTGGAAAAGTTAGGCATTCCACATTTCAAGCAATCCCATGCCATGCTTATACTCAATGGACTAGTATAAATGCTATACATAGTTGAAGACATGCCTTGACAGCCTATATGATACCAGACATTACAAGTATCACAACAAATTCCTCGGTCTTCCCAACCAAAACTTTCAGTACAGACCCCACAAGGGAAATGTGTACTGTTACTTCGGGAATCTGGACCAGGATTAGTTTCAACATCCCAAGCATTTCCTATCATCACTGTAAATATGTATAAATAACAAAGTTTATTTGAGCCAGGAAATTCCTTAAACCTAAAAGATTTCTTTAGAATTGATACCGTGCACAACTGGGGTACATGAAACGAAAGGTTATGCTGGTTAGCTGTTGTACCTCTAGAGTCAGTGTAAACAGGGTAGTAGTCAATTGGAATTTCCTGTAGGTCTTGTCCACTGCAGTTAAAAAGTGAAACAAAACGTGTTGCCAACAGCAAGCAACACACTCCAAATAGGATGTCAAATACAAAATGACACATCATGAATGGTTTGAGTACTGACTTCCTGGGGTATGAAGCGCAAAAGTTACTGTGTGTGTCTTGGAAAATCTCCTCTGGTGGGCAATATCAGAATGAATAACTTTTATTCTATATTTTCATTATATTGTTGTTTACCTATTTGTGTCCAATCCGCGAACCGGAACTAAATTAAGTTCCGGTGACCGGTGCAGGGTAGAAAATTACCACTACAAAAATGACCGGGCTACGCACTTTACAATTCACCAAACAAAAAGGCTAGAGCTGAAAAAGAAGACTCAGGACAATAAATAAGTTAAGTTAAGATAAATAGCTAAACAACTCATCCAGGGTATTCCTAATTATTCCAAAAAAATCCAAAAAAGGGAAGCGCACAAAGTGAACAGTGTTATAATGAGGTTGTGGTGTAGTTAAATAATGTTATGTCAAAGAGCACATTTAGAACCTGGGTGTTACGTCATTGTATGAAGTAACGTCAACAGCATTCAATTAAAAGGTGGTAAACTGTTGAAAACTTAAATGTTACAAGACAAATAAATGGAATTTAAAGACTTGACGTTTTTTAGATTGGGTTTCTTTTAAAGATGGCAGCATCTTATTGGATAATTAGCCTGCCCTGGCCATTGGTAAGTTCATTCTTACGTTTTATAAGAATTCCTAAAAAATTCCAGTTTGGAGGCATTTTTAACATTTCGATGACAAAGTTGGAATTATAAGGAATGAATTATCATTTTTGTGGCTTTTATCAATTTGTAAGGCAGCCTCGGTAGCTCAGCCAGTTGCACGTCTGACTGATGATCAGGAGGACGCGTGTTCGATACCTGCCAGGGTCGGCAACATTCTTTCATGGAGATTGATCATGAAATCTTTTCTACAGCCATTCTCTCCCTTCCGCTGATTCAAGAAGTGCAGTTTTCAGTTTCTGGCCAAAGAATGTGCACTGTTCTAGTTAACCGCTTACGTATAATAGAAGTGAAAGCAATGATCAGGAATCGATACAATCAACCCATAGCTCCCAACAGAGACACCAAAGGGAAAGAAGCACCAACATGAAACAACAGACCTAATGGAAACATCAATAGCGGAAAGGACAGTTACTTTCCCAAAACTGGCCAATAGGCTATCCAAAATAAAACTAGAATACTGTCGATGGCGCGCCATCGCAAATCCCCACGTTTTCTACAGAGGGGCCAAGTACCGAAAACCCCTCACCCTGGGCCCTAATTTGACTCCATGGTCAAAATATTACCTGTATTATATTCTACTAATCATGCCCTTCAATTTCATATGCCACATGACTATGTTCCAAAAAACTTAAATTTTGACCCTTTGACCCCTCTCCCAGGGCCCCAATCTGACCCCAGGGTCAAAATTTTACTTGCAGTTTATTCTACCCATTATCCCCTTCGCATAGATATGCAACATGACTATGTTCTGGAAAACTTTAATTTTGACCCCCGACCCCCCCAAGTCTGACCCCCAGGGCGTGACCTAGGGGTCACAGCCAAAATCCCGTTCAATATGTTTTACTTTTTTCATAACTAAGTACATGTGCAAAGTTTGGCATCAAAATCTTCAAAATTGACTTTGTAATTGAATTTTATTGATATTTGACCTTTTGACCCCTCCCCAGGGACCCTGGGGGCGGGGACAAAAAAAAATGTGCTCTTGCGCAAGCCATTCATGTAAGCAACTCGCATACCAAATTTGGTTGAATTCCGGCTAACGGTTTAGGAGGAGATAGCCGGACAGACAGATGGACAGACAGACAGACAGACGGACGGAGGCGATAACAATATCCCCACTTTTTTTTAAAAACGTGGGGATAATAATATAAGCATCACAAACACCCAAAGACAAACCATAACAAAAATAAACCGCGACAGAAGAACCGCTTTGGCACGGTCAGTGGAAACGAATTCCACTGGGGGGCTTAAATCGATTTTACGTGGCCACAATCCTCGCCCTTACTTCTGTGGCGGTTTAGACAAATAATTTGTTCAGTCCGCAAGAAGGCCTCCTTACTCATCAGTGCAACATTTCCGTGAACACAAATAATCAAACAACCACAGATATGAAACAACGGTGAGGACTCAACAGCAAGAAACCACTGAAATGCTGCAGCAAAAGAAAACCAACAGTTAAACTCTGATGGGTCCGACCAGAGATAGAGCATCAGGCACCAGCCAACATTACCTTGAATTGCACGACCCGCAGAAAAAGCGACCGACTGAAGTCGGTTGATTTTCTAAGTGCCCTAAAATCACCATGTCATTCTGTCATTCTGTCTGTCCGTCCGTAACCCGTTTGTGAAAATTGGTAATAGTGACTTAACCGCTTGGAATATTTAAACAATTTTGGCATACTGATAGATATCAATGAGATCTAACCAATGAACTTGCGAAAGATTACATTCCATTTAGTATAGCCTCGCCGAGGCGAAAAAAGTGAAAATTTTCGAACTGCTTTTCCTCGGAATCCGTTGGGCCGATTGAAGTCAAATTTCATATGGAGCCTCTATGGGATGGGGGAAACCAAAATTTGCTCATGGGGTCCAGGTCACATGACCAAAATGGCCGCCAAGCCATATATGGTCTGTCTGTCTGTCCGTCCGTAACCCGTTTGTGAAAATTGGTGATAGTGACTTAACCGCTTGGAATATTTAAACAATTTTTTGCATACTGATAGATATCAATGAGATCTAACCAATGAACTTGCGAAATATTACATCCTATTTAGTATAGCCTCGCCGAGGCGAAAAATGTGAAAATTTTCGAACTGCTTCTCCTCGGAAACCGTTGGGCCGATTGAAGTCAAATTTCATATGGAGCCTCCATGGGATGGGGGAAATCAAAATTTGTTCATGGGGTCCAGGTCACATGACCAAAATGGCAGCCAATCCATATATGGTAAAAACCCTTCAAAAATAGTCTTCTCCAGAACCATTGGGTTGATTTCCACGAAACTTGATTAGATCCCTCTAATTCTCAATAAGCCTTTACACTGGAACCGTCATAGAATCTGAGGCCTGACCCACCGGCGTGCAATTACAGAGGGAAGCAAAGCTGTCACCTGTGATTGGGTTAACTACCATGCATGCAGTCGGTCGTAAGTCATTATAAAGTTTGGGTTCCGATAGACCTTGTTGCAGGAGAGATTTAAGTCCAATATTGAATTTTGAAATTAAATCAGAATGACATCTATAAAAGTTTGAAAAGGCTTTGGTAGTTTATGGTACTGATAACCCTGATTAAGAAGTTTAGCCGTTAACAATTTATTACGAGTGTTGAAGCCAGTTACATGACTACACACTTTGGCAAATCTAATTAATTGCGAAACATAAACGCCATAGGATGGCGCACAAGGAACATCACCATCCAAAAAAAGAAAAAATTACAATCTCAAAATCAAAATCATTGCATTTATCATAAATTTTGCACGAAACAACCCCATCTAAAATAGATAGATGTAAATCAAAAAAACGGGGCCTCAGTATCAGAAGAATTTGCCTTATTTAACTGAAGTTCTGGGGGGTAAATTAGACTGATCAAACCATCCAAATAGGTATTATCAATATTTAATAAATTATCCAAGTATATTGTATCTAGAAGTGGAGCTGAAAGCTTCAATGATTTCAGACTGGTTTTCAGCAGAAAGGGACATCATGAAGTCTCTCTCATAACAAAACAAAAACAAATCAGCCACGAGTGGTGCGCAATTAGTACCCATCGGAATACCCACAACATGTCTAAATAACTTTGTACCAAATCCTATATAAATATTGTCAAGTAGAAAGGTGATAGCTTCACACACTTTCTGACATGACCATAAAGTATAATTTTTATGCTCTTCAGAAGTGAAAAATGCGTTTCTTACATTACATGCAAGATAGAGGGAGTCTTCCCTATGAAATGTCCATTCAATTAAATCATTAAGTATTTCTTTTATAAGATTATGAGGAAGTGTAGTGTAAAGGGTGGAAATATCATAAGTAGACAGACTTGAAGCACGAAAAGGCCTGGATCTCAATTTATTTAAAACTTCATTAGAATTTTTTATAGACCAAAACGGATTTCTACCTGATCTTTCGAAGACTTTGTCGCAATATTTTATCACATGCTTTTTGATGGCATGTATAAGCCTGCCCAGAAAAAGTGTGGATAAGTAAACTGACCGGCTCAAAAATGAAATAAATAGTGTTGACTGGGCTGTTCAACTCCAATACAAACAAACAAATAAATCAATTTGTAAACTTTTGCGAATCACTCACAGAGCATGAAGTTCTTCGGGATTCATGCAGTTTATGACTGCAGGGCCTGACAAATCCTTTGCGCAGCTGCCCGGGACAAGTCATGAATTTGGCTGGGCAAGTGACTGTTTTATTTTGACATGCCCAGAAAAATGTATAGCATATATAGGGAATATTGTAATTCCAAGCCATTTTCAAGATGCTGTGAACTGCTGAGCAAGATGCTGAAAATTGGATTTGTCAGGCCCTGCTGTGAGTGAATCGCCGGAGTTAACAGATTGATAAAATCAACAAAAATGAAATTCATTCCCATAACAAGAGCACTTAAATGCACAACGAAAACACACCTATACAAATGCAGTGTAAACTTTACCGCCGGCAAAATGTTTTTTGTTGTTTGTTTTTTTTTTCAGATGAAAAATTGTGTTATTTTTCTTATTGCTGCTCAAAATATAGACTGTGGGTACTCGTTAGAACAGCCTTGATTAGACTGTGGGTACTCGTTGGAACCGCCTCATCGAGGTGGTTCTAATGAGTACCCACAATCTATATTTTAGAGCAGAAATAAGGAAAATAAGCTTTACCCTTGTAAACCCGAGTTTTATAAAAGTGTCAAAATTATATAGGCATGTTTTCGTGATGGGCTTTGTTGCAGTCAGCAGTGTAGGCTGTGTTTCTTATAACAATGCAAATAGTTGGGAGAATTTGAAAGAAACAAACAAAATTATTGTTGATTTTTTTGTGTGCTAGAATCGAAATAAATCAGCTCTAGTGTGTGAATTTGTAAAGTAATAAATCTCAGTTTGCTGGTCAGTTGTTAGTTTTTTGTTTGTATTGGAGTTTAACGGCCCAGTCATCACCTTTTTAGGTCATTTTTGAGTTGGACAGTTTACCTATCCACACTTTTCTTGGGCAGGCTTATACGTAAGTGGTTAACCAGTACAGTGCACATTCTTTCGCCAGAAACTGACAACTGCCCTTCTTGAATCAGCGGAAGGCAGAGAATGACCGTAGAAAAGATTTCATGATCAGTCTCCTTGAAAGAATGTTGCCGTCCATGGCAGGTATCAAACTCGCGTCCTCCTGATCACCAGTCAGACGTGCATCCGACTTAGATCAACTCTAGTGTGCGAATTTGTTGAGTAATAAATCAGTTTGTTGGTCAGTTGTTAGTAGACAAAATCTCAAACATGATCTACTTTACAACTGACCTCCAAATAGTGATTTTTAACTCGACAATTCACTGCTAGAACTGATTTTTGTCTTGACCTTCACCACTCTCTATGCTAATTCAGCAGACAACAAATTCTTGATATTTTTCTTATTTTTCCCAGAAAACAGGATTTGACATCACATGCAAATTGTCTCCTGTGGAGACAATTTGCATAAGATGTCAAGTCCTATTTTCTGGGAAAATAGAAAAATATCTCAAAATGTCGTCTGCTGCATAAAAAAAAAATACCCAGCATGCAGAGCGTGAAACAACTTATCAGCATTATGTTTTCTGTTGCCAGGCAGCCATAAGAAGAGCATGTATCAAAAGACAGTTTACTCCTGTGATGATGGGGTCAGCTTTGAAGAATAAAGGCTGCCAGCCATTGCTGGATGGCATTGTTGAGTACCTGCCCGACCCCTCAGAGGTCACAAATTATGGTCTTGATAATAGTAGCGGGTAAGTGGTTAAGTTGAGCGACTGGACATACATGAGCCCTGTAGTGAAAAAATGGTATTCCAGGTTTTCGACTGGCTATGACACAAACAGCCTGTTCTGCTAGGCAGACCAGATAGCATCTTAAAATTTTAGATATAGTAACTAAAGGTAACCATAACCTTATTATATCACTGCTCGTTATAACACTGTTTTGGATATGACACACATGTAGTTGCAAGAGGGATCACAAAAATGTACAGATTCTATAGAAACAAGAGCTGTCACTGTAAGCGACCAATGCCCACCATGGGGAGCCAATTTTTATGCCGGTTAAAGTTTTTGTGATGGACAGACAGACAAACAAACAAACAGACAGACAGACAGACAGACAGACAGGGCAAAAACTATATGCCCCCGAGAATATCTCGGGTGGGAGGGGGGATAAAAAAATGACCATTGATTAAGAAATAGATCAGCTCTAGCTGTGATTTGTTACGTAATAAATCACAGTTTGGAGGTCGGTTGTAAAGTAAATCAAATTAAGAGAGCGTAGTGTGCACGATTTGTCTACTTACAGCTGACCGACAAACTCTGATTTATTACTTAGCATATCACAGACTATAGAGCTGATCTATTTCAATTCTAATATGCAAAAATGGCCAATGAAGTTGTTGTTTCCTTCAAATTCTAGCAATCTTTCCCCGTTGTTAGAAAAAATCCCACAAACATTATTGAATGTAACACATGCATGTCTGTCATTTTGTAATGTTTTGGTGAGAGAAAGTGGCGTTACACCATCCAACATCAAGGAATCTACAAGTGACGTCAAAAATTGGCAGCTTTTAATGACGTCAATCTGCACGCCCTTCGACCCCGTGATTTGTTGCTTGACGGGGATGTTAACTCTTATCCTGCTGTTCACGACAACCCCTATCTTTGGAAACAGTGTAGATCCAGATCAGATGGCTTCTAAAGAAGCCATCTGATCAGGATCTACACTGTTTGACATTCAGTTTATGGATTTGTAAGAATAAATAACATCAAGTAATCTGATTGTTTCAGAGTCAGAAATGGGTGTGACTAAACTGAATATTCAACAGGATAAGGGTTAAAACTCAATTCAAACAATCAACATGATTAGAACTTTCACAGTCAGCATGAAGAAGTCCATTTCTTGCACACCAGATAAGGAAATCCTTATTTCTATCCTGGGATAGAAATTCCGTTCTAACCCTGGTGTTCTGACCCCAAATCGAATATTCTTGTGTGTTTGATAAATGCACTGGTTGAATACAACATCATATGCACCATCATTAACATTGACATCACAGCACTTTACGTGAGGTCACTAAACATCACTGAAGTGTCATCACAATATGGCAGACATCAGCAAACGAAGTGACTGCAGTATTAAAAACCCACGCTCAGAATTGAAAGATATGCAAGAAAAAGAATCCTACATGTATGTTAGGGGTGGACAGAAAAATTCGTCCCTCGGGATCACTGTCCATCCACCCCTCACACCCATGTAAGATTCTTATATTCTTGCACACCAGATAAGGAAATCCGTATTTCTATCCTGGGATAGAAATTCTTAGTCAACTCTGCTTATCCTGCCCAGGGATAGGATAAAAAGATAAAAATGGAGAATTTTCGCGTGTCTGATGTGCACTGGTAGAATAGGATGTGATGTATGCCATCGTTAAGTTTGACATTACTGCGCATACAGTGACGTCAAAAAATGCTGCATTATCTTCATCAAATTGTGCGAATGCTGACAATTGATGTGACTGCATTATAAAACTCACAGAAAAGAAAGGTATGCAAAAAAAAGTATCTTTCATTGGGTTGAGGGGTAGATAGAAGAAACCGTCTTCTTGGGATCACTGTCCGGCATCACTTAGCAAGCCTTGTGATGCCGGACAGTGACTCTCCGGATGGATTTTTCAATACACCCCTCACACTCATGTTAGATTCTTATATGATATTTGTTAGAATTGCTTCAGTGTGTAACAAGAAATAATGAAAATCATCCCTTAACCTAAACCTGCTGAATAATTTAATTAGCCAGTGTGTGTGTGAATTCTGGTTAAACGTCGCTTTCAACAATTTTTCAGTCATATCACGACGGTGTCTGGTGGCGACAGGGAGCTCAATGCTCACTTTTATAGTGCTGCCTCACTGAAGTATCATGTCCCAGACAAATTACATGATACCACACCCAGTCACATTATCCTGACATTGGGCCGACCAGTCCTAGCTCTACCCCGTAAATCTGAGTGCCAAGCGAGGAGCAGCTAGTACCATTTTTAACGACTTTGGTATGTCGCGGCCCGGGATCAAACCCGTGACCTCCCGTTCCCTGGAGCAGACACTCTACCAACTGAGCTATCGGGGCCGGTTTAATTAGCCAGACCCATCTGTGACTATCAGCCAATCAGATTACATGATATAATGTTTTCATTGAAATTCACAAACTGAATGACAAACTGTGTAGATGTTGAGACTTGCTGTGTATATCATAATTCATTTTAGATGCTCAAAAACGTAAGCTCTGTATTTTGGAAGGTACTAAATGCCCAAAACAACAAAAATCTACTTAAAAAGTGAAATTGCTATGGGAAAATGCAAAGAAGACACTGAGTAGGGTCTGAAATTGAAAATAGTAGGGTCGGTGTTTTAATTTTTATTTTGTTCTTTTGTTGTTAAAAGTAGTAGAGTCAGGCGGTCTGAAGCAGGGTCAATTGGGTTAGTGGAAATACAGCTATTTTTGTTTTAGGCCTAATACAGTTTCTGCTTTGGACCCCATTGATAGTGTTATAAAGAGGTTTTAGTGTACTTCGATCTTGAAAATATTTTGTGTTAGTGACTTTCAAGTTGGACTGTAATTGTAGGAAAGAAGAAAAGATTGTGATGAACCCAGCTAGGTCTGTAGATCATCCCTTTGTTGGTCTTGCCTTCAAACTAGAGGTGAGTCAGTATGTTTCATAGAACAGTCAACTCTCTTTATACCAACATTGGTTATAACAACAAAACTTGTTATACCCCCGGCATACTATGTATGCCGAAGGGGTATATAGTTTTTGTCTTTTCTGTGTGTGTATGTGTGTGTGTGTGTAAACTTTTCTGTGTGTGTGTGTAAACTTTTTTTTTGTGTCAAAGATTTCTCAGGAACTACTATACCTAGAAACTTGAAATTTGGTACAAACAACATGCATAACTAGTTGTATTGTGGGAAAGAAAATTGTGGCTGTGGGGCCAGGTTCTTTAGAGTTATTCCCCTTTGTTATATTTGCTACTGAGATGTGTATTTTGTGACTTACCTTAAATTTTGTGTCAAAGATTTCTCAGGAACTACTGTACCTAGACACTCGAAATTTGGTACAAACAACATGCATAACTAGTTGTATTGTGGGAAAGAAAATTGGGGCTGTGGGGCCAGGTTCTTTAGAGTTATTCCCCTTTGTTATATTTGCTACTGAGATGTGTATTTTGTGACTTACCTTAAATTTTGTGTCAAAGATTTCTCAGGAACTACTGTACCTAGAAACTTGAAATTTGGTACAAACAACATGCATAACTAGTTGTATTGTGGGAAAGAAAATTGGGGCTGTGGGGCCAGGTTCTTTAGAGTTATTCCCCTTTGTTATATTTGCTACTGAGATGTGTATTTTGTGAGTTATTGAGTAAAACAAATGACAATATATAAAATCCTGGCTTGACTTGACTTGACTTGATCTTCATGTGAACCAATGGCAGAGGCTGCGTCAACACTGTTGATGTTTCCTTATATGCTTTAAAACATAATAGGTTTTTGTCAAACTTGATGGCTTTGAATTGCCAGAAAGTTACCGATGGCTTTGGCCGGGGGTATTAGTGAGCATATGCTCACTTGATAGTCTAGTTATAATGTCAATATCAAAAGACTGAATCCTTTGCATACTGAAGATATTCATGAATTTGTTTTGCTTGATTTGAGGTTTAACGTCCCTGTCAACACTACAGGTCATATTGGTGACATTGCTTCCAATTTTGTGGGACTTTTAGCCGACATTGAGATGAAATAACATCTCAAGCCCTGCCGCCCAATGAAACCAATATAGAAGCCTCTGTGGTGTAGTGGTTATGCTAATCGTCTGATAAACCAGGGATTGCAGGATCAATCCCGGGCTTCTCAAGACTTTCGGATGAGTCTTTAAATCGAGGTCCCTTCTCTGACCTAAGCTGTTGGTGGGACGTAAGACTGAAACACACCCCAATGAAACCAATAGGGTTTATAAACATAGATGGTCTGACTCGCACCGCTTTGCATGGGCAGGCTTAGATCCTCGTAAGTGGTTTACCAGTACTTGTGTGTGGTCGGTTTCAGCTCTGTGTGGAAGCATCATGCAGCCCATCTATTTCTTCAAGCCTCGATGGGGGTGGGGTAGGAGGGGGTGGGGTAGGAGGGGATGTGTGGGGGGGGGAGTGAGATATTCATCAATAATATGTTTAGTGCTAGACCGGCCCTGATAGCTCAGTTGGTAGGGTGTCCGCTCCGGGGAATGCGAGGTCACGGGTTCGATCCCGGGCTGCGACATACCAAAGTCGTTAAAAATGGTACTAGCTGCTCCTCGCTTGGCACTCAGATTTACTGGGTAGAACTAGGACTGGTCGACCCAGTGTCAGGATAATGTGACTGGGTGTGGTATTATGTATTGTGTCTGGGACATGATACTTCAGTGAGGCAGCACTATAAAAGTGAGCATTGAGCTCCCTGTCGCAACCAGGCACCGTCGTGATATGACTGAAAAATTGTTGAAAGTGACGTTAAACCCGAATTCACACACACACATGTTTAATGCTAGCCTACAAGAAACAAATGCTGTGGATATTTGTTAGAATCACCTTATTTGCTCCATAATACATGTACTTTGCCATTATAAAGAATTTAGGCCCCCACCCATCGGGGCTTGAAGAAATATATGGGCTGGATGATGTTTCCAGGCAGAGCTGAAACCGACCCACACATGAGTACTGGAGGATCTAAGCCTGCCCAGGCAAAGCAGTGCCAGTCGGCCCATTCATGCTTATAAACCCTATTGATTTCATTTCATCTCAATGTCGGGTAAAAGTCCCAGACATTGGAAGCAACGTCTCCAAAATGACCTTTACAGTGTTGACGGGGACTTAAACCTCAAATCAGAGAAACAAACATAAATTATACAAAATTTGCCCATCCCTGTAAAGAACCCCTACAAGGAGTAATAGTATTAGCAGAATTATGCCTCTTTGGAAATAGTTTCTGGCTTATCCTGTCTACAGTTTACATCCCATCCAGCTCATCACGTGAACAAGTCCGTAAAATGAAGACCCCCCTAAACCCCACTTTTTATAGAGAAAACTGGGGTCTACGGGGGTATACATTAATTTCCTTATTTCTGCTCCAAGACATAGGTTGTGGGTACTCGTTAGAACCGCCTCACTGAGGCGGTTCTACCAAGTACCCTCAACCTATGTTTTGAACATTAATAACAAAAATATCAAAGATTTTCTTCAGAAAAGTAGCCATTTTGGAGATGTGAAAAATGCACTTTGTCGCACGGGTGAGTTATCGTAATGTGAAACTTCATATATAGTTTGAGCATGATGTGGAGCGGTACATGTTGCTTCAAGTATGCAGTTCTCGAAATGTTAACAGAGTTATGCTTCTTTGAAAGTTTCTGTGAACTTTTCGTTATATTTGAGGGTTCGGTAAATGTGCAACTCAGTATATGTCCACTTTCAGGAAGGTAAATATTGGCAGTGTCTAATAATGGTGCAACCCATTTTGTGTTCCACTTTCAGGCAGGTAAATATGGGCAGCTTACATATATGAGAGTGTATCAAGGAGGAATTAGGAGAGGGGACACTATTTTTAACTCTAGAACTGAGAAGAAGACGAGAGTTTCCCGACTTGTCAGAATGCATGCTGATGAAATGGAGGTGAGTATTTCAAAAGAGTCGATCTAATGAAGCATTAATTAGCTGATTATCAATTGGTGTTTTGTAACCAACTTGTAAAACTGGATGCATTGCCAATTCTTCACTTTCACTTGAAATTCACTTTAATTCAGTGCTTTAATTAAGACAATTCTTGAGGCTGAGAAAGAACGAAGGAGTCAGAAAAAATATTCATTTGTTTTAAATAACAGGGCCCAGATTTTCTTCTCAAAATCAGTATAGTTACTGGTGACATGTCAGATGACATTCTTTCACCAGGACCTGCGATATGGGAAGTTAGTCCCAAGCTCTCACCAAAGAGGTAAACTTAGCTATCCTATCCTAAAACTATCCTCTGCGCCTTCAGCTGAGGAAATTATCAAATTGGGAAGAGCATTCCAGTCTCTGACGATCCGAGGGAAGTGGGAAACTTCGTTAGTTCTTGCGGCAGGGGTCTGAAATGTCAATGACTAATAAGCAGATTTTTTTTTTTCAGGATGTAAATGAAGCCTACGCTGGTGATATCTGTGCCTTGTTTGGTATAGACTGTGCAAGTGGAGACACATTTGTACAAAAAGGAAACTTCAATCTTTCAATGGTAAGATATACAGTAATGATCCTAACTATTGGGACAGACAGGCCTGAGCAAACAGTGCAGACCCAGATCAGACAGCTCCTGAAGGAGCAGTCTGATCAGGGTCTACACTGTTTGCCATTCGGCTGTAAATGAGGCCTATGCTGGTGATATCTGTGCCTTGTTTGGTGTAGACTGTGCTAGTGGTGACCCTTTTGTACAAAAAGGAAACTTTAATCTTTCAATACTAAGGATACTACAGTCGAACTTATATGGCTCGGACTCCTTTTGGAACTCAAAAGTCTTTTCAAGATAGGGGTTGTTCGAGCCACTGAGGGTTACTGCCAAGCAGCATAGCGAGATACTTTTGGACATCTTTTCGGTGTTCATTTATGAAAGTGTATGCTGTGTGTACTGATTAGAATCTAGGCGATTCTAATGAGTAGAATCAAGGCGATTCTAATGAGTACACACAGCATACATTTGCAAGATAAAAGGCAAAAATCTCCTGAATTATTTACCACTATTTCTTAAGTAGAGGATTTCCCTAGGGGCTCAAGGACAGGTTCAACTAGGCCATGGTAAACAAGCCATCGGTGTTTGCGCAATTAAAGTTCTACTCTATATTGGTCGGTAGAGTTTTATGACCACTGTTGATGCAGGCGAGAGTCTCACAGCCATAAAACTTCGAAGTTTTATATTTAAGGGGAATGGGAACACCTTCAGGGGAGGCAACTCCTGCAAAAGTGTTTTGTCTCCCATGCCAATAGGGGTCAACTCTTAAAGGAAAGAAATTGCTCCTTAGGAGCAAATTCTTTCCTTGAAGAGTAGACCCCTTTTTAGGTCACCGTCACGTAGTGAAGAGGTGAGCTTTTGGGATCACTTTTTGTCCGTCAAGCGTTCGTCCAAGCGTGCGTAAACAATTTCTTCAAACAACATCTCCTCCTAAACCACTGATCGGATTTTGACCAAACTTCACAGGAATGATCCTTAGGTGGTCCCCTTTCAAAATTGTTCAAATGGTTCCGGTCCTTTGCACATCTAGGTCACAGGAGCCAAAAATAGATTTTTTTCACTGAAAACTTAAACAATCTTCTTCTCTGAAATCACAAGGCCCAGGTCTTTGATATTTGGTATGAAGCTTCATCTAGTAGACCCCTACCAAGATTGTTAAAATTATAGTGCTGGGGGAAAAAAAAACCACCCCGCGGCCCTTTGGTTTTATATAGGCTTATATGGAAAATCTTTAAAAATCTTCCTCTCTGAAACCGCAAGGCCCAGAAATTTGATATTTGGTATGAAGCTTCATCAAATGGACCTCTACCAAGATTATTCCAATTATAGCCCTTGGGCCAAAAATGCCCCTGCTCTGGGGCCCTTTGGTTTTACATAGACTTATATAGGGAAAATCTTTAAAAAAAACTTCTTCTCTGAAACCACAAGGCCTAGGTCTTTGATATTTGGTATGAAGCTACATCTAAAGGATCCCTACCAAGATGATTCAAATTTTAGTGCTGGGGCCAAAAATGCCCCCGCCCGGGGGCCCTTTGGTTTTACATAGGCTTATATAGGGATAATGTTTAAAAATCTTATCTGAAACCACAAGCCCCAGCACTTTGATATTTGGTATGAAGCTTCATCTAATGGACCTCTACCAAGATTGTTCAAATTATAGCCCTGGGGCCAAAAATGCCCCAGCTCCGGGGCCCTTTGGTTTTACAAAGACCTATATATGGAAAATCTTTAAAAATCTTCTCTGAAACCACAAGGCCTAGGTCTTTGATATTTGGAGTGAAATTTTATCTAGTGGACCTCTATCAAGATTGTTCAAATTATAGCCCTGAAACCAAAAATGACCTCGCTCTGGGGCCCTTTGGTTTTACATAGACTTATATAAGGAAAATCCTAAAAAATCTTCTTCTCTGAAACCAAAAGGCCTAGGTCTTTGATATTTGGTGTGAAATTTCATCTAGTGGACCTCTATCAAGATTGTTCAAATTATAGCCCTGAAACCAAAAATGACCTCCCTCTGGGGCCCTTTGGTTTTACATAGACTTATGTAAGAAAACTTTTAAAAAATCTTCTTCTCTGAAACCAAAAGGCCTAGGTCTTTGATATTTGGTGTGAAATTTCATCTAGTGGACCTCTATCAAGATTAATTTGTGCAAATTATAGCCCTGGGACCAAAACTGTCGCCGCCCGAGACCTTTTGGTTTTACATAGACTTATAAAGGGAAATCTTTAAAAATCTTCTTCTCTGAAACTGCAAGGCCCAGGTCTTTGATATTTGGTATGGAGTTTCATCTAGTGGACCTCTACCAAGATTGTTCAAATTATAGCCCTAGGGCCACAAATGCCCCCAACCCGGGCCCTTTGGTTTTACATAGACTTATATAGCCCTGGGGCCATTTGGTTTTGCATAGGCTTATGTAGGGAATATCTTTAAAAAAAATCTTCTTCTCTAAAACCGCAGGGCCCAGGTCTTTGATATTTGGTGTGTAGCTTCAACTAGTGGACCTTTGCCAAGATTTTTCAAATTTGTTTATGTTTGGTATGAAGCTTCACCTTTAAAACCTCCCTCAACATTATGCACATTAAAGCCCTGGGGCCAATAATGAGCCTCCCTGGGGCCCACTTGTTACACTGGATCAGGTGAGCGATCCAGGGCCATCATTGCCCTCTTGTTTAGTTGGACTGAGCCTCTTGTAAAGCGTACAGGAAGTCCTGAAAGTTGTCTCCCTTTGAAAAATGGCATAAAAATCTGCCAGGTGTTCCCATTCCCCTTAAGAAATAGCTCAGCTCTGGCAGTGATTTGCTGTCAGAGTAATAAATCACAGTTTGGAGGTCATCTGTAAAGTAGATCAAATCACAAGCACAGAGCATGAGTGATTTGTCTACTTATAACTGACCAGCAGACTGTGATTTATTTCTCAAGAATTCACACACTGGAGCTGATGAGTTTCAATTCTTACACTTTGAAAACCGATAAAAATTTTGTTTTGTTTCAAATTCTACAAACCTTTTGCCACTGTTAGAAGTAATTTCGCTCAAACTATTGACTGTAAAACACAAATTTTTAAGTTCTTTTGTAGCTTCTTTGATTACTCAACAAGGGCTTGAGATGTCATGTCGTCTCAGTGTCGGGTAAAAGTCCCACAAAATTGGAAGCAACATCTCCAAAATGACCTTTACAGTGTTGATGGGGACATTAAACCTCAAATCAAACAAACAAACATGTGTCTAACATAAAAAAGTTTGGATGTCAAGAAGATTAAAATCGTAGCAGGTGAACATATAAATGCACCAGTCATTATGATAACACGACCGTGCGACATAGTTTTTTTTTCTCACATCTCCAAAACGGCTACTTTATGATGAAAATCCGAGATATGTTTCTTGTAAATGCTCAAAACACAGGTTGTGGATGCTTGTGAGAACCGCCTCGACAACGAGTACCAACAACCTATGTCTTTGTGTAGAAATAAGAAAATGTATACCCCCGTAAACCCCAGTTTTCACTTTATGAAGTGGGGTTTAGGGGGTCTTCATTTCACAGACTTGTTCACCTGATGTTTGCATACGTAACCAGGTATTCTTATAAAAAGAGTAAATACCCATGATAGGGTATCCCGTACAGAGTGGGTTAAAAGGGGTGGGAACAGGCAAACTATCCTTGCCTGTGAGTGATTGTGAACAGTTACTCCACAACCTTGTTATTACACAGTTCATTATAACACAGTATGGATATAACACGGTTTCAAGAAGGATCCCAAAAATGTATAGATTATATAGAAAGATGACCATTTATGGTCATTATGCCCCCAACTTCGAAGAAGTTGTGGGGGCATATTGGTTTTGCCCTGTTCGTCCGTCCGTCCTTCCGTCCTTACGTCCGTCCCACTTTTTACTGCATAGCATAACTTTAGAACCATGGGTGCTAGGTTTTTGAAATTTCATATATGGATTCCTCATGAAAAAATAATTGACCCGTGTTTTTTTTCTCGTCAGGATTATGCCCCTTTTTTGAGTTATGCCCCTTTGCAAAAAATACTATGAAATCTTGTAAGCAAGATATCTCAAAAACTGTTTGAGCTATTGCCCTGAAACTTTACATGCTGGTTGGGGATGATGAGTAGATGAACTGATTAACTTTTGAAAAAAATCCGAAATTTTTTTCTTGAGTTATGGCCCTTTGAAATTTTTCGCGTTTTAAGTTTGTAAGCAAGATATCTAAAAAACTATTTGAGGTTTTTCCCCGAAACTTCACAGACTTGTCGGGGATGATGAGTAGATGAACTGATCAACTTTTGAAAAAAATCCGATTTTTTTTTCTTGAGTTATGGCCCTTAGATTTTTTTCGTGTTTTCAGCTTGTAAGCAAGATATCTCAATAATTGTTTGAGCGATTGCCCTGCAACTTTACAAGCTGGTTTGGGATGATGTGTAGATGAACTGATTAACTGTTGAAAAAAAATCCTATATTTTTTTCTTGAGTTATGGCCCTTTGAAATTTTTCGCGTTTTAAGTTTGTAAGCAAGATATCTCAAAAACTATATGAGGTTTTTCCCCAAAACTTCACAGACTGGTTGGGTATGATGAGTAGATGAACTGATTAACTTTTGAAAAAAATCCAATTTTTTTTTCTTGAGTTATGGCCCTTTGATTTTTTTCGTGTTTTCAGCTTGTAAGCAAGATATCTCAAAAATTGTTTGAGCTATTGCCCTGAAACTTTACAGGCTGGTTGGGGATGATGAGTAGATGAACTGATTAACTTTTGAAAAAAATCCGAAATTTTTTTCTTGAGTTATGGCCCTTTGAAATTTTTCGCGTTTTGGCGTCCTTCCGTCCTTACGTCCGTCCCACTTTTTACTGCATAGCATAACTTTAGAACCATGGGTGCTAGGTTTTTGAAATTTCATATATGGATTCCTCATGAAAAAATAATTGACCCGTGTTTTTTTTCTCGTCAGGATTATGCCCCTTTTTTGAGTTATGCCCCTTTGCAAAAAATACTATGAAATCTTGTAAGCAAGATATCTCAAAAACTGTTTGAGCTATTGCCCTGAAACTTTACATGCTGGTTGGGGATGATGAGTAGATGAACTGATTAACTTTTGAAAAAAATCCGAAATTTTTTTCTTGAGTTATGGCCCTTTGAAATTTTTCGCGTTTTAAGTTTGTAAGCAAGATATCTAAAAAAACTATTTGAGGTTTTTCCCCGAAACTTCACAGACTTGTCGGGGATGATGAGTAGATGAACTGATCAACTTTTGAAAAAAATCCGATTTTTTTTTCTTGAGTTATGGCCCTTAGATTTTTTTCGTGTTTTCAGCTTGTAAGCAAGATATCTCAATAATTGTTTGAGCGATTGCCCTGCAACTTTACAAGCTGGTTTGGGATGATGTGTAGATGAACTGATTAACTGTTGAAAAAAAATCCTATATTTTTTTCTTGAGTTATGGCCCTTCGAAATTTTTCGCGTTTTAAGTTTGTAAGCAAGATATCTCAAAAACTATATGAGGTTTTTCCCCAAAACTTCACAGACTGGTTGGGTATGATGAGTAGATGAACTGATTAACTTTTGAAAAAAATCCAATTTTTTTTTCTTGAGTTATGGCCCTTTGATTTTTTTCGTGTTTTCAGCTTGTAAGCAAGATATCTCAAAAATTGTTTGAGCTATTGCCCTGAAACTTTACAGGCTGGTTGGGGATGATGAGTAGATGAACTGATTAACTTTTGAAAAAAATCCGAAATTTTTTTCTTGAGTTATGGCCCTTTGAAATTTTTCGCGTTTTGGCATATTGGTTTTGCCCTGTTCGTCCGTCCGTCCTTCCGTCCTTACGTCCGTCCCACTTTTTACTGCATAGCATAACTTTAGAACCATGGGTGCTAGGTTTTTGAAATTTCATATATGGATTCCTCATGAAAAAATAATTGACCCGTGTTTTTTTTCTCGTCAGGATTATGCCCCTTTTTTGAGTTATGCCCCTTTGCAAAAAATACTATGAAATCTTGTAAGCAAGATATCTCAAAAACTGTTTGAGCTATTGCCCTGAAACTTTACATGCTGGTTGGGGATGATGAGTAGATGAACTGATTAACTTTTGAAAAAAATCCGAAATTTTTTTCTTGCGTTATGGCCCTTTGAAATTTTTCGCGTTTTAAGTTTGTAAGCAAGATATCTAAAAAACTATTTGAGGTTTTTCCCCGAAACTTCACAGACTTGTCGGGGATGATGAGTAGATGAACTGATCAACTTTTGAAAAAAATCCGATTTTTTTTCTTGAGTTATGGCCCTTAGATTTTTTTCGTGTTTTCAGCTTGTAAGCAAGATATCTCAATAATTGTTTGAGCGATTGCCCTGCAACTTTACAAGCTGGTTTGGGATGATGTGTAGATGAACTGATTAACTGTTGAAAAAAAATCCTATATTTTTTTCTTGAGTTATGGCCCTTTGAAATTTTTCGCGTTTTAAGTTTGTAAGCAAGATATCTCAAAAACTATATGAGGTTTTTCCCCAAAACTTCACAGACTGGTTGGGTATGATGAGTAGATGAACTGATTAACTTTTGAAAAAAATCCAATTTTTTTTTCTTGAGTTATGGCCCTTTGATTTTTTTCGTGTTTTCAGCTTGTAAGCAAG
Organism: Lucinisca nassula; assembly: GCA_963580285.1. NCBI lineage: Eukaryota > Metazoa > Mollusca > Bivalvia > Lucinida > Lucinidae > Lucinisca > Lucinisca nassula. Next base: position 37,175,440 of record OY757024.1, read on the forward strand.
ATATCTCAAAAATTGTTTGAGCTATTGCCCTGAAACTTTACAGGCTGGTTGGGGATGATGAGTAGATGAACTGATTAACTTTTGAAAAAAATCCGAAATTTTTTTCTTGAGTTATGGCCCTTTGAAATTTTTCGCGTTTTAAGTTTGTAAGCAAGATATCTAAAAAACTATTTTAGGTTTTTCCCCGAAACTTCACAGACTGGTCAGGGATGATGAGTAGATGATTAACTACAGCTTTTCTTGTGTAATTTCAGCATTACAGCCACATAAAAACAAGATATCTCAATTACTGTTAGGGACAAGCAGTGTTAGGGTCAAGCAGTTGGGGGCATTGTGTTTCATAAACACTGGCTCTAGTTTTTCTATATAATCTACACATTTTTGTTTGTATATAACACAGTTGTTTACGGCCCCCACCCATTGGGGCTTGAAGAAATGAATGGGCTGCATTTTTTTTTTCATGCAGAGCTGAATCCAACTGCACACAAGTACAGTGAAATTCTGCTATTAAGACTACTTTCTAGACTTCTAAAAGGTGGTCTTAATAGCGGGGTGGTCCTTATAATGGAATTGGTGAAAAAAATATGGTTAGTATGATGGAATTAAATTCTTTTTTTTTATGTGTATTGTGTCCATTTTATTGCTATTTGGTAAATCTGTTCTGTCCTTTTCCTTATTACATGTAATTATGGTCAGCATGACACCAATGAAAATCACATTTCTGATTTCAATTGTTCCAAAATAATCTTCTTAATATCTGAAGAAAACGGAGCTGCACTTTACAAAAATTATTAAAACTATTTATTCATTTAGGCTTGATAGTGATACTCATAATAAATTTTGTCAAAACAAAACACAAATTAGTACAGGTAAACTGCTGTTATTCACACCTTTAGGGATATGTGTGAAGTACTGCGAACATTACAAAGACCTGTTGCAATTGTGAAGAATACAGGGAAATTTTATACCTGACATACAAATTAACTTGACATGACCAAACAGTGGTCTCAATAGCGAACAGTAATGGCAGATTTGGTCTTTTGAAAATGGTCTTAATACTGAATAGCGGGGTGGTCTCTTTATCGGAATAAATAGCAATTAATTATATAGGAAATTATTTGGGTCTGGCAAAAACCGGTCTTAATAGCGGAGTGGTCCTAATATAGGGGTGGTCTTTAAACGGAATTCTACTGTACTGGTAAATCGCTTAGAGGATCTAAGCCTGCCCAGGCGAAGCGGTGCGAGTCGGACCGTCCATGCTTATAAACTTGATTGGTTTCATTGGGTGGCAGGGCTTGACATGTCATTTCATCTCAATGTCCAGTAAAAGTCCCACAAAATTGGAAGCAACGTCTCCTAAGTGACCTTTACAGTGTTGACGGTGATGTTAAACCTCAAATCAAACAAACACAGTTGTTTAACTAACATGGATTAACACAGTTGTTTAAAAGAAGCCTTTGTGGTGCAGTGGTTACAATACTCGCCTTGTAAACCAGGGATCATAGGATCGATCCCGGGCTTCCCCAGACTTTCGGATGAGTCTTTAAACCGAGGTCCCGTCTCCGTATGACCTTAGCTGTTGGTGGGACGTAAAACTAAAACTCACACTCAATCACAGTTGTTTAACTAACATGGATTAACACAGTTGTTTAACTAACACAGTTTCTGCTTTGGACCCCAACAACAGTGTCATGAGGAGGTTGGGGTGTATTGGTGTTTTTTAAAATATTACACTTGAGTGTTCTTATAAACCCTATTGGTTTCATTGGGCGGCAGGGCTTGAGATGTCATTTCATCCCAATGTTGGGTAAAAGTCCCACAAAATTGGAAGCAACGTCTCCAAAATGACCTTTACAGTGTTGACGGGGACGTTAAACCTCAAATCAAACAAAAAACAAACACAGTTGTTTAACTAACATGGATTAACACAGTTGTTTAATGACACGGTTGGGATGTATTGGGTGTTTTTAAAATATTATTTTAAAATACTTTAGTGTTAATTATGCTTTTTTCTGATACAGGAATCTATGTATGTGCCAGACCCTGTGATCTCAATGTCAATCAAACCTGTCAGAAATGAACAGATTGAGAACTTCTCAAAAGGAATAGCAAGATTTACCAAAGAAGATCCGACATTCAGAATGTGGTGGGACGACGACAACAAGGAAACCATAGTGATGGGGATGGGCGAGTTACATCTAGATATTTATGCTCAGGTAACTGCAGTAAACCTTCATTTAAGGGGAATAGGAACACCTTCAGGGGAGGCAACTCCTGCAAAAGTATTTTTATCGCCCATGTCAATAGGGGTCAACTCTTAAAGGAAAGAATTTGCTCCTGAGGAGCAAATTCTTTCCTTTAAGAGTAGACCCCTTTTTCAGTGGGACAGGGCTTATAAACAAGCGAACAGGAAGTCCCAAAAGTTATCTCCCTTTGGAAAAATCTGTCAGGTGTTCCCATTCCCCTTAAGTTAACGATAAAACTCTCCCCGCCCATCGGGGCTTGAAGAAATAGATGGACTGCATGATGCTTCCTTGCAGAGCTGAAATCGTCCACACACTAGTACTGGTAAACTGCTTAGAGGATCTAAGCCTGTCCAGGAACCGCGGTGCGAGGCGGACCGTCCATGCTATAAACCCTATTGGTTTCATTGGGCGACAGGGCTTGTGATGTCGTTTCATCTCAAAGTCCCACAAAATTAGAAGCAACGTCTCCAAAATGACCTATACTGTGTTGACGGGGATGTTAAACCTCAAATCAAACAAATGATAAAACTCTTTTATTTTTTAAAACAATGTCAGTGGAACAAATCCTTGGCTTAGGATGATGGTGTTTATTTCAATATTCATGAATATGGGATTTTTTAAATTCTCCAAAAAAACTGATGTTGTGGAAATTTGTTAGAATCGCCTGTCCCCAACATATTTTTAGGTCACCGAGGTGAGCTTTTGGGATCACTTTTTTCCGTCGTCTGTGCGTGCATCCGTCCGTCCTTCCGTGTGTGGGTGCGTCCGTCGGTGAGTAAACTATTTCTTCAAATGACATCTCCTCCGAAACCACTGATCGGATTTTGATCAAACTTCACAGGCATGATCCTTAGGTGGTCCCCTTTCAAAGTTGTTCGAATGGTTTCGGTCTGTTGCACATCTAGGTCACAGATGGAACCGAAAACTTAAAAAATCTTCTTCTCTGAAACCACAAGGCCCAGGTCTTTGATATTTGGTATGAAGCTTCATATGGTTTAGTAATTTGCATTCAACCTTCATTTTTAGCTCGCCTGTACGAAGTACATGGAGAGCTATTGTTGTCACCTCGGATGGCGTGCGCGTTCGTGTGCGCGTGCGCATGCGCATGCGCATCACACTGTGTTAAAGTTTTTCAAATGCTTATATCTCAACAGTCACTCATCACAGAGCACTCATACTTGGCACTTTAGTACCTGGGAGGGACTTCTGATGTTCAAAGAGAACAGCCCCCGGGGGTCATGCCCCGGGGTGGGGCTTGGGGTCAAAATCTAGAACACCTATGTAATACTGTGTTAAAGTTTTTGAAATGCTTAATCTCAGCAGTCACTCATCACAAAGCATTCATATTTACAAATTGGACACCTGGGAGTGTCTTCTGAGATTCCAAGACAACACACCCCTGGGTTCATGCCTGGGAGTGGGGATGGGGGGGGGCTAGGGGTCAAAATCTAGGACTACTTTGTAATTTGTTGTATACCTTTCCCTTATGCTAACAAGTTATAGATAGAATTGGTTATACATCAGCCAACCAAGTGACATTGGTTCAAGTGTAAAAGGGTGAAGGTCATGGTGACCTATATTTCACGGTCCAGTGATTTTGCCTTTTATCTTGAAGACTATTTGTTGGAGAAATGTCATACCTGGGATATTAGTTCCATGTGACGCCATGATTGACCTCAAAATATATCTAGGTCACTGTGACCTATATTTCATGGTTCAGTGATTTTGACTATTATCTCGAATACTATTTGATGGAGAAATGTCATACCTGGATTATTAGTTCCATGTGACCCGATAATTGGCCGCAAAATATATCTAGGTCACTGTGACCTATATTTCATGGCTCAGTGATTTTGCCTATTATCTCGAATACTATTTGATGCAGAAATGTCATACCTCGATTATATGTTCCATGTGACCCGATAATTGACCCCAAAATATAATTAGGTCAGTGTGACCTATATTTCATGGTTCAGTGATTTTGTCTTTTATCTCGAATACTTTTTGATGGAGAAATGTCATACCTGGGTTATTAGTTCCATGTGACCCCATGATTGACCGCAAAATATAGCTTGGTCAGTGTGACCTATATTTCATGGTTCAATGATTTTGCCTATTATCTTGAATATTATTTGATGGAGAAATGTCATACCTAGGTTATTAGTCCCATGTGACCCTATGCTTGACCTCAAAATATGTTTAGGTCACTGTGACCTATATTTCATGGTTGGGTGATTTTGTCTATTATCTTGAATACTATTTGATGAAGAAATGTTACACCTGGATTATTTATTCAATGTGACCTAATTATTGACCACAAAATAAATCCAGGTCATTGTGACCTATATTTCATGGTTCAGTGATTTTTCCCTATTATCTTTATTACTATTTGATGCAGAAATGTCATACCTGGGTTGTTAGTTCCATGTGACCCCATGATTAAACTCAAAATATATCTAGGTCACTGTAACCTATATTTCATGGTTCAGTGATTTGCCTATTATCTTGAATACTTTTTCATGAAGAAACATCATGCCTGGATTATTTTTATCTATGTGACCCAATGGTTGACCTCAAAATTATATCTTGGTCAGTGTGACCTAAATTTCATGCTTCAGTGACTGCCAAATTGAATACTATTCTTTTTTTTTTTTTTTTTTTAGAAACTTCCGTCCTGAATTATAAGTTCCATGTGACCAGATGATTGACATAGAAATACATGTATATCTAGGTCAGTGTGACCTTTTTTCATGGTTCATTGATTTTGCCTTATAATTCATACGCATTGTGATTCTGAAATGTAATATCTGGCATATATGTTCCATGTGACCTGATCACTGACCTCAAAATGTAGCTAAGTGTGTGTGACCTATATTTCATGGTTCAGTAATTTTACCTTATATCTTGAAGGCGCGAAACAGGCGAGCTATGCTGTCTGGCGACAGCTCTTGTTGTTATTGTTGATGGCTGTAAATAAAAATGTAAGTTCAACTTTTATTATTATTTCCTGCTTTCGTAGCCCTGTAAAGCATAAAAGACGATGAGATTAACCTTCACGTACCTCATTTTCTTTAATGCTTTGGCAGTTATTACCGTTTCTTTATCATAGCGCCGAAATGAAGTTCGAATTATAGTCATTTGAATTGCATTGAATAAAAAAATCCGAACATATCCAAAAATTGCCGATTTCGATAATTCGAACTCTTGATAATTCGAAGGAATTCCTGCGGTCCCTTGCACTTCGAATTATCGAGGTTTGACTGTATTTGATGTGAAGCCGGGCGCCATTTGGTTTTACATAGGCCTATGCTCGGAATATCTTTAAAAAAATCTTCTTCACTGAAACCGCAAGGCCCAGGTCCTAGATATTACTGGACCTTTGCCAAGATTGTTCAATGTATAGCCTTTGTTGATATTTGGTATGAAGCTTCACCTTTTTAGACCTCCCTCAACATTATGCACATTATAGCCCTGGGGTCAATAATAGCCCTCCCCGGGGCCCACTTGATACTCTATGGATCAGGTGAGTGATCCAGGGCCATCATGGTCCTCTTGTTCTTGGAGTGGAGTGATACTCCAAGAAACTCATGTTGTGGGTATATGTTAGAATTGCCTTGATGAGGCAAGGTAGTGCTAATAAATGTACACATTATTTGTTACATGAAGTAATTAAAAGAGCCCTTTATTATGTTTTATGATAATCTTTATTGGGATTCTATACAATGTCAAGTTTTTTAATAATACAGTAAAAGCCAGCCTCAATAGCTCAGTCGGATGCCTGTGTTTGACTGGTGATCAGGAGGATGTGGGTTCGATACCTGCTGGGGTCGGCAACATTCTTTCGTGTAGATTGATCATGAAATCTTTTCTACGGTCATTCTCTCCCTTCCACTGTTTCAAGAAGGGCAGTTGTCAGTTTCTTGCGAAAGAATGTGCACTGTATTGGTTAACCGCTTACGTATAAGCCTGCCCAGGAAAAGTGTGGATATGTTAACTGACCGGCTCAAAAATGACCTAAATAGTGTTGACTGTGCTGTTAAACCCCAGTACAAACAAACAAACAATAATACAGCAAAATGTTATGGAACAAGCATTGGTTTTATAACAAGGGTCCCCTGTATACCATAGTGGCTGTGATTATAAGAATCTTATATGGGTGTGAGGGTTGGATGGAAAAATCCACCAAGGATCACTGTCCGGCATCACGAGGCTTGCCTCGTGATGCCGGACAGTGGTCCCGAGGGACAGATTTTTCCATCCGCCCCTCATGCCCATATAGGATTCTTTTTCTTGCATATCTTCCATTTCTTAGCGCAGATTTTTAATGCTGCAGTCACTTCTGTTACCGACGTCCGCCATATTGGGATGGCACTGCAGGAATGTTTAGTGATGTCATGTAACGTGCTGTGACGTCAACCTTAACTACGGCGCATATGAGGTTGTAATCAACCAGTGCATTTATTCGATTTTGGGTCGGAACACCAGGGTCAGAACATAAATTTCTATCCCAGGGTCAAATCACAGATTTCCTTGTCTGGTGTGCAAGAAAAAAGTTTCTGGTGTATACATTGCACCCCAGAACTACCGACATCCATGCCCCAATGAAATTTTGTGAATCGCAGAATTTTCATATAATTATATAAGATAAAAAAAAAATTGATGTGCAAAGACTCCTGCCCCAGCAGGTATTGAACCCATGACCTTCAGATCACAGGTCAGATACAGATCTGACTGCGCTACTGGGGCCAGCAGAAAGATAGATACAAAAAAGAAAGTTGTTAACATTCATTTTATTTCTAAGAAAAATGACATTTAAACATGAAATACAGTTGAACTTCGATGGCTCGAACACCGATGGCTCGTTTACCATGGCTGAGCCGAACTTATTCTTGAGCCCCTGGGGAAATCCTCTACATTAGAAAAAGTGGGGGATAATTTAGGAGATTTTAGTCTTTTATCTTGCAAATGTATATATTTTCATTATAGAACACCGAAAAGATGTCCAAAAGTATTTCATTATGCCTCCTAACAGTAACCCTCACTGGCTCGAACTGCCCCTGTCTCGAACAGATTTTCGAGGGCCAAAATATGTTCGAGCCATTGAAGTTCCACTGTATTTGTTACAGAGACTTGAGAGAGAGTTCAACGCCAAGGTGATTCTAGGAAAACCAAAGGTGTCATTCAGAGAAACTCTTATAGAACCATACCAGTAAGTATATTAATGAAAATCCTTGCATATGTAATGCATCGTTTGATCGGATGATGTCAAAAATTTGCAACAGTATATTTTGCGATATACTGTCGGAAACCCAACTTCATCACATAACGTCACTTTTCATTGGCTGTCTTTGGTTTTATGCAACTCACAGTGCTGTTGCCGCCTTGTGCAAAATAATACAATTTTTAACTTAACAAACGAATAAGTGCATTAGAAATTAAATGCCACTTCTGGAGGGAAGAAAGATGCTCTTCTAGCAGACTGGTGTGTTATCGAAATGTTTATCCATTCACCCCAGTTGTTCAAAGCATCGTTTGATATTCAAAGCATCGTTAGCTTAAGGAGCTTGTTAGTGGCCAGAACAATAGATAAAGTAAGCACAAAATATCTCCAAACTTGGTGTGCTTGTTTACAAAATCACTTATTAAGCTGTTTCTTACCTGGCTTTTTGTTGCTTGTGTCTGGACTTACACTTATGTGAAGTGAGTTGATATAAATTCGTCAGAATTGCATACTGGGAAAAGTCTATCATACCATGGTATACGTGTTCTTATGTAAATTCCTTAAAAGGTGTTTGCCTGACCAGGAAAATGGGAGCAAATTGGACCTCTCTTTAAACCCTAGTGTTTTTTGGGGGACAGTAGGGCTTGAGATGTCATTTCATCTCTTTCTCGGGTAAAAGTCGCACAAAATCGGAAGCAACCTCTCCAAAATGACCTAAATAGTGTTGACAGGGACATAAAACCTCAACACAAACAAACAAACAAAAACATGTTCTTATATTGGCAGTTCTGTTTTTGATTGTACTGGTAGACATTATTAATTTACTCAAAAATAAAATGACAGATGTGAGTTAAAGCAATGCATGCTGTTCTCATTAACCTCTTAATGTGAATGGGAACACCTGGCAGATTTTTTCACCATTTTTCAAAGGGAGACAACTTTCGGGACTTCCTGTTCGCTTTTCTATAAGCCCTGTCCCACTGAAAAAGGGGTCTACTCTTAAAGGAAAGAATTTGCTCCTCAGCAGCAAATTCTTTCCTTTGAGAGTTGACCCCTATTGGCATGTCAGATTAAAATACTTTTGACGGAGTTGCCTCCCCTGAAGGTGTTCCCATTCCCCTTAATACCCTATTGACCCTAAATATTCAGACACCTCATCTGCTTACCATATTTGATCTAAAAATTGACCAAGTACAGTTTGCTAATTTACTACCCAATGTTGTGTTTAAAAATAGCTGGATGAGTGGCAATTGGTGTAGACCCTGATAAGATGCCCCATTCTGCAGCATCCATCTGGATTTGCCCTGTTTACTCAGGCCTGTATGTCCGAATACATATGGTGTATACAGTAAACTTCGTATATTAAGACCACCTTTGGGACTGTTCAAAAGTGGTCTTAAAGACCACTTTTGAACAGTCCCAAAGGTGGTCCCTGACCAGAGGACATTATGTGCCGAAAACACGGAGTAGGAGTAACTGCACCCTTCTTAATAAGCTTTTTAAAGCAGAATTAGTCTAAATTTTAGGTGGTCTTAACAGGGAAATTTCACTGTACCATACTAGGTCTATGTCTAGTAAAACTCTAGTATACTGAGGTTAACCTACATTACTCAAGCCTAAAGGAGACAAACAAATCAAAAGTTGTCCAAATGATGAGATTTTATGATGTCATTTTCATTCAGAGTTAACCCATTGTATACTGGTGGACTCTTCCACTGCTCTATGTTGGACAAGTCCATTTGTCATATAGGGGGATTCAGGCCTATGTTTCTTTTTTATTCTATTTTTGACAAAAACTTCTGTTAGCAAATAGTGCAGGCCCTGATCAGACGCCACGTTCTGCGGTGTCTGATCTGACTGTTTGCCAAGGTACCCCTTTATGGTTTTCCCACATGCAATGAGTTAACCCAAGATGACATGAAACCCCAAAACAGGAGTTTGGCAAACAGTGCAGGCCCAGATCAGCCGCCTCAAAATGCTAATGTTAATCACGGAGCCTGGTCAGGTGGTCAAATAGGGATATTCTTTTGATTTTCTTTAAAATAAAGTAGACTGTTGGCAAAGATAGGGGTTGTCGTGTTCAATGGGATAAGAGTTAATCCATTGCATATGGGAACCCCTATAGGGGTACCTTGCAAACAGTGCAGGCCCAGGCGTCTGATCAGGGCCTGCACTATTTGCTAACAGAATTTTCCGTCAAAAATGGAATTAGAACGAAAGAATAGGCCTGCCACCCCTTATATGACAAATGGACTTGTCCAATGTATAGCAATGGAAGAGTCCACCAGCATACAATGGGTTAATACACAAAAACAAATAAATTATAAATGCAGGACAAATACAATAAAAATAAAAAAAATTTTCCAGATTTGACTATCAACACAAGCGACAATCTGGAGGCAGAGGAGAGTATGGACGAGTTATAGGAATATTAGAGGTAAATGACAGAAAGCACTGCTCATCCGAAGTATTCAGACACATCAACTCCTTACTGTGCTGGTTCTAAAATTTGAACAAGTACAATTTAGTACATGATTTGTCTAAGAGTAGCTGGGTGAGTGACCAGGGCTCCAGAAAACAGAAAATTTGCCGGTTCAGACCGATTTATGACATTGAAACTGATTTATTAAAAAAGTTCTCTGAAAAATCGGTCCGAAAAACTTTTCAGTATGCCAAAATTTTCCAGATTTTATCAATTAAATCGCAGTAAAAACAGACAAATACCTGGTTAAGTGGCAGACTGGGTTTTTTTTTGTCCTAGTTATATAATCCAATTATCTCGAGCGTCGGGGCTGTAGTGATACATTTACAAGATCTCACCAGTTTTGTAGCCTCTCGCGAGATTAAGGCTTATAATTAGACAGTCATTCAGCCAAAAAGTGACTGACATGCATGTAGACAGCTAAAATTTGGGCCAAAACAGTGGTTTGTTCACACGTTTGTATGTGGTGATTAACTAATCGTAAACATAGAACCAGTATTTAAATATAGAACTGGAGTCTTACAAGGCAACATTTTCAGACCAAAGCCATTACATGCTTAGCCTTCGAGAATTTCTTTTTGTAATTTTTAAAGGACTCAAAATGATTTTTATGAATGAAATATGCCAAGGATTAATGACAAAAGAACACGTGTTCATTATTTCTTGAATGAATTAATAAATTGTACATCGCATAAGCTGAAACCGGATAACGTCATTTTCCTGTAGCCGTTTATCTTCTTGCAGTGAAGCGAGTTATTCATAATTAACAGTTAAATAAAACTATGTACCATGACGGCTAGTGTTCATGTCACGTGTGGCATTAATAGTCAATAAGGGTGGCATCTGTCATAATTACAAACACAACTAATGACCAATCAAGGCTCGAATCCAAATCCACAGATATATCGGGCGTGGTCTTAAGCTGTCAGCGTTAATCGGCTGTTAAATCATCACTTGTCGGCAATATAGTTTATTAACTTAAGATTACATTTATCGCAACTGTTAAAGATGAATGTCTTATGATGTATCTTTCAAGTTGAAAGGTGCTGAGTTCGCAGAAAAGAAGTCAAATTGCACAGTTAATGAGATCACAACGGTTGTGGCGAGCCTGCTGCAAGTAGACATGCAGAAAAAAAAGTTACTCTCGTGTTCCGGTTCAATATGGTGCGTCATTAGTGACCAAGTCCTTTCAATGCATATGCACAATCTTGCCAGAGCCTTTGCTGCACGAAAACATGCGAAAAAAAAAAAAACATAGTTTCCTGAAAAAAAAACTCTAGGCCTTTTTGTCAAGTGCCGGTAAATGTATTTATCGATAGTCTTGGCCGTTATTGTTCCTCATTGTTGACAGCTGCATTTTACAGTGTGTTAGAGTTGTCTCTCTTACTGAAAACTTAAAAAATCTTCTTCTCTGAAACAGCATGGTCCAGGTCTTTGATATTTGGTATGAAGCTTCATCTAGTTGACCTCTACCAAGATTGTTCAAATTATAGCCCTGGGGCCAAAAATGCCCCGTGCCAGGGCCCACCAGTTTTACATAGACTTATATAGGGAACACCTTGTTCATAAATTAGTCCTGGGGTGTATATAGGAAAAAACCTTTAAAATTAAAAATCTTCTTGTCTGAAACCAGAAGGCCCAGGTCTTTGATATTTGGCTTGAAGCTTCATCTAGTGGACCTCTACTAAGATTGTCAAATTATAGCCCTGGGGCCAAAATGCCCCCACACCGGGTCCCACCAGTTTTACATAAACTTATATAGGGAAAACCTTTAAAAATCTTCTTGTCTGAAACCAGAAGGCCCAGGTCTTTGATATTTGGCGTGGAGCTTCATCTAGTGGACCTCTACTAAGATTGTTCAAATTATAGCCCTGGGGCCATAAATGCCCCCGCACTGGGGGCCCACCAGTTTTACATAGACTTATATAGGGCCCACCAGTTTTACATAGACTTATATAGGGAAAACCTTTAAAAATCATCTTGTCTGAAACCAGAAGGCCCAGGTCTTTGATATTTGGGGTGGAGCTTCATCTAGTTGACCTCTACTAAGATTGTTCAAATAATAGCCCTGACACCGAAAAATGCCCCTGTGCCAGGGCCCACTGGTTTTACATAGGCTTATATAGGGAAAACCTTTAAAAAATCTTCTTGTCTGAAACCAGAAGGCCCAGGTCTTTGATATTTGGTATGAAGCTTCATCTAGTGGACTGCTGCCAAGTTTGTTCAAATTATAGCCCTTGGGCCAAGAATGTGCTAGGGACACTGATACTCAGGTGAGCGATTCAGGGCCCTGTGGACCCTCTTGTTCTTAATTTGTAGGCTTTATTTTCAAACAGAACAAAAAATAAATCACAAATGAAAACATACTACAAAAACATGCAAAAACAAAACATACAAAAAACATGTTACAAATCAGCTGGAAATAAATAACAAAAGGTAATGATGAAGACGTCATGCATTGATGATGATGTCATCGGTTAGCTGGCCCATGGGTGGACATCAGGGGAGCTATCATGAAATCGTGTCAACGTAATTTTGCTCCCATGACACATCGGGAAACTCTCGCGATAGTTCCAAGGACCTTGAAATTGTAAACAAAGGTAGGTACCCTTATGAGTTTTGATTTATTTAGGATGCTCACTTGTACAACAAATACTCACTTGTACAACAAAACATACAGAGAAATAAAATAAAATTATTTATTCACATTTTCTGATGCAAAATATATAGTTTAATAAAATATTATTTCAATAAAGCTGTCTTGTTAACTTGTTTTACACAGTCTTGTTTTTATCTGGCAGTATTTGGACACCGAGTAGATTCAGATCGAAGAGGGGGGGACGCAGTGACAATGTATGACCCAGCTTGCACGCACGAGGACTGAATTATTAAAATAGTTGCACTCAAAATATTGTGAATTCCAATTTTGTCATTTTGAGTATTCCAAAAATGTGCACACTCCAGATGTGTGCTCCAAAATTTTGTAAAATTCCAGAAATTGCGCACCTCCTATAGAACGCTCCAAATTTTTTATAAAAAGTAGAAGTAAAACAAAGATCAGGAATTGATACAATTAACTTACTCCACCCATAAAAGACACCAAAGGGAAAGAAAAACAAACATTAAGCGACCAGACAATAATGGAAACCTAAACAAAGGAAGGCCATAAGGACAGTTACTTTCCCACAAAATGGCCATATGGCCATCCAAAATTAAAAGACACAAGTGATACACACAGTAAGTAACAAACAACAACATAAATAAATCGCCACAGAAGAGCCGCCTTGGAACGGTCAGTGGAAGATTTCCACTGGGGGGCTTAAATCGATTTTACGTGGCCACAATCCTCGCCCTTACTTCCGTCGCGATTTAGACAAATAATTTGTTCAGTCCGCATGAAGGCCTCCTAACTCATCAGTGCAACATCTCCGTGAACACAAAAATCAAAGAACCACAGAGGTGAGACAACGGTGAGGACTCGACAGCAAGAAACCACTGAAATGCTGGAGCAAAAGAAAACCAACAGTTAGACCCCGATGGGCCCAACAGAGTATTCCAAATATTGCGTACATCCTGTTTGTACGCTCCACAATTTTTTTTTTAACATTCTAAATATTGCGCACATCCTATTTGTACGCTCCAAATTTTGTAACACTCCAGAAATTGCGCACCTCCTATAGTACGCTCCAAATTTTTTTAAAACAGAGTATTCCAAATATTGCGTACATCCTGTTTGTACGCTCCACAATTTTTAGCATTCTAAATATTGCGCACATCCTGTTTGTACGCTCCAAATTTTTTAACACTCCAAATACTGCGCACATCCTATTTGTACGCACCACTGTATCCCAAACATTATGCACAGACTATTGTGCACTCCAACTAATCCTGACATTGTGCACTTCGTATAAAATGTGCACACCAAAATGCACTCCATGACACGCATTCCACAACACTTTCCGCATTGTGCAAAGCGCATCATGTAATCCATCCCATATTATATATCCAAACAGCCCCGGCTGCGCGTTCAAACCCGACCTATGACTTGCAATTTAGAAATATTTTAGTATGACCCAGGTGGAAACATACCCTCAGGCTATGGCTAACCATTTCCATGAGGGAGAAGCCACCCAGTTCAAATAGAAAAGTTATTTAGAAATATTTTAGTATGACCCAGGTGGAAACATACCCTCAGGCTATGGCTAACCATTTCCATGAGGGAGAAGCCACCCAGTTCAAATAGAAAAGTTCTGAAATGAACAAACTTCAGCTTTGCTCCCAGCAACCAGTATTTGGAATCTAGGCTCAAGGCGTAAAGTTTCATTAGAATCTAACAGCTATCTAAGCAAAGCGTCCCGCCCATCAAATGCTGAATTCCGCCCCACTCGAGTTTATCAGTAGCATGTCTCGGTGAAGAAGTGCAAGGCAAGAGTTGTAAAGTTGACACAACTGTCCCCAGCGCCCCTTTGGACAGCAGTCTTTAGTTTCCTCCATTTCTACTGTTTGCATCAGGATCAAATGATGAACAATCCAGTTAAAAACCTGAAATCAAAAGAACTTTCGGCAGTATAATGTAAAAACTTCCTGGACTGCCAACAAGACCACAATGACAGCGGTGGGTGGGTGGGTTTTTTGATTCTCCTTTAAAAATGGCGACTTCCTTTTGCAGGATTTGGAAGCGGAAAAGGAAGGTTTCCCTGAGCCTGCGCAAGACGTTAAATCACCGTCCAGTTCTACAAGACGCCTGACTACTGAACAACATACAAGGTGCAAGCGCTCAGTGACCTGGACCAACTGTCATGGCCGATACGAGATGGAAAATACGATCAGACTTTGTTTAAACCTAATTATAAGCGAACTACCACCCTGGAGCTGCAATTGTGACCCATAATGACAGTCCATCCAATTCATTCGCACCAAATAAATGGGATTATCATTTAGTTGATAATCCCTATTATTTAGGATGCTCACTTGTACAACATACTCACTTGTACAACAAAACATACAGAGAAATAAAATAAAATTATTTATTCACATTTTCTGATGCAAAATATATAGTTTAATAAAATATTATTTCAATAAAGCTGTCTTGTTAACTTGTTTTACACAGTCTTGTTTTTATCTGGCAGTATTTGGACACCGAGTAGATTCAGATCGAAGAGGGGGGACGCAGTGACAATGTATGACCCAGCTTGCACGCACGAGGACTGAATTATTAAAATAGTTGCACTCAAAATATTGTGAATTCCAATTTTGTCATTTTGAGTATTCCAAAAATGTGCACACTCCAAATGTGTGCTCCAAAATTTTGTAAAATTCCAGAAATTGCGCACCTCCTATAGTACGCTCCAAATTTTTTATAAAAACAGAGTATTCCAAATATTGCGTACATCCTGTTTGTACGCTCCACAATTTTTTTTTTAGCATTCTAAATATTGCGCACATCCTATTTGTACGCTCCAAATTTTGTAACACTCCAGAAATTGCGCACCTCCTATAGTACGCTCCAAATTTTTTTAAAACAGAGTATTCCAAATATTGCGTACATCCTGTTTGTACGCTCCACAATTTTTAGCATTCTAAATATTGCGCACATCCTGTTTGTACGCTTCAAATTTTTTAACACTCCAAATACTGCGCACATCCTATTTGTACGCACCACTGTATCCCAAACATTATGCACAGACTATTGTGCACTCCAACTAATCCTGACATTGTGCACTTCGTATAAAATGTGCACACCAAAATGCACTCCATGACACACATTCCACAACACCTTCCGCATTGTGCAAAGCGTATCATGTAATCCATCCCATATTATATATCCAAACAGCCCCGGCTGCGCGTTCAAACCTGACCTATGACTTGTAATTTAGAAATATTTTAGTATGACCCAGGTGGAAACATACCCTCAGGCTATGGCTAACCATTTCCATGAGGGAGAAGCCACCCAGTTCAAATAGAAAAGTTATTTAGAAATATTTTAGTATGACCCAGGTGGAAACATACCCTCAGGCTATGGCTAACCATTTCCATGAGGGAGAAGCCACCCAGTTCAAATAGAAAAGTTCTGAAATGAACAAACTTCAGCTTTGCTCCCAGCAACCAGTATTTGGAATCTAGGCTCAAGGCGTAAAGTTTCATTAGAATCTAACAGCTATCTAAGCAAAGCGTCCCCCCCATCGAATGCTGAATTCCGCCACAGCAAATTTATGATGCCCTACATAAATTTGTCCCCCAATTCAGCAAGTCCACATGATATATAGATAGCCTTACAAGGCTGATCTTGTTAGTCTTACTATTAGGATTATACATTTGGGTAGAAGGGTCTGTGACAAATAGATTGATTGCTTCCTCAAATGTATTCAAAAATATGGCATTGCCCACTGCAGTGAGATGAACCCCATCAGTCTTAAATAGCCCGGTTGTACTGAAATCGAGCTCATGCTGGATGACTTTGCCTCCTACATTAAAAGCAGCTTGTCTGCCCAAATGGTTGATACGCCGCCTTTTTTGACCAACTTTTTAAGCCTTTCAGGAGTGTTGTCCGTTCCCCGCCATGATTGACGAGGGAGAATATCTGACCATACAAGTTGGGCTTCGGGATAAACTGAAGCCATGTATGAAAATTGTCTTTTAAAAGTCTTAAGAAGTTTGCTTTGGGACCACTCAACAAGGTCGTTGCCCCCTAGGTGAATAAGTATCATCGCTGGGGTTGAATGAAACAGCATCATGCGTTGAAACACTGTGTCGAAGTGGTCCCAATGCATCCCTCCTTTACCCTGATAAAGGATTCGGCTAACAATCCCTGCATTAGCTGGAGGTCTGAGACCTGGCACACTGTCTTCAAGGTGTGAAACTAGGGAATCACCGATAAGCCATATATCTGTAATGGACAATTTAAAGACGTATGTACTGTGCTACAGCCCCAGTCTTCCATCGACCAAGTAATTTTATGGCTTCACTAGAATACCCTTTAGCTGCCAAATCAGTAGCCCTACCAATTCTAAAGGAATGTGTTGCATAAAGTCGTATAGGAAGTCCTAGCTTTTTGACTGCTTTCACCAAAAAACCACTGAACTGACTGCGCTTTAATGGATGGCCATTCTGGTGGCAAAAGAAGTATAGACTACCTTCAGGCCTACACCTCATATACTGTTTGGCAGCAGTAACGCAACATATTGCTGCATTGACTGCAAGTGGGATGCGTAATATTGTTGGGTGGCCAGATTGATTAGTTTTTGAAACCCTAATAGAAATGAACAACACGTTTGCTCCTTCCCCGAGCCACACATCTGTCTTTAATAAAGGCCTGTTAGCCTGCAGTGGATTAGTGAATACAATCTCACCAACCCTCAACAGGCCATAGTAAGCTATAGCAAAGGCCGTTTTAAAAAGAATACATTCATAATTTGAAAAGCAAATTTCCGGCAGCACAGAACATATTCTAGCCAAGATGAGCTCTGTTATTGGCGCTCTAACATCATAACTTGGCCGAATGCGCCTACAACCCTCCATTAGTTTTTTAACCACAAAAGCGGTTGTAGGGTCATGCATATCATAAATTTTATGGTGAAAACTTATGGCTGACAAGTAAGTAGTAATAGTTGATGAAGCATACCCCAACTCAAAACAATATGTGATAAAAAGAGACAGATGTGCAACTGGAGCCGGCCATATTATGATCAAATTATAGTGATTTCTAAAGGTGTTAAAAACTTGCAAAGCATTTGTATAAACAGAATGGGATTTGCTAGACATACTGGCTGCCAACAATTTCTGAGAACTTAACAGAAGATGTTCCAAAGGTGGTCGGGAACTGGTGTTGGTGACAGGTCTGCATCTGGTGCGAGCTTGCGGAATCTCTGTAATTGAAAACGACTTAATGCATCGCAGATGTTATTCCGGAAGCCGTCAATATGTTGAGCCTTGGCAACTACGTTCAACCGTAAGCACAGTAATGTGAAAGCCCTAAGAATAGTCATGACTATGTCCGATTTTGATGTCATATGATTAACAATGTGTACCACTGCCATATTGTCAACCCGAAAGACTATTTTCTTGTTGCGAAGCTTATCACCCCATATGTGCAAAGAAACAAGGAGCGGAAAACGCTCAAGAACTGTTATATCTGATGTAATGCCGCCCTCAATCCATGCCCGAGGCCAGGAGCCCTGAGCCCATTTTCCTGCAAAGTAGGCACCAAATCCCAGATCAGACCCCCCTGCACTGTCGGTGTAGAGCTGTAAATCCTCATTTGACACCCAGAACCGATCATGAAAGACGGAAATACCATTAAAATTTTTAAAAAACTGTACCCAAAGTTCTAGGTCCTTCTTCATATCTACTGTGATGCGAAGGTGATGGTGTTGCTTTGTCAAACCGCATGTAGCATTTATAAGGCGTCTACAAAATGGCCTCCCTGGCACCACTGCCCTACATGCGAAATTAAGGGAACCAATCAATGACTGTAATTGTTTCAGCTTGCACTTTTTACGCGGCAAAATCTCCTCAATCTTTGAAATGATTTCATGAATTTTGGTCACCGGAATCCGAATGACCATTTCTTCAGTATCAATTTCAAGGCCAAGAAAACAGGTCTTGGTTTTAGGACCTTCTGTTTTCTCAGAAGCTAATGGCACTCCCAACAAAGTCATCTTATCTGTAAAAACAGACATGATATGTGAACAATGATTAGTTCCCTTTCTTCCGCCAAACAAGAAGTCGTCAAGATAATGCAAGAGTCGTCCTACAGAAGCTTGCCTAGCCACACAGAATTCTAAAAAGGTAGAGAAAGTCTCAAAGGTCTGGCATGCTATGCTGCACCCAAATGGCATTGCCTTATCAAAATAAAACTTCCCATCAAACTTGAATCCAAGCTGATCAAAGTCTAAAGGAGAGACCGGTAGTAGCCTAAATGCTGATTTTATATCAGATTTTCCCAAAAGACAACCACGGCCTAAATCTTGTACCATGTGTACAGCCTCGTCGAAACTTGTATACTGCACAGAGCACAGCTCAGGATCTATATAATCATTAACTGAGTCTCCGCTTTGGTATGACAGGTGATGTATAAGGCGAAATTGACCTGGGTCGTGTTTCGGTACAAGGCCTAATGGCGATACACGCAGAGTTTGTAGCGGACGATAGTCAAAAGGTCCAGCCACTCTACCTGCTTCAACTTCAGTTTCAATTTTTTGCCTTACAACGTCTGGCTTAATGTCGGCAGACTTCAAATTTTTTTAATCAGAAGGTTTGTGGCTGCCCGAGTAGTGGAGGGGGAAACCAGAAGAAAAACCGTTAAAAATCTCAGCAGCCTTAGCAGAATCATAACCCACAAGCTCCTTTTGCAAGTTGTCAAGCCTGATAGGAGTTTTAGCTAGATCAAGGGAAGCAGCTGATATATGAGGCAAGAGAACACAATTTGAGACAGCAAAATCCCTATCGTCGAACAGCTCGTCCACCTCGAAAGGCACTGAATTGTCCCCTACCTGAGCGAAATGTCAAACCGCCGCTGGTAGCTGGTGGAACACTCCTAGTAGCCGGTGGAACAAGCTTAAAGCAAGTTTGTCTACCATGATTTGTACCACCACAATGAGAGCAAGCATGAAGAAATTTGCACCCTTTAAAATTGCATTTTCCATGGTTGAAATCCAAACATTTAAGCCTATTGAAAGATGACTGCTCAAAGGGAACCGTCCAGTTTGCCGATAGAGTCATTACCCGGAGCCACAAGTCTGTATTGAGTCGCCCCCAAGGTTGTAAATTAATGGCCTGTCTGAGACGAAACTGCTCGTCATAATTTCGCCAGGCAAAGTATGCTGAGGACCGAGATGCAGCCTCTCGAATTATACTCATATACTGGAGCAACTCTTGTGTTTTTTCAGGATGTTTCTTCAAATAAATTGAAGAAAAAATCCAAAAGGCGTCCGTCCATTTTTCGATTATGGGTACTGGGTCCTTAAACACTTGCGGTTTAGATTCCAGAAGACCCTGCTTGTTAAGACGTAGTGCCCCCCCCCCCCCCCCCCCTGCACACAGTTCTTGCAACTCAACAGCCCCCTTCAGCAGCAAATTGATATTTATGTATTGGTTTGACCAGATTTTTTGTGCAATTGCCAGGGGAACATGTGCAGAGAGATCATCACTCCCTAGCCGCAAAGGCTCTTCTCTGAAAGAGAAATTACTCCCATCCGAAACCGCCCAAACGAAACTATCATTCTGTGCCGACGGGCTTGCATAGCCAGTCTGAGTGCCTGCATTTTGACCCGTTATGTGCGGATTTGTGTTGGATGAAGGAATGGAACTGCTCTGATCAGTCACGTTTTGACCCTGTATTGTGCCCGAGTCACGCAGGATTGTTTCAAAGTCTATAATGTGCCTGAACATATTTGAGGGTCCTTGTGTTTGTGCTTGATCCCTACCTTGTGGTGTGCCTACCACAGATGAGATTGGGTTTAGACCACCAATCTGCGTCACTTCATCCTGTTGTTGACGCGAACGTTTGTGTCCGCCGGCTCCACGGCTTCCCCTAGTCCTTTTCCGGCCGCCCGGCATCTCTACTTATCCCTCGCACAAGTGTAACCAGCTTTTTTGATTCTCCTTAAAAAATGGCGACTTCCTTTTGCAGGATTTGGAAGCGGAAAAGGAAGGTTTCCCTGAGCCTGCGCAAGACGTTAAATCACCGTCCAGTTCTACAAGACGCCTGACTACTGAACAACATACAAGGTGCAAGCGCTCAGTGACCTGGACCAACTGTCATGGCCGATACGAGATGGAAAATACGATCAGACTTTGTTTAAACCTAATTATAAGCGAACTACCACCCTGGAGCTGCAATTGTGACCCATAATGACAGTCCATCCAATTCATTCGCACCAAATAAATGGGATTATCATTTAGTTGATAATCCCTATTATTGTAGAAGAACGAGAGCATAATATAAAATTTCAGCGATGCTAAGCTATGTTAAAATGATTTATCTTTTTAAGCAGGCCGAAAAAATACTGAAAAACATAGTTGCTGAAAGTAGGCGTCCGTAACAAAATCGAACACAGGGTAATCTGACTATAGTTTTATGTCAATACGAATGAATGATGCAATGCTTTTGTAAGTTTTAGCTTAGAACGAGATATTTTGGCGCAAATTCTGCGTATGCCGGTCCTAATTCACCACTTAGATGTAAAATATTTTATCAGTTCATGTACTGTAAAGGAGTGATGCCAACATTTCAGGCGGAGTAGCTCCCATAATATCACCGCGCCAGTTCCAAAACACGCTCTTGCCCAGTCATCCGGAGAGAAGTTTTTAGATTAGATTATATGTCGATTTAAACCTCCAGGCAACCGCTAACATCATATAAATGTTACAAAGAATGGAATATAACAGGTTTTTAAGGCAAAGAATGAAATCCCATGACGTCACACACTTGGTGTATATTAACCCTAGGGAATTGCGGGCTGTAATCATTAGAAAACAACGGGAATTTTGGAGATTTTAAACCGTGATATAACTCTGTAGAAAAGAAGAAAAGAAATACCAGCTGCAAATTGTAATTGTCTACTAAATTATGCATCCAGTCAACGATTTCTAATAACATTTTATGATTTTTGATTTTGTTTGTTTGTTTGATTTGAAGTTTAACGTCCCCGTCAACACTGTAAAGGTCATTTTGGAGACGTTGCTTCCAATTTTGTGGGACATTATGATTTCTGATATGTTAAAGTAAGTAAATCTTGAATATATCGTCAACAATATCTGCACGATACTTGAATAAAATCGGCATTAATCTCAGTATTTATCCAAACGAAATAACTAATAAATTCTTAGAGCGACTTTTAAAACGAATGTTTTCGATACTTGTACAAATTTTAATGTGTTTGGCTGCAAAATATAAATATTTTGATTTTCAATTATTTCTGGTCTGCTCCTCATACTGACTTTTAACCTGGTCACTGGTCGAGAGTTGTCTTTATATGTTCGGGGTTAAAAGTCTATGTCAGGATTGGATAGAAATATAAATTAAAATTCAAAATGTTCATATTTTGCAGCCAAAGAAATTAAAATTCTTACAATTATCAAAAAATTATCATTATAAAGCCTTTCTGGTAATTAATTAGTTATTTTGTTTGGATAAATTTTGAGATTAATGCCCGTTTTATTCAAGTACGGTTCAAACACCGTTGACAAATAATGCAAGATTTTCATACTTCTGCATGTCAGAAATCACGATCGCTGACAATTTTGATTGTGATCAACACATTACTTAGATTACATCGAAATCAACTAGTAGGACATTTGGATGTCTTAAACGTAATTTGGCTTTTGCACCTAGGCAGACAAAGGATGTTGCATTGGTTCATCCTTAACTTGAGTATTCATCACCTGTTTGGCATCCGCATGTTAGGGAAGCCGCTTGATGGACCTGCAGAGGGATGGTGGAACCTATGTAGTGTTGGTGATATGCTTGATGAGCTGGATTGGCCATCGCTGCAGGCCCATAGTGAGCAGTCTTCTTTAACCTTCTTTAATAAGATATACTCTTATACAGTGTCTCTTATTAAAGATAAATACTTGGCCCTTGTGACTAGTTCAACTCAAAGAAGGGCATCAAAATTAAACAACAGTCAATGTTTATTTGTTTGTTTGAATAGGGGTTGATGGTCCCCGTCAACACTATTTAAGTCATTTTGGAGACGTTGCTTCCAATTTTGTAGGACTTTTACCCGACATTGAGATGAAATGACAGCTAAAGCCCTGCCGCCCAATGAAACCAGAAGGCTTATATACATTGGACCATCTGAATCACACCGCTTTGCCTGGGCCGGCTTAGTCCTTCTAAGCGCTTTACCAGTACTCGTGTGTGGTCTGATTCAGCTCTGCCTGGAAGCACCAAGCTGCCCAATCTATTTCTCTAAGCCCCGATGAGCGGGGGCGAAAACAACAGTCAATATCATAGGTATCAGGCCTATAGTGATGCACTGAAGAATTCCTTCTCTCCCGGAACTATTCCTCAGTGGATTAGTCTTCCCTCCTCTGTGAAAATTGCCAAAACTGCAGAAGTGTTCAAAGCCCGCAAGGTATAGATTGGGACTCAGAGATATACGTTTTAGTACACCTCTGTAATAGATTGTAAACACTTTAAAGAAAACATCCATTGATTTTATTTTGCTAACTTTAGCAAACCACCTAGCTGAGGTAATGGTGAAATGTAACAGACTCAGTATCTGATAGACTCGTGGGAACCAGAGCGTGTTTTGGGAGCTGCCGCGATGATGTGGGAGCTACTTCGCCTGAAAATTTGCGGCATTACCCCTTCACTGTACATGGATTAATCAATGCTTTATGTCAAAATTATGAATGAGGGCTGACATACACAGAATATGCGCCAAAGACTCTCGTTCTAAGCGAAAACTTACAAAACAATTGCTTCATTCATTCGTGTTGACAAAAAACTAAAATCAGATTACCCTGTGTTCGATCTTATTACGGTCGCCTATTTTCAGCAACAATTTTTCCAATATTTTTTTCGGCCTGCTTAGAAAGTAACATTTTAACATAGCTTAGCATCGCCGAAATTTTGTATTATGCTCTCATTCTTCTACAATAAATCAAAACGCACAAGGTTACCTACCTTTGTTTACCATTTCTAGCTCCTAGGAACTATCGCGAGGGTTTCGGGATGTGTCATGGGAGCAAAATTACGTTGACGCGATTTCCAGATAGCTCCCCTGATGTCCACCCGTGTGGCCAGACCAATTCGGATTTCCAAATTTCTAGATCCCTGTGAGCGACAATCAGTGTAGAACCTGATGAGATGCTACATTCTGCGGCATCTCATTAGCTTCTACACTGTTTACTCAGGCCTGTCTGTCAAAAAACATATGGTAAAATTTGTTTGATTTGAGGTTTAACGTCCCCATCAACATTATTTAGGTAATTTTGCAGATGTTGCTTCCAATTTTGTGGGACTTTTATCCATCTTTGAGATGAAATGACATCTCAAGCCCTGTCACCCAATGAAACCAATATGGTTTATAAGCATGGACGGTACAACTCGCACCACTTTGCCTGGGCAGTCTTAGAGACTCTAAGTGGTTTACCAGTACTCCTGTGCGGTCGGTTTCAGCTCGGCGTGGAAGCATCATGCATTCCATCTATTTCTTCAATCCCCAATGGGCAGGGGCTGTATGTCTGACTGGTAATTAGAGAGTTGTGCATTCGGTCCTGCCAGGGTCAGCCGCATTTTTTCATGGAGATAATTGTGAAATATTTTCTACAGTCATTCTCTCCTTTCTGTTGATTCAAGTATGGCAGTTGTCATTTGTCAGTTTCTAGCAAAAGAATGTGCACTGTACTCGATAACCGCTCATGTATAAGCCTACCCAGGAAGTGTGGTTAGGTAAACTTACCTGCTTGATATGGCTTCAGTGAGGCAATTCTAAGAAATGTCCACAATATTTGTTTCTTGGAGTAATTAAGGGGATTGGGAACACCTTCAGGGGAGGCAACTCCTGCAAAAGTATTTTTTGTCTCCCATGTCATTAGGGGTCAACTCCTAAAGGAAAGAATTTGCTCCTGAGGAGCAAATTCTTTCCTTTAAGAGTAGACCTTTTTTTCAGTGGGACAGGGCTTATAGAAAAGCGAACAGGAAGTCATGAAAGTTGTCTCCCTTTGAAAAATGGTGTAAAATTCTGCAAGGTGTTCCCATTCTCCTTAAGAGTAAAAAGACATTTGTTACCTGTTATACTACTCTTTATTAAGATTCTTTATAGCAGCAAATTCACTATAGTGACAGATTGTTAGAGAACAAATGCTGTCACTATAGCGAGGGCCTCTGTATCTACAGGCTGAACGGCCCCCGCCCATAGGGGCTTGAAAAAATATATGGGCTGCAGGATGCTTCCACGCAGAGCTGAATCCGGCCCGCATACTAGTACTGGTAAACCCCTTGGAGGATCTAAGCCTGTCCAGGAACCGCGGTGCGAGGCGGACCGTCCATGCTAATAAACCCTATTGGTTTGATTGGGTAACAGGGCTTGAGATGTCATTTTATCTCAATGTCGGGTAAAAGTCCCACAAAATTGTAAGCAACGTCTCCAAAATGACCTTTACAGTGTTGACGGGGACGTTAAACCTCAAAACAAACAAACAAACAAACAAACAAAATCTACAGTCTCAGTACATAACAGCAGACAAGCCTTGTGATGCCGGACAGTGACCCTAGGGACGGATTTTTCCATATAATCTTATATGGATGTGAGGGGTAGATGGCTTGCTGAGTGATGCTGGACAGTGATCCCAAGGGATTTATTTTTCTATCCACCCTCACACCATTATAGGATTCTTTTTCTTGCGTACCTTCCATTTCTTAGCGTGGATTTTTAATGCTGCAGTCACTTCGGTTACCAATATCCCCCATATTGTGATGACACTGCAGAAATTTTTATTGACATCATGTAATGTGCTGTGACGTCAACCTTAACAATGGCGCATACAAGGTCGTATTCAACCAGTGCATTTATCAAACACGCGAGAATATTTGATTTTGGGAAAGAACACCAGGATTAGAACAGAATTTCTATCCCAAGCTAAAACTATGGATTTCCTTCTCTGGTGTGCAAGAATAAGGTATTACACATGCTAGTCATTAATGTGTTAGAGAATTAGTTTACATGGATTTTTCATGTTTTCAGGTGAAATTCAATCCTTATCATGAGAAACTCCCTCAATCCTTATCCAGCTGCTAACGACAACCCCTACCTTTTGCAAACATTGTAGGTCCAGATCAGAATCAATCTGATCAGGATCTACACTGTTTGTCATTCAGTTTGCAAATTTGAATGAATAAATTACAACAAGTAATTTAATTGGTTGAAATGTAAATGGTGTGGCTTAATTAATTTATCCAGCGGAATAAGGTTTAAAAATCTGCCTCTGATATCTTACAGCCGCTTCCTCCAGAACAGAATACCAAGCTCTTGTTCTCTGATGAAACAGTGGGAACAAATGTGCCCAAAACATTCATACCAGGGATAGAAACTGTAAGTCATAAACTAAATTTAAAGGCTTAAGGGAAATGGGAACACCTGGCAGATTTTTCCGCCATGTTTCAAAGGGAGACAACTTTACAGACTTCCTGTTTGCTTTTCTATAAGCCCTGTCCAACTGAAAAAGGGCTCTACTCTTAAAGGGAAGAATTTGCTCCTGAGGAGCAAATTCTTTTCTTTAAGAGTTGACCCCTATTGACATAGGAGACATAAACATTTTTTGCAGGAGTTGCCTCCCCTGAAAGTGTATCCATTCCCCTTAAACACAGTCTAGAGTGTCTTTATTTGAGCTACATCATCTATCTATCTATCTTCTGATACTGCGTCGGTCACATTTGACCATTACCGCAGGTGTATATTACATACACTCCAGGTTTTGCAGGATGAAAGCCTACACAGTAATCATGTAATTACGGTAGGGATCTTTAACCTGCACAGGGGATGGTTCTCCCTGCACATGGGGCCTCCAGTTAACGTCCCGATCCGAAGGACGGTGCACTTTATGACATTCAACCCGGCAAATGATGCCAATGGAGCGTGTTCGGACACCGAAATTTTATCGCCGCTTCCGGGGATCGAACCCGGGACCTCTAGCATCAGAGGCAAGTGCACTAACCACTAAGCCATCACGCTCCATGAGAAGCCACGGTCTGAGGTCATAAAACGTTTTTTCATGCTCAACTCAATGAGCGTGAAATTTGTTCTGCTCATAAATTTTAAAATGCCAACAATCGTCGGCATTTTAAAATTTATAAGCAGGACAAACAACATTTTTTGCTGATCTGAGTAGACAAATTGCCTCATTAGTAATTATCAGCATTTAAAATTTCTTGCTCAAGTGAGTTGAGCACAGAAAAAAAAGGTTTTACAACATTGGACCCATGTTGTACGATTTTTGCGTAAGACACAAAATGGACTGCACACCTAGAGACATACACAGACTAGCTAGAGTCTTGAATTTTTAGATATTGAAACTAGATATATTTTATTTTTTACTCTGCAGTGAAATATGACCATGTTAGTTTCACAGTAACAACCCAGACGACATTTTTTTTTTTTTTTTTTCATATACATTTTTTCTATAAATACCAATATTTCATTCGATAAATACCAATATTTCATTGAAAACATATTTCATTGAGGGTGTTGAAAACATTAGAAATTTTCATGAGTATGAACCATATTACATACATCTGTCTAATTACTGGACATCGCCAAAGTCACATATAAAATAAAAGAAAATTTACTTTTTTGGAGGTGAATACCAAACTATTTCATCTTTTGTATTGAAAACAAAATTTTCACTCATTCTTTGCACTCATGAAAATTCTGAAGTTTTCAACACAAGAGTCATGCTCAGACAGACAGGTAAAGTTCATAGTACATACAATGTACATGTATTTTATGATCAAATCTTCAGGGATTATTGATGATTACCGATCACAATGGCAGGCATGATAAACGATTACCTTTTCAACCCTGGTTAGCCAGCCGTATTGTTAGATTGCTCTTTTAGCACTGAACAGACTGAAAAATCTTGGACTTTCAAATAGTGTCAAATATGGGTAGCCCTCTTTATACGGACAAAACACGTTACAACGCCATTTTCAATGGACAAATTCCTTAGCTCAAAATGGGAAGGGTTAATGAAGATATTCAAGGATATTGAATTTGTTACCCCAAAAATCAGATGTTGTGGATTTTTGTTAGAATCGCCTTGGCGAGGCTATTTTAACAAATGTCCACAACCTTTGTTTCTTAACCAATTGCATGTGGGAAACCCCTAAAGGGGTACCTTGGCAAACAGGGGTACCTTGGCAAACAGTGCAGGCCCAGATCAGACGCCGCGTTCTCAGATTTGCTAACAGAATTTTCTGTCAAAAAAATATAAAAAAAGGAAAAAATTGGCCTGACACCCCTTATATGACAAATGGACTTGTCCAACATATAGCAATGGAAGAGTCCACCAGTATACAATGGGTTAAAAGGTCCTTTATTACCTTTTATACTACTCCTTATGAAGAATTTTTATAGCGGCAAATTCTTTATAATGGTAATGTGTCCGGGAACAAATACTGTCATTATAACGATGGTCTTCTGTACACTTCTTGGAAATGTATTGCTATGCACTTGTTCAATGTGTGTACTAACTATGGCAAATAGCCGACCTTTGTAGCTCATTCGGATGCGTGTCTGACTGGTGATCAGGAGGACACAAGTTCGATACCTGCGGGGATCGGCAACATTCTTTCATGGAGATTGATCATGAAATCTTTTCTATGGTCATTCTCTCTCTTCCGCTGATTCCAGAAAGGCAGTTGTCAGTTTCTGGCGAAAGAATGTGGACTGTACTGGTTAACCGCTTACGTATAAGCCTTCCTAGGAAAAGTGTAAATAAATAAATTGACCGGCTCCAAAATGACCTAAATAGTTTTGGCTGGGTTGTTAAACCCCATTACAAACAAACAAAACAATGGCAAATACCATGCACATTTATTTTCAGGGTTTCAGGAAAGCCTGTGAAAAGGGTGCACTGACAGGTCACAAATTGTCTGGTGTTATAATGAGACTAAAAGATGGTAAGATATTATTTATTACTCCACCTGGGCCCTGGCCCTGCCCATCAGGGCTTAGAGAAATAGATTGGGCTGCATTGTGCTTCCGTGCAGAGCTCATCACTTGAACAAGTCCGTGAAATGAACACCCTCTTAAACCCCACTTTATACATATTATATTGAGAAAACTGGGGTTTACGGGGGTATACATTACTTTTCTTATTTCTGCTCAAGACATAGGTTGTGGGTACTTATTAGAACCGCCTCAATGAGGCGGTTCTAACGAGCACCCACTACCTATGTTTGAAGTATAAATAAGAAAAATATCACAGATTTTCATTAGAAAAGTAGCCATTTTGGAGATGTGAAAAATGCACTATTTTGCACGGGTGTGTTATCGTAATGTGCAGCCGACCCAACATTTGAGTACCGGTATATCTTGGTACAATTTGACATGAGACCGACCTTTATGCAAAGAATAAATTTGTCAGTGTTATGGCCTAACGGGTCGGTTTTCGTAAACTTCTAACGAATTTTCGGCATCTCCGTGAATGGCAACCCATTTACTGACCTCTGTGTACTGAATAACAATATCGACGTCTTTGGAAAACGGCAAAAATAAATACAGTGAAATACTGCTATTAAGACCGCCTAATATTAAGACTAATTCTGCTTTAAAAACCTTATTTAGTAGGTTTCAGTTATTCTTTCTTTGTGTTTTCTGCATACAGTGTCCTCTGATCAGAGACCACCTTTGGGACTGTTCAAAAGTGGTCTTTAAGACCACTTTTGAACAATACCACAGGTAGTCTTTAAGACCACTTTTGAACGGTCCCAAAGGTAGACCACCTTTGATACTGTTCAAAAGTGGTCTTTAAGACCACTTTTGAACAGTACTAAAGGTGGTTTTAATAGTGGAATTCTAGTGTATATGCTTTCAGTCGGGTGTTAAATTATGATAATAGAGGTCACCAGTCTCATGTCATATTGTTCGAACTATAAACTGGTTATAATGTCTAAGGCTGCCCAGTAAAAGTGGTGCGAGTCTAGATCTGACTCCCTTAAATCCTAGCAGTTTCTTTGTGCAGTAGGGCTTGAGATGTCATTTCATCTCAGTGTCAGGTAAAAGTCCCACAAAATCAGAAGCAGTGTCTCCAGAATTACCGAATTACCTAAATGGTGTTGATGGGGCTGTAAAACCTCAACACAAACAACGTCTCCTTGGCCCACTAGTTCAAAGCATGATGTGTTAATATAGAATAGAATACTTTTAATTAACCCAGACCCCACCATTGGGGCTTGAAGAAATAAATGGGATGCATGATGCTTCCATGCAGAGCTGAATTCGACAGCACACAAGTAGTGGTAAACCGCTTAGAAGATCTAAGCCTGCCCAGGCAAAGCGGTGCGAGCTGGTCCGTCCATGCTTATAAACCCTATTGGTTTCATTGGGCTACAGGGCTTGAGATGTCATTTCCTCTCAGTGTTGGGTAAAAGTCCCACAAAATTGAAAGCAGCATCTCCAAAATGACCTCTATAGTGTTGATGGGGAAGTTAAACATCAAATCAAACAAACAAATAATTATACCCCGCAAACGAAGTTTGAAGGGGGTATATAGGAGTCAGCTTGTCGTCTGTCGTCGGTACGTTACAAAAATGTCTGTTACAAAAAACTTTAACATTGCTCATAACTTCCTTATTCTTTGACCGATTTCTTTAATATTCACACACCACACACCTTGCCACTAGTACTTAAGATTGATATACACAAACCTGACCTTGACCTTTACGTTGACCTTCCTCAAGGTCGTCTGTCGTCTGTCGTCGGTCCGTTACAAAAATGTATGTTACAAAAAACTTTAACATTGCTCATAACTTCCTTATTCTTTGACCGATTTCTTTAATATTCACACACCACACACCTTGCCACTAGTACTTAAGATTGATATACACAAACCTGACCTTGACCTTTACGTTGACCTTCCTCAAGGTCAAATACTTGTAAAAATTTGTCGGTAGCGGGGGTATAATTGGCGCCCGTTAGGCAGCAGCTCTAGTTAACCCAGTCATGGGCCATTTTTGACATATTTAAGAAATGAATTCTATTTTTCTGCTGTTCATTAAAGTTATAAACGCAGTGGGTCACCTGCAAAATAAATGATCCCCGAAGAAGGGGTTCATGTAAACTTCCCTAGCCACCCACTGCCATTAATACTTTCATGAACAGCAGAAAAATTAAGTTTATTTCTTATATTTACATTCGTTGCTCCTCATCACTGGGCAAAAAAATGCTTACAGTTGAACTTCAATGGCTCCAACAACTTTGGGACCTCGAAAATCTGTTCGAGACAGGAGTAGTTCGAGCCACTGAGAGTTACTGCCAAGCAGCATAGCAAGATACGTTTTGACATCTTTTGGGTGTTCTATAATGAAAATGTATGCTGTGTTTACTCATTAGAATCGCCTCTATGCTGTGTGTACTCATTAGAATCGCCTCATCGAGGCGATTCTAATGAGTAAATACAGCATACATTTGCAAGATCAAAACGAAAATCTCCTAAATTATCCCCATATTTCTTATGGAGAGGATTTCCCTAGGGACTCAAGAATGTGTTCGACGCAGCCATGTTGAACGAGCCATCAATGTTTGAGCAATGAAAGTTCTACTATATATGGTAAATTTTTAAAGCTGAAAAACACTTACACACTATTTTCCCATTGATTCAAGAAGGGCTTTTATCAGTTTCTGGCAAAAGAATGTGCATTGCACTGGTTAACGGTGTAAGCCTGCCCAGAAAAAGTGTGGTTAGGTAAACTGGCCCACGCGATATGACCTAAATAATGTTGACTTTGCTGTTAAACTCCAAACAAACAAAGTTTTAAACCCACCTGAGTGCCTGTATGTCTGTCTGTGACAAAAAGTTTGACATAGACCCATAGCAACGGATAAGGTAAGTATTTTGTGATAATTGAAGGATAGTTTTTTATCAATTCTCTATAAAAACCAATGTTGTGGGTATTCATTAGAACTGCCTCAGCGAGGCAGTTCTAATGAGTACCCACAACATAGGTTTATATGGAGAAATAAAGAAAATTATCCTTCATTTATCACAAAATACTTACCTTATCTGTTACTATGAGACCATATCTTTTCCATATAGCTTTCATATTTGACATGTGTATTGCTTGTGTTAAGACCTTTCAGTACCAATAATCTTTGACCTACTGACAAGTGCTTTCTGAGGGCAGTTGTGATTTATAAAAACATCTTGTTTATTATTTTTTAGGGGCCCATCATATTGTGGACTCCAGTGAGTGGTCGTTTCAGCAGGCTGCCGAAGGGGCTATGGAGGATGGTAAGTTTTCATTCTCTCATCACGAAAACATGCCTATACAAATACATTGTAAACTTTACCCCCGAAAAAAACGAAAATTTTAAGATGATAAATGTTTGACATTTTTCTTATTTCTGCTCAAAATATAGATTCTGGGTACTCATTAGAACCGAGGTGGCTCTAACGAATACCCACAATCTATATTTTAGAGCAGAAGTAAGGAAAATAAGGTCTACCCCTGTAAACTCCATTTTTACGATATAAAAGTAGGGTTCAAGGAGGCCAAATTATATAGGTGTGTTTTTGTGATGAATTTTTCTGATTCATACAACCTTCTTATTGCCATATCTACTCATTCTGTTTTGACAGACAGACCTGAGCAAACAGTGTAGACCCAGATGAGACGCTGTATATTCTGCAGCTCATCAGGGACTACACTGTGTGCAACACATCCATTTAGATTAACCCATTGGTCTTCTATTGCTACAAGTTCATTTGTCATATAAAAGGTGCCAGGCCTATTTTTCCATTTTAGTCTATGTTTGATGGAAAATTCTGATAGCAAATAGTGCAGGCCCTGATCAGACGCCGCATTTGGCTAATACAGGTTTAACTGTAAGCAGCCACCCAGGGAAACACTAAAATTGGTTGCTTAATGGGAATGGGAACACCTTCAGGAGAGGTAACTGCAAAAGTAATTTTGTTTCCCAAGTCAAAAGGGGTCAACTCTCAAAAGGAAAGAATTTGCTCCTGAGGAGCAAATTCTTTCGATTAAGAGTAGACACCTTTTTGAGTGGGACAGGCTTATAGAAAAGCGAACAGGAAGTTCCGAAAGTTCAGAAAAATCTGCCAGTTGTTCCCGTTCCCCTTAAAGAAGATGGTTGTTCAGAAGAAGGAAAAGTCTGAGATGATGTTTGGCCTGATATAGACAGACAAAAATGTGTGAAGACAGCTCAACATGGATGTATGAAATGAAAATAAAAAATAAATGATGTAGAGGTGGTATCTTACATCTCTACATCATTTATTATACCCCCTGCATACGAAGTATGCAATGGGGGTATATAGTTTTTGTCTTTTCCGTCTGTCTGTCCGTAAACAATTATTTTGTGTCAAAGATATCTCAGGAACTGCTTCACATAGAAACTTGAAATTTTGCACACATGATCAGTATGACTACTTGTATTGTGGGAAAGAAAATAAGGGCCAAGGGGTCAGGCCTTTTAGAGTTATTTCCCTTTGTAGTTCTTTGGCACTGGCCGGGGGGTGTACGTGCCCCACTGGGCACTTTTGTCTAGTTTTCCTTCTCATTTATACAGTCAACCCTCTTTATACCGACATTCGTTATAACGG
Organism: Lucinisca nassula; assembly: GCA_963580285.1. Lineage (NCBI taxonomy): Eukaryota > Metazoa > Mollusca > Bivalvia > Lucinida > Lucinidae > Lucinisca > Lucinisca nassula. The sequence goes on from OY757024.1 coordinate 37,208,681, forward strand.
CAAAACTCGTTACAACGGCAATTTGAATGGAATGACTACTCAGCTAAAGGCTTAGTCTTGGTTTCAAGCGGCGTGGGCTTCCCTCGGGTTGGAAATGCACAAATTGAGTCCATAGTGACAAAAGGGTCTTGTAATCTAATATTCCAAGAAACAAACATTAAAGATATTTGTTAGAATCGCCTCACCGAGGCGATTCTAACAGTGAGGCGATTCTAACAAATGTCTATAACATTCGTTTCTTGGAGTAATAATGGACAAAAGGCCTTTCATTACCTAACATACTCCTAACTGGGATTCTTTTTAACGGCAATTTCTTTATAAGAGCACAATAATAGGGAACAAATACTGTCGTTATAAAAAGGGTCCTCTGTTCTGCTAAAAAATGGTAATTTTGCGAGACATAAACACTCCAGAAACGTAACTTATTCCTATTTCTAGTGCCAATTTTTGGCCATTGAGTTAGCTCGGATGTTTAACACTTTTTGTACCAAATGGAATCTTCCTTTTTATAAAAACCAGGAGTCCATTTCAAAATTAGGGGTGTCAGGTTGTGCTTTCTTCAAAATCTACTTGGAAATTGGCTGAACATTTTACAAACAGTGTACGTCCTGATCAGATGCCGCAGAACTGATCTGGGCCTGCACTGTTTGCCAATTACCCACTTTGGGTTTTCTGGTACAAAATGGGTTAATAGAGGGACTGTAGTTTCAGTGGAGTGGTTGTCGACTGAAGAAGAGAGGTGCTTACTCAGCAGAGGTTCAATATAGAAAGGAATTTCATTTTTGTGGATTTTATCGATCTGTCAGCTCCGGGGAGTCACTCACAAACTGTGTGTGTGTGAATTCGGGTTTAATGTCGCTTTCAACAATTTTTCAGTCATATCACAACGGGGTCTGGTTGCGACAGGGAGCTCAATGCTCACTTTTATAGTGCTGCCTCACTGAAGTATCATGTCCCAGACACATTACATGATACAACACCCAGTCACATTATCCTGACACTGGGTCGACCAGTCCCCGTAAATCTGAGTGCCAAGCGAGGAGCAGCTAGTACCATTTTTAACGACTTTGGTATGTCGCGGCCCGGGATCGAACCCATGACCTCCCGTTCCCCGGAGCGGACACTCTACCAACTGAGCTATCGGGGCCGGTCACTCACAAACTGCATGAAGCTTCGGGCTTCATGCTAAGTTCGTGAGTGATTCGCCGGAGATTACACATTGATAAAATCCACAAAATGATAATTCATTCCTTATAATTCCAACTTTGTCATTGAAGTGTTCAAAATGTTACCAAAAATGGTAAATTTTAGGAATTCTTTCGAAAAGTGTAAGAAATGAACTTACCCACGCCACAGCAGAGTGATTATTCAATTACAAGCTGCCATCTTTGAAAGAAACCAAAACGAAAAAAAAACTTCAAGTCTTTAAATTCAATTTATTTCTATTCTAACATTTACGTTTTCAATAGTTTCAAAGCTGTGGACGTTACTTCATAAAACAATGACGTAATGCGTGGTTCTAAACATGCTCTTTGATGTCACATTATATAACTACCTGTCGCAGTGTGACAAAGTTCCGAGATTCTTGCTCATGGAATTTATCGAAGTATAAAACTTTAATTTCAACCAGTCAAAGCGATCAAAATGTAATCGATCAATGGAGAGTTGGAATTATTATATAGTGAAATGCTTTTGGAGTTAATATGTGGCTGCTGCAGAGAGTAGGCTGCTAAACAGAGGTGACCTTAAGCAGAAGCTTTACTGTTCTTTCAGCAATACATAATGTTTTTGTTTGTTTGATTTGAGGTTTAACATCCCCGTCAACAGTGTAAAGGTCATTTTGGAGATGTTGCTTCCAGTTTTGTGGGACTTTTACCCGACATGAAATGACAACTCAAGCTCTGCCACCCATTGAAACCAATATGGTTTATAAGCAACGGGCCGACTCGCACCTCTTTGACCGGGCAGACTTAGATCCTCTAAGCGGTTTACCAGTACTTGTGTGACGGTCGGTTTCAGCTCTGCCTGTAAGCATCATCCAGCCCATATAATTCTTCAAGCCCCTATGGGCGGGGGCCTCACTACATTATGTGTTTTCAGCTTTCAGAGACGGTTCATGGCATGTATTAGAACCTGTGATGAATGTAGAAGTCAATGTTCCGTTGGAATTTCAGCAAGTTGTTATGCAGGAATTGAACTCAAGAAATGCTTTGATAAGAGGAACTGACATGAGGGACGACTTTATAACTGTCTTCTGTGAGGTATGTAGAACATTTGAATCTGTTTGTGATCATTGGAACTTAACCCTTTTTGTACCAAATGGAATCTTCCTCCTTATATTTTGCCTGAGTCCATTTCAAAATTTAGGGGTGTCAGGTTGTATTTTCTTCAAAATTTATTCGAAAAACGGCTGAAAATTTTGGAAACAGTGTAGGCTGTGATCAGACGCCGGGCCTGCACTGTTTGCCAATTACCCATTTTGGGGTGTCGGACACAAATTGGGTTAATTTATTACAACCTATTCATTTCTGTTGTTGGGTCCAAAGCAGAAACTGTGTCAGTTTGTTTTTGTTTGAATTGAGGTTTAAAGTCCCCGTCAACACTGTATAGGTCATTTTGGAGATGTTGCTTCCAATTTTGTGGGACTTTTACCCGACATTGAAATGAAATGACATTCCAAGCCCTGTCATACAATGAAACCAATAGGGTTTATAAGCATGGACAGTCCGACTCCCACCGCTTTGCCTGGGCAGGCTTAGATCCTCTAAGCGGTTTACCAGTACTCATGTGGGGGCCGGTTTCAACTCTGCGTGGAAGCATCATGCAGCCCATCTATTTCTTCAAGCCCGATGGGCGGGGACCGAGAAACTGTGTCCGTTAACTGTGTAATGTCAAAACAAAATGTTTAGATTACATGTACATGTGTATATGGAAAAATGAAAGTTTATGGTCATTTTTTTTTCTATATAATCTATACATTTTTGGATTCATCTTTAAACTGTTATATCAAAAACTGCTTTGTAATGAACAGTGTTATAAAGAGGTTGGTATATAAAAACAACTCCGTTTTGTATCTGTCTTGGTGATTCTCTCCCCTTATGCTGATTCAAGAGGCTTGGAGGAATAGATTGGGCTGCATGGTGATTCCACGCAGAGCTGAATCTGACCACACATGAATACTGGTAAACCGCATAGAAGAACTAAGCCTGCCCAATGCATATAAGCTTTCTGGCTTCATTGGGCGGCAGAGCTTGAGATGTCATTTCATCTCAATGTCGGGTAAAAGTCCCACAAAATTGGAAGCAACATCTCCAAAATGACCTAAATAGTGTTATACCCCAATTCAAACAAACAAATGCTGATTCAAGAAGGACTGCTGTCAGTTTTTGAAGAAAGCACAACCTGACACCCCTAAACTTTGAAATGGACTCCTGCTATTTATAAGGAGGAAGATTCTAGTTTGTGCAAAAAGGCTTTAATTGTGTTGACTGGGCAGTTAAGCTCTAAACAGACAAACAAAGACTATCTCAAATTACAAGAAACTGGTTTTGGTTTCAGATAGCATTAGTTCAAGTGTGTGAGTGTGTTTGAGTTTGCCGTAAATTCTGTTTGTATTCATGCATGTCACTTTAATAAATAGAAGTGAAGGCAATGATCAGGAATCAGAGTGAGTGAGTGAGTGTTTCAGTTTTACGTTCCACCAACAGCTAAGGTCATACGGAGACGGGACCTCGGTTTAAAGACTCATCCGAAAGTCTGGAGAAGCCCGGGATCGAACCTGCGACCCCTGGTTTACAAGGCGAGTAGCGTAACCACTCGACCACGGAGGCTTCTGATCAGGAATCAGAAACCCACAGCTCCCATCAGAGACACCAAAGGGAAAGAAACACAACCATGAAATAACTAGACCATAATGGAAACATCAACAGCGGAAAGCCAAAAGGACAGTTACTTTCCCACAAAATGGCCTATTGGCTATCCAAAAACAAAATAATATAAGCGATACATACACTCAAAGACAAACAATAACAAAAATAATCCGCAACACTTTAATAAAGACTACTACTACTAAATCCCTTCAACAGCTAAGATCATACAGAGCTGGGACAGTAGTTCAAGATAAAAGGAGTTAAAATCAAAGGAGCACATAACAAAACTGGAACAAGATTGTCCAAAATTAGGTTAATTTAAGCAGTTATTTGATGCTAGATTTACTCTCTCTCTCTCTCTCTCTCTCTCTCTCTCTCTCTCTCTCTCTCTCTCTCTCTCTCTCTCTCTCTCTCTGGAATTTAATATACCCATGTCTCTCTCGTTCCACTATTGGTGAAAATCTTTATTTTTTTTTTTATTTATTATTTTTGGAAAAGTTAACTTTTTTAACCCATAAAATGCCAATCACGACAGTTGTCGTTTGCTTTGCCGTCTGCCGCTTACCTTAAAAGTAATTTTTGGCAAACATTGTGGACCCAGATCAGACTGCTCCTGTGGGAGCAGTCTGATCTGGGCCCACATTGTTTGCCTGTATGCAAAAATTCAGCAGACGACATAAGCAGACAAGATTTTCAGATGTAGTTTTTCTTGGTGTTGTAAAGGTTAACTAGCCAAATTATAGGTTGTCTGTTTGTCTGTCAGTTTACCTTGTAAAGCAGGTGTCGCAGGATAGATCCTGACTCTCCAGAATTTCGGATAAGTCTTTAAATCGAGGTCCAGTCTCCGCATGACTGAGACGTAAAACTCAAAACACTCACTCACTCTTCTATCAGTTTATTTTGATATTATTTCAGGTGCCATTAAACAGCATGTTCGGCTACTCAAATGAGTTAAGGTCCAACACACAGGGCAAAGGAGAATTTACCATGGAGTATGACAAATACTGTCCAGCATTGCCGACAACTCAGGAACAACTTATACGAGAGTATGAGCAAAGACAACAGGACTCATCTGCACAGAAAAAGAAGAAGAAAAATTAATAAAAATCCTACCGTAAAAATCCTAAAAATTCGAACACCTTGAAGACTTGTTGTTATTCATCTTAAATTTTAACATATTTGTTTAACATTACAATAACACACACATGCGATATAGTGTGTTATTTCACAGCCCCTAAATGTCCACGTTTCTGATGAAAATCTGTGATATTTTGCTTATTTTTACTTCAAACCTAGTTTGTGGATGCTCGTTTGAACCGCCTCATTGTGGTGGTTCTAACGAGTACCCACAACCTATGTTTTAGGGCAGAAACAAGAAAAATAATGTTTGCCCCCTTAAACGCCAGTCTTCTCTATATAAAGTGGGTTTAAGGGGGGACCTCATTTCACGGACTTGTTTATGTGATAGATGATCCAGCAAGGAGTCCAAAAAGTGCAGATGGAGTAGTAAACAGTGTAGACCCTGATCAGACTTCAGGGAGCAGTCTGATCTGGGTCTGCACTGCCTGCTTAGGCCTGTCTGTCCCAATACTTATGATCATTACGGTACTTTAAGACCTAAATGGTCAGCGGAAGTGATATGTACAGTATTTATGGTACATTCATCTGTAAAAATCTGTTTCATGGGTTGTTACATACGGGCTTCCATGGCCTAGTGATTAACACTGAATAGTGGGTATTTTTTTCAGCATACAACATTTTACCCCATATATGCCTAGTGGCCCTTTTCTGGGACATTGGCAAACAGTGCAGACGCAGATCAGGCACAGCAGAATACAGTGTCTGATCTGGGTCTACACTGTTTGCTTAAAGAACATTCAGTTTTGTAAAATTTGCCACAAACAAAAACAAACCCGACACCACTATAATGTGAAATGGACCACTCCAAACTTACTAGGTGGAAGATTCCATTGTCATATATCAGTTAATATATATTTTCCGTAGTTTTCCCAGAAAAATATCAACTATTTGTCATCTGCTGAATAAACCCAGAGAATGGTAAGGGTTAAAAGTGCCGGCCTCGGTGGCTTAGTCGGATGTGCGTCTGACTGGTGATCAGGAGAACACGGGTTCGATACCTACCAGGGTTGGCAATATTCTTTCGCGGAGATTGATCATGAAATCTTTCTACGGTCATTCTCTCCCTTCCGCTGGTTTAAGAAGGGCAGTTGTCACTTTGTAGCGAAGGTCTGTGCACTGTACTGGTTAACTGCTTACATATAAGCCTGCTCAGGAAAAGTGTGGATAGGTAAATTGACCAGCTCAAAATGACCTAAAATAGTGTTGACTGGGCCATTAAACTCCAATACAAACAAACAAGGGTTAAAAGTGAAATCTCTAAGTCTCTGTGAGGCTCACTCAGGTTCATGTGTGAGGCGCCAAGTTCTGCAATGGAATATCAGGCAGTTTTTCTCCAGATACTCCAGTTTTTAATCAGTCCACCGGATTAATGATTGGCTTGATATATAAGTGAAGTAATCTTAAAAGTGTTTCAAAATCCCTACAAAAAAGCCTTTAGTTTGAATAGGTGCAATGTTAAATTCTAAAATACAATTGTTTATGAGAACTAAATATTTGCTATTTACCCTGTCCTGCTGAATGAATTAATTTCACCACACCCATTGCTAACCAATTAAATTAATTGATATAATACATTTGTTAAAATACACAAACTGAATGACAAACAGTGTAAATCCTGATCAGGTGGCTTCTTGAGAAGCCATCTGATCTGGATCTACACTGTTTGCAAAGGTAGAGGCTGTGTGCAGCACAACAAAGGTTATACTGCAAAGAAATTTCCAGGCTTTTGATTGGACAGCGCAAGGGCAAATATTTTCCATATACCCAGTGAGCAAAAATATATTACCTTCTCACGCTTGCCTTCACTGAATTGCGATGTCTGCCATCTTGGATTTACTGCAGTTGATAAGAAATATATGCAAAATTTTAATTTACTTCACCACTATAAAAGAAGCTTCTGTGGTGAAGTGGTTACGCTACTGGCCTGATAAACCAGGGATTGCAGGATTGATCCCGGGCTTCTCCAGACTTTCGGATGAGTCTTTAAACCGAGGTCCCATCTCTGTATGACCTTAGCTGTTGGTGGGACGTAAAACTGAAACACACTCACTTCACCACTGTAATTTCCAGCCAATAAATGAGTAAATAAAAACTTTTGTTTTTCATTCATACAGTGTTTTATTTCATTGTTTTCCAGTTCAAAACTTATTCTAACATGACGTTAACATTTTCCCACTTTTTCCCCACCCATCGGAGCTTGAAGAAATAGATAGGCTGCATGATGCTTCCACGCAGAGCTGAAACCGACCCACAAATGAGTACTGGTAAACAGCTTGGAGGATCTAAGCCTGCCCAGGCAAAGCGGTGCGAGTCTGCCCCTCCATGCTTATAAATCCTATTGGTTTCATTGGGCGGCAGGGCTTGAGATGTCATTTCATCTCAATGTTGGGTAAAAGTCCCACAAAATTGGAAGCAATGTCTCCAAAATGACCTATACAGTGTTGACGGGGACTTTAAACCTCAAATCAAACAAAACAAAATGTTGTCAAAAAGCTTTCCAGTACAGCAAAATATTCTGATTCTTGACAAGGAATCATATAAGAATCTTACATGGGTGTGAGGGGTGGATGTAAAAATCCATCCTGAGGGTCACTGTCCGGCATCACGAAGCTTGCCGAGTGATGCCGGACAGTGATCCCGAGGGGTGGATTTTTCTATCCACCCCTCACATTATCCACCCCTCACATTATAAGAATCTTATATGGGTGTGAAGGGTGGATGGAAAAGTCTGTCCTGAGGGTCACTGTCCAGCATCAAGAGGCTTGCCGAGTGATGCCGGACAGTGATCCCGAGGGGCGCATTTTTCTATCCACCCCTCACACCCATACAGGATTCTTTTTCTTGCATACCTTCCATTTCTTAGCGCAGATTTTTAATGCTGCAGTCACTTCGGTTACCGACGTCCGCCTTATTGTGATGACACTACAGGAATGTTTAGTGACGTCACATAACGTGCTGTGACATCAACCTTAACGATGGCGCATACGAGCTCGTAATCAACCAGTGCATTTATCAAACACGCGATTATATTTGATTTTGGGTCGGAACACCAGGGTCAGAACATAAATTTCTAAAATCACGGATTTCCTTGTCTGGTGTGCAAGAAAACTGCATCTTGAAATGTCATCTGTTTTTGTTGTCGGCTGAACCTTCTTGCAAACTTTTCAAGCTCATTTTTGCATACAAGCAAACAGTATGGACCCAGATCTGACTGCTCCTAGGAGGAGCCATCTGATCTGAGTTTATTTCATACTTAGCAGTGAAATCAATGCATATCTGAAACAAATAAAAATGATATTTTCACACTGTGATTATACATGTGATATTTTCACACTGTTAAAAGTAACATGTACATGTTTTAATGTTGTTTTTCACAGTAGCAGCCCATATACTGTTTTTTTTTTGTTTTTTTTTTTTTTTGTATACTTTTTTGGATAAATACCAATATTTCATCGAATCTATTGAAAGCACCTAGCCTATGAAAGCATTCTTGCTGACTGCCAGCATGGTTTCCGAAGTCGAAGGTCTTGTGAAACTCAATTAGTTCAGTTCTACCATGACATAGTGAGCAATCTGGATGGGGCCATTAATTGTGGCCACAAACAGACTGACCTGATTATCATGGATTTTGACAAGGCCTTCGACAAGGTACCTCACAGGAGGCTATTGTACAAACTAGATCATTATGGGATTAGAGGATCCACACTTAAGTGGGTTAGCTCATGGCTCTCTGGACGCACTCAACAAGTTGTACTTGACGGCCAAGCGTCGGATCCAGTCCCTGTTTTGTCTGGTGTCCCACAAGGTTCGGTACTTGGGCCGGTCCTTTTCTTGATATTTATTAACAATCTTCCTGATAATATCAGGTCATCTGTTCGCTTCTTTGCTGATGATTGTGTTTTATATAGGAACATATATACTACTTCTGACTGTCTTATCTTACAAGATGACCTGGATAGCCTAGCACGTTGGGAGGCCGATTGGCAAACGAAGTTCAATGTGGCCAAATGTCATTCAATGAGGGTGTCACGGCACCCTCCAGACAAGCAGATTAAATTCAACTACTCATTACATCAGCATACTTTGGAACATGTCCAATCCGCAAAATATCTTGGTATCACCATTATTGATAATCTTGGTTGGGGTCAACATATTTCTGAGATTACCTCTAAAGCAACTAGGACATTAGGGTTTCTTAGACGTAATTTGGCTTTTGCACCTAGGCAGACAAAGGGTGTTGCATACAAAACCTTGGTTAGACCTCAATTAGAGTATGCATCACCTGTTTGGCATCCCCATGTTAAAACTCAGGTTCAACAGGTTGAGAAGGTTCAGAGGACGGCTGCCCGATGGACCTGCAGGCGATGGCGGAACAGAAGCAGTGTTGGTGAAATGCTCGATGAGCTGGAGTGGCCATCCTTGGAGGCCCGTCGCGAGCAGTCCTCTTTAACCTTCTTTTATAAGATACACTCTGACACAGTGTCTCTTAATAAAGATAAATACTTGACCCCTGTGACTACTTCAACTCAAACAAGGGCATCAAAACTAAACAACAGTCAATATCGTAGGTACCAGGCCTATAGTGATGCCCTGAAGAATTCTTTCTTCCCTAGAACTATTCCTCAGTGGAATAGAACTATTCCTCAGTGGAATAGTCTTCCCTCCTCTGTGGTAAATGCCAAAACTGCAGAGGAGTTCAAAGCCCGCATGATGTAGATTGGGATCCAGAGGTGTGCGTTTTAGTACACCTCTGAAAGCAGATTGTAAATAGTTTTAAGAACTCATCCAGTAGGTGTGTTTTTTTGTTTGTTTTTTTGCTAAATTCTAAATTTAGTGCACCACCCAACTGAGGTAATGGCCAAGTTTGACCGACTCAGTATATAAAGATAGATAGATAGAAAACATAGTTCATCAAGTGTGTTGAAAACACCAGGGGCCAGTTGTTCAAAGCATCTTTAGCTTGGTGAGCTCGTTAGTGGTCAAATTTTTAACTGTTCTAGCATACTGTTCTAGCTAGAACAATATTGAAAATTTTGCTATTTTTGCTGAAAAAATGTGAGCAGCTTTTGCATCAGTATTTTTGCTGAAAAAATGTGAGCAGCTTTTGCAGATGCAAAAGCTGCTCACATTTTTTCAGCAAAAATATTAGCATATTTGCCATAACAAATGATCAAATTTTTAACAATATGTGATGTCGTTAGTTTTGAACTGGCCCGAGAATATTTCACGAGCGTGAAGCATGTTACAAACAGCTGTTCATTTGCAGTATATTTGCCAAAGTCACATGTAACAAAAACAGCATTTACTTTTTTCTATAAATACCAAAAATATTTCATCTCTTGTTGAAAACATTAGAATTTTCTCTCGTGCTTTGCAATCATGAAAATTCTGTTTTCAACACACTCAATGAAATAATTTTGGTATTCATCTAAAAAAAAGTAAATATCCTCTATTTATTCATTTCTCCTAGTTATGTCCCAATTTTTGTCCCAACTTGGAAAAAGTTGGGTGGGGGATGTGCATATTGCTTCTGGATTGTCCGTTTGTTGCTTCGTTCATTGGTATGTCACTCTTTCTTGTGCATAGCATAACTTAAGAACCATGCATGCTAGTATTTTGAAATTTCATTTCTGGACTCCTCATGAAAAATAGGTGACCTGTATTTTTAGCTCGCATGTACAAAGTACATGGAGAGCGATTGTCACCTCTGTCGTTTGCATGGACATTTGCATTTGCGTTTGCGTCACACTGCGTTAAAGTTTTTCAAATGCTTGTATCTCAACAGTCACTCATCACAGACCGCTCATATTTGGAACTTAAGTACCTGGGAGGGTCTTCTGATGTTCAAAGAGGACAGACCCCTGGGTTCATGCCACGGGGTAGGCCCAGGGGTCAAAATCTAGAACACCTATGTAATTCTGTGTTGAAGTTTTTTAAATGATTATATCTCAACAGTTACTCATCACAAAGCATTCATATTTACAACTTGGATACTTGGGAGTGTCTTCTGAGATTCCAAGACAACACCCCTTGTGTTCATGCCTGGGAGTGGGGATGGGTGGGGCTAGGGGTCAAAATCTAGAACACTTATGTAATTTGTTGTATACCTTTTCATTATGCTAACAAGTTATAGACACAATTAGTTATACATCAGCCAATCAAAGGACATTGGTTTGAGTGTAAAAGGGTGAAGGTCATGGTGACCCACATTTCAGGGTCCAGTGATTTTGCCTTATATCTTGAAGTCTATTTGTTGGAGAAATGTCATACCTGGGATATATGTGACTCCATGATTGACCTCAAAATATATCTGGGTCACTGTTACATATATTTCATGGTTCAGGGAATTTTGCCTATTATCTCGAATACTTTTTCATGGAGAAATATCATACCTGGATTATTAGTTCCATGTGACTCAATAAATGACTGCAAAGTATATCTAGGTCAGTGTGACCTATATTTCATGGTTCAGTGATTTTGCCTATTATCTAGAATACTATTTGATGGAGAAATGTCATACCCTGGTCATTAGTTCCATGTGACCCCATTATTGACCTCAAAATATATCTAGGTCACTGACCTATATTTCATGGTTCAGTGATTTTGCCTATTATCTTGAATACTGTTTGATGGAGAAATGTCATACCTGGATTATTTATTCCATGTGACCCCATGATTGACATTGAATTATATCTAGGTCAGTGTGATCTGTATTTCAGGGTTCTTAGAAGCCTCCGTGGTGTAGTGGTTACGCTACTTGCCTTGTAAACCAGGGATCACATGATCGATCCCGGGCTTTTCCAGACTTTCGGATGAGTGTTTAAACCAAGGTCCCATCTCCGTATGACCTCAGCTGTTGGTGGGACGTAAAACTCAAACACTCACTCATTTCATGGTTCAGTGGCCTATTATCTTGAATACTATTTGATAGAGAAATGTCTCACCATTTGACCCGATGATTGACAGAAATATATCTAGGTCATTGTGACCTATTTTCATGTTTCAATGATTTTACCTTAAAATTCAGACACAATTTGGTTCTGAAATGTAATATCGGGAATATATGTTCCATGTGACATGATCATTGATCTCAAAATATATCTAGGTGAGGGTGACCTATTTTTTGGTTCAGTAATTTTACCTTATATCTTGAAGGCACGAAACAGGCGAGCTATGCTGTCATGCAACAGCTCTTGTTTTATCTTATTCGCTCACCTGTCACCGGGATCACTTTTTGAAAAAAAAACTTTTGACTTATGGCTCTAGCACCTATTTATTGATGGATTGTAATGTAATTGACAAACAGTACAGGCCCAGATCAGATACCGCAGAATGCGGCATCTGATCAGGGCCTACACTGTTTGCAAAATATTCAGCCATTTTCCAAATGAAAATTTGAAAACAAAACCTGACACCCCTAAATATTGAAATGGGCTCCTGCTTTATATAAGGAGGAAGATTCCATTTGGAACAAAAAGGGTTAAATATGGGATTTATAAACTGAAGGATGTGAGACAAATCCCATATAGAAACAAGTGTGAAGCATGATTTAGTAATGGTGGAAAATGAACTTGTTGAGGAAAAGGGATAAAATTCTCGGAAAATCCTTGTAATTTAAACCTTTCCTCAACTTGCTTAATGAATTCAATACTACATGAACACTCATGTAAGATCCTCTATTTAAGCAGCCTGTTTTATATCTTCCCCTGGCTGGCTGCTTAAACCTTAACCCTTGTCCTGCTGAATATTTATATATGCCACACCCACTACCAATTATCAACCAATCAGATTACTTGATGCAAATTATTGCAACAAATTCACAATCTGAATGGCAAACAATGTAGATCCTGATCAGATGGCTTCGTCAGAAGCCATCTGATCTGGATCTACATTGTTTCAAAGATAAGGCATATCCGGGACAAGGGTTAAAAGACGCCAAGAAAAACTACATCTGAAAATGTTGTCTGCTTATTTTGTCTGCTGAATCTTTTTGTAAACTTTTCAAAAGTATTTTTGCATACAGGTAAACAGTGTGGACCCAGATAAGACTGCTCCTAGAGGAGCAGTCTGATCTGGGTCCACACTGTTTGCAAAAATGACTTCTAAAGTTACCAGCAGACGACAAAGCAGAAGACAATTGTTGTGATTGGCATCTAATGGGTTAACACAGGTTACACTGTACTTCTGATGTGGCTCAAGAAAATTATGATAACACATCCGTGTGGCATTGTTTTCATTCATATCTCAAAAACATATTTTTCTGAAGAAAATTTGTGATATGCTTCTTATTACTGCCCCTAACATAGGTTGTGGTTGCTCATTAGAACTGCCTCTAATTACTACTACTACTACCTCAGACCAGAAATAATATATGAGCCGAATTACTACTACTACTACCTCAGACCAGAAATAATATATGAGCCAGCGCACGACAAAACCTACAATAAGACGTGAGCCCATCGAAGACTCACATCAGCGTGCGCATCTAACCAGAGACTTCTCTTGCTGCATGAAGGAGCATTGGGCCCTTAGCTCACAACGAAGACTCTGATCAGCCCCCGCACTTCTCTTGCTGCATGAAGGAGCATTGGGCCCTTAGCTCACAACGAAGACTCTGATCAGCCCCCGCCCATAGGGGCTTGAAGAAATATATGGGCTGCATGATGCTTCCATGCAGAGCTGAATCCGGCCTGCACACTAGTACTGGTAAACCCCTTAGAGGATCTAAGCCTGTCCAGGAACCCCGGTGCGAGGCGGACCGTCCATGCTAATAAACCCTTTTGGTTTCATTGGGCACCAGGGCTTGAGATGTCATTTCATCTCAGTGTCGGGTAAAAGTCCCACAAAATTGGAAGCAACGTCTCCAAAATGACCTTTACAGTGACTGCCCAGATGCGCAGGCTGATCTGAGTCTTTGTTGTGTGCACATCTTATTGTAAGTTTTGTCGTGGGCTGGCTCATCTAATACCCCTGTAAACACCAGTTTTCTCTATATAAAGTGGGGTTTAAAGGGGTGTTCTTTTCATGGACTTGTTAATGTGATGAAATTGAGCACCCCTACCCATTAGGGCTTGGAGAAATAGATTGACCAACCCTGAGTATTGGTAGAACTACTTAGGTCTAAGCCTGCCAAGGAAAGTTGGTGCAAGCAGGACCTCTCCTTAAACTCTTGTGGTTTCTTTGATCGGAAGGGCTTGCACTGTTATTTCATCTCAATATTGGGTGAAAGCCCCAAAAAATAGGAAGCAACATCTCTGAAATGACCTAAGGAGTGTTGCCGGCCCCGGTAGCTCAGTCAGATGGGTGTCTGACTGGTGATCAGATACCTGCCGGGGTTGGTAACATTCTTTCATGGAGATTGATAATGGAATCTTTTCTATGGTCATTCTCTCCCCTCCGCTGATTCAAGAAGGGCAGTTATCAGTTTCTGACGAAAGAATGTGCACTTGTTAACCGCTTACGTGTAAGCCTGCTCAGGAAAAGTTTGGATAGGCAAACTGACCGGCTAAAGAATGACCTAAAATAGTGTTGACTGGGCTGTTAAACTCCAATACAAACAAACCTAAGGAGTGTTGACCAAGAGGTAAAACTTCAAACAAACAAATCAAGAAAATTAAACAAGCAGATGTTTTAAATTTTTATTTTCAAATCACAGATCCGATTGTCACATTTTCGAATAAAAATCACTACAATAACTGGTGAAACATTACGAAAACATGCCTTTACAAATACATTGTAAACTTTACCGCGAAAAATTTTCTTATTTCTGCTCAAATATATAGATTGTGGGTACTCCTTAGAACCACCTCATCGAAAAAAATATAGATTGTGGGTACTCGTTAGAACCGCATTGAAGAGGCGGTTCTAACGAGTACCCACAATCTATATTTTTGTGCAGAAAAAAGAAAAATAAGGTTTATCCCCTGTAACTGTAAACCCAAGTTTTACTGTATAAAAATGGGCTTCAAGGGGATCACAATTATATAGGCATGTTTTAGTGATGGATGCAAAATACAGCCACAGTAAGTGAACCATGATAAGTTAAAATGTTTTCCAAGCTTCTTTCACATTTGTAGACTAATGTAGACTAAGATTAGCTTGTGTATATATCTTCATGTACATCCTCTATATCTTCATGTACATCCTCTATTGAAACAGGCAGACCTACGTGATTAATCTTTGTCCTGTTGAATAAATGTATAAATTTTGCCACACCCATTTCTGACTAGCAAACAATCAAATGGCTGCCATCACACACTTGCTGCAAATACTACAGGCCCTTGCCCTACTGAAGCCAAAAGTGTAGAAGGCTTTGGCCCTGTAAGATACACAGCACCTTCACACCGACCCAGCCACCCACTTGGTAGCCCCCGCCCATATAGAAGACCAGACATACGGAAAATGCCGATCAATGATTTTTGAATTTATATAAATCGCCACCCACAAACCGAAGCAAACATTTTTCTGCACGCGATGGGTAAATGACGTCATCCGACGCCAGCACCCCAACACGTGTTTAATGTCATTGTGTGTATCTCATTCATAAAAAAACGTTAGGAACCGGTAAAAATTATTTTCTCGATAGCTAAACAGTTGTGAATAGAGGTGGATAGAAAACCAGCGCTTTGCACAGCTCCCATTTATCCCCCAGAAGCTCCGGGTCAATATCCAACAACAGCGTTCGACTTTTCCCGCCCAGCGTCTGCTATTTGTCGCCAAAACATAATCATTCATGAGATCATAGAATAGTCCATTTTTGTAATGCAAACATCTACCGTTAGATGTAGCTAATTGTCTAAGGAGCAATTCAATCATTTTCACACAAATACAAGACATAACTTGACCATATTTTCACACCTTATTGACATGCACCGCAGGGTGGCAATTATAAGACAGGGATTAACAATAGTGTCATACTTGAACCGTAATAAATACACAGATGGTTTGTCTGCATTAATTATTGCGATTTACTTACTGGTCTAGTTTTACCAGATTTAAGGACTGAAAAAGACTGACGGTTGTAGACGATTTTTTTTTGGCACTTGCCTGACCGGGCATCATAAGGTCAAAAGGCACCTGCCTGGCGCAATTTTGGTCTTGTCCCGGGCAGCCGGGAAATGGATTTGCCAGCCCTGTCGTCTAGTAAATAGAAGTCTGTGAAGCTGTCTAGCCTTAGCCAGCAAAGCATGTACCGGGCCGACAGCGATACGACTTTTCGGCCCGACGTTTGCCCGCTATTTTGTGATAGCTGGGGCGTTGGTTCCGATTCTGAATACCTAGGTGCTGTGGTCCCCAATAAAAAAAAAAGTTCAGTTACTTATTGAAAATCTGCAACAAATATATGTATCTAAATATTTTGGATGGAAATAAATTTCCCCCTTTTCCCCTACGCTTAATAGACCTTCAGATTCAGTAAGAGTTGTCTCTCTTTGTAACTCTCACAAACGAAGACACACTATGTCAACAGACATAAACAAAGCCATGTGAGGGGTAAGTAGAGGGGTTTTCTGATGAAAAATGCCGATTTCTCACATCTAAACGGTATCTAGCGTTAGCAGATAGGCCCCGACAGGTACGGCAAAAATTTGATCCGTCTTATAAAAGAGTATAAGCAAAATCCTACCTTAAAAGAACTGAAAAAGGGGTCCCATCTTATAGCCGAATCGCCTTATAGCCAAATTTTTACGGTAAGAGTTTTACTGTACTGTACTTATTTGAAATTGTGGACGGATGATGGAGCACCTCACAAGAGCCTTCAGCCTTCGGCTCAGGTAAGATAAAGAACATAAGATGGGATTGAGTGGAACAATAAGAACAAAAAAAAAAAAAACGGCTGCCATCACACACTTGCTGCAAATACAACAGGCCCTTGCCCTACTGAAGCCAAAAGTGTAGAAGGTCCTGGCGCTGTAAGATATACAGCACCTTCACACCGACCCAGCCATCCACTTGGTAGCCCCCGCCCATATAGATGGGCTGCATGATGCTTCCACCCAGAGCTGAGACCGACCCGCACACGAGTACTGGTAAACCCCTTAGAGGATCTTAGCCTGCACAGGTAATGTGGTGCGAGTCGGTCCGTCCATGCTTATAAACCCTATTGGTTTCATGCGGCGACAGGGCTTGAAATGTCATTTCATCTCAATGTCTGGTAAAAGTCCCACAAAATTGGAAGCAACGTCTCCAAAATGACTTTTACAGTGTTGACGGGGACGTTAAACCTCAAATCAAACAAACAAACCACCCACTCTGGTCTTTTAAGTGATGTCGTTTACAGAAATTGTTGATGGCACATAGCAGACAACAAACAATGGACACAATCTCACCTTGAGCATGTTGTTCTCGGGTGAGCTAAAAATAAATTTAAGGGGACTGGATACACCTGGCCAATTTTTCTACTATTTTGCAAAGGGAAAAACTTCTGTGACTTCCTGTTTGCTAACCTGTAAATCCAGCCCCTCTGAAAAGTGGGCAGGTTTTCATCTTTGAAAAATGGATCTACTCTTGAAGGAAAGAATTTGCTCCTGAGGAGCAAATTCTTTCCTTTAAGAGTAGACCCTTATTTACAAGCGGGATAATAGTTTTGAAATAATTGTCTCTTCTTAACCAATAAAATGCCTATCACACCTGTTGTTGTCTGCTTTGCTGTCTGCCGGTTTCCTTAAAAGTAGCTTTTTGCAAACAGTGTGGACCCAGATCAGACTGCTCCTGTAGGAGCAGTCTGATCTGGGCCCACACAGTTTGCCTGTATACAAAAATATTTTTAAAAAGTTTGCAAAAAATTCAGCAGACGACATTTTGAGATATGTTTTTTCTCGGCATCTTAAGGGTTAATGTGTATCCATGCCCCTTCTGCCAAGCAAAAACTAAATATAAGGTTAATGATAAATTAATATACATGCATAACAGTCACATTAATAAGTCTGTATAATATGCACCCCGCCCATAGGGGCTTGAAGAAATATATGGGCTGCATGATGCTTCCACGCAGAGCTGAATCCGGCCCGCACACTAGTACTGGTAAACAGCTTAGAGGATCTAAGCCTGTCCAGGAACCGCGGTGCGAGGCGGACCGTCCATGCTAATAAACCCTATTGGTTTCATTGGGCGACAGGGCTTGAGATGTCATTTCATTTCATTGTCGGGTAAAAGTCCCACAAAATTGGAAGCAACGTCTCCGAAATGACCTTTACAGTGTTGACGGGGACGTTAAACATCAAATCAAACAAACAAACAAGTCTGTATAATGAATATACATGTACGTGTAAAAACCACATTATATAAGGAAAAGTGGCATGAACAAGGGTATACATCACTTTTTCCTTATTTTCGCTCAGTAACATAGATCAATGAGGCAGCTGTAACCAACACCCACAATCTATGTTTATAGCGGAATTAAGCAAAAAATTAAGGAACAATTCATCCGAAACCTGTTAGTTCTATAAATATGAAATTACCACTATAGCAAACTATGGTTGACATGGTTTTGACAAAATGTTTTGGCAAACTGAATCATATCTGATTAATAGGTTTGTTTGGTTTTACTGCCCTTTCAAAATGATTTCACTTATTTAGAGCCGATCGTTAATCAGAGGTGAGCAAAAACTAGAGTATACAGAGAAAAACCACCTGACCGTCCATTGCCAAACTTGATGTCTCAAGTGTACTGAGCAAGGCACGAACCACAGCTGTGAGAGAACTAATGTTAAGTTTTGTTTGTTTGTTTGATTTGAAGTTTAACGTCCCCGTCCACACTGTAAAGGTCTTTTTGGAGACGTTGCTTCCAATTTTGTGGGACTTTTAATTGACATTGAGTCTGTCACCCAATGAAACCAAAAGGGGTTTATAAGCATGGACGGGCCGACTCGCACCGCATTGCCTGGGCAGGCTTAGATCCTGCTTTTTCTAAGCAGTTTACCAGTCCTCGAGTGCGGGTCGGTTTCAGCTCTGCGTGGAAGCATCATGCAGCCCATCTATTTCTTCAAGCCCCAATGGGCGAGGCCTAAACTAATGTTAAGAGTCAGCGCTCTTATCCATTAGGCAACAGAGGCCTATTACTCCATTTTGTACCAGAAACCCCAAAATGTGTAATTGGCAAAGGCAGGCCCAGATCAGATGCTGCATAATGTGTCTGATCAGGGCCCACACTGTTTGCAAAACGTTCAGCCAGTTTCCGAATAGATTTTGAAGAAAATACAACCTGACATCCCTAAATTTTTGAAATGGACTCCTGTTATATATAAGGAGGAAGATTCCATTTGGTACAAAAAGGGTTAATAGGTGTACAGGACCTCAAAGTTGCTCTTACTAAAATGGTGAAAAATATTCTAGCATATACAGAAAAATTCCTATATTAAGACCACCTTTGGGACTGTTCAAAGGTGGTCTTTCAGACCACTTTTGAACAGTCCCAAAGGTGGTCCCTGACCAGAGGACAATGTATGCAGAAAACGCAAAGAAAGAATAACGGCAACCTACTAAATAAACTTATTAAAGCAGAATTAGTCTTAATTTTTGGTGGTCTTAATAGCGGAATTTTTCTGTATATAGGAAGACATGATCACTTTATTCCATTCCCCAAAGTCAGATGTTTACTTAGAGTGAATGAGTACATCTTACAACAAGTTGCCCAGCGGGCAAACGAACGCTCACCTGAGAAATAGCATAGGTTGTCAGATTCAAGGCAAGTTCAAACTCATCTGAGATATTATGCTTGTCTTTGTTTACTAAAAGTTTCAAAAAGATCCGATTGAATACAACTGAGAAAAAGTGGACACTACTTTTCGCTCATATTTATACTCAAGGGCAGGTAACTCCAAAGATGTTGGTGCTGCAAGGCCCAAATTCGAACTCGACGTAGACTGTATGCCACTCCTGGTTATCTGCAAGTTTTGATAAAGATCAGATCAGAAATGGCTGAGAAAAATTGGAGATGTCATTTTTCCATTGTAAGCCTATGGTAAAAATTTTCACGCCCAAGGGAATCTAAATGCAAAACCGGTTGTCAGATTCGAGCCAAATTCGAACTCGTCTGAGATATTATGCTTGTCCTTGTTTTGTTAAAGTTTCAAAAAGATCCTATAGAAAACAGTTGAGAAAAAATGGAGACCACATTTTTCTCTTATTTTTATGCTCAAGGGCAGGTAACTCCAAAGCTGTTGGTCCTGTGAGGCACAAGTTATCTGCAAGTTTGATAAAGATCGGATCAGAAATGGCTGAGAAAAGTTGCAGATGTCGGTTTCCCCATTGAAAGTCTATGGAATGTGTTTGTTTCCATGGCAACCACAGTTCTGATCAAACCTAATGCAATCAATCCCCCAACTGCACATAAAATTTGATCAAGACTGGCCAGCTACCGGTAGTTACTGAGACATTCAAATTCAAAAGTGTGGACGACGGACGGATGACAGACGCCGGAAGCCTGCCTATACTATAAGCTCACCTTGTGAGCCTTCGGCTCGGGTGAGCTAATAATCATTGTTCAGGCTCACAATTGGGTCCACGTGCTGTAGGTGGACCCTGCTTTTATCCAGGTCAGTGGTTTCCACATGCTGCAGGTGGCTCAACCCTGATTTAGATCAGTGTCCCAAACTACTAGTGGACTCATGCTGATCATTTACCACATTGTATGTCTTATGCTAAAAAATCTTGTTTGTTTGTTTGATTTGAGGTTTAATGTCCCCGTCAACACTGTATAGGTCAATTTAGAGACATTGCTTCCAATTTTGTGGGACTTTTACCCAACATTGAGATGAAATGACATGTCAAGCCCTGTCGCCAAATGAAACCAATAGGGTTTATAAGCATGGACAGTCCGACTTGCACAGCTTTGCCTGGGCGGGCTTAGATCCTCTCAGCGGCTTACCAGTACTCATGTGCCATTGGTTTCAGCTCTGCTTGGAAGCATCATGCAGCCCATCTATTTCTTCAAGCTCCGATGGGCGGGGTCGAAGATCAGTGTCTCCTACTACTAGTCGACTCCTGCTGATTATTTACCACATTGTCATATGCTGAACAATCTTACAATATAAAATTAATCAAAGAAAGATACTTTACTACAAGATGTGGTCAGAGAACTGGCAATACAAGTTACAATGCTAATAATTATGTAAATTTACATTAATTCTGATGCCGTACACAAGATGAACACAAAAAATGGCAAAATATCAGAACTTAACCCCTAAGATGCAAAACTGTTCAAGCTTTACCTGACACCATTCTTTTCTATTCATCACGAAAACACGCCTACATAATTTTGACCCCCTTAAACCCCACTTTTATATAGTAAAACTGGGGTTTCCGGGGTTAACCCTTTTTTTTTCTTATTTCTGCTCTAAAATATAGATTGTGGGTACTCGTTAGAGCCGCCTCGATGAGGCGGTTCTAACGAGTGCCCACTATCTATATTTTGAGCAGAAGTAAGAAAAATATCACTATTTTTCATCTTAAAATTTTCATTTTGTCGGCGATAAAGGTGGCAATGTAATTGTATAGACGGATCCAATGTTTTGACACGTGACCTTGTTTACATTTCACTGCGCCAATTACCTCCCCTGTAGAAGTACTCTTTTATCTGGTTGGCAAAACATGACTGTTTCCGTACAGTGTCAATGAGAATTTTGAATATTTATCGTGTGATTAAACTCATTTCTTCTCCACAAAACTAACTGATCCTTGTCAGTTTGTGTTTTTGAAGTAATAAATGATATAGAACCAGTCACTTCTGACATTTTATCGCACATTCTGTTGCCTAAAAAGCGATATAAAACTACCCACCACCATACCAAAACGTAGTTGATGCGCTTTATTTAACGAATGGAAATAAGATAAATCATGTATATTTTCTATCCAATTGTATACGAAAAAGAAGCGGCATAATGTCAAAAATGGTTTGTGGCAAACAGTTTTGACACAAAGACAATTTAACAATAGTTATTACAGAAAACAATTCGTGCTACATCAACGGTAGAGTATGGAACCGGAAGTTTTTTTGCCCACCAGATAAAACGAGGCTAATGACCTTTGACCTTGTGTGACGTAGACATTGGATGTGTCTATAGGCGTGTTTGTGTAATGTTTAATGCAAATAAGGCTTGGCATTTAAAGTGAGATGTCAAGCCTTATTTTCACCAATAAACGAAAAAAAAATATTCTAAAATATCATCTGCTATGGCCATGTTAAGCACATTAAGCATTAAACAGAAATAATTGGATTCAAATGTTGTGTCAGCACATCACATAGAATGATAAAACTAAAAACATATTTACATAATGATCTACATTTAGTTACTCATATTGAAAATGTGTACATTTACAGAGCACCAGATGAAGAAATTATTTACACACTGCCATTAGTCTAATGAAATGAGAATGTAACACAATATCTAATTGGATAATACATAAAACTGGAGCCAGAATAATTTATTTGTCTAATGAAATCAGAATGTAATAAGATATCTCATTGGATAATACATAAAACTGGTGGCAGACTAGTTTGCCATATATTACTGAGGTAGTTTGAGCATTAACCAGACTGACTATAGTTGCTGTTACTTTATAAGACTTTACTCCCTTGTAAAAGAAACACCCAATCAATGCCAACGAGACAAAATTGCTGTTTCTAGTGTTCAGGAAAACTGAGAGCCAGTCAAACATAGTCTGACCATCCAATCATTCTAGATCGATTTCGACTGGAACTAAAGTAGGTACATGTATACTATAGTAGCTACCAATGACATATGCACACGCTTTAGCAGAGGAACACCTATGGTTGTCATGACAATATGATGCTACATAGGCCACAAGACCTTCATTGAACAAAATCATCATATACTGATTGACAAAAGCATTTTGCAGCCTTCCAAAACATAAAAAAAAAATCCTGTTAATCATTACGAGAGATATTCACCTTATTTGCATTATCTGCTGGTTCCTAGTCTGAAGGTTATCAGTTTTGGAAAAACAGATAACCAGACCCCCCTGACCTTGTAAGGTCAGGGGGGTCTGGTTACCTGTTTTTCCAATATTAACAATGTGCAAGCAAATACATGTAATGCAAATATGGTGAATGTGACTTGTACATTCCCAGGTCTTGCATTTCAGCCACAATTGCCATCTTGAATACTCTTCAGTACCTTAGCAACTCTACCCCAGAGGTGGGTTGAACTATGGTAGACCGATGACGTCACTTTGTTAGCTACCTTGGATGTTCGGCTGTAACTTTTGTTACTAACGTAGCTACCTTAGTTCCGGCCGAAGTCGCTCCTAGTCAGGCTATGGTTGACTGGTTACCAGCACCTTTTGTCAGTCTGTTTATTGCTTCAACTACCTCATTGTCAGAAACACAAAGGCTGAATTCGACTGAAGATCTTTCGTGGAGCACCACTAAGCTCCGCCCACTATGCACAGTGGAAAATTATGCTTTTTGTACCAGTCTAATGTAATTCGTGCTTCAAGCGCTATAATGTCTTCCGGTTTGATGCCTAAAGCAAGAAATTGAAAAACTGTTTCATATTTTAGCATTCTTGTAAGCCCCTCAGTTGCAGAAAGCAAAAGCAAATACAAATGATCAAACATATTTGTAATAGATTCGCGGACAGGCACCAAGGCAAAAGGTCAAATATCAAAGCTAGTCACTTAATAGACACAGTAAATTTCTAAAAACAAAATGGCTGCGCCCGGGCAAGATCTGGTAAAAATCATGGAAGCTAAAACGGTCAATATTTGGCTCTTTTTGCATTACGATAACTCACCCGTGCGACATAGTGCATTTTTCACCACTCCAATATGGCTAATTTTCTGATGAAAATCCATGATAGTTTTGTTATAAACGGTCAAAACATAGGTTGAGGGTGCTCGTTAGAACCGCCTCAGAGAGGCGGTTCTAACGAGTACCCACAACCTATATCTTGGAGCAGAAATAAGGAAAATAATGTTTACCCCCGTATACCCAAGTTTTCTCTATATAAAGTGGGGTGTAGGGGGGTCTTCATTTCACGGATTTGTTCACGTGATGGTTTGTTTGATTTGAGGATTAACGTCCCCGTCAACACTGTAAAGGTCATTTTGGAGACGTTGCTTCCAATTTTGTGGGACTTTTACCCGACATTGAGATGAAATGACATTTCAAGCCCTGCCACCCAATGAAACCAATATGGTTTATAAGCATGGACGGGCCGACTCACGCCGCTTTGCCTGGGCAGACTTAGAGCCTCTAAGCGGTTTACCGGTACTCGTGTGAGGGTCGGTTTAAGCTCTGCATGGAAGCATCATGCAGCCCATCTATTTCTTCAAGCCCCTTAATATTTTGCTCTCTCATCAGATCCAGACTGGATGCACAAATTTTAACTTGAAAGATTTTTTTATCAATATAAGAAAATCATCTTGAAACAACTTCCTAAATGAAATTTTACAGTGCTACTCTTACTTCTGTGTTATGTTCAGCCATATTAATTCAGTCACATGACCGACTTTGCGCTCCTTTTGAAACGTGGCCATTGTGCTCCACAAAATTGTTCGAAATTTCATGAATCTCCCAGTCGAAGGCAAATTGTGAGCCACCCTTCAACTCGTCTACCACGAAAGCACCAGTTGAATACCGCCAATGACACCACTAAGCCATACAGGCCCATTATTCAAAATCATGCTATAAAACGTACAATAGTTTAAGCCTTAAGGGGAATGGATACACCTTCAGGGGAGGCAACTCCTGTAAAAGTATTTTTGTCTCCCATGTCAAAGGGGTCAACTCTTAAAGGGAAGAATTTGCTCCTCAGGAGCAAATTCTTTCCTTTAAGAGTAGACCCCTTTTTCAGTGGGACAGGGCTTATAGAAAAGTGAACAGGAAGTCCCGAAAGTTGTCTCCCTTTGAAAAATGGCGGGGGAAAATCTGCCAGGTGTTCCCATTCCCCTTAAAAAGCACCAATATTGTGTAGCAGACAACTCTTTCAAATATATTTTTCTTACTGTTTACCTGAATTGTCTGCTGCCATTTTTCCTCAGAAAACAAATTGAATGGCTTAAATCAAGAGGCTGTCTAAGGCCATTTCCAGGAAAACATGAGAAGATACTATTTTTAGATACTACATAAAAATATCACGAGATACAGCAAAATTCCGCTATTAAGACCACCTAAAATTCAGACTAAATCTGCTTTTAAAGGCTTATTGAGAAGGTTTCAGTTATTTTTTCTTAGTGTTTTCTACACCCAGTGTCTTCTAATAAGACACCACCTTTGGACCTTAAAGACCACTTTTGAACAGTCCCAAAGGTGATCTTAATATAGGAATTTTACTTATCTACAAATGTATGATGTCATAAACATGACATCACAAAAACAACTAAGAACACTAGAACAGTGTTTTCAGAGGAAAACATATGTCCCCCCACCAGTTTGAAGTCCAGAGCATCTTGACATTTCTTTTGTATATGGTCTTCTTACAAAAATTCTATATATCCACTCATTCAGGAAACTGAGTGGTTTCTTTTGTATATGGTCTTCTTGCAAAAATTCTATTCATCAACTCATTCAGGAGACTGAGTGCTAAGTCCTGTGGTGACCTTGAAAATTGGGTCAAGGTCACCAAAATCTAATCAGTTCTTAAGCCGTTCCCACTTATATTATATACCATGTTTGAACCAAATCCATCCATTGGTTCAGGAGAAACAGTGCAGATAAGCTTATTTTCAACAGTCTAGTCCCATGGTGACCTTGATATTTAGGTCAAGGTCATCAAAATCTAATCAATTTTAGAGACAATCCCACTTGTATTATGTACCAAGTTTGAACCAAATCCATCTACTGGTTCAGGAGATACAGTGCATACAAGCTTATTCTTAACAGTGCTAAGACCTGTGGTGACCTTGAAGATTAAATCAAGGTCACCAAAATCTAATAAGTTCTTGAAACCATCCCATTTATCTTATGTACCAAGTCTGAACCAAATCCATCCAATGGTTCAGGAGATAAAGTGCAGACAAGCTTATTTTTAACAGTCTAAGTCCCTTGGTGACCTTGAAAATTAGGTCAAGGTCACCAAAATCTAATCAGTTCTGGAGACAACCCAACTTATCTTATGTACCAAGTTTAAACCAAATCCATCCATTGGTTCAGGAGAAAGATAACAGGCAAGCTTATTTTTAACAGCTTAAGACCCTGTGGTGACCTTGAAAATTGGATCAAGGTCACCAAAATATAATCAGTCCTTGAGACCATCCCATTTATCTTATGTACCAAGTCTGAACCAAATCCATCCATTGGTTCAGGAGATAGAGTACAGACAACCTTTTTTTTAACAGTCTAAGTCCCTTGGTGACCTTGAAAATTAGGTCAAGGTCACCAAAATCTAATCAGTTCTAGAGACTACCCCACTTATCTTATGTACCAAGTTTAAACCAAATCCATCCATTGGTTCAGGAGAAAGAGCACAGGCAAGCTTATTTTTAACAGCCTAAGACCCTTTCGGGTGGGGGGACATAAATAATTACAAATGGTGCAAAGTCCAAAATCGTTAAGTAGTTGGGTTTTATTTTAATTTATTTTTTTATTGGCATTTTTTTTTTTTTTTTTTTTTTGCTTTGTTACTCATAACACTTATGCTACATAAGACTTAAGCAATAAATACTGTTTATACAGATAAAATCGGTGTTTTTCATATTTCTCCTTGTAAACTCCAGTGAGATCATGAAACAGACTTAGAAATACAAACAACAACAAGCAAAAATGTGTCAACAGACATGCGCACAGTGAGGACTCTGATTGGCCTGCGTATATGGTCGTCCATTATGCCCACATTACGATTACACCTCCATGTGACATTGTGCATTGTTTCCTATCTCCAAAATGGTTCCTTTTCTGATGAAAAGTTGTGATATTTCTCTTATTTATACTTCAAACATAGGATGTGGGTGCTCGTTAGAACCGCCTCATTGAGGTGGTTCTAACGAGCACCTACAACCTATGTCTTGGATCAGAAATAAGAAAAATAATGTATACCCCTATAAACCCCTGTTTTCTCTATATAAAGTGGGGTTTAGTGGAGTCTTCGATTCACAAACTTAACCTGATGAGTTTCTTCATACCGACAGCACAGGCCCCACCCATCGGAGCTTGAAGAAATAGATGGGCTGCATGATGCTTAAACGCAGAGCTGAAGCCGACTGCACACGAGTACTGCTAAACCGCTTAGAGGACTTAAGCCTGCCCAGGCTGCTGAGTCAGCCCGTTCATGCTTATAAACCCTATTAGTTTCATTGGGCGACAGGGCTTGGGATGTCATTTCATCTCAATGTCGGGTAAAAGTCCAACAAAATTGGAAGCAACGTCTCCAAAATGACCTATATAGTGTTGACGGGGACGTTAAACATCGAAACAAACAAAAATACCAACAGCAAAGACTGTACGGGCCATGTCATGAGAAAAGCTGCATTCGACATTTACGAACAACAAAGGTCCAGATCAGCCTGCGCAGATGCGCAGTCTGATCTGGACCTTTGTGCTCGCTGCTTGGATAGTACAATACCTCTAGTTATTACATTGTATACCAAAAATTTCATGCTGGTCTGTGTTGTCTCTGAAGGATCAGCCCTGTGGTTATAAAACTTTTTCATGCTCAACTCACTTGAGCATGAAATTTATCCTGCTCATAAATTTTTTAAATGCCAACATTTATGAGCAGGGTAAATGACATTATGTGCTGATCTGAGCAGGGAAAATGTTGTTTTTGTTTGTATTTCAACAGTTATGAGCATTACAAATTTCATGTTCAGCTGCGTTGAGCAAGAAAAATGTTTTATAACCAGTGGCCAGCTCCCGCTACGTCGACAGCACTGTTTTGTTGAGATTGACCATTAAATATTTTCTCTGGCTAAAGAATGGGCACTGTACAGGTTAACGGCTTATGTGTAAGATGTGGTAAGGAAAACTGACTGGCTCGAGATGACCTAAGCAGTGTTAATTGGGCCGTTTAACTCCAAACCACCCAAAACATCTGAAGACACATTTCCACTTGATAAAACACAAAACAAACAATTCAAACCAGGGCCCAGCTGTTCAAAGAATCGTTAGCTTAACAAGCTCGTTAGTGGTTGAATTGTTAACTGTTCTAGCAAGTCATTAGCTTAACAAGCTCGTTAGTGGTCAACTGTTCTAGCAAGTACAATATCCAATACTCTGATATTTTTGCTGAATAAAAAATGATAGTAGCTTTTGCATATGCAAAAGCTACTCACATTTTTTTCAGCAAAAATCTGAGCATATTTGCCATATTTAATGACCAAAGTTTTAACGATATGTTTACTAACGACATTGTTAGTTTTGAACAACTGGGGCCAGTTCTTCAAAACTAATGATGTCATTAGTTAACTTATCATTAAAACTTTGACTATTTAATTCGGCAATTATGCTGATATTTTTGCTGAAAAAAATGAGAGCAGCTTTTGCAACTCTCATTTGTTCATCAAAAATGATACTAAATTAGCAACTGGAGTTGTTAGAACAGTTATCAATTTCACCATTAACATGCTCGTTAAGCTAACGATGCTTTGAACAACTGGCCCTGACCGCAGAACTCTATATGGAATGACTAATGTGTTACATGTATTGTTAACACTCGATATACAATTACAATTACAATCCGGCCCCCGCCCATCGGGGCTTGAAGAAATAGATGGGCTGCATGATGCTTCCACACAGAGCTGAAACCGACCCGCACAGGAGTACTGGTAAACCGCTTAGAGGATCCAAGCCTGCCCAGGCAAAGCGGTGCGAGTCTGACTGCCCATGCTTATAAACCCTATTGGTTTCATTGGGGGGCAGGGCTTGAGATGTCATTTCATCTCAATGTCGGGTAAAAGTCTCACAAAATTGGAAGCAATGTCTCCAAAATGACCTTTACAGTGTTGAAGGGGACGTTAAACCTCAAATCAAACAAAACAAATACAATTACAAGATGACAAAACTTGTTATAACAAAACATGAACCCTTACCACAAGATGAGACAGATTAATGAAGTTATACAAGCATATTCATTGGGCGACAGGGCTTGAGATGTCATTTCATCTCAGTGTCTCGTAAAAGTCCCACAAAATTGGAAGCAACGTCTCCAAAATGACCTTTACAGTGTTGACGGGGACGTTAAACATCAAATCAAACAAACAAATATACAAGCATATTCTATTCACTACTATTTATTAGAATCACTTATTGTCCACAATTTTTGTTTCTTGGAATAATTGTGGAAAAAAAGGCCCTTTATATATTACCCATTTCTTTGAGTAATAGAGCCCTTTATTAAGGGGAATGGGAACACCTGGCAGATTTTTCTGCAATTTTTCAAAGGGAGACAAGTTTCAGGACTTCCTGTTAGCTTTTCTATAAGCGATCTCCCACTGAAAAAGGGATCTACTCTTTAAGGAAAGAATTTGCTCCTGAGGAGCAAATTCTTTCCTTTAAGAGTTGACCCCTATTGTTATGGGAGACAAAAACACTTTTGCAGGAGTTGCTTCCCCTGAAGGTGTTCCCATTCCTCTTAATTGTTATACTGCATCTTATTGGCATTCTTTGTAGAAGCAAATTCTTTATGATGGCAAAATATTGGGGACCAAATACTGTCGTTATGATATGGGTGCTCTGTTTAAACAAGTGCAATTTGACAAAAGCGCCATGAAGAAGTGTCTTCGGTCATAGAATCCCATCCACGTAAGCGCCCTCGCCCATTCGGGCTTTAAGAAACAGATTGGGCTGCATGGTGCTTCTGCACAGAGGTGACACAGACCAAACTTGAGTACTGGTAAACAGCTTAGAAGGTCAAAACCTACCAAGGAAAAGTTGTGGAAGTCGAACAGCTCCATAAGCCCTAGTGGTTACTTTGGTAGGTAGGGCTTGAGATGTCATTTCATCTCACTGTCGGGTAAAAGTCCAACCAAATTGGAAGCAACATCTCCAAAATGACTACTTAAACCTTAGCGGTTGTTTAGGACAGTAGGGCTTGAGATGTCATTTCATCTCACTGTCAGGTAAAAGCCCCACAAAATTGGAGGCAATGTCTCCAAAATGACCTAAATAGTGTTGACGGGGATGTAAAACCTCACTACAAACAAACAAAACCTATCTACCTACAGTTCAACTTCTATAGCTCAGTTACCTTTTGGACCATGAAACTGAGTTAATGGTAGTTTGAATTATCTAGATTTGATCATAGTTTCAGGCCATGAAACATAATGGGGTGACTTAAAGGTGTTTTTTGCTCTGCAGTATAATAAAAGAATGTTGTGTGTACTCATTAGAATCGCCTCCTAGTGATTCTAAGGAGTACACACAAAATATCTTTTCTTGAGAAAATCAGAAAAAACTCCAGAATTATCCTATATTATGTGACTATCTCAAGGTATGATGAGGATTCCCTAGGGACTCCAAAACAATTACAAATAAGCCATAGTAAACAAGCCATCCATTTTTGCATCAACGAAGTTCCTTGTAGTTAGAAAATAGTCTTTCCTGTCTGTGGAAGAAATTTTTTTATCATATGACGTCGCGTCTGAGAGTGTAATAACGCCATGTATTATTTTTGATAATCCACTAGTGGATTAAATAGGCAAATTAGCTAGATATGTCCCGTAACGTTACATGTACGATGTCCTTAACAACATCGCGTTTAGTAATGGCGGAATATTGACATTTTTGTAAACAATCATGAATAAAATGCGTTTGTAGAGTCATATGATAAACAGAATCTTACATTAGTGTTCATGTATTATTGAATTCATCAAACAAGTTGAGGAAAAGGGATAAAATGCTCGGCCTTTTGCCGAGCATTTTATCCCTTTTCCTCAACGAGTTTAATAAATTCAATATTACATGAACACTCATGTAAGATCCTCTATGTGTCAAATTTGAGGTTATTTTTTTTCCTATTTTGCCATAAACACAAGTTCCCAAAATGAATGTTTGTAACAAGAAAAAAGGAAAATTATCATTTAAGGGGACACCAGGCTGATTTTTCCGCCATTTTTCAAAGGGAGGCAACTTTCGGGACTTCCTGTTCACTTTTCTATAAGCCCTGTCACACTGAAAAAGGGATCTACTCTTAAAGGAAAGAATTTGCTCCTCCGGAGCAAATTCTTTCCTTTAAGAGTTGACCCGTATTGACATGGGAGACAAAAATTCTTTTGCAGGAGTTGCCTCTCCTGAAGGTGTTCCCATTCCCCTTAATTATCCGGACTCCTTTATTGTGCCATGCTAAAAGCAGATGTGACATAGAGGATCTTACATGAGTGCTCATGTATTATTGAATTTATTAAACTCGTTGAGGAAAAGGGATAAAATGCTCGGCTTTGTATTATTGAATTTATTAAACTCATTGAGGAAAAGGGATAAAATGCGAGGCTTTGCCGAGCATTTTATCCCTTTTCCTCAACGAGTTTAATAAATTCAATAATACATGAGCACGAATGCAAGATTCTATTTATCATATGACATTTAAAACGCATTTTATTCACGATTGTTCACAAAAATGTCAATATTCCGCCATTAGTAAACACGAGGTCGTAAAGGACGTCGTACATGTAACGTAACGTTACATTACGTTACTAATTTGCATATTTAATCCACTAGTGGATTATCGAAAATATTACATGGCGTTATTACACTCTCAGACGCGACGTCATATGATAAAATAATTTATCAAGTCTGTGACCTTAAACGCAAGGTCACGGGCTGAGGAAGGGTAAGAACAAATCAGCTCTCTAAAACATAAAATTTACCAAGTCTGTGACTTAACTCAAGGTCACAGGCTGTGGTGAGGGTAGAGGAAATCAGCTGCAAATACCATATCTTTAAAACATAAAATTTATCAAGTCTGTGACCTTAACTCAAGGTCGCAGGCTGTGGCAGGGGTAGTGCTAAAAATAAACTTTTGAACGAATACTGTAAAATTATTAAGACCACCATCACCATTAAGTTTCCCATCCAGCTTTGCTTAAATTTAAATATCTAAGACCACCCTGCTAGTAGGTGCATTCCTGGCCAGTCCTGTAAATTCAGCTATAAAACCTTAAGTGCATCTGAAGATTGCCGTCTGCTTATGCTGTCTGCTACATCTTCTTGTTAACTTTTCAAACATACTTTTGCATACAGGCATACAGTTTGGATCCTGATCAGACTGCTCCTTTATTCTGGGTCCACACTGCTTACAAAAATGACTTTTACCTTGGCAAACAGTGCAGGCCCAGATCGGACCCCACAGAACACGGCATCTGATCATCAGGGCCTGCACTATTTGCTATCAGAATTTTCCATCAAAAATAGAATAAAAACGAAAATATATGCCTGACATCCCTTACATGACAAATGGATTTGTCCAACATATGGCAATGGAAAAGACCACTAGTATACAATGTGTAAAAGAAGCCTGCAGATGACAAAGCAGATGACAATTGTTGTGACTGGCAAAATATGGGTTAAGAGCATTAAATATAAAGACCACCCCCACCTTTGCTTAACCTGTATTTAGCTGAATACCTAACCCTTATCCCGCTGAATAATTAATTTAGCCACACCCATTTCTGACTTTGAAGCAATCAGATTACTTGATATAATTCTTTCCTGCAAACTCACAAACTGAATTTCAAACAGTGTAGATCCTGATCAGATGGCTTCGTTGTCAGGAATAGTAGAATAATTGTTAATTATGCCAGAGCCCATTTTTAACTATCAATCAATCAAAGTACTTGAAATAATTATTCCTGTAAATCCACCAATCAAAATTAATGATAAACAGTGAAAATTCAGCTCAGAGGCTAGTTGTTCAAAAGTAATGACATTGTTAGTCAACAAATTATTTAAACTTTGATCATTTAACAAGGCAAATATACTTATATTTTTGCTTAAAAATATGTGTAGCTTTTCACATTTTTTCAGCAAAAATACCAGAATTTTAGATATTGTACTTGCTAGAACAGTTAACAATTTGGCCACTAAAGAGCTTGTTAAGCTAACCATGCTTTGAACAACTGACCCCAGATGGCCTCTCCAGACCAGAAACCATCTGATCTGGATTTACAGTTTGGATTGGTAGAGCATAACCTATTTCAGAGGACAATGGTTCATTTTTTTATTCATTATCACTACCACTAGTAAGCCCACTCCTGGACAGTCCCAAAGGTGGTCTTGATAAAGGAATTTTACTAGCATTATGCAAAGTATAAACATAAAACACATAAGGGTTTGGACTATTTGACAACATAAAAACATTAAAACAAAGCATGAAAATTTTGTGGACACCCAGACTGTCACTGTGCCCATGGTGACATAAGGAATACCACAACATCTCTTTCTGTGCCTTTATACAGTGTAGTTAACTCTTTGACTGCGTCAAGAATAGCAGAAGACATTGACAAAGTGCATTTTTCTTATTTAAAAGTGAAAATAAGGCTTGACATTACATGTGAATAGTCTGCTTGGCAGAAGATTCACATGTAAAGACAAACCTTATTTACTATGAAAAATACCCATTTTCACAAATAGCAGACGGCATCTACCAAGTGTAATTTTCTTATATATCAGTGAAAATAAGGCTTCACTTTTCATGTAAAATCGTCTGCTGGGCAGACGATTCACTTGTAAAGTAAAGCCTTATTTACAGACAAAAATACAATAATGAATCAGACTGTCGTCTGCTACTGGAATTTATGCAGCAGTTGATGGGTTAAAATTGAGCATGTGAACATAAAAGTCAACACTGGTAAGAGTGCAATAACTCTGACTACAGACTTCATACAAGTCAGATGGTTACGAGATCTTCTCCAAATACTAAGGCATGTTCTCGTCAGTTTTTCAACAAGGCTAAGAACTCTTACTCAGCTTCAGCTGCCTGCCTTCACAATACTGATTACTTCCCTTGCCATCTCAATATATTAATTAGAATCTGACTAGACTGCCTAGGGAATAAGATGTGACATCTTTAACTCGTTCCGGAAGTATTCTATTGTCTTGTTAATACCAACCATAACTGAAACCTGCAAAAGAAAATAAACACTTTATCATATGAGAATGTTATAACGCCATGTAATAAATTCGATAATCCACTATTGGATAAAATATGCAAATTAGTTAGGATATGCCCCGTAATGTTACCTGTTCAGTAAACACATCATTAATGACATCACATTTACTAATGGTGGAATATTGACATTTTTGCAAAACAATCTTGAAAAAAATACGTTTTAAATGTCATATGATAAACAGAACCTTGCATTTGTGTTCATGTGTTATTGAATCTATTAAATCTGTCGAGGAAAAGGGATAAAATGCTTGGTAAAGCCTCTTATTTTATCCCTTTCGCTTCGCATTTTATCCCTTTCGCTCAACTCATTTCATAAATTCAATAATACATGAACACTCATGTAAGATCCTCTATATCAAGAATTTATTAAACTCGTTGAGGAAAAAGAGATAAAATGCTCGGCAAAGCCTCGCATTTTATCCCTTTTCCTCAACTCATTTCATAAATTCAATAATACATGAACACTCACGTAAGATCCTCTCTGTAGTAAATAATCAAATCATTGACAGCACTGGTGAGTCGATTGTCTCTGAGTGTAAGCTAAAACAAGAGCACCGCAAACGGGTGCCAACGCTCGTCTGCAGTTTCTTTTAGAAAACAAAAGTTCTAAGTCAAATCAAATTGCAAGATGGAGTTATAAACTTGTAGGGAATGTAGCGCTTGTGATGGTGAGTATGTGTATGAAGTTTCATGAAGGTAGGCCAAATACTTTTGGAAATATGGTCAAGGTTAAGGTTTTCGGTTAAATTTTCGAAAAAT
This sequence comes from Lucinisca nassula, assembly GCA_963580285.1. Taxonomy (NCBI): domain Eukaryota; kingdom Metazoa; phylum Mollusca; class Bivalvia; order Lucinida; family Lucinidae; genus Lucinisca; species Lucinisca nassula. Next base: position 37,243,509 of record OY757024.1, read on the forward strand.
AGGTCAAAGTTCAAAGGTCAAGGTCACAGATCAAAAAGTGTGGTATCACTGAAAAGGTCTTGTCCCAAGGAACATTCATGTGAAGTTTGAAGGCTCTGTTGTGTATAGTATTAAAATGAGAGCAAAAAATGTGTTTCAGAAAAAAATTGGAAAAGGGGAGATAATTCAACCAAAATCAACAATGTTGTTATGGTCCTTGGTCAAAATGTAGCTCTTGTGATGATGAGTGTGTGTATGAAGTTTCATGAGGCTAGGTCTAATACTTTTTAAGTTATAGCCAAGGTTAAGTTTTTTTGGAATGACGCCAGACGCAGACGCCGGAGTGATGACAATAGCTCGTAAGTTTTTTTTCAAAAAACAGACGAGCTAAAAATGATCCTGAACTTGGATTTACATGGTTTCTATTTTTTTTTGTTGTTGTTGTTGTTTCATTGCCCTTTCAAGCTTATTTCACTTATTTTGAGCTGATTGCTAATCATAGGTGGGCAAAAACCAGAGAACACAGAGAAAAAACACCTGTCCTTCCGTTGCAGAACTTGGCGCCTCACGTGACCCTAGCGAGGCTCAACCAACAGCTGTGAGAGACCTAATGATAAACAGTCAGCCCTCGTACCCACTAGGCCATTGAGGCTTGTTAATGGTTTCTTTTAACCCATTGTATGTGAGTGGACTCTTCCATTGCTATATGTTGGACAAGTCCATTTATCATACAAGGAGTGACAGGCCTATTTTTTTGTTTTTATTCTATTTTTGACGGAAATTTCTTTTTATAGCAAATAGTGCAGGCTCTGATCATATGCCACATTCTGCAGCAACTGATCTGGGTCTGCAATGTTTGCCTAGGTACCCATTTAGGGAATTCCCACATACAACAAGATCCTGTTTCTTAGCTTACCTTCGGTTTCCAATGAAGAATCTCTGAGCTTTAGTAATGTCTGGTTTTTGTTTCTTAGCTCACCTTAGGTTTCCAATGAAGTATCTCTGAGCTTTAGTAATGTCTGGTTTCTGTTTCGTAGCTTACCTTAGGTTTCCAATGAAGTATCTCTGAGCTTTAGTAATGTCTGGTTTTGTTTCTTAGCTCACCTTAAGTTCTCACCTTAGGTTTCCAATGAAGATATGTCTGAGCTTTAGTAATGTCTGGTTATTGTTTCTTAGCTCACCTTAGGTTTCCAATGAAGTATCTCTGAGCTTTAGTAATGTCTGGTTTTGTTTCTTAGCTTACCTAAGGTTTAGCTTACCTAAGGTTTCCAATGAAGATATGTCAGTACTTTAGTAATGTCTGGTTTTGTTTCTTAGCTTACCTCTGGTTTCCATTGAAGATATGTCTGTGCTCTAGTAATGTCAGGTTTCTGTCTCTTAGCTTATCTTAGGTTTCCAATGAAGATACGGCTGTGCTCTAGTAATGTCTAGTTTCTGTCTCTTAGCTTACCTTAGGTTTCCAATGAAGATATGTCTGTGCTTTAGTAATGTCTGGTTTCTGTCTCTTAGCTTACCTTAGGTTTCCCATGAAGATACAGCTTTGCTTTAGTAATGTCTAGTTTCTGTCTCTTAGCTTACCTCTGGTTTCCATTGAAGATATGTCTGTGCTTTAGTAATGTCTGGTTTCTGTCTCTTAGCTTACCTTAGGTTTCCCATGAAGATACAGCTTTGCTTTAGTAATGTCTAGTTTCTGTCTCTTAGCTTACCTCTGGTTTCCATTGAAGATATGTCTGTGCTCTAGTAATGTCTAGTTTCTGTTTCTTAGCTTACCTTAGGTTTCCAATGAAGATATGTCTGTGCTTTAGTAATGTCTGGTTTCTGTCTCTTAGCTTACCTTAGGTTTCCCATGAAGATACGGCTTTGCTTTAGTAATGTCTAGTTTCTGTTTCTTAGCTTACCTTAGGTTTCCAATGAAGATATGTCTGAGCTTTAGTTATGTCTGGTTTCTGTTTCTTAGCTTACCTTAGGTTTCCAATGAAGATATGTCTGTGCTTTAGTAATGTCTGGTTTCTGTCTCTTAGCTTACCTTAGGTTTCCCATGAAGATACGGCTTTGCTTTAGTAATGTCTAGTTTCTGTTTCTTAGCTTACCTTAGGTTTCCAATGAAGATATGTCTGAGCTTTAGTTATGTCTGGTTTCTGTTTCTTAGCTTATCTTAGTTTTCCAATGAAGACATGTCTGTGCTGTAGTAATATCTGGTTTCTGTTTGTTAGCTTACCTTAAGTTCTTACCTTAGGTTTCCAATGAAGATATGTCTGAGGTTTAGTAATGTCTGGTTTCTGTTTGTTAGCTCACCTTAAGTTTCCAATGAAGTATGCCTGAGCTTTAGTAATGTCTGATTTCTGTTTCTTAGCTTACCTCAGGTTTCCAATGAAGATATGTCTGTGCTCTAGTAATGCCTAGTTTCTGTTTCTTAGCTTACCTTAGGTTTCCAATGAAGAAATGTCTGAGCTCTTGTAATGTCTGGTTTCTGTTTCTTAGCTTACCTTAGGTTTCCAATGAAGATATGTCTGAGCTCTTGTTATGACTGGTTTCTGTTTCTTAGATTACCTTAGCTGTCCAATGAAGATATGTCTGAGCTCTAGAGCTCTAGTAATGTCTGGTTTCTGTTTCTTAGCTTACCTTAGGTTTCCAATGACAATATGTCTGTGCTCTTGTAATGTCTGGTTTCTGTTTCTTAGCTTACCTTAGCTTTCCAATAAAGATATCTCTGAGCTTTAGTAATGCCTGGTTTCTGTTTCTTAGCTTACCTTAGGTTTCCAATGAAGATATGTCTGTGCTCTTGTAATGTCTGGTTTCCGCTTCTTTGGGTCATCCTGCATAGCTGGTTTATGGACTATTTGACTAGAACCACCTTTAAAGATACACAGATATTACAATGTGGTCATTTCATGTGAAATTTATGAAACTCACCACGGCCCAGTTGTTCAAAGCATCGTTAGCTTAATGAGCTCGTTAGTGGTCATATTGTTAACTGTTCTAGCAAGTTTAATATCTACAATTTTGGTATTTTTGTTGAAAAAAATGTGAGCAGCTTTTGCAAATGCAAAAGCTGCTCACATTTTTTCAGCAAAAATATTAGCATATTTACCATAATAAATGACCAAAATTTTAACAATATGTTAACTAACGACGTCGTTAGTTTTGAACAACTGGCCCCAGAGGTTTGTTTCATTAATTTCATATATGAAATGACCACAAATGACCATAGATAAGTTTCTTTTTTATCATAGAACTTTTTAAATCAGGTGGGTCAGGCCTCAGACTGAATGATGGTTCCAGCATAAAGGCTTACTGAGAAATGGAACAGAATTTAATTTCATGTAAGGTCGGTTGGTGCCTGATGCTCTGTCTCTGGTCAGGCCCATCAGAGTCTAACTGTTGGTTTTCTTTTGCTCCAGCATTTCAGTTGTTTCTTGCAGGCAAGTCCTCACCATTGTTTCATCTCTGTGGTTGTTTGATTTTTGTGTTCTCGGAGATGTTGCACTGATGAGTAAGGAGGCCTTCATGTGGACTGAACAAATTATTTGTCTAAATTGTGACGGAAGTAAGGCCGAGTGAGAAGTCAAAATATACAGGGAAAATATCAGCCAAAAACTTCTGTTTGTCTTAGTTGTCTAAGTAACCCTTTTCTAGAACATATCTGAGAGAAGAGAAAAATCACTTCTCCCTGAATTTCTAGGCCAGCTTCATCCTGTATGTTATAAACTACAGAGACATGTGTTGTATGCCACAGAAACATATGTTGCACACTACAGATATATATCTATATATTATAAAACACAGAAACGTGCTGAGCATCACAGCAATGTATGTTGTACACTTTGGGTGATTACACATAGCTGATATGTTTTATCATATGACGTCACGTCCAAGAATGTAATAATGTCATGTAATAAATTCGATGTCATGTAATAAATTCGATAATCCACTAGTGGATTAAATATTCAAATTAGTCAGATGTATTGTTAAATGTACGTCATTAAGCACGACATCCTTAACAACGTCATGTTTACTAATGATGGAATATTGACATTTTTGTACAAAAATCAGGAATAAAATTCATTTTATATGCCACATGATAAATAGAATCTTGCATTGGTGATCATGTATTAATGAATTTATTAAACTTGTCAAGAAATTAAACTTGTCAAGGAAAAGGGATAAAATGCTCAGCAAAGCCTCACATTTTATCCCTTTTCCTCAACCCATTTAATAAATTCAATAATACATGAGCACTAAAGTAAGATTCTCTGTATAACCACTATCCAGTCACTGAATCACTTACAACTGCATCTGAGAGCAGACACTGTGGTTCAGTGGCTAGAGCAGCGGACATCACCTGAGCTGCCCTAGTTTGAACCCTACAACAGGCATAGATTTTTTAAGCTATGCTTTATTGTTTTATTATGACTTTCATCTCTTAACCTTTTCTGAACCATATAGAATCTTCCTCCTTGTTCAAGAGGGCCCTGATTCGCTCACCTGAGTGTCACTGTCTCTAGTACATTCTATTTTTGGCTCTGGTGGCCATCTTGTTTGTCAGAGTGGAACAATTTTAGCCATTTTGGTAGGGAGTCACCTAGGCAACATTCCTGTGAAGTTTGAATCAAATTGGCCCAAGGAGGATTTCGCATTTGAAGCAAATTTATGATGTTTTTCTACTTTTAGCTCTGGCGGCCATTTTGCTCACTGGAGCAGAACCGTTTGGCAATTGTGGTAAAGGGTCAACTAGGCAACATTTCTGTGAAGTTAGAATGAAATTGGCCCAAAGGTACAGTAGGAGTTGGCGTTTTAAAGATTTTTCTATTTTTAGCTCTTGCGGCCATCTTGTTGATCGAAACTGAACAATTTTAGCTATTTTGGTAGGGGGCCACCCAGGCAACATTCCTTTGAAGTTTGAATCAAATTGGCCCAACGGTTAAGGAGGAGTTCGCATTTGAAGCAAATTTATGTTTTCCTATTTTTAGCTCTGGCGGCCATTTTGCTAACTGGAGCGGAACCGTTTTGCTATTTTGGTAACGGGTTACCTAAGCAATGTTTCTGTGAAGTTTGAATGAAATTGGCCCACGGGTACAGTAGGAGTTGGCATTTAAAGATTTTTTCAATTTTTAGCTCTGGCAGCCATCTTTTTAATCGGAGCAGAACAATTTTAGCTATTTTGGTAGGCACCCACCCATGCAACATTCGTGTGAAGTTTGAATCAAATTGGCCCAAGGAGGAGTTAGCATTTAAATCAAATTGTTGACGACACACGATGGATATTCACTGATCACAATACCTCACATGAGCACTTCGTGCTCAGGAGACCATTTAAAATTTTAGGGATGTCAGGTTGTGTTTTCTTCAAAATTTATTTGGAAAACGGCTTAACTTTTTGCAAACAGTGCAGGCCTTTATCAGATATGGCGTTCTGTGGTGTCTGATCTGGGCCTGCACTGTTTGCCAATTACCCGTTTTGGGCTTTATGGTACAAAATGGATTAAGAGTGTACACAACAAACACTTACCGACATAGTTCTTGATAATATCAGCAAACTGTTTAATGGTGTATTCATCTGGATTACCCAGATTTACAGGAAGACTGTAATTGCTATTCATTAGAGCTATCAAACCATCAACCAGATCTGTCACATATTGGAATGACCGAGTTTGTTCACCTTCACCATATATCTGAAGAAATTAAACAACCCATGTGGCAAGAAGTCCAGCACAAAGCTATTCCAAGTATTGTTTCCTTAAAAGAGTCACTGACCATCGAGGCTTGGAGAAATACACTGAGCTGCATGGTGCTTCCTTGACCGCACATGAGCACTGGTAAGCCACTTGGAAGGTCTTAGCATGCCTGCCAAAGTGGTGCGAGTCTGACCATCCATGCATATAAACCCTAGTTTTTTTTTGCATGGCACGGTTTTCATTGGGCGACAGGGACTGAGATGTCAATTCATCTCAATGTTGGGTAAAAATCCCACACAAATGGAAGCAAATTCCCCCCAAAATCCTAAATAGTATTGATAGGGATGTAAAACCTCAATTCAAACAAACAAACAATAACAGATCCCAAAATGGGCCTAAAAAGTATAGAATCTAATACAAAAATAATTTTGGCTGAAAAATAAGAGTAGCTTTTGCATTTGCTTGCATAAGTCTGTTGCTTGTTCCAACTGGGTTCAACAGTTGGTTTTCTTTTGCTCCAGTGTTCCTGTGGTGTTGTGTTCAGCACCAGATGGCTCAGCGTGTTTTACTGTCGAGTCCTCATCCTTGTGTCAACTTGGCTTTAATTGTGATTTCTTTGTTTGCCAAATTGATTCACAATGCTTCAAACAACTGGGCTCTGTTTCATAACTTGCTATTTATTGGTTGGTTGGTTGGCTGATTATGTTGGAGTTTAACGACATGTCAACCCTTGTGGGTCATTTGTGTCGTCTCCCAGAGAAAGGAGAGAAGAGATAGAAGATACAGTAGAGTGGAGATGAAAGTGAAAGATGGGAGAAAGAGGAAAATGAATTGTAATGTAGACACTGAAAAAATAACAACATTCCCCCTCTACCCTTACCTGCTGCAAGGATGGCAGGCCTAGCCCAACTGTAAGCCAATATCAGCTGGATGCCCCAGTGACACAAGATAAATGACACCTTCGCCTCACCCAAGCCCCTCCTTGCTGTCACCCATAATAATAAATTGAACATGCTTAGTTTAAACAATGTTTTTACTTCTTTTCAATTACAGATATCTAACAAGAATATAACATATTAGAAAGATCAACAGGATTTGAAAACAAGCAAGGTTGCTTATACTAATCATCTCCTGACAGGGAGTGTGTGCTCAGTTGAGCATGTGCACTCAGTTAAGCATGCTTCATGACTGTGCACCAAGCAAACAGAGGATATTTGATTTTTTTCAGTGAAAGATCCATTTTTATTTCACCGAAATGAACACCAAAAGAAGTATTTTCATGTGTAGAGAAGCCAGGAGTGAAAATAGAACTTTTGGAAATGAACACCAAAAGAAGTATTTTCATGTGTGGAGAAGCCAGGAGTGAAAATAGAACTTTTGGAAATGAACACCAAAAGAAGTATTTTCATGTGTGGAGAAGCGATGAGTGAGACTAGAACTCTTGGCATTCATGTGTGAAATTAATATTGTTCTTACACTGAAAAAATCAAATTTTCTGTTTCTTTTATGCTTTAAACTGTAATCATTGATGGAAATCTAAAGTGTCAGCTGTCACCGCAGAGAACAAACTTTTACCATGGCGATTTTGCATTGATTTAGAGGTGTTCAGCATGTTAACTGAGTATAATCCTTATCTTGCTGAATATTCATTTAAGCCACACCCATTTCTGTCTATAAACCAATCAAATTACTTGATGTAATTTATTGCTACCAATTCATAAACTAAATGCCAAACAGTGAAGATCCTGATCAGATGGCTTCTACAGAAGCCATCTGATCTGGATCTACACCGTTTCCAAAGATAGGGGTTGTAGTGAACAGCAAGATAAGAGTTAATGTTGGGTGTAAACTTTTTCCAGACCCCAGCATGTGTGCTCAGTTGAGCATGTGCGCTCAGTTGAGCATGTGTGCTCAGTTGAGCATGTGCACTCAGTTGAGCATGTGCACTCAGTTAAGCATGTGTGCTCAGTTGAGCATGTGCACTCAGTTGAGCATGTGCACTCAGTTAAGCATGTGTGTTCAGTTGAGCATGTGTGCTCAGTTGAGCATGTGTAATCAACTGAGCATGTGTGCTCAGTCGAGAATGTGTGCTCAGTTGAGCATGTGCACTCTGATAAGCATGTGCGCTGAGTTGAGCATGTGCACTCTGTTAAGCATGTGACTCACTTGAGCATGTGCACTCAGTTGAGCATGTGCACTCAGTTAAGCATGTGCACTCAGTTGAGCATGTGTGCTCAGTTGAGCTTGTGCACTCAGTTAAGACAATGCTCAGACTGCAAAGTTCCACAAAATTGGAAGCAACGTCTCCAAAATGACCTTTACAGTGTTGACGGGGACGTTAAATCTCAATGCAAACAGCAAAATCAATCAGAATGCAAGAGGCATAACCAGGATAAATTAGGCATATAATTTTTCTTATTTTCCATAAAATCATAAGTTGTGGGTACTCACCGAGGCGATTGTAACAAGTACCCACAGCAAATATTTCAAATAAGAAACAAGGAAAATTATGCCTTAATTACCGAGACTCCATGGCCTAATGGGTAAGAGTGCTTACTTTTTATCGTTAGGTCTTTCACCGCTGTGGTTCGTGCCTCACTTGGGCCACATGAGACGCCAAGTTCTGCAATGGAAGGTCGTGTTTTTTTCTCCAGGCACTCCGGTTTTCGACCACCTCTGATTAATTATCGGCTCAAATAAGTGAAATAATCTTGAAAGGACCGTAAAACCCAAACAAAAAAATGCCTTCTGGCTCCTCCAGACTTTCGAATGAGTCTTTAAATTGAAGTCCTGTCTCCATATGACCTTAGTTGTTGGTGGGAGGTAAAACTCAAACAAATACAACCTGGTATCTCTAAACCTTGAAATGGAATCCTGCTATTATATAAGATGGAAGATTCCCTTCAGTACAAAAATGATTAACCCATATATGCTAAGCGGCCCTTTTCTGGGTTATTAGCAAAAAATGTAGACCCAGATCAGATGCCGCCCAATGCGGCATCTGATCTGGGTCTACACTGTTTGCTTAAAGAAAATTCATTTTTGAAAAAATTGCCACAACCAAAAACAAACCTTACAACCCTATAATTGAATAGGGACCAGTCCAAACTTACTAGGTGGAAGATTTCATTGTCATATATTTGTTAAAACAGATTACGTAAAAGACTTACAGTGACTGGTTGACCCTGTAATGCCTGAAGAATAAAGTTGCTCACAACACGACCATCGTTCATATGCATTCTGGGTCCAAATGTGTTGAAAATTCTTGCTACTCGGATTTCTACGTGTTCCTGCAAGACAATGGCAAAGCATAGTTATGAGGCTAACAAGCAATTACAATGACACATCATGTTACAGAGTGCATTCTTTCTTATCCAATCGTTATCCAATCAGATGTCTCGTTACATACGTAAGTGCATTAGAATGTTACATAGTGCATTCTTTCCTATCTCAAAAACTGGGGCCAGTTGTTCAAAGCATCGTTAGCTTAACAAGCTCGTTAGTGGTCATATTGTCAACTCTTCTAGCAAGTACAATATCTAAAATTTTGGTATTTTTGCTGAAAAAATGTGAGCAGCTTTTGCATATGCAAAAGCTGCTCACATTTTTTCAGCAAAAATTTCAGCATATTTGCCATATTTAATGATCAAAGTTTTAATGATATGTTAACTAACGACGCCGTTAGTTTTGAACAACTGGCCCCAGGTATTTTTCTGATGAAAATTGTAACATTTTTCTTGTGCTGAGCACCACAGAAACGCTTGTACACTGCGGAAACATGTATTGTTACTACAGAAACATTACAATAACACACCCGAGTGACACAGTGCATATTTCACACCGCCAAATTAGCTACTTTTCTGATCAAAATCTGTGATATTTTTCTTATTTATACTGCAAACAAAGGTTGAGGGTGCTCATTAGAACCGCCTCATTGAGGCGGTTCCAACGAGTATCCACAACATATGTCTTGGAACAAAAATAAGAAAAACTAGAGAAAGTGCCCAGTGGGGCACGTATACCCCCGACCAGTGCCATCCCCTTTTAGTGGAAATGAAAATTTGTTTGTAGCAAGGAGTATAATGAAAACAGTTATCAAATCCTGTACCACATACTATTATGCGATGTATATATGTGAATTTATTCTAATAAATATTGTTTAAACCAAAACAGTTAACACAAAACTTGGATGTGATCAAAATGTGTAAGTCCTTATTATTGACCCATAGCCCCACCCGGGGGCTTGACACAGCAGCTTAGATATTCCATATGAAAGTTAATACTATAGCTATATTCTGTACCAAATATGAAGAGAATCTAACATGAGGTTACAGAGATATAAGCAATCAAAAAGGTTTAACACAAAACTTCGACATAAAAGTTGACAAACTGACAGACAGCCCACCCAGGGGCTTGACCCAGGGGCTTAGATATTCCATATGAAAGGTTATGCTATAGAGATATCCTTTACCAAATATGAAAAGAATCTAACATGTAGTTACAGAGATATGAGCAATCAAAAAGGTTTAACACAAACATTGACGTAAATATTGATGAAAGGACTGACAGGTGGACAACCCACCCAGGGGCTTGACCGGCGAGCTAAGATATTCCAAATGAAAGGTAATGCTATAGAGATATCCTGTACCAAATATGAAGAGAATCAAACATGTGGTGACAGAGATATGAGCAATCAAAAAGGTTTAACACAAAACTTTGACGTAAAAGTTGACAAACGGACAGACAGCCCACCCAGGGGCTTGACCCAGGGGCTTAGATACTCCATATGAAAGGTAATGCTATAGAGATATCCTGTTCCAAATATGAGGAGAATCCAACATGTGGTGACAGAGTTATTAACAATCAAAAAGGTTTAACACAAAACTTTGACGTAAAAGTTGACAAACAGACAGACATCCCACCCAGGGGCTTGACCCAGGGGCTTGGATATTCCATATGAAAGGAAATGCTATAGAGATATCCTTTACCAAATATGAAGAGAATCTAACATGCGGTTACAGAGATATGAGCAATCAAAAAGGTTTAACACAAAACTTTGACGTAAAAGTAGATGAACAGACAGACGGACAGACAGACAGCCCACACAGGGGCTTGACCCAGGGGCTTAGTTATTCCATATGAAAGGTAATGCTATAGAGATATCCTTTACCAAATATGAAGAGAATTTAACATGTGGTTACAGAGATATGAGCTATCAAAAAGGTTTAACGCAAAACTTTGACGTAAAGGTTGACGAACGCGGGACAGACGGAAGTACGAACGAACGAACGAACGAACTAACTAACGAACGAACGAACGAACGAACGAACGAACTAACGAACGGACGGAAAGACGAAAACTATATACCCCCTGACATACTTAGTATGTCGGGGGTATAATAATGTTTACCCCCTTAAACACCAGTTTTCTCTATATAAAGTGGTGTTTAAGGGGGGGGGTCTTCATCTCAAGGACTTGTTCACGTAATGACGTATGTTGTACACTTCAGATAAATATGTTATACACTACAGAAACATGCATTGTTAACCACAGAAACATATGTTATACACCCCAGAAACGTGTCATACACCACAGAAACATATGCAAATTATTAAACTACAACTTATTAAAACACAATCTGTTTTATTGAGTAATGAAATAACAATAGAACTGATTTTAAATCACTCACTCACCAAGAACAATGCAATTTGGAAAACAGTCGAAAAATCATCCTGTGTGACTTTCAAATTACCGTGTAGAACTTGCATGCATAAGACACACAGAACTAAGTCAGAGATCACAGATATTTTTTTTTATTTCGAAATCAACAATCCGCCAAAATATAAATCTGAGAAAAGGTCCACTCATAAAAACAGCCAAAATTTGCTGCCGCCAAATTTAAGTGTTTTACAGTATATGTCAAATATCATGGCCAATGTCATCATCGAGGAACAATATGCCTAGATTAAACAAGAGCTGGCGCATGACAGCATGGCTCGCCTGTTTCATGCCTTCAAGCTATAAGGTAAAATTACTGAACCATGAAATATAGGTCACACTCACCTAGATATATTTTGAGATCAATGATCAGGTCACATGGAACATATATTCCAGATATTACATTTCAGAATCAAATTGTGTCTGAATTATAAGGCAAAATCATTGAACCATGAAAATAGGTCACAATGACCTAGATATATTTCAATTTCAATCATGGGGTCACATGGAAATAATAATCCAGGTGAGACATTTCTCCATCAAATAGTATTCAAGATAATAGGCAAAAATCACTGAACCATGAAATATAGGTCACACTGACTTTGATATAAAATTCGAGGTCAATCATGGGGTCACATGGAATAAATAATCTAGGTATGACATTTCTCCATCAAATAGTATTCAAGATAAGAGGCAAATTGCCAAAATCACTGAACCATGAAATATAGGTCACATTGACCTGGATATATTTTGCAGTCAAATATCGGGTCACATGGGAACTAATAATCCAGGGATGACATATCTCCATCAAATAGTATTCAAGATAATAGGCAAAATCACTGAACATGAAATATATGTCACAGTGACCTAGATATATTTTGAAGACAATAATTGGATTACATCATGTGACATGGAACTAATAACCCAGGTATGAAGAAATAGATGGGCTGCATGATGCTTCCACGCAGAGCTGAAACCGTCCACACACTAGTATTGGTAAACCGCTTAGAGGATCTAAGCCTGTCCAGGATCCGCAGTGCGAGGCGGACCGTCCATGCTTATAAACCCTATTGGTTTCATTCAACGACAGGGCTTGAGATGTCATTTCATCTTAGTGTCGGGTAAAAGTCCCACAAAATTGGAAGCAAAGTCTCCAAAATGACTTATACTGTGTTGATGGGGACGTTAAAACCTCAAATCAAACAAAAACAACCAAATGACATTTCTCCATCAAATTGTATTCCAGATGATAGGCAAAATCACTGAACCATGAAGTATAGGTCACACTGACCTAGATATATTTTGCAGTCAATAATCAGGTCACATGGAACTAATAATCCAGGTATGACATTTCTCCATCAAATAGTATTGGAGATAATAGGCAAAATCACTGAACCATGAAATATAGGTCACAGTGACCTAGATATATTTTGAGGTCAATCATGGAGTCACATGGGAACTAATATCTCAGGTATGACATGTCTCCAACAAATAGTCTTCAAGATATAAGGCAAAATCACTGAACCGTGAAATGTAGGTCACCATGACCTTGACCCTTTTACACTTGAACCAATGTCACTTGATTGGCTCATGTATAACCAATTGTGTCTATAACTTCTTGGCATAATGGAAAGGTATACAACAAATTACAAAGGTGTCCTAGATTTTGACCCCAAGCCCCACCCCATCTTCACTCTCAGGCATGAACCCTGGGGTGTGTTGTCTTGGAATCTATAAAAGACACTCCCAGGTATCCAAGTTGTAAATATGAATGCTTTGTGATGAGTGACTGTTGAGATATAAGCATTTCAAAAACTTTAACACAGAATTACATAGGTGTTCTAGATTTTGACTCCTAGCCCCACCCTGGGGCATGAACACAGGGGTCTGTTCTCTTTGAACATCAGAAGACCCTCCCACGTACTAAAGTTCCAAATATGAGTGGTCTGTGATGAGTGACTGTTGAGATATAAGCATCTGAACAACTTTAACGCAGTGTGATGGGAACGCACACGCAAACGTGCACGCAGACGACCAAGCTAACAACAATAGCTCTCCATGTACTTCGTACAGGCTAGCTAAAAAGAGACTTTAAGAGGAAAATTGGGTCAAGAAATATTTACTCATTTGCAAGAGGCTTGCAGGTCCTTTGCAATATCCTCTTAAAAAAACTTAAACGTAAATGTGGGCCCCCAACGCCTATTCCAACGCCAGTACCACTGTCTTCACTGCAAGCAAAAAGCTAGCCATTTCCCAATTCAATATCAAAACTTACACAACCCAAGACCCCTAAATTTCAAAGTGGACTCCTGCTATATATATAGTGTGAAAGATTTTACCACAAAAATCCTAAAAATTGGGACACTTTGAGGACTTGCTGTAATTCTCCTAAAATTTGAACAGATAAGTTTCATGAACCAGTAAAGAGTCCTAAAGCAACCCCTGCCCATCAGGGCTTGAAGAAATAGATAGGCTGCATGATGCTTCCACGCAGAGCTGAAACCGACCTGCAAACCAGTACTGGATCTAAGCCTGTCCAGGCAAAGCGGTGCGAGTTGGCCCATCCATGCTTATAAATATTATTGGATTCATTGGACGGCATGTCTTGAGATGTCATTTCATCTCAATGTCGGGTAAAAGTCCCACAAAATTGGAAGCAAGGTCTCCTAAATGACCTTTATAGTGTTGACGGGGACGTTAAACCTCAAATCAAACAAACAAACAAATCAAAGAGTCCAAAGGTATAGATGCAATGGCAAACAGTGTAGACCCTGATCAGACTGCTCCTTTAGGAGCAGTCTGATCAGGGTCTACACTGTTTGCTTAGGCCTATCATAAATACTTATGATCATTATGGTATTCAACTTTAAAAGGATTAAGATCTAAAAACAAATGTTACACATCCAACAGATGTTCACAATGAATAATAATTATAGATTTCATTTACAATTTGCCATTCATGGCCATTTTATCTGAATAATATTTCCATAGTGAATTCAAATGAGCTACTGAGCCTGTCTCTTCAAGTTTTATCTGTTTGTTTGTTTGGTGTTTAATGGCCCAGTCAACACTATTTAGGTCATATCAAGCCAGTCTGTTTGGTCCCCACCCGTTGGGGCTTGGAGAAATAGACTGGGCTGCATGATGCTTCCACGCAGAGCTGAAACCGACCGCACACGAGTACTGGTAAACTGCTTAGAAGGCCTAAGCCTGCCCAGGCAAAGTGGTGCGAGTCAGCCTGTCCATGCATATAAACCATATTGGTTTCATTAGGCGGCAGGGATTGAGATATTTCATCTCAATGTCGGGTCAAAGTCCCACAAAATTGGAAGCAAAGTCTACAAAATGATCTAAATAGTGTTGACGGGGACATTAAACCTCAAACCAAACAAACAGCCAGTCTGATTACCTAACCACACTGTTCCTTGGCATGCTTATATATGCTGTCAACCAGTACAGTGCATATTCTTCAACCAGAAACTGACAATTGCCCTTCTTGAATCAGAGGAAGGGAGAGAATGACCAAAGAAAAGATTACATGATCAATCTCCATGAAAGAATGTTCTTGGATGCACCAAGGATGGGCCTGGCAACCTCCTGATCACCAGTCAAATGTATTCCAATTTAGAAATCCAGATTATATTGTCCTCTGGGTCATGACACCGTGGCTACAGTAGCTTGTCCCCAGGGACCATAATACCATGACAATGGTATCTTGTCCCCCCCTTGTTTCCTCTCTTTTTGTCTGTCTACAGGGTTAAAATGGTAATAGGTTTAACTGTTTCTCTCAGCCTTAGCCTGCTGAACACAACAAACCCTATCCTTTCAAACAGTGTAGATCCAGATTAGATGGCTTCTGAAGAAGCCATCTGATCAGGATCCACACTGTTTGCCATGCAGTTTGTGAAGTGAAAAATACATTAAATGAAATAATTTGACAGGTTGATAGTCATACATTAATCTATTCAGCAGGATAAGGGCAAAAACCAAGTTCCAGATTTACCTGTTTTTGGTATGCATAGCACATAGTCTCCGAGACCCTTTTTCCTTCATCATAACATGCTCTTGGGCCTATGGGGTTTACATGGCCCCAGTAGTCTTCTGTCTGTGGATGTACTTCTGGATCTGTCAAATAAAACACAATTTTCTACACTTATCCCACTAAACAATTAACCCTTGAGATGCCAAGAAAAACTACATTCTGAAAATGGTGTCTGCTTATGTCGTGTGATCAATTTTTTTGCAAACTTTTTAAGAATATTTTGTTTTACATACATGCAAACAGTGTGGGCCCAGATCAGACTGCTCCGATCTGGGTTCACACTGTTTGCAAAAAATTACTTTTAAGGTAAGATGGCAAAGCAGACGACAATTGTCGTGATTGGCATTTTATGGTTTAATTAAGCCATTTCCATTTCTGACTTGGAACCAATCAGATTATTTGATGTAATTTATTCCTACAAAGTCACTAAATGAATGTCAAACAGTGTAGATTCTGATCAGCTGGCTGATCTGAATCTACACTGTTTGCTAAAGTAGACGTTGTTGTGAACAGCAGGATAAGGGTTAACATGCCAAGAAATACTACATCTGAAAATGTTGTCTGTTTATGTTGTCTGCTGCATTTTCTTGCAAACTTTGCATACAGGCAGGCAAACAGTAAAGAACTGAATCAGACAGAGGAGCAGTCTGATCTGGGTCCAAACTGTTTGCAATGATGACTTTCAAAGTAACCAGCAGACAACAAAGCAGACGGCAATTGTTGTGACTGGCAGCTTATGTTTTCTTTTTTTTTGGCTTTGGTTTTGCGGCCCTTTCAAGATTATTTCAATTATATTGAGCAAATTGTTAATCAGAGATGGGCGAAAACCGGAGTACCCAGAGAAAAACCACCTGACCTTCCGTTGCAGAACTTGGCGTCTCACGTGATCCGAGCCAGGTTTGAACCACAGTGGCGAGAGACCTAATGATTAAGAGTCAGTACTCTTATCCACTAGACCACGGAGGCCCGTTGGCAGCTTATGCTTTAAGGTGAATGAATACAGCTTCAGGGGAGAGCACTGATCACTACTGAAAATTTTCACTTCATTCAAGGGGGGCTACTATTACCGTAAAAATCCTAGAAATTTGTACGCCTTGAGGACTTGCTGTATTCCTTCTAAAATTTTAAACAAATTTGTTTCATGATCCAGCAAAGAGTCCAAAAGGTGCAGACAGAATGGCAAACAGTGTAGACCCTATTCAGACTGCTCCTAAGGAGCAGTCTGATCTGGGTCTTCATGGTTTGCTTAGGCCTATCTGTCCATTACTTAGGAAATATTACGATATAAATGTTAAATGCCAAATTATGCAATGGAAGGTTGGGTGATTTTTCTCTGGGTACTGCTGTTTTCACTTTTTTTCTTATTAAAGAAGGGCTCGAAATATGTGAAATAACCAGTGCTTCAGCTGAAGCGCACGACCCGCCAGATGCTTTTAGCTTTATGAGTGTTACCATATATGGGTATGGCGGCCATTTTGGTCATGTGACCTGGACATAAAACGGTTCCCCCAATAAATGCGCCTTATCGTAAGGAGCAAAAATATATCTTATACTTTAGTACTGTATTCTGAATCGTTTGCAGGATAAAATCCAACACAAAAGCATATGTGTCAAAGTTTGACCTAGGCACAAAGAAGGTCAAGGTCAACCCAGGGTCACCATTTTAGCAATTTATGATGGGCCTACGTTCCAGATGCTATTTATCAAGTTTCGTGGAAATCTGCACAGTGGTTCTGGAGAAGACTATTTTTGAAGGGTTTTTACCAAATATTGCTTGGCGGCCATTTTGGTCATGTGACCTTGACCCCATGAGGAAATTTTGGTTTCCCCCATCCCGTAGAGGCTCCATATGAAATTTGACTTCAATCGGCCCAACGATTTCCGAGGAGAAGCAGTTCGAAAATTTTCACATTTTTCACCTCGGCGAGGCTGTACTAAATGGAATGTAATATTTCGCAAGTTCATTGATAAGACCTCATTGATATTTATCAGTATGCCAAAAATTGTTTAAATATTCCAAGCGGTTAAGTCACTATCACCAATTTTCACAAACGGGTTACGGACGGACAGATAGACAGACCATATATGGCTTGGCGGCCATTTTGGTCATGTGTCCTGGACCCCATGAGCAATTTTTGGTTTCCCCCATCCCATAGAGGCTCCATATGAAATTTGATTTCAATCAGCCAAACGGTTTCCGAGGAGAAGCAGTTCGAAAATTTTTACATTTTTCGCATCGGCGAAGCTATACTAAATGGAATGTAATATTTCGCAAGTTCATTGGTTAGATCTCATTGATATCTATCAGTATGCCAAAAATTGTTTAAATATTCCAAGCGGTTACCGGTAAGTCACTATCACAAATTTTCACAAACGGGTTACGGACTGACAGACAGACGAACCATATATGGCTTGGCGGCCATTTTGGTCATGTGACCTTGACCCCATGAGCAAATTTTGGTTTCCCCCATCCCATAGAGGCTCCATATGAAATTTGACTTCAATCGGCCCAACGGTTTCCGAGGAGAAGCAGTTCAAAAATGTTCGAAAATTTTCACATTTTTCGCCTCGGCGAGGCTATACTAAATGGAATGTAATATTTCGTAAGTTCATTGGTTAGATCTCATTGATATCTATCAGTATGCCAAAAATTGTTTAAATATTCCAAGCGGTTAAGTGAATCCGGGACGTTTCGGCCCTGAGTCGTTTCGGCCGGGTCGTTTCGGCCTGGGTCGTTTCGGTCTAAATTTGGACCTGGGTCGTTTCGGCCTATTTCGGTGGGTCGTTTCGGCCCTGGGTCGTTTCGGCCTGGGTCGTTTCGGCCCGATTTTATTAGATAGCATTTTTCCTGTATAAAACATTTTTATTTAGTTTCGGGTAAATCACAGTATTGTGGCCACCTAGGTTGCACCTGGTAGCAAAAAATCAACTTTGCACAATTCTTATAAAAACATTTTTTTCATAAGGGTTAGTATCCTAAATGTATAGCATTTGCAGCTTTTCGGGCGGAGAGTGGTACAAATTTGTTTTTTGATGCTTCACATGTATGTGGGTGGAAAGTGGTTACGGACACTACAGGGTGTGCATAACACTATAGCTAAACAACATTAACCATATTAAACTTTATTAACTTTGCTTTAAACATGACTAGGAACACTACCCTGCTAGCATTCTACATAAATCTACAGCGGGCCGTTAGCGGCCCGTCAGCTACCCTGACGGGCCGCTAACGGCCCGCTGTAGATTTATGTAGAATGCTTACTGGGTAACAAGTAAAAATAATCAGTCTTTGCAAAACTAATAAAGCTTGAAGAAAAAATAATGCACATAAGTTGCCATCACTGTTCAAGACACAGAAATAATAAGCCAAAACTTTGTTATGATAATCCGGATAAGCCAATCATTCCAAATAAAACTTATTTAAACTAGACATCAAAGTCATATGCACAAACTGAAAACAAGATGTAGTTCTTTGGACATAAGTTGAATGGAAAAAAAATCAGAAGATTTATCACAGCTAAAATGGTTACGGACACTACAAATTTAACAATGCTTCATTTTTTTCAAATTTCAATCAACTGTTTACTTTTTTTAAAGAAATATGCAGTGAAAAAATATAAAATAAATTACAAAATAAATTAAACAGGAAAATATTTGCTGGAATGTTTGAAATTTAACATAGAAGGTCCCAATAAACGGAAACACATAATGTACAAAAAAGTGAAACCCTGATTTAAGAATATAAAATTAATATGCTAAGCAAATCAAATAGAAATTAATTCATAACACAATTTAAGCCAACCTATAGGATGAAAATTTGATAAATATCCAGCAACTTTTAAATTTTGAAACTTAAGTGGTGCAAAATGTTACGGACATAACAGCATTTTTAGGCGAATCAAATAGCTAAATCGTACATTCATGTATCAGGTCTTTGTATAAAGCAAATTTAATTTAAAATGGTCTCCAAAATCAGATAAGTAAAAAAAAAAAAAACACCAGGAATGTACATTTTTCAACTATTAATTGTCACCAAAAGCAAACATTATTTTTTTTTGTTACATAGGCCCCCTGCCCATCGAGGCTTGAAGAAATAGATGAGCTGCATGATGCCTCCAGGATTAGCTAATACCAACCGCACAGAAATACTGGTAAACCACTTAGAGGATCTAAGCCTGCCCAGTCATAATGGTGCAAGTCAGACCTTCTGTGCTTATAAACCCTATTGGTTTCATTGGGCAACAGGGCTTGAGATGTCATTTTATCTCAATATCGGGTAAAAGTCCCAAAAAATTGGAAGCAACATCTCGAAAATGACCTATACAGTGTTGACAGGGACGTTAAACCTCAAATCAAAAAAAAAAAAAAAAAAAAAAAAAACTTAATGTATATATAGCTATGTAAAATTGTCAGACATGTTAAATATTTGATACAAAGAAGTAGATGTATATAATTGGCCCCCGCCCATCGGGGCTTGAAGAAATAGATGGACTGCATGATGCTTCCACGCAGAGCTGAAACCGACCCACACACGCGTACTGGTAGACCGCTTAGAGGATCTAAGCCTGCCCAGGCAAAGCAGTGGGAGTTGGCCCGTCCATGCTTATAAACCCTATTGGTTTCATTGGGCAGCAGGGCTTGAGATGTCATTTCATCTCAATGTCGGGTAAAAGTCCCACAAAATTGGAAGCAACGTCTCCAAAATGACCTATACAGTGTTAACGGGGACGTTAAACCTCAAATCAAACAAAAGATGTATATGATGCAAAATAATTTTGGTTTACGATTTCAGTAAAGCTTTTACGATTGCCCTGTGATGAAGACTAGAATTTGATAAACATAACAGTTAATAATTCAATATATTAACAAGTTAAAGGTTAAAAATTTGAAATTTGAACATTTCATGTTAGGTAAGGAGACTAGAATTTGATAAACATAACAACAATTAACAATTTAGCATACATGTATTTACAAGTTAAAAGCTAGAAATTTGAACATTTCATGATTGAAAAAAAAAGATTGGGTTGCATGGTGCTTCCATGCAGAGCTGAATCCGACCGCACATGAGACTTACATACAGTATCACTATGCCTGGACAGACTTAGACCTTCTAAAATATGTGTACTGGTAAACGGCTTAGGTTTAAACCTGCCCAGGCAAAGTGATGAGAGTCAGACTGCCCATGCATATAAACCCTATTGGTTTCATTGGGCGGCAGGCCTTGAGATGTCATTTCATCTAAGCGCGGGGTAAAAAAATCCACAAAATTAGAGGCAACATCTCAAAAAATTAAAATGACCTATATAGTGTTGATGGGGCCTTTAAACCTCAGTCCCTGCCCTTCGGGCGTGGTGAAATAGATTGGGGTGTATGATGCTTCCACACAGAGCTGAAGCCGACCACCCATGAATACTGGCAAATCAACTGCTTAGAGGGTCCAAGCCTGCCTAGGAACAGTGTGCAAGTCAGACAGTCCATGCTTATAAACCTTATTGGTTTCATTTGGCGGTAGAGCTTGGGATGTCATTTCATCTCAGTGTCGGGTAAAAGTCTCACAAATTGGAAGCAATGTCTCCAAAATGACCTATATAGTGTTGACGGGGACATTAAACCTAAAATCAAACAAACAATGAGGCAGTTCTAATGAGCACCAACAGGCTATGTTTGGAGTTCAAACCAGTAAAATATTGTAAATCAAAAAGTAACTATTTTAAAGATAGAAAAGAATGCACTACCGGTATGTCACACGGGTGTGTTATTGTAATGTGAAAAAAAAAACACGCCAAAAAAAAAGCGACAATAAACCAATAAATTAAGAGTTAAAATTGATACAGGAATATGTGTTTCAAAGAAACTGGAATATAAGTATAATGCTTAAACTAGATATTGAAATTTCTTGTAGTGTCCGTAACCAATTTAGTTCTTGAGAGATGTATCAAAACTTCAGATATATATTCAACGCCTATGGAATGTATTAATTTAAAGAACTAGTATTTTTGCACAAGCCTACCCTGTTTGTAAAATAAAACCAGAACGTTCATGCAGTTTCGCTCTGCTGGCCCCCTAATTATATGATTTTCTATTAAATTATGAAAAAAAAAATTAAATAAACAATAATAATAATAATTCCAGTGGCTATTTTAGCATCCAGTGCATTATTTCTAGATGAAATTAAAACTTATACCTGCCAATGATCAGACATTTATTCACAAATGTTACTGATGTGTGACCCCATAGATTAAGGTTACGGACACTACAAGAACATAGTAGCTGATTACTTATCCTCTGCAGATACCCTTGGGACTTTGCTAATTAGATTCTTCTGCTTTATTATTATAGAGAATACTTACTCCGTCATAAAACTTCAAAACAAGACAGTCAACAACCATGTAGACACACCAGTTTTATTTTTTTTCATGGAGATGCAATTTTTTAAAATTATTGCGCAATTTTGCATCAAAAAAAGATGTTGTGTCATCCATCTGGAACAATTGAGTTATAATTGATTAGTCTGAAGACATATAATATCATTTTGAAAAGTATTATTAAAGTAATGTTTCCCAGATTTTAATATCGATATCAGTAAAAAGGCGTTTGTTTTCAGGTTACAGACACTACAGCATTTTTGTAGTGTCCGTAACCACAAAATCGTTCACAGAGGATGATTAGTTGTTGGAAAAAATACTAATTGTGTTTCATTAAAGGTTATTATACACAAAGTATTAAAAACATAATTTTTTATTCAAACAAAGCTACTGGCAGTAACAAAATGTATCATGGTTACGGACACTACCACTTTTTTTTTTTGACTGTTGTTTTCCTGATAAGTGATCCTGAAATTTATTAATAATCAGCAGGGGAGAACAATATGATTTCTACCACTATGGCATTCTATTTTTAAGGAATTTCAATAAAGTAAACACCACTCTCCTATGGGTATGGTGTGCATAACCTGAGGGTTGTGTTCAAAGTCTTGAAATGTATAACGAAGTACCGCCTCTATAATTATGGTGATATCTTGAAAAGTTTTCAGCGCATATCAAGAAATTATATATCAAAATTTTCTTCAGACAATTTTCTATATTACTGAAATTGAAAAAATAACCTGTTTGCCATGCATTATTATTTAAAATTTGTTTGTAAAATGGTATTTTTTAAAGTGCAACCCATAACGGTGAAAATATGCCATTTTGGGGGGTCTTTGATGGCTGCTGACAATATGAAAAAGTAGCTACCGGTAGACCATTCATTTATTTTGAACATCTGAGCCACATGCCTTGCTAAGTTTCTATGGAATAAATTCAAATTTAAAGTCAAATCTCTGACAGTAAGGCTGATATAACATGCTGAAATTAAAAAAAGCCACAATATTGTGATTCACCCGTTAAATGGAATATTATTTAAACGCCCTGTCACGTTATGTCATGGTTATGATAGCCCAAATAAAGTGTTTTAATTAATTTAATTTATTCAGCAGGATAACTGTTATATACGTTTCTTTCTACAATGATTGAATTTGGTAACACAATCAGCAGGCAAAATCACATACATACATACGAACGTACATACATACATACATACATACATACATACATACATACATACATACATCCATCCATCCATCCATCCATCCATCCATCCATCATCCATCCATCCATCCATCCATCCATCCATCCACTATCCATCCATACATACATACATCCATCCATAATAATTAAAATACCTGTTCCATAAAGGCGATGCTGCCACCGGTCACACACGTCACATGTAACTGCATAGCGTCGCCCATATTTACTTAGGCCTTGTCACATGAGAAGCACAATTCAGTCATTTTGAAATTTACTTCGACAATCTTTATAAGCGATTCCAAAGATAAGTGATGGGGAGGTGTCTCGGAGCACCTTATATACATTGGTTGCAGACATTTAAAAGACTTCAGTGAAACAAATTTTAAAGCATATCAATCATAACATTTTTTTTTTAATTAACAGAACCGCCATTTCCCGCCGAACTCAAAGGGCTGCTAATTAAAGACGCTCGCATTTAACCCGTGTTTTCAAACTGTTACGTTAACGCAATTACACCGCCACATAGTTGATCAATTATATACAAAAATAAGGGGATTAGCTAACTCCATCCAAAGTGATTAACGGATGGCTGATTAACGGGCCATTACCATGTGATGATATAATTACTTCTTAAAAGGCCAAGTACTTTAAAGTCTGTAAATAAATATATAACATTTGGGGTGTCATGTTGGCTGCAGAAGGTTCATAGTTTTGAAGACCATGATTAGACTGCCCACGACTCTTGCGCAGGATTGTCTGAGTCTTTCTCTTTAGTGGATAATGACAAAATTATATAGGCGTATTTTCGTCATGTTGTATGTCGCTGTGTCTGCAGAATGTTCCCAAAGCTTTGAAGGTTTGTGAAGTTCGTCTCAATGGTATGATTAGACTGCACACAAGCGCACAATGGTCTATTCCACATGCCACATACAGACATGCATTGTGCGCATCCATTCTAGGTTTTTTTTTTCTAAATAGCCCTAGACGGCAAAAGGCTTCTGCAGTTAGCAGATACTGATCACACGGCACTGACTTGCAGGATTTACTAGTATCAATGGCACGCACATTTTGAGAACAGCATGCGAAATATTTGCGAAATGTTGCCTAATTATTTTATATGATCAGCCTCCATCTGTCGTTGTGATACCTTCAAATACTAAATAACCTATAAATCTGTTCATTGTGATCAGAGTCTGCGCAGTTTGAAAAAGCCCTCTTTTTTGAGCTTATAAATATCTGAACGCTGTAATTATTTTATATGATCAGCCTGCATCTGATACCTTCAAAGACATTGTAACCTATAAATCTGTTCATTGTGATCAGAGTCTACACAGTTGGAAAAAGCCGTCTGTTTTCTGACCTATTGAAGTTTTAACGAGAGAAGATAGCAAAAGCACAGGCTGATCTTCGACAAACAATATATATACACATAAAAATAAAGTTATAAAAAAATCAGGCCGAAACGACCCACCAATATGGCCGAAACGACCCACCCCCGAAATTAGGCCGAAACGACCCAGGCCGAAACGACCCGGCCGAAACGACTCAGGGCCGAAACGACCCAGGGACCGAAACGACTCCGGACCGAAACGACCCGCGACCGGTTAAGTCACTATCACCAATTTTCACAAACGGGTTATGGACGGACCCAAAGAAGGTCAAGGTCAACCCAGGGTCACCATTTTAGCAATTTATGATAGGCCTACATCCCAGGTGCTATTTTTCAAGTTTCGTGGAAATCTGCCCAGTGGTTCTGGAGAAGACTATTTTTAAAGGGTTTTTACCATATATGGCTTGGCGGCCATTTTGGTCATGTGACCTGGACCCCATGAGCAAATTTTGGTTTCCCTATCCCGTAGAGGCTCCATATGAAATTTGACTTCAATCGGCCCAACGGTTTCCGAGGAGAAGCAGTTTGAAAATTTTCACATTTTTCGCTCGGCGAGGCTATACTAAATGGAATGTAATATTTCGCAAGTTCATTCGTTAGATCTCATTGATATCTATCAGTATGCCAAAAATTGTTTAAATATTCCAAGCGGTTAAGTCACTATCACCAATTTTCACTTACGGGTTACGGACGGACAGACAGACAAACCATATATGGCTTGGCGGCCATTTTTGTCATGTGACCTTGACCCCATGAGCAAATTTTGGTTTCCCCCATCCCATAGAGGCTCCATATGAAATTTGACTTCAATCGGCCTAACGGTTTCCGAGGAGAAGCAGTTCAAAAATGTTCGAAAATTTTCACATTTTTCGCCTCGGCGAGGCTATACTAAATGGAATGTAATATTTCGGAAGTTCATTGGTTAGATCTCATTGATATCTATCAGTATGCCAAAAATTGTTTAAATATTCCAAGCGGTTAAGTCACTATCACCAATTTTCACAAACGGGTTACGGACGGACAGACAGAATGACAGACTGACAGAATGACAGAATGACACGGTGATTTTAGGGCACTCTTAGAAAAAACCGACTTCAGTCGGTTGCTTTTTCTGCGGGTCGTGCAATCCTGACTGGGCGGTAAAACCAAACCCCATCCCATCCCTACTACCCCTCCCAAAAATAAAGCCTGTCTTATTACCGTATTGTGCTTAAAGATTGGGACACCCAAAGTTTTGGGACATGGTTGAAAATCTTGAAAATAATTATTTTCGGCAGTCCAAAGATTTGAGACATACTAAAAATCACAATAAAAATTGTGTAATTTTTCTTTCCAAAGAATTGGGACAGGTTTATTTTTACAAAAATGTAAGAAGAAAAATGCCGCACATGGCGATTTTTATTTTTCATGTTGTCAATCTTACCGTGATGAAATGAAGATATTCAGAGCCGATTTTATCCGGAAAAGAATTATTCACCCATATACACCGAAGCATTAGCATTTCTGATCACCTAATAAGTTTATTTGTGTCTGAACATAAATCTGGCAATGATTTTACTGATCCCTGGCCGCCATTTTTTAAATCCATATCATGTGACCGCCACATGACTAGTCATGTGGCAGTCACATGCAAATTTACATATTTTTATTATATTTTTGTTCTGTGTGTCTTTTTTTCGCCATAAATAATATTTTTTAAAAGAAAAGAGGAAAATAATACATAAAAAACACCGACCAATTAATAAATAAAACTACGTCCTCAGCCGATAACTTCAGGGCAAATGCAAGGCGCACTTCTCAATCCTATTTTCTTTTGTATAACAGACGGACCGGAAAAATCATGAAACTTTTTTTATCATCATTTCAATATTTTCCATTTTGCATGCTTGCTTATTTGTTTGTTTGATAGATTGTTTGTTTTTTTTTTGTTTTCTGCGAGTAGCCAAGACTCAGATCGGTCAACGCAGGTTTCCACATGACAGGGCCATAATTCCATTTATCAAATTTATTGTTGGCTTTGAAACGACCACATGGGGCTAATGGGAGTCTTGGCTGTTCACAGTTTTGTTTGATGTTTCCGTTTTATTAGTCAGAAATAAACATTGTAGTAAATGTTTTGATAGTCTTGTTATCATTTGACATCCTGTGTATACAGTTGCCTTTGTCATGGGAACACGGACCTTATGAAAAGTGACAAGAAAATGCAGATCAGTTTATGAGTAAATCTTCTATATTCTGAAAAGTGTTACTTCTTGTTACTTCTCATACAAGACCGACAAGTAGCCTTATTTTAGTAATCTTTCACTCTTATTCTCTCTTCACCTTTTTCCCCTTTTTGAGGGATCTTTTCTCTACCAGAACAACACCAAGTACTCAGATTGTGTCATTAACATTGAAACGAAGTATGGAGACTGCACATGTCTCCATTGATCTTTTAATCATTTCAGACATCTGCCGACTGTGAACATGATAAAACCCATGTTTTTGTGGCAAGTCGTCTGATCAGGTTCTATACAATAATAGGTCATGTATGTGAATAACGTATTGATTATGACCGCTGCTGTCATTTTTAAGGGAATGAGTTTGCTCCATTGAGCAACAGTTCGGTTTGGAATTTGCTCTATCTGGAAACATCAACACTTTGTTCGAGGAGCTAAGACAAACAGCAAACAACAACGGGTCAACGTGGCGCAAACGGCGATATGCCGTGACGACGTCGTATCGCTGACGGCCCGACGTTGGTTCGCTAAATTGCCTGCTAGCCGGGGTTGACGTTACAATTTGATGGACTGTCTACACATTTAAAAACCTTAAGACCGGTACATCAATCATTCTTAAAATTGAACAACATCCTTTGAACACTATTTCGGAACCTCTTCAAAAGGTACCGACTCTCAGATTAGTCAAACGTAATGTGCTGATCACGAACGTGTAACTGTCCACCTGGGCAATCAGTAATTCTTGTTTGCAGCAAATTACTTGCAAACATCTGATTTATGTAGACTTGGATTAAATAAGGAGATTAAGGATAATTAAAGAAATGAACATGGCAATCAAGAGGTAATTATTTATTTATTACCGGGTATTGTAAAAACACATCAATTATCAATTATGAACAGATCAGTTTCATTCTTTCTTTGTCGATATGCCCCAATACTTTTGGCTGTATTGCGGTGCATTGCAACTACCCCTTCAACCCCAAACCAAAGTTTTGGGACACCTAAAAAAAATAATTATTTTTCATCGACCAAAATAGTGGGACAGCTCAAAAAGTAATTATTTTTTTCTGTCCCAATTTTTAAGCACAATACGGTAATAAGAAATTTCTAATAGTCAAAGGGAGTTTGTAACTGTTATTCTAAGACAAGTGAACTTATCATTTTTACCATATGTATCCATATAGATAGGCCCGAGCAAATAGTGTAAAACCAGATGCTACACTACTCATCAGGGTCTACACTGTTTGCCACTCATCCAGCTTTTTTCGACCACAACATCGGGTAGAAATTATACTTGTTTAAGATTTCTAACAAGTAGGGCAAGGAGTAGAGGTGTCCAAAAAAGGGTAATTTTGGTACTCCCGCAATAAAAGGGAAGCTTCTCATGAAATAAATATTTTTCTCTCATTCAAAAAGATTAAACCCTTATCCTGCTGAATTAAATTAACATAGCCAGACCCATTCCTGACTATCAACCAATCAAATTACTTGATGAAGTATATTCATTTAATTCACAAACTGCATGACAAACAGTGAAGATCCTGATCAGTTGACTTTTTCAGAAGCCATCTGATCTGGATCTACACCGTTTGCAAGGGTTCGAGCTGTCGTGCTCAAAGGAATAAGGGTTAATCTTAAAGGCATTTATTCTTGATTATTGAGACTATCATATGATTATATAATATTATGTAGCCTTCAGAGCTGAATGAGGTCTTCAATAGGTAAGGGGTCTCCTTGGGGAAAATCAATAATGTACTAACTGTTGACTGGTGTACATTATTGATTTTCCCCTTTAGTGCCTCAGTCAGGGGATACCACAAGAGTTATTAATCACCCTATTAAGGGCCGCCTTTGATCTGCTATAGTCAGTATATCACAAGGGGCAATAAAACAATTATGGACACACGGTGTATCCTACTGTTCAAGAATAAATGCCTTTAAAGGTGCATTATTGTGCTACCGGGTCTCAAAAAAAATTTTCTGGTTTTTATCTTCAATGCATACTCCTTGGTCATGTGTACACTTCTGGAGCCAAATACAGCTTCAGAACTTTGTGAAAATGGTCGTTTTCATTCGTGTTTACCCTTCGCTCTGAACATGTGTTTGGAATTTCTGTTCTAAAAATAAATCTGTCACTTTACACATACATGGCGACAGTATCGTCTCTGATTGTCGTTACTTATGGCATGGCATTCAGCTGCATATTTTTTTCCGATTCATGCATGGCCTAAGCAAACAAGGCCAAAAATGAACGTCGCATAAAGTCTTATATGGGGATTCTATTTTTGTCACGAACTAAAAATAGATCTAACCAGTGTTTGAAACCTAGTTAGGGAATCCCTCTCAAACTCGTTTACCTGTCATCATAATTGTTCGCATTTTTGCATAAAATGCATTTATTTGTATTGTTTTAAAGAAAAATACCGGCTTTATGTATTTTATTTTTGGAAGCATTTTTTCCAGATAGCTCAATAATGCACCTTTAAATGAGCCACTGCAAGACAAAACCAACAAGACTTGTGCAACTGGACAAGCCTCAGATTACCCTGCAGATCTGCACAGTCTTTGGTGGTCCTACATGTTTTACTGTAAATTTTACCATGATTTTCTCCTAAAATAATAGTTTACTTACCCAGTAAAATGGGAGCTACCGTATTTACGTATGTTTTCCACTCAGCCACAATATTTGCCACTCAGCCACAATGTTTTGACACTCTGCCACAATGTTTGCCACTCTGCCACAATGTTTGCCACTCTGCCACAATGTTTGCCACTCAGCCACAATGTTTGCCACTCTGCCACAATGTTTGCCACTCAGCCACAATGTTTGCCACTCTGCCACAATGTTTGCCACTCAGCCACAATGTTTGCCACTCAGCCACAATGTTTTGCCACTCAGCCACAATGTTTGCCACTCAGCCACAATGTTTGCCACTCTGCCACAATGTTTGCCACTCAGCCACAATGTTTGCCACTCAGCCACAATGTTTGCCACTCAGCCACAATGTTTTGTCACTCCACCACAATGTTTAGCCACTCAGCCACAATGTTTTGTCACTCCACCACAATGTTTGCCACTCAGCCACAATGTTTGCCACTCAGCCACAATGTTTGCAACTCAGCCACAATGTTTTGCCACTCAGCCACAATGTTTTGCCACTCAGCCAGCCACAATGTTTTGCCACTCAGCCACAATGTTTGCCACTCAGCAACAAGGTTTGCCACTCAGCCACAATGTTTGCCACTCAGCCACAATGTTTGCCACTCACCCACAATGTTTTGCCACTCAGCCACAATGTTTGCCACTCTGCCACAATGTTTGCCACTGCCACAATGTTTGCCACTCAGCCACAATGTCTGCCACTCAGCCACAATGTTTTGCCACTCAGCCACAATGTTTGCCCCTCAATCAACAATGTTTGCCACTCAACCACAATGTCTGCCACTCATCAAGCTATTTTTAGACATTAGTAAATTTTAATTTTTCAACTTTTAGAGTAAGCATGGTAAGCAGCTGAGGTTTCCAAGTATGATATTTTCTTTCCAGCAAAGACTCAAATGAGCCTGTGCATCAAACCTATCATTGCTCACTTTTGGTTTCTACTTATCCTATGTTTGCCAATTACTGATGTCCTGCTGAATAAATTAAGTTTCTACACCAATTTCTGACTATCAAATTACTTAATATTATGTCCAGTAAAACCTGTCATAGTGACCTGCTCTATTAAGCAAGCAACCTGTCTCAAGCAAGCATGCATTTGGTTTCCCAAAAAGGCAACTGCATTGAAATTTGCCTGTATCAAGCAAGCACCTGTAATAAGAACATTTTGGTTATCCCTTAGGTGCTTGCTTAATACAGGCTGGACTGTATTAATTCAATAAATAAACTGCATGAAAAACAGAGTGTAGATCCTGATCAGATAAGATGGCTTCTTCAGAGATGAAGAAGCCATCTGATCTGGAACTACCCTGTTTGCAAAGGTATGGTTGCCATGTTCAGCAGGACAAGGGTTCACATTTCATGCAAAACATGACAAAACCCATAATAAGCAGCAAAGACCCAGATCAACCTGTGCTTTATGTCCAATTAACAACTAAGGCCATACTGAGACGGAACCTCATTTAAGACTCATCCTGGAGAAGCCCAGATTTGGACCCACTGCCCCTGGTTTATGTGGCAAGTAGCTTAACCACTACACCACGGAGGCTACTAAATCAACCTGTAAACCAACCAAATCTGGTCGGAGCCATTGCTTGCTTCTTGTCTTCCTGTAGGTTTTGCCATGCGCAGGCTCACTTGTGCTATCACTGTCATATGTATTGTTTGATTTGAGATTTAACGTCCCTGTCAACACCGAATAAGTAATTTTGATGACGTTGCTTCCAATTTTGTGTGACTTTTACCCGACATTGAGATGAAATGACTTCCCAAGCCCTTCCACCCAATGAAACCAATACGTTTATAAGCATGGACGGTCAGTCTCGCACAGCTTTGCCTGGGCAGGCTTAGATCCTCTTAGCGGTTTACCAGAACTCGTGTGGGAGTCGGTTTCAGCTCTGCATGGAAGCATCATGCAGCCCATTCCAAGGGGTTTACCAGTACTCCTGTGTGGTCAGTTTCAGCTCTGCCTGGAAGCATCATGCAGCCCAACCTATTTCTTCAAGCCCCGATGGGGGGGGGGGGGGGGTGGGCTACACTGTCATATGTAATGGCACTATAAAGAATTTTGGGGAAACAAGGAAACACTGGCAAACATTTTGAGGGAACAAAGAAACAAAACTAATTTTGGGGAACAGAAAATATAGAAAATTTGAAAAAATACTTTTAAGAAAAGGGAATGTGGCCTATTATTTGTGTGTGTTTAGTAAGTCTTACATCCCACCAACAACCACTGTCATATGGAGACGGGACCTCGATACAGACCCTCACTCATCCTAAAGTCTGGAAAAGCCCAGTTTATGAGGCGAGTACAAAATAGGGGCTTCTTGGCCTATTATTTCTTGGGACGAAGGGAACATGGTACCCTCCTGGGAGGGCCTCATACAGATGCAAAGGCTTATATAAATCATCAATGATCAGCGTGTCCCAAATAGGGGCTAGATGTCTTTAAAACGGTCATTAGGGGTGGAATATCACAACATTTACTGTTACAATTTTCATTTTATGGTGAGTCTCCATATGACCTTAGTTGTTTGTGGTACATAAAACTCAAACAAAAATTTCAGGATACAAACGACATACCTCCATAAACTTCTGATGTCGATGCCAAAAGTAGTCTGGCTCTACATCTTTTAGCTAAACCTGAAAAAAAATGCCACATCATTTCAGTCATGTCTTGAGAAAACCTTTTTTTTTTGGAGGGGAAGGGGGGGAGGGGGCCATTTGCAAACAACAAAGGAGCAGATAAGCCTGCACATCTGCACAGACTGATCTGCAACCTGAGTGTTGGCTGCTTGGATACCGTAATGATCCTAAGTAATTGGGGCAGATAGGCCTAAGCAAACAGTGCAGACCCAGATCCTGAAGTAGGAGTCTGATCAGGGTCTACACTGTTTGCCATTCTGTCTGCATGTTTTGGACACCTTGCTGGATCGTGGAGCATTTTGTTTAAGTTTTAGGAGAATTACAGCAAGTCCTAAAGGCGTCAGAACAACAAAGGCGTCTCATCTGGGTCTACACTGTTTGTGCAGGTACAGACAGTAAATACGGTATTGTACATGCATCCACACAGGCTGATTAGTACAATAGCTCTCGTTTCTAAATCTATAATTTCAAGACTCTAGCTAGTCTAGGTAGCTATTAGTGGGCCAATTTGCATTTTACAACACAATCTCGTTAGGATCCTGGAGCGCTGTGGTGCAAGAGTAAAGCATCGGATTTGAGATCCGGGAGGTAGCAGGTTTGATCCCCGCAAGCGCCGAGTGTTGTTTCCTTGAGCAAGAGACTTCATCCACATTGCTTCTGCTTGTACTGGTTCCAACCCAGGAAAAGAGGGCCACGTGGAAGATTAGTACTAAATGTGTTTCCCCCTATAAATAAGGTTGATTATTATTAATATTATTATTACAATGTGGTTTTGGATATAACACGGTTTCAAGACGGAAGATTACATAGCAAAATGACCTTAATTGATCATTTTTCTGTATAACCTATACATTTTTTTATATAGCACGGTTGTTTAAGTAACACGGTTTCTGCTTTGGACCCAAACGACAGTGTTATAAAGAGGTGTGGTGTACCTGGTTGCAAAGGAAGGTTAACCCTTAAGACCCCGAAAAAATTTACATCTGAAAATGTTTTCTGCTTACGTCATCTGCTAAATTTTTTTGGCAAACTTCTTATAAATATTTTTGCATACAGGCTAACAGTGTGGGCCCAGATCAGACTGCTGCTTCAGTCTGATCTGGGTCCACACTTTTTGCAAAAAAAATTCCTTTTAAAGTAACCTAAGACGGCAAAGCAGACGACGATTGTCGTGATCAGCATTTTATGGGTTAATTTCCAAAAAGTTTTGGGGGGGGGGGGGGGGGGGGGTTCGGGGGTGGGTAACAGCCCTTTTCAAGATTATTTCACTTATTTTCAGCAGATGTTTAATCAGAGGTGGACAAAGAAAAGAGTACCGGAGAAAAAAAATACCTTCTGTGGCAGAACTTGGTGTCTCAGATGTGATCTGAGTGAGGCACATTCTCTTAGCATGAATAAGAGACTGCCCTTTTACCAATTAGACCACAGAGGACCAAGATGGTTCCAAAGGTTACCTGCCCTGTAAACAATGGTGGAAAAGATGCCGGAAGAATGTATTCCCTTTAACCCATAAGATACCAATCATGAAAATTGTCGTCTGCTTGCAGTCTGATCTCCACACTGTTTGCAAAAAATTACTTTCACTGTAGGAGCAGTGTGATCCGGGCCCACATAAACAGTGTGGACCCAGATCATACTGCTCCTGTAGGAGCAAACCACATTGTTTGGTTACTTTTATGAGCAGCATATTTTCTCAAGGCAAAAAATATCATAAACACGAAGTTGCCACAAAACAGTAACTGTTGGCTGGGCAAAGAGAAATGTTAAAGTTCATTCGAGAACAAAGTTTTCCTTTAACCCTTAATATGCCAAGAAAAAATGCATCTGTCAATGTTGTCAGATTATGTCATCTGCTGGCTCATCTTGCCAATCTTTCAAACAGGTTTTCGCTTACAAGCAAACAGTGTGGACCCTGATCAGTGATCAGACTGCTCCTTGGTCCACAGTGTTTATCTATCTACTATTACTGCAATCAGTCACATTTGACCATTATACTCCGAGGTGTACATTATATAGACTCCAGATTTGCAGGATGAAAGCCTACACTGTAATCATGTAAATATGGTAGGGATCTTTAACCTGCACAGGGGATGATTCTCCCTGCACAGGGGGCCTCCAGTTAATGCCCAAATCCAAAGGACGGTGCACTTTGTGGCATTCATCCCAGCAATTGATGCCAATGCAGCATGTTCGAACATCAACTTTTAATACCTTTGCCGGGAATCAAAACGGGTCTCTAGTATCAGAGGCAAGAGCACTAACCACTGAGTTACCGAACTCCATGTTTGCATCAATGACTTTTAATTATAACCCCAGATAAGAGGGGTTATCCACATATTATTTTTCTTACTTTTGCAGAAAAACGTATGTTGTGTGTACTCATTAGAAGCGCCTCATCGAGGCACTTCTAATGAGTACCCTCAAGTTATATTTTCATGCAGAAATAAGAAAAATATCAATATGTTTTTGGATTTACTCCCTATTATTGTACCATTATAAAGAATTTGCCGTTATAAAGAATCTCAGTTCCCTATTCCCAATTCTTGGAGTAATAGATTACAAAACCCTTTCAGGACTATGGAATCAATTTATGCATTTCCAACCCGAGGGAAACCTGTGCCTCTCGGAACTGAGGCTAAGCCTTTAGCTAAGTAGTCATTTCATTCAAATTGCCATTATAACAAGTTTTGCCGTTATAACGAATGTTGGTATAAAGAGGGTTGACTGTACATACCTAACATATTAAGAGTGCCGACGGTGTTGGTTTTTAGGGTCTTTACTGGGTTATACATGTAGTTTGGCGGCGATGCTGGAGATGCCAGGTGATAAATCTGATCCACTGAAAAAACAACAGCATATATGGGCCCCGTCAAGCGATTTTGGTACTTATTGCCTATGCGAGCAGCGAAGGTTCAGGCAAGCCTGCGCATCCGCGCAGTCTCGCCAGAACCTTCGCTGCTCGCTCATACAAGCATTGAATCAAGAGGAACCTTCAGACATAAAGCCATATCCCTGGCCCCTCTGAATGGCTGGGCATGCGCAGTTAAAATTTGTCATGACAGAATGCTCGAAGACACAAATTCGCTTGGCGGTGCTGATATCATCATACCACTCCATTGACGTGAAATAAGCCTGAATAGGCTTGTCAACCTGTTCATAAGGTCTTCTTTACTGATTACACACTTACGGTCATTTATACATTTTGGTCTATTTTGAACTTCCTCGCCCACCGAATTTTGTCAAGTCTTGTTTTTGAAATGAAAAACCATCTGTTTTGCTCTCAAACACATTTCCAGGTTTTGTTTGTTTGTTTGATTTGAGGTTTACCGTCCCCATGAAAACTGTCTAGGTCATTTTGTAGAAGTTGCTTTCAATTTTTATGGGACTTTTACCTGATATTGAGATGAAATGACATCTCAAGCCCTGTCATCCAATGAACACAATAGGGTTTATAAGCATGGACGGACCGACTCGCACTGCTTTGCCTGGGCAGGATAAGATCCTCTTAGCGGTTTACCAGTAATCATGTGCGGTCGGTTTCAGCTCTGCGTGGAAGCATCGTGCAGCCCATATATTTCTTCAAGCCTCGATGGGCTAACACATTTTCTGGGGGTGCTTTCCTAACCTCAATACCATGGAAGGTTTGAATTCTGAAGGTTTTATTACACCTCAGTTTTTGACGTTTAACGCTCTGCTTACTCGGAATTTTTTTCAGTAAAAGACATTTTGAAATATTCGTCTTACTTTTCTGAGGAAACAACATTAGACATCTCATGCAAATTGTCTCCAATTGAGACAATTTGCATGAGATGTTAAATCCAGATTTCTGGAAAAAGCAAGAAATTTGCGATCTGCTGAATTAGCCCACAGAGTGGTAAAGGTAAACAATTGACCTCTTGGAGTATTGTATACAAATACTAGTGGCTGTAATTTGCTCAAATTTTTAAGTCAATCACGAGATTACTCTAGTAATCGATCAAATACCGGTGAATGAAAGTGCTAGAAATGTTGACAGTGTTGTTCTCTAATGCAAGGTTTTAGATCTTCATAATATCATATAGACTGAAAATAAAATTTTGATTCATAGTACTGAGCAATAAATTGGAGTAAACCAGCGCTTCATTATAACAATGTTCATAATAACATGGTTTCAGATATAACATGGTTTCAAGATGGATCCCAAAAATGTATAGATTATATAGAAAAATGACCATAAATGGTCATTTTTCTCTATAAACTATACATTTTTGTTTGGAAATAACATGGTTGTTTATCTAACAAGGTTTCTGCTTTGGGCCCTAAAAATAGTGATATTAACCCATTCCATTCAGTACCAGAAACCCCTGAAGGGGTACCTTGGCAAACAGTGCAGGCCCAGATCAGACGCCGCAGAATGCGGCTTCTGTTCAGGGCCTACACTGTTTGCAAAAAGTTAAACCATTTCCCGAACTAAATTTTGAAGAAAGCACAACCCGACACCCCTAAGTTTCTAAATGGACACCTGCCAGATTCCATTTGGTACAAAAAAGGTTTATGGGATTGTGGTGTGCCATCAGTTTCAGGTCAGGTTCATTGCTGCTACTGGTAATATGTAAGCCAGTACAACCTGTTGCAGGCGGGCAGATGAAACTTGACACTGTGGGAGGGCAACCTATCTAAAAGTTGCTAGAACTCCAAACAAAGCTAGCATGGGTAGGTGGAACACATAGCCTTGGTTGGCAATCCACCTAGGGGCTTTGGGTCCCTAAACAAAACCTAGCCAGTGGCAGGGGGGCTAATTTTTTTCTTTATTGAATACGGACTGGCCTCGCGTTACTTTGTGCACAGCTGTGGTCGTCCAACGAAACCCTGTGTTGGTGCTTGGTCACTCTGGCTGCGCACAGGAAGACATGGAACTCATGGCGGTTCCTCTGCCACTGCAAGGGGTAGAAATGAGCTCTCAAGCCCTGGTTGGCAATCCATCTAGGAGAAAGCAACTACAAACAAAAACCTACATTTCTGTATTTGCCTGTTTTTTTTCTGCCCGAAAGGGTCCATGATTGGAAATAAAAAATATTCTATTCTATTCTATTCTATTGTTCCAGCTATGTAAAGTCTGCTTCGGCAGCTGTGGCGGGAGAAATCATTTTTCCGATTCAATGGTCAAAATGGTGATGCAGCAGCTTGTCGTGGATGCAGCAGCGTGTCGTGGAGCATGACAAGGCACTAAAGAAGTCCTGGTCATCCACTGCATCCGGGCTTTGCTCCAGATGTCTCAACACTGTCTTGCCTCTGGATCCAGCTAGGTCAGGATGAGAGAGTAAGATTGACTCTGTGCACCGAATTACACCTGACTCAAACAAATTTTCATAGTCCCAAACGTATTCAGGCCATTGAAGCTTGACTATGTATATTTACCTTCTATAAACAGAGGGTGTACGATATCACTGTGTATCAGTTCGAAATTCGGGTGCCCGATCCAATGTTCGATGTTCTTTTTACGCCCTGTGAAGAAGTTATCAACCACTGTAACTTCATTTCCATCCATCATTAATTTATCGACAAGATGCGATCCAACAAAACCTGCTCCACCTGCCACCTGCAAAGAAATCTAACATGAATAATTTCTCTTTCAAGCGAGTCACCTCTACCAGAAAAATTTTTGGTCTCCCGAAAAGGGTGTCAATTTTTTTATACCTATTGATATGTGAAACCCCAAAACAGGACACTATTAACGCTCTGCATGATGGGTATTTTTTTTTTTGCAGCAGACGACATTTTGAAATATTTTTCTAATTTTCCCAGAAAACAGGATTTGACATCTCATGCAAATTGTCTCCTATGGAGACAATTAGCGTGATATGTCAGGTCCTGTTTTCATGGAAAAGGAAGAAAAATATCAACAATTTGTCGTCTGCTGAATTAGCCTAGAGAGCAGTAAGAGTTAAGCAGTGTGTGTGTGTTTGTTTGAGTTTTATGTCCCATCAACAGCTAAGGTCATATGGAGACAGGACCTCAGTTTAAAGACTCATCTGAAAGTCTAGAAAAGCCTGGGATCGAACCCACAACTGCTCATTTACGAGGCGAGAAGCACAGCCACTACAACATGGAGGTTTCTGCTATTAAGCATTGCAGGCCCAGATCAGATGCCACAGATAAAAACATCCAGCCAGCCATTTTCTAAATGGAATTTCTAAAAATAACTCAACCCGACACCACTAAATTTTGAAATGGACTCATAAGAGGGAAGAATCTATTTAACCCTTCGACTGCTAATCACGACTGGCAGACGGCATTTTCAAAGTGCATTTTCCTTATTTTTCAGTGAAAATAAGGCCAGACATTACAGAAGATTCACATGTAATGCCTAGCCTTATTTAACCTTAAGAAGCCGAGAAAAACTTCATCTAAAATGCTGTCTGCTTATATCGTTTGCTTATGTCAACTGCTGAATTTTTTGCAAACTTTTAAAAAATATTTTTACACACAGGCAAACAGGAGCAGTCTGATCTGCGTCCACACTGTTTGCAAAAAATACTTTTAAGTTAACTGGCAGACGCCAAAGCAGACGACATTTGTCGTGTTTGGCGTTTTATGGGTTAATACAAACAATATCTTAAACCATCAAATTGTCATCTGCACCAGTTGAAGGATTAAAAATAGGCTTATGAAACCACATTTTGAAAAAAAATGTTTCAACCATTTTTAACCCTTGTTCTGCTGTCAGATTAAACTAATTTTGTCACCTCATTTTTGTAAATAAACCAATCAAATTAATTGATGTAACTAATTCCTATATATACAGGAACTGAATGACAAACAGTGAAGTACTAAACATCAAGTTCAGATGGCTTCTAATCTGCATTTACACTGTTTGGATGGCCCCCGCCCATTGGGGCTTGAAGAAATAGATAGGCTGCTTGATGCTTCCACGCAGAGCTGAAACAGACTGCACACGAGTACTGGTAAACCACTTAGAGGATCTGAGCCTGTCCAGTGCGAGTCTGACCGTCCATGCTTATAAACCCTATTGGTTTCATTGGGTGACGGGGCTTGAGATGTCATTTCATCTCAGTGTCCGGTAAAAGTCCCACAAAATTGGAAGCAAAGTCTCCAAAATTACCTATACAGTGTTGACGTGGATGTAAAACCTCAAATCAAACAAACAAACACTGTTTGCCAAGATAGACCATATCCATTTTCTGCAGGACAAAGGTTAAGACTAGAGCTAATGTTAACCCTCATCCTGCTGAATAATTTAATTGGCCACACCCAATTCAGACTATCAGCCAATCATATTACACGATATAGTTTTGTTCAAATTCACAAACTTTTAAGAAAACTTCTGTGAGTGTTTGTTTGTGTCGGGGTTTAACATCCCTGTCAACACTATTTAGGTCATTATGGAGACATTGCTTCCTATTTTGTGGGTCTTTTACTCGATGCCAAGATGAAATGACATCTCAAGACCTACCATCCACAAAAGAACGCTAGGTTTCAAGGAGTGGTCTGACTTGCACCACTTTTCCTGGGCAGGCTTAGACCTTAGCGGTTCACTAGTTTACCAGTTCTCAAGTCCGGTCAGTTTCTGCTCTGCGCAGAAGCACTGTGCAGCCCGATCTATTTCTCCGAGCCCTGATTGGCAGGGATGCACTTCTGTGATTGAGTGAGAGTATGAGTGCATGCATGTGTCTGCATGTGTGTGTAGGCATGCAGCAAGTGTGTTCACCCTTCTCTTGCTGAATATTCATTTTAGCCACACCCATCTCTGACTTTGAACCAATCAGATTACTTGATGTAATTTATTCCTACAAATTCATAAACTGAATGTCAAACATTGTAGATCCTGATCAGATGGCTTCTTCAGAAGCCATCTGATCTGGATCTACACTGTTTGCAAAGATAGGGGTTGTCATGAACAGCAAGATAAGAGTTAAGAACAAATTTGCTTCTGTTATACCTACCAAAATTCTTTTTCTGTCTTTGTAATTGAGGAATCTCACTTCCGGGTAGATCTTGCGACTGAAATATAAACAAATGAGTATAATTCTTGTCCTGTTGAATATTTTAATCTGCCACACCCACTACCTATTAGCAACCAATCAGATTACTTGATGCAAATTACTGCAACAGATTCACAACCTGAATGACAAACAATGTAGATCCTGATCAGATGGCTTCTTCAGAAGCCATCTGATCCGGATTTACATTGTTTGAAAGATACTCAGCAGGACACGGGTTAACAACATGCCAAAGTTCAAACCAATTCATGGGTCACTGGGGTAAAAAAATACAAACAAATATGAAATAACTGCTTTTTTCTAAAAACAAGCACAGGGTTGTTCAAAACAAAATTAATAATGTGGTTAGCTAATGATTCTGTTTAAGCAATTGTATGCTTGTGGACTCTTCCATTGCTATATGCTGAACGAAACAGTCCATCTGTCTTATAAGGGTTGTCAGGCCTATTTTTTCGTTTTTATTCTATTTTTGACAGAAAATTCTGTTAACAAACAGTGCAGGCCCTGATCAGACGCCGCATTCTGCAGCGTGTGATCTGTGCATCCACTGATCAATCTCCATGAGAGAATGTTACCGACCCCCGCAGGTATCGAATCCGCATCCTCCTGATCACCAGTCAGAAGCGCATCCAACTGAGCTACTGAGGCCGGCTTGTAAGTAGATAAATCACTCATACTGACCTCCAAACTGAGATTAACACACTCTTGTTTTGATTCACATTACAACTGACCTCCAAACTGTAATTTGTAACTCAATAATTCTCTGTTAAATAAAGCCGATCATTTTTTTAAACAGACAAACATATCAAATCCATAGTCTTACCCTTTTTCAATTTCTGCAATCCGTTGCTTCAATTTTTCTATCTCTTCATAGGTGCCTTGTTGTTGAATGACTCTTGTGTCTGACATGCGGACATCCCGTCTTGAACCGTCTAGTAGTTTCCTGAAAATACAGTCAAACATCTACAATGAAATTTCGTTATTAACTCTTATCCTGCTGTTCACGACAACCCCTATCTTTGCAAACAGAGTAGATCCAGATCAGATGGCTTCTGAAGAAGCCATCTGATCAGGATCTACACTGTTTGACATTCAGTTTATGAATTTGTAGGAATAAATTACATCAAGTAATCTGATTGGTTCAAAGTCAGAGATGGGTGTGGCTAAAATGAATATTCAGCAGGATAAGGGTTAAGACCACTTTAAATTAAGACAAGTTCTGCTTTAAAAAAGCATATTTAGAAAGGTGCAGTTTTTCATTCTTTGTGTTTTCTGCATACATTGTCCTCTGGTCAGGGACCACATTTGGGACTGTTCCAGGGTCTTAAAGGTGCATTATTGAGCTACCGGGTCTCAAATTTTTTTTTCTGGTTTTTATCTTCAATGCATGTGTACACTTTTTGAGCCAAATAAATCTTCAGAACTTTGTGAAAATGGTCGTTTTCATTCGTGTTTACCCTTCGATCTGAACATGTGTTCGGAATTTATGTTCTAAAAAATAAATCTGTCACTTTACACATTCATGGCGACAGTATCGTCTGTGAGTTTTGTTACTTATGGCATGGTATTCAGCGTCATATTTTTTTCTGATTCAGGCATGGCCTAAGCAAACAAGGCCAAAAATGAACGCCGCATAACGTCATATATGGGCATTCTATTTTTGTCACGAACTAGAAATAGATCTAACTAGTATTCGAAACCTAGTTATGGAATCCCTCTCAAACTCTTTTACCTGTCATCATAATTGTTTGCATTTTTGCATAATAAAATATTGACATATTTTTGCATAAAAAAAATATATTGACATCTTGACACATTGTTTTAAAGAAAAATACCGGCTATATGTATTTTATTTTTGGAAGAATTTTTTCCGAATAGCTCAATAATGCACCTTTAAAGACCACTTTTGAACAGACCCAAAGGTGGTCTTAATATAGGAATTTTACTGTACTTGTGGGTCCAAAACTGTGGACCAGGGTCCATTTTGTTCAAAGCACTATTAACTTAACGAGCTTGTTAGTGGTCAAATTGTTAACTGTTCCAGTAGTAAGTACAATATCTAAGAAGACCACTTATGAACAGTCCCAAAGATGGTCTTAACCCTTATCTTGCTGAATATTCATTTTAGCCACACCCATTTCTGTCTATCAACCAATCAAATTACTTGATGTAATTTATTGCTACAAATTCATAAACTGAATGCCAAACAGTGTAGATCCTGATCAGATGGCTTCTTCAGAAGCCATCTGATCTGGATCTACACTGTTTCCAAAGATAGGGGTTGTCATGAACAGCATGATAAGGGTTAATATAGAAACTTTACTGTATTTGTTGGTCCAAAACTGTGGACCAGGGCCCAGTTACTCAAAGCACTGTTAACTTAATAAGCTTGTTAGTTGTCAATTGCTAACTGTTCCAGTAAGTACAATATCTAATAATCTGGTATTTTTGCTGGAAAAATGTGAGCAGCTTTAAAAGCTGCTCACATTTTTTTTCTGCAATATTAGTAGTATATTTGCCATACTACTTTACTGATCTACAAATGCAGGGATACAGACTAACAGGCGCCCAGTCGCCCAAGGCACCTAAGTTTTGGCCTTGGCACCTAAGTTTCGAATAAAATGCCTATTAACTTACTGTAAAATTTGGATTTATGTTAATCTGGGCACCTAAAGCAAAATGCTTAGTCTGTATCCCTGCAAATGTAAGTTTTGATGATACATGTATGTTAACAAACGATATTGTTAGTTTTGAACAACTGGCCGCAAAACTAAAGCCCCCAGGGGATCCCTTGGGCTAGTGTTACAGAATGCATCTTATCATAAGGAACAACAATATATATTTAGTTTAGGAGTTGGGGGAGATCTGTACAGTTTCTGAGATATGAAGCCTTAACTGGAGAGGGTGAGAAATACCCAAGGGGAATACCCGGTTGATTGTCATTAAAAGTATCATATCAAAAGTTCAAGCAGTTTTCCAGGGACCAGTTGTTAGTTCATGTATTGTTAAAACTTTGCTCATTCAATATACAATAAATTTTTGCTGAAAAATGTGAGAAGCTTTTGCATTTGCAAAAGCTACTCACATTTATCCAGCAAAAATACCACTGCACTGGGTACTGTACTCACTAATATGAAGCAGTTAACGATAAGGGTTAAAAATATCATCTGCTACATTTGATTTGCACTCAATGAGTTAATAAAAGGATGATATGACTTGACTTGATAGATTTTGTAAGGTAACCGGCGCTAAAAGCACATAGGGGCTACCCCAAAAGGATGATATAAAGTAACAGGTAATCCTTAAACTGCCAATCCCAACAGCTGCAGACATCATTTTCAAATATTTACCATAATTGTAATGATCCTAAGTATTGGGACAGATAGGCCTAAGCATACATAACAGACCCAGAAGGAGCAGTCTGATCAGGGTCTACTCTGTTTGCCATTCCATTTGCACCTTCAGACTCCTTGCAGGATTGTGTGACAAATATGTCAAAATTTTAAGAGAATTATAACGAGTACACACAAGAGTACTGGTAAACCGCTTAGAGGATCTAAGCCTGCCCAGGCAAAGTGGTGCAAGTAGGACTGTCCATGTTTATAAACCCTATTAGTTTCATTTAGCGGCAGGGCTTGAGATGTCATTTCATCTCAATGTCGGGTAAAAGTCCCACAAAATTGGAAGCAACGTCTCCAAAATGACCTTTAGTGTTGAAGGGGACGTTAAACCTAAAATCAAACAAACAAACAAAACAAACAAGTCCTCAAGAACTTTTACAGGAATGGGTCTTCTTATTTTTTTACTGAAGAGACAGTAAGGGTTGACATTACATCTCAGTCATCTGCTGGTAAGACCTCTCACATAAAATGACAAACCATATTTTACCTGAAAAATGTAACAAAATAAAATTGTCATCCACTCTGAAAATTTCTGTGGCTGTTTAAGGGGAATGGATACACTTTCAGGGGAGGCAACTCCTTCAAAAGTATCTTTGTCTCCCATGTCAATTGGGGTCAACTCTTAGAGGAAAGAATTTGCTCCTGAGGAGCAAATTCTTTCCTTTAAGAGTTGACCCCTTTTCCATGAGACAGAGTTTATAGAAAAGCAAACAGGAAGTCCTGAAAATTGTGTCCGTTTGAAAAATGATGGAAAAATCTGTCAGGTGTTCCCATTCCCCCTCAAGGGTTTAACATAATGAATAAATATTTGCAGATAAATAAATATTTGCAGAAATACTTAAACAGTTTGTTTTTCCCTGAATATTATGTCAAATAAACCTATACAATAGTTTGTATCTCTTAAAATGTTGTGCTGATTACCCATGTTGGAATTTAATAATGACAAGCCAAAACTTGTGGGGCATTTTGTGTCATCTCGCA
The DNA here is from genome assembly GCA_963580285.1 of Lucinisca nassula. Classification (NCBI taxonomy): domain Eukaryota; kingdom Metazoa; phylum Mollusca; class Bivalvia; order Lucinida; family Lucinidae; genus Lucinisca; species Lucinisca nassula. Next base: position 37,287,787 of record OY757024.1, read on the forward strand.
GAGAAAGGGAGAAAAGAGACAGCAAAGACAGAGCCCCCCCCCCCCCCCCCCCAACTCCCCCGCATTACCAACTGCTAGTCAATCTCAGTGGATGCCCTAGTGACAACACAAGATGCCGTAAAAACTAGAGCTGTCAGTGAAACTGACTAGGGCCCCGGCAGCACTATCTGAAATTTGTGGACGGACAGACGGACAGACAGACAGACAGACGGACAGACAGAGTGATTACTATAAGGTACTATAAGGCACCCACACTTTCAGTGCGGGGCCCTAATTAAACGAATTCGGACACCTTAAGGAATTGCAGTAATACTCAAAAATTTTGACAAATTTGTTTATGATCCAGGGGTGCAGATGCAATGGCAAACAGTGAAGACCCTGATCAGACTGCTCCTGATTTGGATCTTCACTGTTTGCGTAGGCTTATCTGTCCCAATACTTAGAATCATTATGGTACACTGCATCTATGCCTCAATGCAAGCAACTTTAATGTTGTTATGAATTGAACCAAAGAAAAGGATATTTGTAAATTATGTTAATAAAAGCTTGCCTACTTTATATATGCCTTTTTAACTTCCCATAATTCCATAGCTCCAGGTATTTTAAGGATAATTTCAGAATATTTTTTCCTATTTCTCCATAAACTTTGATGACTCGAACCCCTTTGGGACCATGAAAAATTGTTTGAGACAGCAATAGTTTGAGCCATGGAGGGTTACTATTAATGCTATACCAGGAAGCATAATGGAGAAAATTGTGGGATATCTATCATTTTATGTATGCTGTGTGTTAAGAATCATGATAATAAGTACATGTACACACAGCATACAGTATGCTGTGTGTACTCATTAGAATCACAATAATAAGTACACGTACACACAGCATACAGTATGCTGTGTGTACTCATTAGAATCACGATAATAAGTACACACAGCATACAGTATGCTGTGTGTACACATTAGAATCACGATTCTAATACGTACACACAACATACATTTGCGAGATAAAAGAAGAAAATCTCCCTAAATTATCCCTATATCATATTTGAAGGAATTCTCTGCAGCCTCGTCCATAGTAAACCTGATTCCAAAATAAGCAGAACGATTGCATGAGCTTTTGGTCTGCTGAAATCTGTAGTTTTGTCTGTTTAATTGAAAGCTGCCAGTCCCAGCCTCCGCAGCTGTCAGATACACATCTGACTGGTAATCAGGAAGTCACCGGTTTGATACCTGCTGGAACGGCAACTTTCTTCCGTAAAGATTATGGATCATGGTATATTTTCTACTATCATTCACTTGCGCTCCTACCCATCCAATGATTGGGGCCTTACCCATAAAATGCAAATCACGAAAATTGTCGTCTGCTTTGCCGTCTGGCAGTTACCTTAAAAGTACTTTTTTGCAAACAGTGTGGACCCAGATCAGACTGCAGGAGCAGTCTGATCTGGGCCTACACAGTTTGCCTCTATGCAAAAATATTTTTAAAATGTTTGCAAAAAAATTCAGCAGATGACATAAGCAGACGACATTTTTAGATGTATTTTTTCTTGGCATCTTAAGGGTTAAGAGTAATCAATTTGCTTCATGCTGCTTCTGGGCAGAGCTGAAACCGATTGATTGTTTGTTTTTTGAGGTTTGACATCCCCGTCAAAACTGTAAAGGTCATTTTTGGAGACATTGCTTCCAATTTTGTGGGACTTTTACCCGACATTGAGATGAAATGACATCTCAAGCCCTGCCGCCCAATGAAACCAATAGGGTTTATAAGCATGGACTCAAACCGCTTTGCCTGGGCAGGCTTAGATACTCCAAGCGGTTTGCCAGTACTGGGGATTGAGCATTCCAGTACTAGGAAACCGCTTAGAAGGTCTAAGCCTGCCCAGGCAGAGGTGGGCGTCGCGTCATCCCTTAAACCCTAGTGGTTTCTTTGAACAGTAGGGCTTGAGATGTCATTTCATCTCAATGTTGGGTAGAAGTCCCACAAAACTGGAACAACATCTCCAAAATGACTTAAATAGTGTCAATGGGGACTAAAACGTCAAAACAGCAAACTGATATTATCTCCCTTCCATGAATTAAGAAGTTCTGGCGAAAGAATGTACATTGTGTACTGGTTTAAAAGCCTGGGCCTTTTATATCATTTGGTCATGAAAATCCTCAAAAAATTAAGTCACATACATAATACAGTGGAACCTGTCTTAAAGGTGCATTATTGAGCTATCTGGAAAAAATGCTTCCAAAAATAAAATATATATAGCCGGTATTTTTCTTTAAAACAATACAAATGAATGCATTTTATGCAAAAATGCGAACAATTATGATGACAGGTAAACGAGTTTGAGAGGGATTCCCTAACTAGGTTTCGAACACTAGTTAGATCTATTTTTAGTTCGTGACAAAAATAGAATCCCCATATATGACGTTATGCGACGTTCATTTTTGGCCTTGTTTGCTTAGGCCATGCCTGAATCGGAAAAAAATATGACGCTGAATACAATGCCATAAGTAACGACACTCAGAGACGATACTGTAGCCATGTATGTGTAAAGCGACAGATTTATTTTTAGAACAGAAATTCCGAACACATGTTCAGAGCGAAGGGTAAACATGCATGAAAACGACCATTTTCACAAAGTTCTGAAGCTGTATTTGGCTCCAAAAGTGTACACATGACAAAGGAGTATGCATTGAAGATAAAAACCAGAAAAAAAATTTTGAGACCCGGTAGCTCAATAAAGCACCTAAGGGATAACTGAAATGTGCTTGCTTAAGACAGGTGCTTGCTAAATACAGGTGCATTTGATTTGATTTGTCCTTAGATGCTTGCTTAAGACAGGTTGGTTGCCTAATAGAGGTGTCCACTATGACAGGTTTAACTATACATGTCTTCCTGGTACTTTGTAGCAATGTACTTGAGGAAGTCAGTGTGTTTAACTTCTAGTTTGCAATTTCTCAAACTATTTTGTTGTTCAGGATAATTTTGCATAGTCCCAGGTAAGAGGGGGTATCCACATATAATTTTTTCTTATTTCTGCATGAAACATATGTTGTAGGTACTCATTAGAAGCGCCTCACTGAGGCGCTTCTAATGAGTACCAACAACATGTGTTTTCAAGTAGAGGTAAGAAAAATATCAATACTTTTTTGGATAAAAAATTCACCTTATCTGGAGCTATGATAGGTAAAGTATATAGGTTTCAGGTATTTAAGTAATATGTAAGATGAGAGCAAGGGTACTAGGACTTTTTGCAATAGCTGGTCTATTATTGGCTGGTCTATTAGTCACCCATCCTGGCTCACTTTAGATGCCAGTTCAAAATTCAAAAATTTCATGCGTAATCATCCTTTAACGTGACCAAAGGCGTTTTCTTTGCCATGTCAGGGGTGGGGGCAGAAAATAATGGAAGCCAGAACTGATAATGTATGTTAGCTTTTTTCCTCAGCCAGACATTCGAAAACAGGACTGTGCTCTGACACATTTGGCAGCCGAAATTAGTAACGTGTCATCACACACTAGAGCCCGTCTTTGGTCCGATACCTGCACTCAAAACTCTAAAATCGCTAGAGAACTGCTCGTTTCTTAAGACAGACGCTGTGCCTTGGGTGTGATTTGTGCCTTCCTCTGAGCATTCCCATTGGTCAGCTGACACCTGTCGAATCGACAAGTGCCAGCACATTTGAGGGCTTGGGAAGAGCAGTTCATAAACTAATCCCATTTAGTGAGATGGGGGTAGCGCCTATGTGCTTTTAGAACCCGGTTACCTTACAAAATCTATCAAGTCAAGTAATATGTAAACTGAAAAATATTCTATACATCACAGTTCCAAATAAGGTAATTTTGGCTTATTATATACATACATGAAAACGGTTTTTCAAACACCAAAATCAGCCTACTCTCGTTTTACGATTCCGTGTCACCATGCTTTGCAGCTCTGAGCCCTGGCATTTGTTGTGATGTTAGAAAGCATCCACGTGTAACGTGGAACCAGATGTGACAAATGATGACCTCACACACAGAGCTTAACATTAAATTTTCCCTGTTATTTTTGTCTGAATTTGTTTGAATTGGAGTTTAACAGCCCAGTCAACACTATTTCTGTCTTTTTTTCGCCGTTCAGTTTACCTATCCATAATTTTTCAGGGTAGGCTTACATGTATACGTAAGCGGTTAACCAGTACAGTGCACATTCTTTCCCCAGAAACTGACAACTGCTCTTCTTGAATCAGCGGAAGGGAGAGAATGACCATACAAAAGATTTCATGATCAATCTCCACAAAAGAATGTTTCCAACCACGGCAGGTACATGTATCAAATCAGCATCCTCCTGATCACGTCAGACGTGCATCCAAACTCAGCTACCGAGGTTGGCCCCACTTTTTTACGTTTGAAAAAAAAAAAAAAATTATTGGAAGAAAAAGTTACATAATAAACATTTAAGGGGAATGGAAACACCTGGCAGATTTTTCTGCCATTTTTCAAAGGGAGACAACTTTCTGCACTTCCTTATCGCTTTTCTATAAGCCCTGTCGCACTGAAAAAGGGGTCTACTCTTAAAGGAAAGAATTTGCTCCTCTGGAGCAAATTCTTTCCTTTAAGAGTTGACCCCTATTGACATGGGAGACAAAAATACTTTGGCATGAATAGCCTCCCCTGAAGGTGTTCCATTCACTTTAAGGGGAATAAGCACTGTAGTGACTTGATCTGCCTAACAGTATCACATCTCTTAGATGTTTCTAGATCTTATGCATCAAATAAATTACCGTATTCGACCTATTTACCGCACCGTGCGCGTAGTTTTTTCAAAATTGTATGAAAATATTGTTGTGAAAAATCTACCTAATAAGCGCACAACGAAAAAAAATACGAAAAAAAAAAAGCTTCCGATATGATTATTTTATAGAGTTGAATTTCAGCATAGGGGTTCACCACATATACATATGATTTCCCCAGGTCAAAGATGCAGCAAAACTCAATATGAATTTGTTGGGAGGTTACTGTAAAGTGAGCGCTTGTGTATTTTTTTCCAGAAAAAGCTTGGGTGTGCGCTTATAGGAGCATGTGCGGTAAATAGGTCGAATACGGTACATCATTATGCGTCTTGTGTGATATTTCGATCTGAAAATATCCACTTGTCATGATACAATGTGGCAGATCAAGTACGGTAACTGTAGTATATAATAAAGGGTATTTATCCTACATTTACAACACAGAGGTGTAAAATTTCCCTCAAACTAACTCGCCCTTATCGTCTAAACTTTTCATTTAGGTGCTAAAACTGAAGAAAAAGTAAGGTCAGTTTTGAAAACCTTACTCGCCCTGCCTTAAAACTTACTCGCAAATGCGAGCGGGCGAGTGGAATTTTACACCCCTGCAACAAATTACAGGCCTAGTGGCCCACTTTGAAAATATAGGTTTTTATGTAGGTTCTTCTTACTCAAAATATAGGTTATTTACAGGTTTTTCATTAAAAATACAGGTTTAAAAAAGAGTCTTCCAAACTTACATAGAGAGTTAAAACTGAAGAAAAAATATTTGATGAATTTTTGTGCCACAATTACTCAGATAAAGTTGATCTGAATTTTACAAAGTCCGAGCGAGCGAAGCGAGCGAGGAAAAAAATTACAATTTCTTGACAGTTTTCAATCACTTTTTATGGGACTAAAAAGTAAAAAATTGTAGTGCATTTCGAAGAAAAGTTAGGGTTGAGACGCAAGAAGGTTCAAAAAGTGAAAAATATAGGTTTTTTCATAAAAATACAGGCTTTTTATAGGTTTTATGAACAAAATAAAGGTTTTATAGGTTTGGCACAAAATTATTGGTTATTATAGGTTTTATAGGTTTTGCTAGGAGGCCTGAAATTACTTTGTTTTTGACAAGTTTGTGAAATGAACACCGCTCTAAACCCCTCTTAAGATAGAGAAAACTGTGGTTTACAGGGGGTATACATTTTTTTACTTATTTCTGCTCCAAGACATAGGTTGTGGGTACTCGTTAGAATCGCCTCATGGAGGCGGTTCTAACAAGCACCCACAACCTATGTTTGGAGAATAAATAAGAAAAATATAAAAAAATTTCATCATTTACGAACTTGGACTACAACAGATTTTACCACAATTTTTTTGGCAAACAGTAAATGTCCTGATCAGATGTCACATTCTAGAGCACCTGACCTTTGCCGTGACCCTTTCTGGGATTTCAAATGGGTAAAAAAAAATGGAAAAGTAGCAAAAATTATCTTCTTATTTTAACCCTTAAGACACTGAGAAAAACTACATCTGAAAATGTTGTCTGCTTATGTTGTCTGCTGAATTTTTTACCAACTTTCTGAAAATACATTTGCATATAGGCAAACAGTGTGGATCCAGATCAGACTGCTCCTCACGCAAACAGTGTGGCAGCAAAAATTACTTTTAAGTAACCGGCAGATGACAAAGCAGACAACAATTGTCGTGATTGGCATTTTATGGGTTAAGCTTTGGATTTTTTTAAGCTGTTTCTTGTTAAATATGTATACACCCAAAAATTTCTTATCATTTAGAATTTAGTAGCAGTTCTTATGAATACCTACAATTTTTATGGTCGCCCCCGTCCATAGGGGCTTGAAGAAATATATGGGCTGCACGATGCTTCCACGCAGAGCTGAATCCGGCACGCAACTAGTACTGGTAAACCGCTTAGAGGATCTAAGCCTGTCCAGGAACCGGGGTGCGAGGCGGACCGTCCATGCTAATAAACCCTATTGGTTTCATTGGGCGACAGGGCTTGAGATGTCATTTCATCTCAATGTCGGGTAAAAGTCCCACAAAATTGGAAGCAACGTCTCCAAAATGACCTTTACAGTGTTGACGGGGACGTTAAACCTCAAATCAAACAAACAAACAAACAAAACAATTTTTATGGAGTGAGTGAGTGTTTGAGTTTTACTTCCCACCAACAGCTTAGGTTATACGGAGACAGGACCTCGGTTTAAAGACTCATCTGAAAGTCTACAATTTTTATGGAGAATTGACAAAACTATCCTTCAGTTATCACAAATTATCATAACATACAATCTTATCTTTTGCTATGTTAGATACAAGCTTGTATCAAGTATAATTACTTGTCTTGAACATTAGGATAGAAGCCTCGGTGAAGTAGTGGTTATGCTACTCGCCTTGTAAACCAGGGGTTGCAGGATCAATGCCAGGCTTCTCAGACTTTCAGATGAATCTTTAAACCTAGGTCCCATCTCCGTATAACCTTGGCTGTTGGTGAGACATAAAACTCAAACACTCACTCAATTGAACATTAGGGTGAACACTATGGTTAATTTGTTTGTTTGATTTTTTTAGGTTTAACGTCCCTATCAACACTGCAAAGGTCATTCTGGAGACGTTGCTTCCAATTTTGTGGGACTTTTACCCGACATTGAGATAAAATGACATCTCAAGCCCAGCCGCCTAATGAAACCAATATGGTTTATATGCATGGACGGGCCGACTTGCACCACTTTAGATCCTCTAAGCTGTTTACCAGTACCCATGTGCAGGTAGGCTTCAGCTCTGCATGGAAGCATCATGCAGCCCATCTATTTCTTCAAGCGCAATAAATCACAACATCAGACAGTGAACCATAAAATGAAGGTCAAGGTCATATATGGATGCTTAATACTACCTTGCCATCTCAAGATGCAAGTTTGTACCAGTTTCATTAATGAAGCGCTTACAGTTCTTTAGAAATGGATTTGAACATGGGTGGTTGCAAATGTTGACGGCTTGACAATCGGACGAAAATTCAGACTCCTACAGTCGAACTTCGATGGGTCGAACCTCTTTGGGACCATAAAAATTGTTTGAGACAAGGGTAGTTCGAGCCACTAAGGGTTACTATTAGTGTCACACCAGGAAGATAATGGAGATAATTTTGGAATATTTTTTCCGTGTTCTGTAACGTAAAAGTATGCTGTGTGTACACATTAGAATCGCCTCTTTGAGGCGATTCTAATGAGAATACACAACATACATTTGTAAGTCACTATTTCGTATCTGGAGGAATTCCCTAGGGACTCAAGGGTTTGACTCATCCATGGTAAACAATTTGTTTGTTTGATTTGCGGTTTAACGTCCCTGTCAACACTGTTTAGGTCATTTTGGAGACGTTGCTTCCAATTTGGTGGGACTTTTACCAAACATTGAGATGAAATGACATCTCAAGCCCTGTCACCCACTGAAACCAATAGGGTTTATAAGCATGGACGGACTGACTCGCACCGCTCCATGGTAAACAAGCCACCGTAGTCCCAGCCATGGAAGTTTTACTGCATATTGAGTCAAGTTTAACGGGAATGGGAGCACCTTCAGGGGAGGCAATTCTTGCAAAAGTATTTTGGTCTCCCATGTCAACAGGGGTCAACTCTTAAAAGAAAGAATTTGCTCCTGAGGAGCAAATTCTTTCCTTTTAGAGTAAACCTTTTTTTCAGTGGGACAGGGCATAAAGAAAAGCGAACAGGAAGTTCTGAAAGTTGTCTCCCTTTGAAAAATGGCAGAAAAATCTGTTCCAATTTCCCTTAAAGCAGGGGCATCAAAAAATTACTTACATTTCAGCATCAGCTGCAGACCAGGTTAATTTGGAATATCCAACTGAAATGAAATAAACATACATTCTTGTTCTATTTTTAAGGGTAATGGGTACACCTTCAGGGGAGGAAACTCCTGCAAAATTGTTTTTGTCTCCCATGCCAATAGGGGTCTACTCTTAAAGGAAAGAATTTGCTCCTCAGGAGCAAATTCGTTCCTTTAAGAGTAGACCCCTTTTTTAGTGGGACAAGGCTTATAGAAACAGGAACAGGAAGTCCCGAAAGTTGTCTCCATTTGAAAAATGGCGGAAAAATCTGCCAAGTGTTCCCATTCCCCTCAAGATGCCAATCAAACAATCAAAAACAATTGTCGTCCGCACTAGTGTTTGCCTGTTACTCTCTAAGTCATTGTTGCTAACAGTGTGGTCTCAGATCAGACTGACCTGGGTCTGCACTGTTTGCCTATATGCAAAACTAGAACTGTCAGCTGGTCTGCCTGCTATACCCACGCTTAAGCGCATTTTACTGAAACAGGGATCACAAACATTTGTCTTTTTACTAAGTTAACTGGAATTTTCGAGGGTGTTCATTACATAGACCTGTTAACGTGATGTCATCATACAGCTATTATCTGGAGAAAATTTCAAAGAAATACTGCAAAGTCCAATTATTCCACTAATATTGCAGATATTGAGTTATTGCCCTTGTGCACTGTACATCTGCACAGTAACCTTTACAAATGTTCAATGTTTCATTTGGATACCTAAAGCGGTTTTCCAGTTACTATCTGAACAAAATTCTAAACAAACTAGACTAGACTTTGACCTTGACCCGACCTTTATGAAATTTATGCTACACACATATAGACTAGACCTCATTAATAACCCTTTTTGTACCAAATGGAATCTTCCTCCTTATATATAGCAGGAGTCCACTTAAAAATTTAGGGGTGTCAGGTTGCGTTTTCATCAAAATTTATTTGGAAAATGACTGAACTTTTTAGCAAACAGTGTAGGCCCTGTTTTCGAGTTATTATCGTAACAAAATTCTAATTCTAACACAGCGCGCCTATATAGGCAATGGAAAGTAACTGTGTTTTATTTTACAACAAATCATGGCAAGGAAGAGCGTGACAAGTGACATCATTACAAACTGCCAATTCATGACATCACTAGTCGATTACCTTGACATTAGACTGTGTAACGTCATTCTCGCATCGAAAACGTTAGAAAAGGATATAAATGCATGTGTTTCAGTCACTAATTTTAGCGGGGTTTCTTCTAACAATGGCGAAAAGTTGTAAGATTTTGAAGGAAACAACAGCATAAAAATACGATAGCATGTAATGGAATATAGTACCTGTTGTTAGGCAAACAGTTTCACCTCGTTATATGGCAGCCGTTTGGTTGCTATGGGAAGTGATGTCATCCCGAGGTACTTAATATCCAACATATTAATCCCCTATACTATGAATTATTACGTAGACACTACTTGTGAAAGATTATACTTGTGAGTTATCTCGGCCAGCAGAAGGCTTTGAAATGAAATGAAATGTAATACATTAGCAATGTTCTGTCTTACCTAAAACGATAATCAACACAAGAACGGCGGTGAATAGTTTATGTGATTTCATCTTCTTAATGCATAAGTGTCTCATTACCATCACAGACGATTATTTACGCTGTAATTTGCGCAAGCTGTCACTTTGTAACATTTGGTCACTAAAATCTGAAAATTACTATTGGTTCCGCATCGAATTGGGAACCAGCTGTATGGTTCAACAAAATAACGACAACAACTAAGTGAATTAAAATTTATTATTGAAACCGTCGATAGTTGCAAAATAAATGAATATGTGACCCTATGTTACAAAAAAATTGCAGGGTATCAGAATCTTAACTGGTGACGCGTTCATTTAATACAGTGGGCTCCATTGAACACCGTTTATTAAATACATTTAGGTAGAATAGAATAGAATAGAATAGAATATGTTTATTTGCCATATGGGCCCATGTAGGGCATACAACAACACATATATGTATAATACAAACAATATCATTAAAACAACAGTCATCCTTACCTCCGAGGACTTCAGACAAGATGATGATGTTGATGATTATGATGATGATGAAGATGATGATTTCGATGACGATGATGGTCCTTTAACAACAACACATAACTCTGAACGCTAGTGACATCACTGGTTACTGGAACAGAAGTAATGATTTCTGGCTTCAAAACATTCATATAAGTAGGTAGCAAGTTTTTCAATGATATCGGTATCTTCATTTGTCATTAGCCAAACAAACTTATTCTCAGGTGATAAATCCATAAAGCATTTACATGACAGTGAAGCATATGAAAATAAATTTTCTCGTTGTTTAATGTAAAGTGGACATTTCATTGAAAAATGAATCTCGTCTTCAACTTCATTAGCTTGACAATATTTACATAACCGATCTTTTGCTTTTACATTTTTATACCGTCCTCTTTCTATGGCTAATTGATGCGCACTTAATCGAAATTGCGCAAAACATTTACGTATTTTAACGTTCTTGATTGTATCTAAATATATTTCTCTTTTGAAAGAGGGTTTAAAACGGTAATATGTGCGTAGTTTTCCATTTTTAACGAGTGCATTTTCTTTTACTTGTATTTCCCAAAACTCCATAGACCTTCTTATTAATTCCGATTTAAGTTCATCTAGAGTTGTATGTGCACTAATGTTTAATTGTTGTAAAATAGATGAGAGGTCAGAGTACCATGTTTGCAGACCACTATTATGTAGTTCTTTACTTGTATACAATGTCTGTCCTAAAAGACTATCATTGTCCATTGTTTCAATTCTTCTTAAATATTTAAAAAGTGTACATATGATATCTATAAACATAGGGGTTCTACCCAAATCACCACTCACTGCAATATTAGTTGTTTTTTTATGTACCCCTAGTATATATTTGTAATATCTAGTAGATAGTTTTTCACATTCAAGGTTCATATATGCTTTCTCTAATTTGAAGTAAGGTTCATTTCTCAATGACGCAGCTTTTGAAAATGATGTACCCCAAACCTCACAACCATAAAGTAATATAGGTTTGATAGTGTGATCATAAATATGTAAGCTTGTTTTGACATTTGGACAAGAGTCACTGAATATACTTTTAAGCTTGAAAAACGCCTTCAAACCTCTGTTATACAAGTCCTTTTTAGCATAAGAAAATGTGCCTGAGGCAGAAAAAATGACACCTAGATATTTATAAGATTGCACATTTTCGATGGGATCCCCATTAAAGGTAAAACAATTCGACAACAACTTCCCACTTTTGTTGAAAACTATAGATTTCGTTTTCTCTGTGTTTATGTCCAAACACCATAATTCACAATATTTTTCGAGTATTTTAATACAGTTTTTTAGCCCCTCTTCAGATTGAGAAATGAGTATAACATCATCTGCATACATGAGACAATTAATTTTATAGGTACCTAGAGTAACAAAATCACAGCTGTCGTCAAACATGTCTGCTAAATCATTAATGAATACTTTGAAAAGATTGGGACTCAATGTGTCACCTTGTCTTACGCCTAAATTTGAACAAAATTCATTTGTTAAACCGTTACATATCTTTACTCGCAAAATGTTGTCCGAATACATATTTTCTATAACATTATAAAATAATCCACCTATACCTATATTGATCAATTTTAGAAAAAGTGCTTGATGTAACACAGAATCAAAAGCTTTCTTAAAATCAACAAAACAGGCAAATAATCGTGATTTAGGGCCCTTTGTATATTTTTCAATTAAGGTTCTTAATACAAACATATGATCCGAAGTTCTTGCTTTTTTTCTGAAAACCAATCTGCGTTTTGTCGATCACATTATTTTCGACAAGATAATTATCTAATCTAGAATTTAACACAGATCTTAAATAATTTGCCAATGCAGCTCATTATGGTTATACCTCTGTAGTTTGAGGGATCGTATTTGTCCCCGCCTTTGTAAATAGGGTTTATATAGCCCTTTTTCCATTCATTTGGGTAAACCCCTAATTTTAAAATGCCATTAAATATTTTAAGCATACAAGGGAATAGTGAAGCTTCACCATATTTTAACATTTCATTAGATATGCAATCTAGACCCGACGACTTACCATTTCTCAGCGCATGTAAACATTTAGATACTTCTTCTCTAGTAATTAAAAAGTCAAGTTTACTACAAGAAAAATTGTTTTTGGAATTTTCTAAAGTTGTCTCTATTTCCTTTGCTCTTTCCTTAAATTTGTCCGGTAAGATATTAAGTGTGGAAAAATGGCCCTGCATTGAAAAGCATTCTAACACTATTGTGGAAAGTAATAAATAATAAATTTTGGTGTCTTGGGGTGTCTTGAACAAATTATTTGTCTAAATCGCGACGGAAGTAAGGGCGAGGATTGTGGCCACGTAAAATCGATTTAAGCCCCCTAGTGGAAATCTTCCACTGACCGTTCCAAGGCGGCTCTTCTGTGGCGATTTATTTATGTTGTTGTTTGTTACTTACTGTGTGTATCACTTGTGTCTTTTGGTTTTGGATGGCCATATGGCCATTTTGTGGGAAAGTAACTGTCCATATGGCCTTCCTTTGTTTAGGTTTCCATTATGGTCTGGTCACTTAATGTTTGTATTTCTTTCCCTTTGGTGTCTTTTATGGATGGAGTAAGTTAATTGTATCAATTCCTGATCTTTGTTTTACTTCTACTTTGGTGTGTCTTGGGGTGTCATGTGGTGTCTTGGGGCTTTCAGACTGACCGCGAAAACTCTGATCACAACGACAGGTGCAGGCTGATCATATAAAATTATTGGAGCAGATATGCCTTTTTCGGAAATTACAAAGACTTTGGCTTTCCGCTATTGGTGTTTCCATTATCTATCTATCTATATATCTATCTATCTATCTATCTATCTATCTATCTATCTATCTATCTATCTATCTTCTTATACTGAGTCGGTCATATTTGGCCATTACCTCAGTTGACTGGGTGGCTAAATTTAGAATTTAGCTGAAAAAAGAGAGGCACTGGATCCGTGCTTAAAACTATTTACAATCTGCATAACAGAGGTATCCTAAAACGCATACCTCTGAGTCTCAATCATACACTGTACGGGCTTCAAACTCTTCTGCGGACTTGGCATTCACCGCAGAGGAGGGAAGACTATTCCATTGGGGTATAGTTCTAGGAAATAACGAGTTCTTCAGGACATCACTATAGGACTGGTATCTACGATATTGTGAGTCGTTTACTTTTGATGCCCTTGTTTGGGTCGACACTGTTACAGGGGCCAAGTACCTATCTTTATTAATAGACACTGAATCAGAGTGTATCTTGTAGAAGAAGGTTAAAGAGAACTGCCCACGACGGGCCTCCAGGGACGGCCACTCTAGCTCATTAAGCATGCCACCGACGCTACTTCTATTTCGCCATCGCTTACAGGTCCATCGAGCAGCTGTCCTCTGCACCTTCTCCACCTGCTGAGTCTGAGTTTTAACATAGGGATGCCAAATGAGTGATGCATATTCAAGTTGAGGGCGAACCAATGTTTTATATGCAACATCCTTTGTCTGCCTAGGTGCAAAAGCCAAGTTCCGTCTAAGGAATCCTAAAGTCCTAGGTGCATTTGATGTAATCTAAGAGATATGTTGACCCCAATCAAGATCGTCAGTGGTGGTGATACCAAGATATTTGGCGGATTGAACATGCTCCAAAATTTGCTGGTGAAGTGTATAGTCAAACTTAATTTGCTTGTCCGGAGGGTGTCGTGATACCCTCTTTGAGTGACATTTGGCCACATTGAACTTCATTGGAGATGATGCACTGATGAGTTAGGAGGCCTTCATGCGGACTGAACAAATTATTTGTCTAAATCGCGACGGAAGTAAGGGCGAGGATTGTGGCCACGTAAAATCGATTTAAGCCCCCCAGTGGAAATCTTCCACTGACCGTTCCAAGGCGGCTCTTCTGTGGCGATTTATTTATGTTGTTGTTTGTTACTTACTGTGTGTATCACTTGTGTCTTTTAATTTTGGATGGCCATATGGCCATTTTGTGGGAAAGTAACTATCCTTATGGCCTTCCTTTGTTTAGGTTTCCATTATGGTCTGGTCGCTTAATGTTTGTATTTCTTTCCCTTTGGTGTCTTTTATGGGTGGTGTAAGTTAATTGTATCAATTCCTGATCTTTGTTTTACTTCTACTTTTCATTTGCCAATCGGCCTCCCACTGTGCAAGTTGATCCAGGTCATCTTGTAAAATAAGACAGTCAGAAGGAGAATATATGTTCCTATACAGGACACAATCATCAACAAACAAATGGACCGATGACCTGATATTATCGAGGAGATTATTAATGAAAACCAAGAAAGGGACCGGTCCAAGGACCGAACCTTGGGGGACTCCAGATAAAACAGGGACTGGATCAGACGCTTGGCCATCAAGTACAACTTGTTGTGAGCGCCCAGAGAGCCATGAGCTAATCCACCTATGTGTGGATCCTCTTATCCCATAGTACTCCAGTTTATGTAATAGCCTTCTGTGAGGTACCTTGTCAAAGGCCTTAGCGAAGTCCATGATGATCAAATCAGTCTGTTTGTGGCCACGGTTTATGGCCCCATCCAGATTGCTCACAATGTCATGGTAGAATCGAACAAGCTGCGTTTCGCAAGACCTTTGACTCCGGAAACCATTTTGACAGTCAGCAAGAATGCTCTCAAAGGCTAAGTGCTTGTTGATGTTGCTTACTAATATATGCTCCAGGGTTTTGCAACAGATGCATGTTAGCGACACTGGTCTATAATTTGCTGTATCATATTTTTTCCCTTTTTTATAGACCGGGGTAACATTTGCTTGTCGCCAGTCATCTTGTACAGTGCCCTGGGCAAGTGATTCATTGAAGATAAAGGCCAACACAGGAGATATTTCAGCACTACATTCCTTAAGTACCCTGGCATTCAGGTCATCAGGCCCAGATGCCTTATGTATCTTGAGAGCTTACCTAACAGTTTGCGACCCCATTGGGGTCAACTGTTATGTCCCCCATAGAGGGGAACGGACTTTTAATTTTGGATGGCCATATGGCCATTTTGTGGGAAAGTAACTGTCCATATGGCCTTCCTTTGTTTAGGTTTCCATTATGGTCTGGTCGCTTAATGTTTGTATTTCTTTCCCTTTGGTGTCTTTTATGGATGGAGTAAGTTAATTGTATCAATTCCTGATCTTTGTTTTACTTCTACTTTGCAACTTTAGATGGTAGCTCACAGTATCGTAGTATCTATCTTCTCATACTGAGTCGGTCATATTTGGTCATTACCTCAGTTGGGTGGGTGGCTAAATTTAGAATATGGCTAAATTTAGAATTTAGCACACAAAAAATAATCTCTGGATGAGTCCTTAAAACTATTTACAATCCAAACACATAGGTATCCTAAAACGCATACCTCTGAGTCTCAATCTTATACTGTGCGGGCTTTGAACTCCTCTGCGGTCTTGGCATTCACCGCAGAAGATGAACACTATTCCACTTAGGAATAGTCCTAGGGAAGAAAGAGTTTTTCAGGGCATCACTATAGGACTGGTACCTACGATACTGTGAGTTATTTGCTCTTGATGCCCTTGTCCGGGTTGACACTGTTGCAGGGGTCAAGTACCTATCCTTTAATAAAACAGCCCTTTTCAGAGCTTTTAATAACCAAGAAAGGACACTTTATAATTGCCATGTATATGCACCATTTACTACTCACCCAAACATCAAATTTCAAAATAAAAGTTAACAAACCTTAACCCCTTCGCTTATGAGCCTTTAAATGTCTTAACCCTCATGTAAATTAACCATACAAGTGCAATCTATGTATTAAATATATATAATAAAAGTGGTTTGGGGTGTTTTGGTGTGGTTTGGGGTGTTTTGGTGTAGTTTGGGGTGGTTTGGTGTGGTTTTGGGTGGTTTGGGGTAATTCGATGGACCGCCGTTTGCCGTTTATGACATCTGATTCGGATCACGCGAGAAAGTTCGGGATCCAATGGAGGAGTTTAAATAGCCGGGACCAACGGTCACACATCTGAAGTCAATTTTGACTGTTGACTGTATCCTGTTGACAGTATCTGGGCAGAACAAAAGCAGACTCCTCTTCAACATGCATAGAAGGTTGCACTGATGAGTTAGGAGGCCTTCATGCGGACTGAACAAATTATTTGTCTAAATCGCGACGGAAGTAAGGGCGAGGATTGTGTCCACGTAAAATCGATTTAAGCCCCCCCCCCCCCCCCCCCCCCCAGTGAAAATCTTTCCACTGACCGTTCCAAGGCGGTTCTTCTGTGGCGATTTATTTATGTTGTTGTTTGTTACTTATTGTGTGTATCACTTGTGTCATTTTATTTTGGATGGCCATATGGCCATTTTGTGGGAAAGTAACTGTCCTTATGGCCTTCCTTTGTTTAGGTTTCCATTATGGTCTGGTCGCTTAATGTTTGTGTTTCTTTCTCTTTGGTGTCTTTGATGGGTGTAGTAAGTTAATTGTATCGATTCCTGATCTTTGTTTTACTTCTACTTTGATATTATTACAAATAATTTTCACGATTTAATCTGAAATATACGACCATGCCGCATATTTTGGGATCGGAATAACTTTTGCGGTATTGGCGACAGATATCGAGCATTTCAAAATCCATCTAAAAATAAGGTACTGAGGTACTGACCTGGGTCATACGCGCGACACATCGTCTCATGGTGGTTAACATTTCTGCCAAGTAAATTCAAATTCTATCTAAAAATAAAAAAGTTATTGACCAACCACGAAAAAGGGTCCTTTTTTACCTTTGACCTTTAAGTATGACCTTGACCTTTGAGGTACCAACATGGGTCATGCACGCAACACATCGTCTCATGGTGGTTAACCTTTCTGCCAAGTAATTTCAAAATCCATCTAAAATTGAGGTAATTGACCAGACACGAAAAATGCCCCCTTTTGACCTTTGACCTCTAAATATGACCTTGACCTCTGAGGTACTGACCTGGGTCATGCGCGCGACACATCGTCTCATGGTGGTTAACATTTCCGCCATGTAATTTCAAAATCCATCAAAAAATAGAAAATTAAGTTTTTGACCGGACACGATTTGCCCATACATACATACCGACAAACTTCAAAGGGAGATAACTCGAAAAGTATAAATGCGAGAGTTATAGTTCTTGCGCTCTGCACGTCGTCTAATGTTGATTAATACTTATATGAAGTTTTATGAAGATAGCTTGAACGGTTTTATGACAGACGGACAGACAGACGCCTGAAAAAAAAACAATATGTCTCCCTGAAAAAGGGGAGACATAATGGTAGTGTTGCATTAAATCTTACATGCATCATAAGAAGGAGTCTATATTCTACTTAAGTTCCAAATTTCATCGAGATAGGTGTTTTATATTATTATTATTTTATTTTTATACCTTTATATTCGATTGTCAAATTTGACTTCCGACTTTTGAATCACGACCGTTTCTCCCGGCTTTTATACCCTCCAGTATATTTCACGGCCAAAAATTTGAAATTATAAATAAGGGTACAAATTATCGATTTTTTTCATTTTAGGGAATAAAGACTTTTTTGTTTTTTACTCGTTATGAAAAAATGTTAAATTAAATAAAACCCATTTATTCCTTTTGATATATAGCCCATATTACGAATTTATTCGTATTTTGTGTGGTCCCCGTAAACACTTTTTTGTGACCGAAGAAATATACAATCACATCTTAATTAATAATCTTTTTTCCTTACTGGCTATTTCAATCACAACAAATAGCAAAATAAAGATAAACTGACTTTTATTTGAAGCTACTATCTCGAAATTATTTGTTGGAATCCACGGGCCTACATATGGGGATAAGCTAAATTATTAGGGGGACCAAAAAATGTCCACATAATCCAGCGGTCCCCCTAATACATAAAAATAAAAATATGTGGTCCCTTTATTATATATATTAACTTGACTATTTATCTCTTCAGACCGCCAAATAGAAGTGGAAGCAATTATCAGGAATCGATACAATTAACCCAAAGCTCCCATCAGAGACACCAAAGGGAAAGAAACACAAACACGAAACAACAGACCCTTATGGAAACATCAATAGCGGAAAGCCAAAAGGACAGTTAATTTCCCACAAAATGGCCAATAGGTTATCCAAAAGAAAATAATATAAGTGACACAAACACCCAAAGACAAACAATAACAAAAATAAACTGCGACAGAAGAACGGTCAGCGGAAACGAATTGCACTGGGGGGGGGGGGGGGGGGGGCTTAAATCGATTTTACGCGGCCACAATCCTCGCCCTTACTTCCGTCGCGATTTAGATAAAAAATTTGTTCAGTCCGCATAGAGGCCTCCTAACTCATCAGTGCCACATCTCCGTGATCACAAATAATCAAACAACCACGGAAATAAAACAACGGTGAGGACAGCAAGAAACCACTGAAATGCTGGAGCAAAAGAAAACCAACAGTTAGACTCCGATGGGCCCGACCAGAGACAGAGCATCAGACACCAACCAGCATTATGCTCTGTCTCTGGCCGGGCCCATCGGAGTCTAACTATTGGTTTTCTTTTGCTCCAGCATTTCAGTGGTTTCTTGCTGTCGAGTCCTCACCGTTGTCTCACCTCTGTGGTTCTCTGATTTTTTGGGTTCACGGAGATGTTGCACTGATGAGTTAGGAGGCGGACTGAACAAATTATTTGTCTAAATCGCGACGGAAGTAAGGGCGAGGATTGTGGCCACGTCAAATAGATTTAAGCCCCCCAGTGGAAATCTTTCTACTGACCGTTCCAAGGCGGTTCTTCTGTGGCGGTTTATTTATGTTGTTGTTTGTTACTTACTGTGTGTATCACTTGTGTCTTTTTATTTTGGATGGCCATATGGCCATTTTATGGGAAAGTAACTGTCCTTATGGCCTTCCTTTGTTTAGGTTTCCATTATGGTCTGGTCGCTTAATGTTTGTGTTTCTTTCGCTTTGGTGTCTTTGATGGGTGGAGTAAGTTAATTGTATCGATTCCTGATCTTTGTTTTACTTCTTCTTTACATTGAATTAGATCTCTCTAATTCCCAATAAGCCTTTACGCTGGAACCGCCATAGAATCTGAGGCCTGACCCGCCGGCGTGCAATTAAAGAGGGAAGCAAAGTTGTCAACTGTGATTGGGTCAACTACCATGCATGCACTCTGTCGTATCACATTTATGTTGTTCCCAATCTTTTTATATCGAAGAATGATTTTTCGAAATTGGCTGCTGAAGTCATTGCGGTTATATATTTTTCTGAATTTACGAGGATTGTCCCAAAATATCGTGGACAAATGTATTTTTCCCGAATGCGGCGTAACAAGCAAATGAAATTTTCTACATTCATGAATCATTTTCGAGATTTAAGTCCAATATTGAATTTTGAATTTAAATCAGAATGACGTCTATAAAATTTTGAAAAGGCTTTGCGTAGTTTATGGTACCGATAACCCTGATTAAGAAGTTTAGCCGTTAACAATTGAAGGGGTTAGTGCCAGAAGGGGCCTAAGTCACATTTTTATAATTTTGAGAAAAACGCGAAAAACAAAATATTTTGCAAAATTTTCATATTGAATTTAAATAAATTCTTCTGATGTGTTATCTTGTCATCTGAAATGGTGCAAAAACCGCATAAATAGTTCTGAGTATATCGCAGATATTCATTTGTTACAATAATGGTTTAGTGCAAGAAGGGGCCTAAGTCCAGGATTTATTGGACTTAGGCACCTTCTTGCACTAAACAAATACAACAAAGTTTTCTCTATTAAAAGCAGAAACCTATGCCATTAGTTGAACATGTATATTATATCGTATCACGACTCTTTATTAGTTTATTACAACACAAATCTGAAACAAATGAACAATACAAACAATGGAAACTCAAAGCTTTATGTGGTAAAACGGACTTAGACCCCTTCTTGCACCAACAATACGACATTGGACTTAGGACCTGCCAAAAATTTTATTACCCGTCATTTTTAATGTCAGTAAAGAAAAAAGGTATAACAAACTATATATCAGATTGTAGGTCTTGATATTATGTATCTGAAAATGATAATATCCCAGATTTTTCCAAAAATGGACTTGGGCCCCTTCTTGCACTAACCCCTTCAATCTATTACGTGTGTTGAAGTCAGTTACATGACTACACACTCTAGCAAATCGAATTAATTGCGATTAACGCCATAGGATGGTGCAAGAGGAACATCACCATCCAAAAAAGGACAATTTACAATCTCAAAATCAAAATCATTGCGTTTTTCTTAAATTTTGCACGTAAGAAACCCATCTACAATAGCTAGATGTAAATAAAAAAAACGGGGCCTCGGTATCAGAAGAATTTGCTTTATTTAACTTAAGTTCTGAGGGGGGGGGGGGTGTAAATTTGACTGATCAAACCATCGAAATAGGTATTATCAATTTTTAATAAATCATCCAAATATCTAGAAGTGGAGCTAAAATCTTCAGTGATTTCAGACTGGTTTTCAGCAGAAAGGGACATCATGAAGTCTCTCCCATAACAAAACAAAAACAGATCAGCCACAAGCGGTGCGCAATTAGTACCCATCGGAATATCCACAACTTGTCTAAATAACTAAGTACCAAATCTTATGTAAATATTGTCAAGTAGAAAGGTGAGAGCTTCACACACTTTCTGACATGACCATAAAGTATAATTTTTATGCTCTTCAGAAGTCAAAAAAGCATTTCTTACATTACTTGCAAGATAGAGGGAGTCTTCCCTATGAAATGTGAATTCAATTAAATCATTAACTTTTTCTTTTATAAGATTATGAGGACGTGTAGTGTAAATGGTGGAAAAATCATAAGTAGACAGACTTGAAGAACGAAAACGCCTGGATGTCAATTTATTTAAAACTTCATTAGAATTTTTATAGACCAAAACAGATTTCTACCTGATCTTTCGAAGACTTTGTCGCAATATTTTATCACATGTTTTTTGATGGCAGTAAAACATAAAGTTAATAATTTGGAGAGTTCAGTGGTGGTACAAGAGGCTGAATTTGCATTAAACCGTGCTTTATATGGTCTTTTATGAAGTTTAGGTAACCAATATAACGTAGGAAGTTTGTCTTGGCCTTCTGTAACACAGACAGCAAACTTGGTGATTGAATGACAAGTGTGGTCATCAACCAAAGCCCTCTCTATAGCTAAAGGCTGACGTTCTGAAATCCAAAAACAAACTTCCTATGACCGTTCCAAGGCGGTTCTTCTGTGGCGGTTTATTTATGTTGTTGTCTGTTACTTATTGTGTGTATCACTTGTGTCTTTTCACTTTGAATGGCCATATGGCCATTTTGTGGGAAAGTAACTGTCCTTATGGCCTTCCTTTGTTTAGGTTTCCATTATGGTCTGGTCGCTTCATGTTTGTGTTTCTTTCCCTTTGGTGTCTTTGATGGGTGGAGTAAGTTAATTGTATCGATTCCTGATCTTTGTTTTACTTCTACTTAGTACATGTACCACCAAGTTCTTGCTGAAGAGTGTTAACATAGTAAAGCCGTCAAACAACGACCACATTGTTAGCGGCCTTATCAGCTGGAGCCAAAACAAACTTCGTATGAAATTCTTGAATACCTAGTTTAAGGTGACGTAAAATAGAAGTAAAACAAAGATCAGGAATCGATACAATTAACTTACTCCACCCATCAAAGACACCAAATAAAAATCAAAAACGCGTTCCTTTAAGAGCAATGAAAACATTCATAAGAAAGAAGATGGGTCATACTTCGTAGTTTCGGCTAATAAAGCCTCATCAGTGACCCTGTATAGATCCGGCAAAGAATGCCAGAGGAAACATACTGCAATTTTGCGAATTTCGAATAGGCTGTCGATTCAAAGACTGATATAAATCAAAATGGGGTCCGAATAATTAAAAACCTGTCTAGAATATGAGTCTAAACCAATAATTTATTTCTGATTTCTCAGAATATTCATGCTGATCTCAAAGGACCAAAAGTAAAATATAAACTGCACTATGGTTGATGTACGGGGAGACGTTTTACGGCCGCCACACGGCACAACACCAGCTGCAGTGAAGGCCTCCTAACTCAAAAAAATCAAAGAACCACAGAGGTGAGACAACGGTGAGGACTCGACAGCAAGAAACCACTGAAATGCTGGAGCAAAAGAAAACTAACAGTTAGACTCCGATGGGCTCGACCAGAGACAGAGCATCAGGCACCAACCAACATTACCTTGAATTAGATCTCTCTAATTCTCAACAAGTATAGCTTTTACAAAAAGCTAGGTCTACGCTTAGCAAATATTAAATGTGAATCCCAGAAAAGTGTTTTATACAATTAACTGTCTTTGGCAATATTCTAATTGCCATCCTGCCGACTGAAGTATAATGTCTAAAAATGCTGTAACATTGTGAACAAGTAATTTTTCATCTTTAAAAAGGCACATGTATGCTGGTGACATCTTTCAAATTGAATGCTTGAAAACTGGTGGAGAAGTTAGACTTTATAGAAGACTAATTGAAGATTAAACCTAAAAGTTTACTAACGGCGAGGTATGTTTTTTTCGCTCACCAGAGCCGAATGCTGCTGAGTAGCTTATAGGATAGGCAGTGGTCCGTCGTGGTTGAGAGTTTGTAGATGTATATTTGTTTGTATTAGCCTGTACAATATGACAGCAGATATAGGCTTCTTCAAATGTAATACATGTAGCAATTCTGTGCCAGAGCTCTGCGCGCCGGCCTCTTTTTGTGTGAAAGCTTACACTTGCTATAGGCTGCTCTTTTCTTCTTGTGAAAGCTTATACTTGTTGTCTTGCATAAGAATGGAAAGGTCAATCTGCATTGTGGGAAACTAATGGCTGTACTTCTGTGTTAAACTCAATCTCTATAATGTCTACGCCCATGGGCGTAGACAATAAGCCTTTAAGTTGGAGCCGTCATAGAATCTGAGGCCTTACCCACCGGCGTGCAATTAAAGAGGGAAGCAAAGTTGCCAACCGTGATTGGGTTAACTACCATGCATGCAGTCTGTCGTATAACATCCATGTTGTACCCAATCTTTTTATATCGAAGAATGATTTTACGAAATTGGGTGCTGAAGTCATTGCGGTTATATATTTTTCTGAATTTATATGCTAAGTCACCATAAAATTCGGGTTCCGATAGACCTTGTTGCAGAAAAGATTTAAGTCCAATATTGAATTTTGAAATTAAATCAGAATGGCGTCTATAAAATTTTGAAAAGGCTTTGCGTAGTTTATGGTACCGATAACCCTGATTAAGGAGTTTAGCCGTTAATAATTTATTACGAGTGTTGAAGTCAGTTACATGACTACAAACTCTAGCAAATCGAATTAATTGCGAAATATAAACGCCATAGGATGGCGCACGAGGAACATCACCATCCAAAAAAGGAAAATTTACAATCTCAAAATCAAAGTCATCGCGTTTATCATAAATTTTGCAAGAAACAAATCCATCTACAATAGATAGATGTAAATCCAAAAACGGGGCCTCGGTACCAGAAGAATTTGCTTTATTTAACTGAAGTTCTGGGGGGTAAATCTGACTGATCAAACCATCGAAATAGGTATTATCAATATTTAATAAATCATCTAAATATCTAGAAGTGGAGCTAAAGGCTTCAATAATTTCAGATTGGTTATCAATGGAAAGCGACAACATGAAGTCTCTTTCATAACAATACAAGAACAGATCAGCCACAAGAGGTGCGCAATTCGTACCCATCGGAATACCCACAATTTGTCTAAATAACTTAGTACCGAATCTAATATAAATATTGTCAAGTAGAAAGGTGAGGGCATCACACACTTTCTGACATGACCAAAGTGTATAATTCTTATGCTCTTTAGAAGTGAAAAATGCATTTCTGACATTACATGCAAGATAGAGAGAATCTTCTCTGTGAAAAGCCCATTCAATTAAATCATTAAGCTTGTCTTTTATAAGATTATGAGGAAGTGTAGTGTAAAGAGTGGAAAAATCGTAAGTAGACAGACTTGAAGCACGAAAATGTCTGGATTTCAATTTATTTAAAACCTCATTCGAATTTTTTATAGACCAAAACAGATTTCTTCCTGATCTTTCAAAGACTTTATCACACTATTTAATCACATGCGTTTTAATAGCAGTAAGACAAGAAGTTAATAATTTAGAAAGTTCAGTGGTAGTGCAAGAGCTAGAATTTGCAATAAACCGTGCTTTGTAAGGTCTTTTATGAAGTTTTGGTAACCAGTATAAAGACGTCTTAGGTTTAGGAGGAAATAAGTTCGTATTTTGCATGTAAAAAGAAATGCGTTTGTTCACTAATTTCAGAATGCTAAGTTTCAATTCCTTAAGAGCTTCATGCTAAACATACTCTCGTTTACAACATCGATTATCAAATTCATTCAAGGCAGCAGCGATTTCATCTCTACATTTATTGAAATCAAGTTTAGAAGGAAATCGATATTTCGGTCCTTTAGATATTATATTAGGTATCCTAGAATCAGGAATATTTTTTAAATTGCCAGAAACTGGTAGTTTTTAAGAACTCATATTTTTTTATCCGCTATTGTTCAAGCGCGAACCGGAATACCCTAACAGCCTAAGTTCATATGAGTAGACAGAGAGAGAATTTCACTGGGATTTCTGCATTAGCAATCTTCTTATGTTCCTGTCACAAAGTGTGGGAAGCTCTCACCTTTCTACTTGACAATATTTACATAAGATTTGGTACTGAATAGAAGCGGAGGCAATGATCAGGAATCGATACAATTAACCCACAGCTCCCATCAGAGACACCAAAGGGAAAGAAACACAAACATGAAACAACAGACCCTAATGGAAACACCAATAGCGGAAAGCCAAAAGGACAGTTCCACAAAATGGCCAATAGGCTGTCTAAAATAAAGTAATATAAGCGACACAAACACCCAAAGACAAATCATAACAAAATTAGACAGAAGAACCGCCTGGGAACGGTCAGCGGAAACGAATCCCACTGGGTGGGTGGATAGGGTGGGTGGATAGGGGGGGGGGGGGGGGTCCGCATAAAGGCCTCATAACTCATTAGTGCAACATCTCCGTGAACACAAAAATCAAACAACCACAGAGATGAAACAACGGTGAGGACTCGACAGCAAGAAACCACTGAAATGCTGGAGCAGTAGAAAACGAACAGTTGGACTCCGATGTGCCCGATCAGAGACAGAGCATCAGGTACCAACCAACATAAGCCTTTATGCTGGAACCGTCATAGAATCTGAGTCCTTACCCACCGCCATGCAATTAAACAGGGAAGCAAAGTTGTCAACCGTGATTGGGTTAACTACCATGCATGCAGTCTGTCATATAACATTTATGTTGTATCCGATCCTTTTATATCGAAGAATGATTTTACGAAATTTGGTGCTGAAGTCATTGCGGTTATATATTTTTCTGAATTTATATGCTAAGTCACCATAAAATTCGGGTACCGATAGACCTTGTTACAGAAGAGATTTAAATATGTTCTATAAAAGGGTTATCCTTTGGAAGCAAGGAATACACCACAGAAGTGGAAAATATAGAGTGTACATATTTTTCTGGGCCAGACTAGCTAGTTTCGCCCAATTAGGCCTCATCAGTGACCCTCAGATATTTTCAAAATTCCACAATGGAATCAATGATCCCAAAGGACAAGAAAATATAATCTACACTATGATATATGACAGGGAGACGTTTTACCGCCGCCACACATTCCCACACACCAGCTGTAGTGAAGTTAAATATGTTCTATAAAAGGGTTATCCTTTGGAAGCAAGATATACACCACAGAAGTGGAAAATATAGCGTGTACATATTTTTCTGGGCCAGACTAGCTAGTTTCGCCCAATTAGGCCTCATCAGTGACCCTCAGATATTTTCAAAATTCCACAATGGAATCAATGATCCCAAAGGACAAGAAATATAATCTACACTATCATGTAGGACAGGGAGACGTTTTACCACCACCACACATTCCCACACACCAGCTGTAGTGAAGTTAAATATGTTCTATAAAAAGGGTTATCCTTTTGAAGCAAGGAATACATCACAGAAGTGGAAAATATAGAGTGTACATATTTTTCTGGGCCAGACTAGCTAGTTTCGGCCAATTAGGCCTCATGAGTGACCCTCAGATATTTTCTAAATTCCACAATGGAATCAATGATCCCAAAGGACAAGAAAATATAATCTACACTATGATATATGACAGGGAGACGTTTTACCGCCGCCACACATTCCCACACACCAGCTGTAGTGAAGTTAAATATGTTCTATAAAAGGGTTATCCTTTGGAAGCAAGGAATACACCACAGAAGTGGAAAATATAGAGTGTACAATATTGAATTTTGAAATTAAATCAGAATGACGTCTATAAAATTTTGAAAAGGCTTTGCATATTTTATGGTACCGATAACCCTGATCAAGAAGTTTAGCCGTTAACAATTTATTACGAATGTTTGGACGTGACAAGCCGTGTAGTTCATATATTTAACTTCTATTCATTTTTATTTTATTTTTTTTTCTCAACTACATGAATTATTCAATTAATTATTTCTGAATTCATCCCGCAGTATACTTTAGCAATCTTCCCATTTTTTGTGGGGTGGAGGGGGGGACATATATACATAAATATCTAATTGGAACTGTTTCTTATATTGTGGATGCAGCTTGCTGTGAATAGTGATTCATGTTGCATGTGTAAGGGATTTATTTATGACATGAATGTATTATGGTATGAGGAGTGAGTGTCTTAAAAGCATAAAGTAAATGAGTCCATGATGTTTGTGTCAGTTTGACAATAGGTTTCAATACGCATGTTTCATTTATATGCTGGTAGATATTAGATGGGGTTGGGGCGGATTACACAACTGTAGAATTTCCAAAATACATGTCGGTAGTAACTAAGTAAATTTAGAGACTTCAAGAACTGTGATAATTCATATTCAAACTGTGATATTAGTGTTTGCTGTGATATTTACCAGTACCAAATTGCATGTAACTGTCATTAATTGTGATTCACAAACTTTGTGTTGCTTAGAGTATCAAATTTCTCCATGGCAAATGAAGTAACTACATATGTGGACGGAATAATATATTTTCCAAGTGGATGGGTTAAGTCTGCTCTGACATTTTGCAGGTAAATGGACTTACTGTGTGTATCACTTGTGTCTTTTTATTTCAAATGGCCATATGGCCATTTTGTGAGAAAGTAACTGTCCTTATGGCCTTCCTTTGTTTAGCTTTCCATTATGGTCTGATCGCTTAATGTTTGTGTTTCTTTCCCTTTGGTGTCTTTGATGGGTGGAGTAAGTTAATTGTATCGATTCCTGATCTTTGTTTTACTTCTACTTTTCAATAAATGAGATGCTGTACAATGTCAATGATATAAACAGATTGTTTAGGAACTTACAACAAATGCATTAATATAACAAGACTTTTTAAGCGCACCACCAAAACGCGAATACGTGAGTGATAGTTCTACTAAGAGAAGATACTGAGAGAATAACTACCGAGAGACAACTACAGCCGATAGGGGCTTAGCAACAACCAACCAACCTTTCATTGGGCGGCAGGGCTTGAGGGTTAATTCTTTCTTTCTTTCTTCTGATACTGCGATCGGTCACATTTGGCCATTACTCGCAGGTTTACATTGAATACACTCCAGGTTTTGCAGGATGAAGCCTACACAGCAACCATGTAATTACGGTAGGGCTCTTTAACCTGCACAGGTGATGGTTCTTCCAGCACAGGGGGCCTCCAGTTAACGTCCAGATCCGAATGACGGTGCACTTTATGACATTCATCCCTGCAAATGATGCCATCAAGTCCCACAAAATTGGAAGCAACCTTCCAAAATGACCTAAATAGTGTTGACGGGGACGTTAAACACCGTCTCAAATTTAGGTCCCCACTCATCGGGGCTTGAAGAAATAGCTGGGCTGCATGATGCTTCCACACAGAGCTGAAACCGACCTGCACACGAGTACTGGTAAACCGCTTAGAGGATCTAAGCCTGCACAGGCAATGCGATGCGAGTCGGCCTGGTTTCATTGGGCGGCAGGGCTTGAGATGTCATTTCACCTCAGTGTCGGGTAAAAGATAAAGATAAAGATAGTCATTTCACCTCAGTGTCGGGTAAAAGTCCCACAAAATTGGAAGCCACGTCTCCAAAATGACCTTTACAGTGTTGACGGGGACGATAAACTTCAAATCAAGCAAACAAACAAAATCAGGAAAAATGCGTGAGCCTAACTTGAGTCGCGGTTACTGAACGTTTTATCTTCCGTTTGTATCCACCGTTTGTCCTGCTCTTACTTCCGGGTACGTTTACTAACCGGAATGGACCGGAATGGACCCAATAACCGGAACGGACCTGGAATAACCGGAACGGACCTTTATTTTAGTCATAAGTTAGAGAATTATATGTCTTTGGTCATATGTATTCTGCTATTAAGTGTAGGTTGAGTTTTAGAAGTATGCTAGCCGCTTTAGGAAATACTGGATTTTACCCTGGAATAGTCTTGGCCTAGTCCGGTGATCCTGACCAGATAAAAAATGAGTAATCTTAAATGCCTACAATCTAAATGACTTTACCACCACAATCCCTGAGAGTGTATGCAAGAAAAAGATTCATTCATTGTTTGGGGACTAGACAGAAAAAATATGTCCTGCAGTACCACTGTCCAGCATCACTGAAGATTTCGGACTGCAACGCTATTGACGGAATTCTCTTTAAAATATCTGTGTGATATAATGGTACCTCTTATTGGCCCATAACTAAATTTTTTTTTCAGGCAAATAATTGATTTCTTTTTCTCCGTTTTTTTTTTTTTTTTTTTTTTTTTTGCACCAAACTGAAACAGATGCGGTTCTAACAAGTATCAATAAGCTATGTTTTTTTTTGTGCCAGAATTCAGACATTAATATATACCATTGTAAACCCTACTTTCCTCTATATCAAGTGGAATTTACAGTGTTCACATATTCAGGTATTTCTTGGAACCAAGGTATTCGTATCATGGGTATTTGTATGGAAGGCAAATGACCAAAAACGAAATATATAGTAATCTATGTCTATAATTGGTTTGCACAGTTGTCACAATTGTACATTGCCACTTTTACTGATATAATTTAATGGTTTTACTAAGAACATACAAACATATTTACATTTTTTTAAAAAAAGACTGTCTTGTATTGGTAACGCAACTCGTCTCATAAACCAAACAGATTCTAGATGCTCGTTAGAACCGCCCCCACATTGGCGATTCTAACGAGTGCCCACAATCTATTTTTTTTTTCAAGAACAAAGAAATAATGCATATCACTGTGAACCACGCATGGTTCTCATTCTAAAGTGAAATGAGTTAATGAGTGTTTCAGCTTTACGTCTCACCAACAGCTAAGGTCATATGGAGACGGGACCTCGGTTTAAAGACTCCTCTGAAACTCTTGAGAACTCATATAAAGTGTAATTTACAGGTTTTTAATAAGAACATAAAAACATATTTACATTAAGAAGCCTCTGTGGTGTATTGGCAAGGCTACTCGTCTCATAAACCAAACAGATTGTGGATGCTCGTTAGAACCGCCCCCACATTGGAGATTCTAACGAGTGCCCACAAAGAAAAATGAAGAACTCACAGATGGATATTACATAATGCTTAACATCGTGCTTTAATTAAATCAACTAATCAACAACAATTCAACATTTTTTTTTTCAAGAATGAACAATAATAACAATTATAATCATAAAGAAGTAATGAATTATTTCTATCGACCGTGTTATTTCCTTAATGATCTCAGTAATAATATACCATAAGTTTAAGAAACACAACACAAATACACGCCTGAACGGACATGTTTTTGTGATGTTACAGCATGCATGGTACGCATTTTGCACGATTTTTTAAATTTTCTTTTCCAGCAAATCAGTTTTACAGGAGAACAGTAAGGTTTGCGGGGGTACACAACGTTTTATGTCCCGCCAACATTAAAGGTCATATGTACACGGGACCTCATTTCAAATACTCATCCAAACCGGAACAGAACATGGACATTGAGGAAATCCTATTAGGGAAAGAATAAGGAAAGATGGGACTTCGGAACATAAAATAGAATCCTGGTATAATTTCCTTAAATTAGTCCAGGGCGCACATAACAGTGCATTAGAATTTAACGGCCATGTCAACACTATTTAAGGTCGTTTTGAGCCGGTCAGTTTACCTTTCTACACTTTTCCGGGTAGGCTTGTACGTAAGTGATTAACTAGTAAAGTGAACATTCTTTCATCAGAAGCTGACAACTGTCCTTCTTTAATCAACGGAAGTAAGAGAATGACCGATGAAAACATTCCCTGATCAATCTCCACGAAAGAATGTCAGACGCCGATCCACCAGAGGTACCGAGGCCAACGCGCACATAACGTCGATTTAACATCGATGCAACAGGGTTACGTTGCATCGACGTTGCCTCGACGTTGCCTTAACGTCAGGTACCCGCTGGGAGAATTTTCATGCCATACATATCATGAAAACCCATCCTATACGATCATGAGCATGACATCTCTATTGAAAAAAGAAAACAAGAAGAAATTACCTTTAGATCCCCTTTACAGAAGTTCCTGAGACGAGAGATATAGCTATCCCCAAAGAGGGCGAAACGTTCCATGATGTATACGGACGTTGTTGTGTCTATGTGACATGAATCAGCATAAACCCTAGGCTTTATATAATATGAATTATCTCTAAGTAAACAGTGCCAAAGTTATCAATGCTTTTCAATGAGCTTGGGTACTGAACATTTCCGCTTTCGGGACATGGCATGTGATACTTGCCCAACATAGTGCATGTAATTACCTGCAAGTGCTCACTAACTAAGACCAGATGTTTGCTCCTGAGCATTGACCAGTGATATCTTTAAATCTATAAAAAAATAATAAGGCTTCATGGTGCTTTTTACAAACGCCTGGTTTAATCTAGGCTAAATTTTTAAAGGCCTTTGAGTGAGTATAATACAGAATCTTTCATCCAAAATTGCCTCCTCTCACTCTTAATTTCCCTACGACCTCATATATTCAGTATATTCATTAGATAATTGGATAAAATAATGATTTTAAAGGTCCGTTCCGGTTATTCCAGGTCCGTTCCGGTTATTGGGTCCATTCCGGTCCATTCCGGTTAGTAAACGTACCGCTTACTTCCGGTTTCTGAAAGCGCAATTTTCAACTTTCAAAACAAAAACATTCACATATTTCTAAAATGCCTCCGAAAAAGAAAGTCAAGGAAACACATAAAGTTCAAGAAGCGGAAATGGAAATAGATACAGAAGATGCACAAGAACAGAACCCTGAAAATCTCCAGATGTCGACAGCTAGTCGCGGTTTTCATCCTGAAGGTTGGACTTCCCATTAAATTTTAAGAGGAATTGAGCGATCAAAATCCAATACGTCTTAACCCCCAAGGGGGATATCAGATGGGTTCCGGTGAACCACATGTTGAAGGGGGTTAGTTGAAGTAAAAGGTTCGTCCAAAGGTTCCGGGTCATGACAAAACCAGGGTCGGGTATAAAAGCCAAGGCCGCGCCGGGCCGAGCCGCCGAGCCTACCGAAAATTTTATTTTTAGTCTCTAGGTACAAGTAAGATATATATTTTGGTGAATGTGGGATTTAATTATTATAAATTAGATATGTTATAACTACAAGTAGTTTCAATTATCTACATTGCTTATTTATCTTTTAATAACGGTTTTCCGAAATCCAGGGGTATAAAAGCCAAGGCGGCGGAAAAGTATTGACAATTCCGAATTACTTTCAAATTCATCGGTTAAATTACTTCTTTTTGGATTTATGATATTTGAATTTGATTATACTTATTATGTGTTCATGATAAAATCAAATAAACTCACCAGAATCACCTTATTTGATCGAATTTCTTATTTAATTTTTGTTTCTATTTTTAGAATTACCTTATTACAGGAAACGACCGAAAGGGAGGACACACAACGACCGAAATGATCCGAATCGAATGACGACCCATGTTGTTAAGTGACATCAGACTGTTATCCCAGTGGACAAAGTTTGTATATGCGACGTTGTTTCAATGATTGGTCAAGGACTTCAGGGTTTTACGACGTTGATTCGACGTCGTTAAACGACACTGGGATACTTTGTATGGGAAATAAACAATCTTGTCCACCAAACTTAAATACCCTTCTCATTTATCTGATACTGCCGTCCGTTGCGGTTCATTACGACGTGGCCTACATAAAACCACCAAAAATACGCTTATTACAGATACTAAAAGGAATTGACTGGAATTATTACAATAAAAGGTTTAGAAAATACTTTTTCGGGGTTGTCATGTACATTTTTTCACACATCCATGTCTATTTCATTCAAATTCGATCAAAACGTACGATAAAAACCGCCTTGGCTTTTATACCCCTAAAAAATTGCAAAATTGCAATAAAACAAAAATTAGAGCACCAAAAAGAATAAAAACTCTGCTGCGTATCACATTTGATACAATTAACATTATCATATTAAAATTTACCACTAACATTTCTTCTTCGGTTAGAATTCCGAAAAATAAAATCTTCGGATCGGCAATTTTTGGCTCGGCGGCTCGGCCCGGCCCGGCGCGGCCTTGGCTTTTATACCCGACCCAAAACCAGGCCATGCCATAATCGGCACAGGCACTTGGCCCGTTGATTTGTCCGAAAAAAAATGTCATGAGTAAAAAAAAAAAAAAATTCATACTGGTATAGAAAGCTAGACAAGGTTCACAACAAACCAGCACTATTTTCTCGGTACACATTAAATGACAATTGGCACAGGCACATTTTTTGACACAGGAAGGTATATTTTGTATGAAGTTCAACCTATGGCATGCAGAATTTCAACAAAATAATGCAGAACACATGGATCAAGCCCCATTGTGATCTACACGTCAAATTACCCCGGGTAGACTTTAGTAGGACAACTAACTGTCACACCAACTTCATGGTTTTTCACGTTGTTGTTGTTGTATATCTATAAGGCATTTTTTCGCTGCCTATAAACTCATGGTACTTAAGTAAGTCACTTGTGCATTTCCCTATGTGAAAAACACATGATGCTCATAATACAATGACCTTCAAAATCTTTTAGTGCTCCTGATGTATTCCATCGGTGCATCTGTCAGTTCCTTCCTTCCTTGCTTACTAATGTCTTCAATCATGCCTGTCAACACTTTCAAGTTAATGTCTGTTACCAATTTCACCTCCTCCCTGGCCAGAATCTCTTCTACATTATACTCTAAAGTATCCCTTTCTGATTTAAATCTCTGACAGTGAAAAAGAAAATGGTCCACATTCTCTTTCATGTTGCATGTCTCGCACAAACTTGACTGATCTTTGTTAACTTTTGCCTGGTGATCATTTAAGATTGAATGTCCACACAGCACCTGATTTACTGCAGAGAAAGTCCTTCTGTCCCTATCTCCATGACAGATCCTTTTTCCCACTTCCCCAATTATATCCTGCAATACATTCACTTTGTCTGAGCACTTGTACCTTCTTTCCCATTTTTCCCTTCCCTGTTATTTACACTCCCGTACTGCTTCTTTCTTGTCCAGGGTCGGTTTTACCTCATTATTTTTAATCATCTCTGATGCTGCCGCCTTTGCTTGTTGATCTGCCAACTCATTCCCCTCAATATCTTTGTGTCCCGGCACCTAATGAACTTTGACAATATTCTCCCTACACCTTACCTTTGCTAAACTCTCCTTGATGCTGAGAACTGTTTCAATCTTGTTAGTTGGCATTTCAGTACTGAAAGCAGTCTTAATAGCTGGTTGACAATCGGTCAGAATATGAACAACTCTGCCTTTGAAGTCTAGATCAGCCAAGAATTCTAGCCCGATCTGTATACCTACCAATTCTCCAGTATAATTGTTACCTATAGGAGAAACTCCCTTGTTCATCAAAACGGGTGTGCTGGAGTAACCCTCAAGGTAGACCACAGCACCAGCTCCAGTCGGACCTGGATTACCTAATGCTGATCCATCTGTGAACATTAATACATCGTTTTTATCACAATTGCTAAGAAGCTCTAATATATTTTCTTTCTGTTCTTCCTTGGAGAATGTGAATTCTTCCTTGTGTACACTTCCTGTCTCTTTGATGAGCCCCATCAATTCCTTGGTATATCTGAATTCCTTCTCAATGTTCTCAAACT
Organism: Lucinisca nassula; assembly: GCA_963580285.1. Taxonomy (NCBI): domain Eukaryota; kingdom Metazoa; phylum Mollusca; class Bivalvia; order Lucinida; family Lucinidae; genus Lucinisca; species Lucinisca nassula. The sequence continues at coordinate 37,322,639 of OY757024.1, forward strand.
CTAACATTCCCTTCAATTCCCTAAACCTAGACATCAATAAATGAAAAATAGTAGCTCTTCTACCCACAGTTTTATCCGCCTCTATCCATTCATCAAACTCTTCCCTGAGAGGATCATCTTCATACTTGGCACTGATTCTGATGACTTCTTGTGCTTGTCTTATCTTCAGCTGTAGGTCTATAGGCATGGTGTTTGTCAAGACTTCCAAAGCTTCTGTGCTGGTACTGTTCAAACAACCCGATGCCTTTAGCATCGCTGACCTCTGAACCTTTCCAAACTCCTTACTGCTTTCTTCAAGGGACTCGACTGTCACAGCTGCTCCATACTCCATCACCGGAAGAACCAAGGATTTGTAGAGTCTCATATACACTGTTTGGCTGCATCCTCTATGTCCTTGAACGAAATTATCAAGACATTTCAAGGCACTGAAACCAGCCTTTGTTTTCTGTTGAATATGTTCGTGAAAGTTTAATTTATCATCTACTGTGACACCCAGAATTTTCTTTGAATTGGTTGTTTTTAACGCACTCTCGCCTAACTTCACCTCTGCCTTCACTTCTGAATCTCTGCCGTTATGTTTAAATACCATTATCTCTGTCTTATCCGGTGCAATCAACATATTCCATCTCCTACACCAATCTACCACAGATGCCAGTTTATCATTCAACGCAGCACAACTTTCCGCCACTGATGTATTACTTTCCCAAACACAGCTATCATCTGCAAATTCTGCATGATTACCTACCACTTCCTTCATTGAATCACTTGTATACAGATTACAAAGCAGGACTGATAACTGATCCTTGCGGTATGCCTACTGCAGACTGGAATGTAGGAGATGTAAAATTGTTCACTTTCAGGAAGTACTTCCGGTCTATAAGGAAGTTCTTAAGGTAAAGCCATAATCTGCCAGTAATCCCACTTTCAAATGCCTTTTTCAATAAACCTGCTCTCCATATTCTTTCATAGCAAGACTCATAATCCATCACTGCGAGCACTGTACTTTCCTTCCTATTCCTTGCTTCTGAAACTGAATTACACAGCCTTAAAAGAGACTGAACACATGACTTTTGCTTCCTATATGCGTACTGAGTTCTTGCTATACCACCTTCAATTTCCAACTTCCAAATCAGTCTTTTGCTGATAACTCTTTCCATAATCTTACCTATCACACTTTCTAAAGTAATTGGCCTATACGATCTAACACTGTTATAGTTTGTCTTTCCGGGTTTGGGAAGCATTACCTTTGGGTCTAACTTGAAATCATCAGGCAGTACACCGTTGGACCAGCATTTCTGTATTAAATAGTGTAAACCTTTCACAATGGCTTCACCACCCCTTTTCAATAAAATATTAAACACTTTTTCTTCAGCTGATTAGTCGAAATCGTTGGAGTTCCCAAATTTCGACCAATCAGCTCGCAGATTACATCATCTTCAAGATACAGAATGTAAACAATATTGTGATGAGAAATGCCTGCATGCATGAAAAAAGGTGAAAATTGCTGGTAATAATGGTTATCTGGAGAAAACGTTTGCATAAGGTGAGAGCATCTTCATTGATATTTATAAAAATGTTGGCTTTTGTGCTGACATTATCGAATTTCTGCAGGAAATCGCAGGGAAACAGTGAAAAACCATTGAGTGGGTGTAACAGTTAGTTGTCCTACTAAGGTTTATCCGGGGTAATTTGAGGTTTAGACTACGATGGGGCTTGAACCAGGAGTTCTGCATTATTTTGATGAAATTCTGCATGTCTTAGGTTGAAGTTCATACAAAATGTACCTTCCTATGTCAAGAAATATGCCTGTACCAATTGTCATATTATATGCACCGAGAAAATGGCACTGGTTGGTTGAGAACCTTGTCTAGCTTTCTATACCAGTATGATTTTTTTTTTTTTTTTTTTTTTTACTCCTGACATTTTTTTCGGACAAATCAACGGGCCAAGTGCCTGTGATAATCGGGGGTCAGGTATAAACACCACAGCCGTGCCGAGCCAAAAAAGCCAATACGAAGATTTTATATATCATCACTTGTTATAATTAAAGTATATATTGTAGTCGTAGAACCTTGCTGCAAAAACTGATATTTATAAGGAATCATTCTTCCCTTGAACGATTAGAGGTTGGAATGCCCTTCCTAACCCGAGATATCTGGCTGTAGTGTAGTAATCTACAGCCAGAGAAATTCCACACTTGAAAACTCCAATATTGCCGATCCTTGCAAGGATCGGGAGGGTGTGGACTCCTTCAAACCCGGTTGGGTGCGTTTATATATTAAGTTGTGTGATTTTCCTAACACAGGCCTCTTCAATATATATTTTTGCACTATTGTAATTAATTACCTAAAGATACCTTGTTTACAAAAAGTATTCCTCCTCACTTGAATTTGATTGTGTGAAAAAAATCGCCACATTTGTTTACAAACTTGAACTCTGGGTAATAAAGGTCATGCGATGAAACACGTAAGCGGTGTAGAGGTAAGAATTTATACCGACCTAATTCGACCGATTTTGACAGATGGCGGGAATATTATATCTCTATCTCTGAGATCTATCTCTACTTTATATACTAAGTCGGTCACATTTGGCCATTACCTGAGTTGGGTTGGTGGTTCAGTGATTTTTTTACCCCTGCGTCCAGGACGCACAAATAGGACTGAGGACGCACGATCATAAAATATGTGCGTCCGTCGGACGCAAATATTTCATGGGCGAAAAATCCAACTTTCGTTTTCACTGCTGTAAATATCGGCGGAAGTGATAAAATACCGCAATTTTACCGAACCTTCAACTGCCCAACGAGTCACCGATAAATCGATACAGGTACAATTTAATGATCCAACCACAAGACGAGAATCCCCTCCATCCAAAATGAGCCCAAACTTTCACACAAGCAAGTTCAATGCGAACATCAAAGTTTTCCGCAATCCAAATCGCCGCCCACAAACCAACTCTACCATTTTTCTGCATGTGATCGGTAAATGTGTCAAATGACGTCATCCGATGCCAGCAACCCCGGACGTGTTTAATGCCATTGTTTTATTTTAATGGGCTGTATCCCGTTCTTAAAAAATTGTTTGGAACCGGTAAAAAATATTTTCTCGATAGCTAAACGGTTGTGAAAGGAGGGAGGTGGATAGAAAACAGCGCTTTGCACAGACCCCGAATTATCCCCAGCGGCTCCAACAACAGCGTTCGACTTTTCCCGCCAAGCCGAGTGTCTGCTATTTGGCGCCAAAACATAACCATTCACGATCTGTTTTTATAATGCATCTACCGTTATAATGCATCTACCGTTAGATGTAGCTAATTGTCTGAGGTGCGAGTAAATCATTTTCACATTGATTGTGGATTAAATTTTATGACTGGAGAATAAACGCAAATTAGAGACATAACTTGACCATATTTTCACACCTCGTTCAAGTTGGCTTATCGCCAGAAATGAAAGACACGCAGCGCAGGGCAATCATGTTTACTTGGCAATTATATGACAGGGATTAACAATAGTGTCATAATTGAACTGTTATAAATATAGAGACGGTTTGTCGGTTTATTGTGATTTACTTACTCTAGTTTTACTGTATTTTAAGGACTCAAAAGACTGACAGCTGTAGACGATTATTTTTGCACTTGCCCGACCGGGCATCCTAAGGTCAAAGTGCACCTGCCCTGCGCGATTTTGGGCTTGTACCGGGCGGCCGGGCAATGGATTTGTCAGCCCCTGAACCTAGATAGCTGGTATCCCAATCAGGGGAGGAAATGTTTGTCGATAATGTTGTGGTGCGCATTTATCGAAAACGAAAGTAGAAAACATTACGGAAAATAGACCAAAAAACGTACACTTTAGCAGGATATCTTTGGGCTAGTAAACAACACAAGTTGATGATTGATTCTGTTCATTGCAAATAATAGATACTAGACCGCATTATTTTTAACTATGAATAATGGCATTTTATATTGAACCGATCTTTTTTGTACTTCCTTTTTTTCCCTCCAAATATTGGGACTCATACTTTCAGATTTGGGATGCACAGTTTTTTGGTTGAGCGAGTCCCAGGACGCATAGTTGAAAATTTGTAAAAAAAATCACTGGTGGTTAAATTTAGAATTTAGCTTAAAAAAAGGAGGACCCTGGATGAGTCCTTAAAACTATTTACAATCTGATTAACAGAAGTATACTAAAAATATGAATGATTAAGGGCATCACTATAGGCCAGGTACCAACGATATTGTGTTATTTGCTGTTTTTGCCGTCGTTTGGGTTGAAGCTGTCACAGGGGTCAAGTATTTATCTTTATCCAGAGACACTATACCAGAGTGTATATTATAAAAGAAGGCTACAGAGGACTGCTCACGACGGGCATCAAGGGACGACCACTCCAACTTGCTAAGCATGTCACCGATGCTACTCTTATTTTGCCATCGCTGACATGTCCATAGGGCTGCTGTCCTCTGAACCTTCTCAACCTGCTGAATCTGAGTTTTAACATGGGGATGCCGAATGGGTGATGTATATTCAAGTTGAGTGCAAACCAATGTTTTGTATGCAACATCCTTTGTCTGTCTAGGTGCAAAAGCCAAATTACGTCTTAGAAATCCTAAAGGCCTAGTTGCTTTTGATTTAATCGCTGAAATATGATGACCCCAATCAAGATCGGCCTTGATGGTGATACCGCGATATTTTGCGGATTGAACCTGCTCCAAAGTGGTGTAGTGAATAATCAAACCGAAACTGATTGTCAGGAAGATGCCGTGACACCCTCATCGAATGACATTTGGTCACATTGAACTTCACATGCCAATCGGCCTCCCACTGTGCTAGTCGGTCCAGGTCATCTTGTAAAATGAGACAGTCAGTGGGAGAGTATATGTTCCTATACAGTACACAAAAATCAGCAAACGAATGGACAGATGACCTGATATTAACGGAGAGATCATTTAGGGGATAACTGTATTGAAAATTAGAAGTTAATAAAAGGCTTGATTCTATGACGGTTCCAACGTAAAGGCTTATGTTGGTTGGTACCTGATGCTCTGGTCGGGCCCATCGAAGTCTAACTGTTGGTTTTCTTTTGCTCCAGCATTTCAATGGTTTCGTGCTGTCGAGTACTCACCGTTGTTTCATCTCGGTGTTTTTTTATTTTTGTGTTCACAGAGATGTTGCACTGATGAGTTAGGAGGCCTTCATGCGGACTGAACAAATTATTTGTCTTAATCGCGACGGAAGTAAGGGCGAGGATTGTGGTCATGTAAAATCGATTTAAGCCCCCCCCCCCCCCGTCAGTGGAATTCGTTTCCCCATTGACCGTTCCAAGGCGGTTCTTCTGTCGCGGTTTATTTTTGTTATGGTTTGTCTTTGGGTGTTTGTATCGCTTATATTATTTTATTTTGGATAGCCTATTGGCCATTTTGTGGGAAAGAAACTGTTCTTTTGGCTTTCCGCTGTTGGTGTTTCCGTTGGAGTATGTTGCTTCATGTTTGTGTTTCTTTCCCTTTCGTGTCTCTGATAGGAGCTGTGGGTTAATTTATTGTATCGATTCCTAATCATTGCCTCTATTTCTGTTTTGAACCCGTGTAAAGCTTTAGGGCCTGGTGAGCTTCATCCTAGAGTTCTGAAGGAACTAGCAAATGAGTTAGGTCCAGTTTTTGCTCATCTTTTCCAACAATCTCTCGGTACGGCTGAAATCCCCCAAAAATGGCTCCTTGCGAACATCTGCCCACTTTTCAAAAATGAAGACAGGGCTCTTGCTCGTAATTATCGCCAAGTGTCACTGACTTGTGTTCTATGTAAATTGCTTGAACACATAGTCTGCTCAAACATCATGGCCTACTTGGATGAGCATAAACCTTTGTCAGACAGACAACATGCATTTAGGAAAAGGCATAGTTGCTAAACTCAGCTGAGCACGGTTATTAATGATTGGGTAAAAATCTTGGACAAACGGGGGGGACGGAGGGGGGGGGGGTGCAGGTGGACACATTTATTTTGGACTTCGAGAAGGCTTTTGACATCCCACCTCATGAACTACTTAAATCCAAATTATTTGGTAATGGAATTGGGAGGAAGAATCTCAAATGGATAGATTCCTTCCTTTGCTACAGAAAACAGCGTGTTGTTGTTCATGGTGAATCTTCAGTATTGGCGCCAGTTTATCTGGGGCCCCACAGGGGACTGTTCTTGGTCCGCTTCTATTCTCCCTGTACATTAATAATATTTCCACTGACATTGAGTCAGAAATAAGACTGTTCGCAGACAACTGTGTTTGCTATCGGGAAATCAGAGCTACAGAGGACTTAATGAAATCAGAAGGATATAGATAGATCAGGATGTTGGGCACGAAAATGGGACATGAGATTTCAGCCTGTTAAATGCAATGTTATGAAGATAACTAGGAAGAAAACAAATAAAATTGAGGCTTCATACACTTTAGAAGGAACGGTCCTCGAAAATGTGACTTGGTGTGACAATCACACACGATTTGAGATGGAATACACACATTAGCAACATGTGTATTAAGGCGAATAGAACACTTGGTTTCCTGAGGCGAAATCTTCACCAGTGTCCCCAGGATGTGAAGGAGACAGCATATAAGGGACTTGTTTACCCAATCTTGGAATATGGAGTTGCATCTGGGACCCAAGTGGAGTGGCCCTTAATGAAGAAATTGAAAAAGTTCAGAATAGAGCTGCTAGATTTGTAACAAGCAATTTATGCTTTGAAACGCATGACTGAAATTCTAGGAACATTAAGATCGGGGTCTCTCAAGAAAAGGAGAAGAGACAGTAGGCTTATATTCTTATACAAATGTCTAAAGGGTGCTGCCAACATTCCAACAGATGGCCGTTTCCCCAGCTAGTCACTGTAGAAAGCACCATTCATTGACGTTTCAGACCCTTGCTGCAAGAACTGACCTTTATAAAGAAGTGTTCTTCCCCGGAACCATTAGAGATTGGAATGCCTTTCCCGATTTGATTATTTTGACAGATGAAGGTACTGAGGATTGTGTAGCTATTACTAGCTAAGTTTACCTCTTTGGTTAGAGCTAGGGACTAACTTCCCATATCACAGGTCCTGGTGTATGAGTGTCATTTGACGTGTAACCAGTAACAATTCTGATTCTGAAAATTGTCATTTGGGGAGGAAAATCGGCGGTTTTACGGTCGAAAATTTAGTATTACGCGCTAGCGGAGCCGTAAAACGTAATTTGCGATCGTAAAACCGACGATTTACCTCCACAAATGACAATTTTCAATACAGTTATCACCACTCTAATGCATTTATTCATTTGATTTGTTAAAAAATGTCCTACTTGCACAAAACGGCAAGCACTGCGAGCTGCGTAAACCCAAATACCAGCCAATCAAAAACGTTTCTTGATGACTTCTGGTTTCTGACAGTATATCGCAGAATATATCGTCGCAAATGTTCGACGTTATAGAATCAGACGTCGTGTTAAATACGCGAGTGCATTAGAATTATGAATACTAAAAAGGACAGGTCCAAGTTCCGAACCTTGTGTGACACCAGATAAAAAAGGGGCGCTTGGCCATCAAGTGCAACTTTTTTGTGTGCCATGAGCTAATCTACCTATTTGTGGATCCTCTTATCCCACAATATTCCAGTTTTTACAATAGCCTTCTGTATGGCCATTCCAACTCTGACATCAAGCCTATCTCCCACACTACTTTTGTTCCGTCATCGCCGACCGGGCCATCAAGCAACCGTCCACCGGACATTCTAAACCTATTGTATCTGAGGTTTGACATGGAGGTGCCAAACAGGTGATGCATACTCAAGTTGAGGTCGAACCAATGTTTTGTATGCAACATCCCATGTCTGCCTTGAAGCAAAAGCCAAATTACATCTTAGAAATCATAATGTCTCAGTTGCTTTGGATGTAATGTCAGAAACATACTGACCAAGGTATTTAGCGGATTGAACCTGCTCGCATGTATGCTGGTGTAATGAGTAGCCGAATTTAAGTGCCATGACACCCTCTTTGAGTGACATCTGGCCACACTGAACTTCATCTGCCAATCGGTCTCCCAAAGTGCTGGGCTATTCAGGTCATCTTGTAAGATAAGGCACTCAGAAAGAGTATATATATTCCTGTACAAAACAATTATCAGCAAATAAACGAACAGATGATCTGATGTTATCCAAATACAAAAGAAAAGGACCGGTCTGAGTACCAAGCCTTGGGGGATACCAGATAGAAGAGGGATTGGATCAGACGCTTTGCCACCCAAGTACAACTTGTTGTGAGCGCCTAGAGGGTCATGAGCCAAACTATCTGAGTGTAGATCCTCTTATCCCATAGTAATCCAATTTATACAAACAGCCTCCTGTGAGTTACATGTACCATGTCAAAGGCATTGGCGAAATCCATGATATAAATTAACAAATGGTCTTGCCAAAGTCGGTTGGTAACAACACAAATGTGTCATTTCCTTGAAGTGCACGGTCATTTATCTCCCGCTGTTTTTCTTTTATGGCGAAGTCGAAATTTTTCTCCTCCAAAATGGAGCGTGATAGCTCATTGGTTAGTGCACTTGCCTCTGGTGCTAGAGGTCCCGGGTTCGATCCCCGGCAGCGGCGATAAAATTTCGGTGTCCGAACACGCTCCTTTGGCATCATTTGCAGGGATGAATGTCATAAAGTGCACCGTCCTTCGGATCGAGACGTTAATTGGAGGCCCCCTGTGCAGGTTAAATTACCCTACCGTAATTACATGATTACTGTGTAGGCTTTCATCTTGCAAAACCTGTAGTGTATATAATGTACACCTGCGAGTAATGGCAAAATGTGACCGATCGCAGTATCAGTAGAAAGAAAGAAAGAAAGAAAGGAAGAAAGAAAAGAGGAGTTGCATTCGTCCTCCAACAACATTACCCGGATAATATATCGGTGGTAAAATTTTATGTTTACACCAACATGACGTCACATATTTACATACACGAAAGGTCAAACCAAACAAAATGGTGTCTTCATGAGTTATTTTATGGCTCGACAGAAAACTTGGTCAGAAATACTGCCTTCAAACGTCAGTAAACTTGTTTCGGCGATTCAGGGATGATCATTAATGTTTTATCAATCGATCACTTATCATGGGCTTTCATGTTATGGCAAAATCAGTTAAGAAATCACTGGAAACTCTGCCTTGCTGCTTAGAAATCCAGTATTGGAGTTTTCATTATAGGTGTTCCTCTGACGTTAAAGCCGCCAAATCAGAAAATAAAAAAGGCTTTTAGACCGTCAGAGAAGGCTCGGATTATGCCCTTCCCAATTCGATTATTTCAACAGCTGAAGGTGCTGAGAATTATGTAGCTAAGTTTGCCTCTGGTGACACCTGGGACTAACTTCTGTCACAGGGACTGGTTTACGAATGTCATTTGAAGTGTCGCCAGTAACAATTCTGATTCTGAGTTAGTTGGGTATCAAATTATTATAAATAACATATAGGAGCTTTTTTCGTGACATACTTCCGGTTCTAAAAATAGAACGGGGAAAGCCCTGGCCGTCAACGGCCGTATTGCTTCAAAGCAGTGGGACAGATAAAGTGTTAATTACAGCGTAACACAGTGGAATTCTTTGAAACTTTTGGCGAATTCTAATGCAAGATAATGATTTCATTTCAAAGCCTCCTACTGGCTGAGAAAACTCACAAGTATAATCTTTCACAAGTAGTGTCTACTTAATAACTCATAGTATAGAGGATTAATATTTTTCTTCTTTTTTTTTTTTCCTCCCTCTTTCACCCAACATAATGAAAATCAGACCTAAACAGCAATCAACAAGGTTTAGATATAGATAAGATCATGAATCATGCACTCTAAATACATACTGTATTCGCCCTAATTACCGCACATGCTCATTTAAGCGCACACCAAAGCTATTTTTGAAATGGAAATGCATAAGCGCACACTTTACAGTAACCTCATCTTGAAGCACTCACGGTAAATCTATAAAAACTTACCGTTATTTCTTCAACAGGGAAGGCAATGCTTAAGTATCCTTTTCCGTCCCATTAAATATCAGTATACATCATCTCGGAAGCTGTTGTTTTCGAATCAAGTGTACGCTAATTAGGTAGATTTTTCACCACGATTTTGAAAAAACTAAGCGCACGGTGCGTTAATTAGGGCGAATACGGTATAATTTATTGTTGCACTCCATCCTACAAAGAGACAATTATTATTATTATTTTCAAATGTTCAGGGGATACTCATGTAATCATATCACATTTCCAGCTTCTTTTGACTCTGCTGCATCTGCACCTCTCCTGGGCTTCATCAGTAACCATCCCGGCACCACTGCAATCTGAGGAGAAAAATTGTAAAGAAAAACACCAAGTGCCCCGACCGGGACTGAGCCCACGACCCTGGGGTCAAAAAGCAAGTGAGTCAAACACCAGGCCAAAAGGTTTGGGCCAGCCAGGCCGGTCAGTTATGCACTCCAAATAAGGCGATTTATTATGGCGTGCTACTTCATTCCTCTATCCTACAAAGAAACCAATATTTAAAATGTTTAGGAGAGACTCTTTTAAACTTGTCATATTTTCAGCTCCTCTTGACTCGGCTTAATCTGGTCCATCCATGGGCTGCAGCAATAATCATCCCGGCACCAGGCACCACTGAAGTAGGAGAAAATTTTCCTAGATAATGGAAGAAACACTGATATGCTGCCAGGTGTGAAATTTCGCTGCAAATCCCAAGTGTTATTGCTTTTAAAGATATATTGTACGTACCAACCAACAGTGTCCTCTCTCTCTCTCTGAGTGTGCCATGGCTTACATGTTGCTCTCTCTCTCTCTCTCTTAGCGTACCAGCAATTATCGAGGATAGGTAAATGTAACTTACAGTTTGTCGTGAAATAAATCCACGTCATTCGACATGTAACGTGTCAACAACTTCGTGTCTACATCAAATCAACATCTAAGCGATGAACTGGATTTGACTTTGCAACGTCGATGAAACGTCAGAACGTTGCGTTGGCAATAATACGGCGTTGCTTAATAAGATGTCATTTGCCCAGTGCTCGCACCCATCAAGACTCAGTGGGATTGGAACATTAAATTCAAAACAAACATAGAACACCCTTTCAGTGCATGAGAATGAAACACTCCTTCGCAAGTGCAAGATTTTGCAGTAAATCTGGTAGGTTTGTAGAGTTGTTCAACCTGCCCGGCCCTTACATTAATCCATTTGGTACCAGAAACCCCAACGGCCCCCGCCCATCGGGGCTTGAAGAAATATATGAGCTGCATGATGCTTCCACGCAAAGCTGAAACCGACCCGCACACAAGTACTGGTAAACTGCTTAGAGGATCTAAGCTGCCCAGGCAAAGCGGTGCGTGTTGGCCCGTCCATGCTTATAAACCATATTGGTTTCATTGGGCAACAGGGCTTGAGATGTCATTTCATCTCAATGTTGGGTAAAAGTCCCACAAAATTGGAAGCAACGTCTCCAAAATTACCTTTACAGTGTTGACTGGGATGTTAAACCACAAATCAAACAAAAACGAGAAACCCCAAAAGGGGTACCCTGGCAAACAGTGCAGGCCCAGATCAGACGCCACAGAACGCGGCGTCTGATCAGGGCCTACGCTATTTGCAAAAAGTTTAGCCATTTTCCAAATAAACTTTGAAGAAACACAACCTGCCACCCCTAAATTTCGAAATGGACTCCTGCTGAAGGTTCCATTTGGTATAAAAAGGATTAATGGCTTACTAACTTAGCTCTACAATATCTTCTTGGATACAGGGATCAGTCAAACCTCTCTCATCAAAACGGTCACTTGACATTGAAGTGAGTTGGAGTGGGTGTCAACGGCATGATGTCGGGCCAATGTTTACTTGATGCCCGTCTGTCAGTCTACTCATTAGTTTGTTGTTTTTTTTCGACTGTCAGTATGTTTATTTTTCTGTCTAACTGTCTGTCCGTTCATATGTTAGTCAGTCATTCAGTCAGTTGGTCTGGCTGTCGTCAATCTGTCTACTTTCAGTTTGTCAGTCAAACCTCTCTCTCATCCCAATGGTCATGTGACATTGAAGTGTGTTGGAGTGGGTGTGGACGGCATGACGTCTAACCAACGTTGCCTCGACGTCCGTCCGTCAGTCCACTCATTAGTTTATTTTGACTGTCAGTATGTTTATTTGTCTGTCTAACTGTCCCTTCATTTGTAGATAGATAGATAGATAGATAGATAGATAGATAGATAGATAGATAGATAGATAGATAGATAGATAGATAGATAGATAGATAGATATATTTAAGTTCTGTCCACATGTGATAGCTATACTTGGATAGCGAATAAAACGAAAAGTTACGTAAAAACTTATTTTGTAAGTAAGCTTTGGTGAATAACGGTATCTGAAATGGGTCATTCACGAAGACGGATTTTCGTCAATTAAAAACGGATCCAGGATAAATGAATTTCAGTAACAAAAGCAAAATATCATGCTTTCCTTCTCGAGGCATTATTTCAATGTAAACGGGTATATTTTCTCTCAAAATGTCGGAATATTGTTAGCATTTTAAGTTCCCCCAATGCATTTGAATAGCAATGGCCGTTTCATTTGACGGCCAGTGCTTTGCGCATGCGCAAGAATGACGTCATAAACGGAATCCCTAAAACCTCCTATTTGATAACCGCACAAAGGTTTATCTCTCTCAGGGTTCGTGCTAGGATTTTTTTTTTCTTTCGCCATCACTTTCGCCAATCTAATTTTTTTGTGCCAAAATCTTAAAACCTGAGCCAGTTGTAGAAACTTCTTCGCAAAATGCAGAACATGGATAAAAAAAGATTGTCATCTGCTTTACAATTTCCCTTGGCACTTAAGGGTTAAGGCTTAAATGCCCAGACTGTCCTTTTGTGGCGTGTAATGGTGCCTTATCCAAGAGTAGATGTGCCTAAAGACCCCAGGTTTTTCGATCAAACCAACACGGTCACACTTCAAACCAGTCATCTACGCTGTCTTGCCGACAGATAGCTTGAGTATTCCGACTTCCAGCGGCATTACCTTCTCTCCCTAAAATGCAACAAAACCTTGCTTAAATGCTTTTGTTTTTGCTCCAACAAATATGTTAGGTCATGGAGGCTGCCATTTTGGTTGATCACATGATCACGTTATATTCAAAGGGGAACAACCTAAACAGGCATAAAGAGCGTGTTCGATTAGCCATTTGATAAATGACTTTCCAACATTTGGGATTTCATAAAGCAATCAAGTTTTTATCGCCAAAAAAGTAAGCTTAGAGATTGAATGGTAGAAAAAAGGCTACCGAACTAATTCTTTCACGCCATTTTTAAACAAACAAAATAAGGAATGACCGATCGCAGCAACAATAGATAGATAGAAAGAAAAGGACAACATTTATTTTTATATTCTGAATTAGCCCCCTCCTATTTCTGAATATTCAAGCCCAAATTTATGTCTGAATTAGCCCGCTCCTATTTCTGAATATTCAAGCCCAAATTTATGTAATGCAGGCATAACAAAAGAACTTAACTTGAGGTCAAACAAGAGCTGATTTGTATTGATAAACCAATTAAGGACACCTGCCCAAGTATTGGTAATAATTACCGTTAGCTTGTTGAGCAGCAATTAACTTCTACATTTTACATCATCCGGCTTTGTCGCCCATTTCTTCATTGATCAACATTGACCGCAAAGTCAATCGGGTGACTAGATTTAACACATTTTAATTACGTCATGGAACAGAAATGATATTCTTCACCCACTTGTTTTATATTCGACCTAGCCGCACCTTTTTATAATAAGGAGGCGGAGCTAAATTGTTGCGCGTGTCGTTAATAATACAACCTCCAATTTTGCTAATATGATCAATAGTCAAGGGTGTTAATTGTCGAGTGAGTGGAAGAAAAGGTGTGAAATACACGTGTCAGTAAACGGCTTAAGTCCGCAATAACCGGGATGGGACTTTCTTTTTCTTTTTTATAGTTTTTTTTTTCGCCACTAGTTTTCACCAAATGACACAAATTTGCGCCAGCTTTATTTTCTTTTCGCATTTGGTGACTTTGGCGACCGCTAGTGCGAACACTGTCTCTACATTGTTTTATTTTCTTGTAATAACCGCTTTTCCGAAAATCGAAGGGTTTTAAAGGCAAGGCCAGGAAAAATGATAATATTTCTTAATCTTGCAAATGTATCGATTAAAGGAGGTTTACTGTTTAACCCATGGTATGTGGGGAAACCCCTAAAGGGGTACCTTGGCAAACAGTGCAGGCCCAGATCAGATGCCTCGGCACGCGGCATCTGATCAGGGCCTGCACCATTGCTAGCAGAATTTTCCGTCAAAAATAGAATAAAAATGAAAAAAAAAACAGGCCTGACACCCCTTATATGACAAATGGACTTGTCCAACATATAGCAATGGAAGAGTCCACTTGCATACAATGGGTAAACACTTTTCTTTTATTTCCTAGACTATGGTGAGATTGAGATACCGCCGGCTCCTGAGACTGTTGCTACCTACGATATCAATGGACCTCGACTGATGATATCAAAGATTGTTAATGAAAACTTCAAGTCTTATGCTGGTGTGAGGGCGCTTGGTCCTTTTCATAAGGTAACTCCTGCCCATACTTCCACTGTCCTCCAACCCACAATTTGAGGGCATTAAAGGGGAATGGATATACCTTCAGGGGAGGCAACTCCTGCAAAAGTATTTTTGTCTCTCATGTCAATAGGGGTCAACTCTTAAAGGAAAGAATTTGCTCCTGAGGAGCAAATTCTTTCCTTTAAGAGTAGACCCCTTTTTCAGTGGGACAAGCACAAGTTATAGAAAAGCGAACAGGAAGTCCCGAAAGTTGCCTCCCTTTGAAAAATGGTGGAAAAATCTGCCAGGTGTTCCCGTTCCCCTTAGTATACAAAAAGCCTTTTACTCTCCCAAGCCAGCCTTTTAGTCCTACTTGATTTATTTTCTTTAACACTTACCCTGCTGAAAATGACAACCCTTACTTCTTCTAACAGTGTAGATCCAGATCAGGTGGCCATCTGATAAGGATCTACCTACACTGTTTGAGCAGGATCTACACTACTTGTTATGCAATTTGTGACTTGAATGAATACACATACACTATATCAAGTAATTTGATTGGTTGATAATCAGACATGGGTTTGGCTAAATTGATTTATTCAGCAGGATATGGGTTAATCTTCAAGCTAGATACCTTCTACTTTATGGCCCCCGTTCATCGGAGCTTGAAGAAATTGATGGGCTGCACGATGCATCCACGCAGAACTGGTGGACCACTTAGAGGATCTAAGCTGGTCCAGGCAAAGCGGTGCGAGTTGGACCGTCCATGCTTTTAAACCCTATTGGTTTCATCGGGTGACAGGGCTTGAGATGTTATTTCATCTCATTGTCAGGTAAAAGTCCCACAAAATTGGAAGTAACATCTCCAAAATGACCTTTTCAGTGTTGACGGGGACGTTTAACCTTAAATCAACCAACCAACCTAGGACGTCCTCTTCTGATTGGGCGCATAGATGGTACTTAGTAAATGATCGTGAAATCAATTGTTCTAACACAGTGGCCCTGGGCCTATATAGGCAGTGGAAAGGAACTGTGGTAAATTCTGCAACAGATCACTGGATGGAAAGTGTGGCGAGTAAAGCCGTCATTGTATGACCAATCAAAGATTCTATGACATTAGACGGTGAAACATCATTCTCTTGCTTCAAAAACATTACAAAAGAACATTAACCAATAAAATGCCAATCACGACAGTTGCCGTCTGCTTGTTACCGTAAAATTATTTTTTGCAAACAGTGTGGACCCAGATCAGACTGCTCCTGTAGGAGCAGTCTGATCTGGGCCCACACTGTTTGCCTGTATCCAAAAATATTATTTATTTAAAAAGTTTGCAAAAAAATAAAAATTCAGCGGACGACATAAGCAGACAACATTTTCAGATGCAGTTTTTCCCGGGGTCTTAAGGGTTAATGTGTGTGATATTGTCAGCAGCAAATTTTGATGTTTTTATGAGTGGACCTTCTGGTGAATTTTCGGTTTCTGCAATAAAAAATATCTGTGATGTTTACACGGTTTTATTATCTGTGTGAGGGAATACAAATCAGTTCTGTTGTTATTCAATTACTTAATACTAGATCTGCAGTCGATGGTATACCATCGCAAATACCCGCTTTTTCTATTAATAACACTCATGACTATGTATTAGCTAGCCAAAACTACATGTAAGTTAAAAAAAGTTGCAAAGAGCATTCTAATTGATAAGCAAAGTTTCAGAAGTGTAACTCTTATAGTTTAGAAGATATGGCAAAGTCATACTTTTTGACCTTTGACCTTGGAGTTACGTTGAGGTCCACCTAAAGTATCCCAATTTATTCTATATTCCAACAGCCATCCAATAACCAAGTTTCAGAAGTGTAGCTCCAATAGTTTAAAAGATATGGCAAAGTCATACTTTTTGACCTTTGACCTTGGGGTCGAGGTCACACCAAAAGTAGCCCAACATATTCTATATTCCAAGGACCATCCAATAAGCAAAGTTTCAGAAGTGTAACTCCAATAGTTTAGGAGATATGGCAAATCATAATTTTTGACCTTTGACCTTGGGGTCATGTTTAGGTCAAGGTCACACCAAAAGTATCCATATTTATTCTATATTCCAAGGGCCATCCATTAACCAAAGTTTCAGAAGTGTAACTCTAATAGTTTAGAAGATATGGCAAAATCATACTTTTTGACCTTTGACCTTGGGGTCAAGGTCACATCAAAAGTAGCCTGATATATTTTATATTCCAAGGACCATCCAATAAGCAAAGTTTCAGAAGTGTAACTCCAATAGTTTAGGAGATATGGCAAATCATAATTTTTGACCTTGGGGTCATGTTGAGGTCAAGGTCACAAAAAAGTTGCCCACTGCCATCTACATTCCATGTACTATCCATATGCAAAGTTTCAAAAGTGTAACTTCAGTGGTTGCAGAGGAGATCCATTTACAAGAAACGTGACGGACGGACAGACAGACGGACGGACGTTCTTAGTAGAGGTACCTTGTGGGGTTACTAATGTAAAGTCTACGGAGACTTTAACCCCATAACGCATCACTGTACAGAGTTTTAACCCCACATACGAAATTTTTAACCCCACTAACTTAAAAGTTACTGTGCCTTACGGAATAAACCTCATTAAGTTGAATTGGGCAGAATCCTAACCCCACTAGGTACCTCTAGTCTGCCCGGACAGACGGACTGACGCCGGATCGAACTGTGGTACGAAAACAATATACCCGATTTTTCTTCGAAAAAGCGGGTATAAAAACAGATTTTGAGTTATAATTAGACTTAGATTTCTTTCTTGCATTCATGCTTTTGCTACTCAAAATGTCAGACTTGTTTTACTCACATACAAAGCCATCAGTCAGTTACCAATTAATGAATTATACATGCGGTTTTTAGCTAGCCTGTTTTTGAGCTGTTGTTGTCTCTCCGGCATCTGCATTGTCGTTGTCGGCAACAGGGTTCCGAAAAAACTTAACCTGCGGTGTAACTACAAAACTGTTTGACCTAGCATAATGAAACTTTATACATATACCATCACAAGAGCAACATTCTGACCAAAGGCCATAACTGTATTGTTGACTTCGGCTGAATGAGATCGCTTTTTATGCCCCTGTCCGTTTGTCCGTCCTTTGTTCTTTCGTCCATCCGTCTGTTCGTTCATTTGTTCGTCCGTCTGAAACTTAAAAGCAGTCAATACACCACAACCTCTTTATAACACTATTAATGGGGTCCAAAGCAGAAACCGTGTTAGTTAAACAACCGTGTTATATCCAAACAATAATGTATAGATTTTATAGAAAAATGACCATTTATGGTCATTTTTCTATATAATCTATACATTTTTGGGATCCATCCTGAAACCGTGTTATATCCATAACCGTGTTATAACGAGGTTGTGGTGTATTTGTCTTATTTCTGGATTGATTTTGAAATTACTTTGCAGATAGGTTAAACCTCCAAGGTCATGGTCTTACTTAGTGTTCAAAGGTAAATAAAAAGGTCCAAAACATAAACACGGTCAACAACTTTGTTATTTCTGGACGGATGTTGAAATCATTTTGCAGAAATGTTAACCATCACAAGACGATCTGTTTCGCATTCAAAACTCAGGTCCGTACCTCCAAGGTCAAGGTCATACAATTGCTAGAACAGTTGACATTTCAACTGACGGACCTGTTTAAGCTAAAAGACTTTGGGCATCTGGATCCATGGGCCTGATTTATATTTCAGAGTTTCACCTCTATAGTTGGACCAAACGGAAGTGGCAAGTCAAATGTGATTGACTCCATGTTGTTTGTATTCGGATACAGAGCCAGCAAAGTTCGACTTAAGAAAGTCAGCGGACTGATACACAACAGTGAAAACCATCTTAACATCAACAGTTGTACAGTTAGTGTATTCTTTCAGAAAATTATTGACACCGGGGTAAGTGATACTGCCTTTTGTGTTTAACCACTGGTAGGGGCACTCTGCATTAGATAGTTTAGTAGCCATCTTTTTAACCCTTGTCCTGCTGAGTGATCTCGTCTTGCCACACCCATTTCTAACAATCATTTAACCAATCAAAAATGCTGGCCTCGGTAGCTCAGTTGGATGTGCATCTGACTGGTGTTCAGGTGGATGCGGGTTCGATACCTGCGGGGGTTGGCAACATTATTTTGTGGCAAGGTTGGCAAAAAAGCGGGAAATACTCATATTTCCCTGGACGGCGGGAAATACAGGGAAATCCCAGGAAATACAGGGAATTCCCGGGAAATACTGGGAAATATATATTTACATAGGTGGTACCAATTGAGACTGCTTAATATATATACCCCAACTACCTAGCTATTTGAAAGCAAAATTATTTCAAGTTCATGCAGGGCTTGAAAATTCCACTTTTCTGCTTCCAATGACAAAAAAAAAAATTGAAGGACAAGTAAAAAGTTTGTCTGGTCCTTACAACATTTACCAGAGTTTACAGGCACATAGTCATGTAGGACAAGTGAAATTTGGAAGAATTTATTCTGAATTTTCCAGCCCTTTTTATACTGAATAACTTGAAAGATCTACAGTCCCTTGCCTTCATATAGAATGTATATAGTTTCTTATGTGATTCTAAAATATTAGTTTTTAACTTTCAGCTATTTCCCTTGACTTGTAAATACATATAATTTTAATACTCAGGTGATTATCTGTAGATAATTTAAGAAACCTTTTATGCTTAAATAAACTGTGTTCTTTTAATACATGTCTCAAACAAACAATTAAATTATCACACCTTTTAGCATTAGGAGTATGATTACATGGCAAACTTACAAACAAACCTTTTCTAACTGTAAACATCCTTAAAATTCAAACATCCAAAGAGTTGTTGTAAATTAAAAAAAATTTAACTATGTGGTTAGAGCTGGGGACTAACTTCCCATATCACAGGTCCTGGTGTATGAATGTCGTTTGACGTATCACCAGTAACAATTCTGATTCAAAATCTTGCTAAGTGCAACTTGAGGCAATGGTGGTTGTGATAAAATGGGGCCAGAGAAGGTTTATTGCTATTTTAAAACAATTTCCAAACAATTACCCGGGAAAAAGGCAATAACTGTGTGGCCATATCAATAGAATACTTGAGAATGTGGATATAATTTGACAGTTTTCTGATGCTCTAACGAAACCATAGGGGCCCCACTAAAGCATACAAAGCATGTATTTCCAGTGGCAAACTATTAAAGAAGCTAAGTGATTCTGATCTGGGTCTGCACTGTTTGCCAGGCATGTCTGTCCCAAATATTAGAATCATCATAGTATTTTATCTTCTTAAGCATATGCATGATTTTAAATAACTCTCTGCACCCTACATAACAACAGATCACTTTATATTTATGCTTGTGTTTGGTTGAGCAAAAGTAGACTTATGACATATAAGTATGGCAAGGCATATTGCAAACTAGCTAACTGTTCATCATTTCAATTAAATTACACAAATATTAATAGTGTTTTTCTATGAAATAACTAAACAAAAATCATATTTCCCACTATTTCCCACTTTTGATGAAATTTTGAGTATTTCCCAGGACGGTAATTACCGGTAAATACTGGTGGGAATTCCCGCTACCGGTATTTACCGACCAACCTTGTTTTGTGGAGATTGCTTATGAAATCTTTTCTACGGTCATTCTCTCCTTTCCGCTGATTCAAGAAGGGCAGTTGTCAGTAAAAGTGTGGATAGGTAAACTAGAACTGACTGGCTCAAAAATGACCTAAATAGTGCTGGCTGGGCTGTTAAACTCCAATACAAGCAAACAATATCAACCAATCAAATGACTTGATATAATGTATATATCTGATTGCTTCTCATCAGGGTCTACACAAACAGTGTAGACCCTGAAAAGAAGCAGTCTGATCTGGATGTATGTGCTGTTTTCAAAGTAGGGGGTTGTGGTGTTCAGCAGGACTAGTAATAACCAAATGATAAAAAAATATTTTTTTCAGCCATGTTTCACTTATTCGTTTACCTGGAGCAAAACACCAGGTCCCAGATCAGACAGTTGTCGTCTGCTTTGCCTTCTGCTGATAATTTTGCAAACAGTGTGGACCCAGATCAGACTGTTCCTCTAGGAGCAGTCTGATCTGGGTCCACACTGTTTGCCTGTATGCAAAAATATGTTTGAAAAAGTTTGCAAAAAGATTCAGCAGACAACATAAACAGACATTTTCAGATGTAGTTTTTCTCAGCGTCTTAAAGGTTAGTTTACACAGTTTGCTCAGGTCTATATCTGTCTGCATACATATGAGCCAGCGCACGACAAAATCTTGAGAGTCACCGCTGTTCACATGAACCTTCTATAGCCTCTGGGTTATTCATAGGGCAACAAGAGAATGCTCCAACCAGGCTGACCTGACGGGACGGCTGAACTGAGTTTTCTTCCCTTACCCGGATCTTATTGTAGGTTTTGTCATGCGCCGGCTCATGGTGTATATACGGTACCTACCTATTGAGCACCTATCTCAAGCAAGCGCATTCTGATTATCCCTAAGTAGTTACTTATTATGTCCCCCCACAAAAGGTGAGGGGGACATACTGTTTTCGTGCAGATAGCCTGTTTGAAGCACTATATCTGGTGAACCTATTGATAGTTTCTGACCAAACTTGCATGGTTACATCACTAGGATGGGAGAAAACAGCCCTTAGGTTTTGATGACCATGATCTTATTTTCAAGGCCATAGGCCCCCAAAAATTGTTTATTTTGGGCCAGATATGGCTTGTCTGCACCCTGTCTCATGAAATAATCTATGAAATTTGGTCAAACTTGGTCAATTTGATCATTGCAATATACCAAAGATTTTTTAGCTCGTCTGTTTTTTGAAAAAAAACTTTCGAGCTATTGTCATCACTCCGGCGTCTGCGTAGTCGTCCTGCGTCGTTCCAAAAAAACTTAACCTTGGCTATAACTTAAAAAGTATTAGACCTAGCCTCATGAAACTTCATACACACACTCATCATCACAAGAACTACATTTTGACCAAGGACCATAACAACATTGTTGATTTTGGCTGAATTATCTCACCTTTTCCAATTTTTTTCTGAAACACATTTTTTGCTCTCATTTTAATACTATTCACAACAGAGCCTTCAAACTTCACATGAATGTTCCTTGGGACAAGACCTTTTCAGTGATACCACACTTTTTGATCTGTGACCTTGACCTTTGAACTTTGACCTATTTTTCGAAAATTTAACCGAAAACCTTAACCTTGACCATATTTCCAAAAGTATTTGGCCTACCTTCATGAAACTTCATACACATACTCACCATCACAAGAGCTACATTCCCTACAAGTTTTATAACTCCATCTTGCAATTTGATTGAATTATCTCCCCTTTTCTCTCCGTTTTTTTTAAATAGTTTTTGTCTCTTATTTCAATACTATTCACAACAGAGCCTTCCAACTTCACATGAATGTTCCTTGGGACAAGACCTTTTCAGTCATACCACGCTTTTTGACCTGTGACCTTGACCTTTGAACTTTGACCTATTTTTCGAAAAATTAACCAAAAAACTTAACCTTGAACATATTTCCAAAAGTATTTGGCCTACCTTCATGAAACTTCATACACATACTCACCATCACAAGAGCTACATTCCCTACAAGTTTTATAACTCCATCTTGCAATTTGATTTGACTTAGAACTTTTGTTTTCTAAAAGAAACTGCAGACGAGCGTTGGCACCCGCTTGCGGTGCTCTTGTTTAGATTTTGGAACCTTGACCTTATTTTCAAGGGCATAGGCTCTAAAAAACTCAATTTTGGCTTGTCTGCACCCTATGTCTTGATCAAATTGATGAAATGTGGTCAAACTTTGTACAATATATCATTGCAATCTACCTAAGATTTGAATAGATTTTGGTGACCCTGGCCTTATTTTGTAGGGCACAGGCACCAAAAAAACTGTCAATTTTGGGCCAGAAATGGCTAGTCTGCACCCTGTCACTTGAACAAATCGTTGAAATTTAGTGACTTAGTGAAATATATCATTGCAACCTACCAAAGATTTGATAAGATTTTAGTGACCATGACCTCATTTTCAAAGGCATAGGCCCCCAAAACTGTCAATTTTGGCTGGTCTGCACCCAGTCTTATGAACAACTTGATGAAATTTACTCAAGCTTGGTACAATACATGTATATTATTGCAACCTACCAAAGATTTGAATAGATTTTAGTGACCTTGACCAAATTTTCAAGCCCCCATCCCCCCATGTGTAAACTCCTTAACTCCAGTGAATCACTCACAAACTGCATGAAGCCCAAAGAATCACTTACAAATGGCACTTCGGGCTTCTTGCTAAGTTTGTGAGTGATCTGCCGGAGTTTACACATCGATATAATCCACAAAAATCCTTATAATTCCAACTTTGTCATCGAAATGTTTAAAAATGCCAACAAAATGGTACATTTTAAGAATTCTTTCGAAAGTGTAAGAATGAACTTAAAACAACCACGAAATGATTTAATTAGAAGCTGCCGTTTGCCCCCGCCTATCGGGGCTTAGAGAAATAGATTGGGCTGCATGGTACTTCCACTCAGATCTGAATCTGACCACACAAGAGTATTGGTAAACCGCTTAGTAGACTAAGCCTGCCTAGGCAAAGCGGTGTGAGTCCAGTGCATTTAAGCCTTCTAGTTTCATTGGGTGGCAGGGCTTGAGATGCCATTTCACCTCAGTGTTGGGTAAAAGTCAAACAAAATTGTAACCAATGTCTCCTTAATAGTGTTGACGGGGACATTAAACCCCAATTCAAACAAACAAACAAACAAGACGCTGCCATATTTGAATGAAATCCAAGCGAAAATTTTTTAATTCAGCAATAGTTATCAATCTTTTAATCGAACGCTTTTGACATCGCTTCATAAACAATGGTTCTATCCGTGCTCTTGAAGTCATGTTGTATTACAACCTGTCACTGCTTGAAATAGTTCTGAGATTCTTGCTCATGGAATTTATTGAAATCTTTTATTTCAACCAATCAAATCAAGCCAAATGTATATAATGATGGAGAATTAGAATTATTATATTTTACAGCCAGGGGAAGCCGAATACACAGTTGTTCCCAACACGGAGTTCGTTGTATCCCGTACTGCTTTTAAGGACAACTCTTCCAACTACAGCATTAATGGCAAGAGGGCCACCTACAAAGAAGTGGGTACTCTACTGCGAGGGAATGGAATTGACTTGGACCACAACAGATTTCTTATTCTACAGGTACATGTATAAACATAGTGGATCTTACACGAGTGGTCATTTCATATGAAATTTATGTGACGAGTCTGGCGAGTTTCAAAAATTTTGTAAGAAAGGACCAGGCGTGTGAGAGTCTTTTGTTTGTTTGTTTGTTTTTATTAGAGTTTAAAGGCCCAGTCAACACTATTTTATGTCATTTTCGAGCCGGTCAATTTACCTTTCCACACTTTTCCTGGGCAGGCTTATATGTAAGCGGTTAACCAGTACAGTGCACATTCTTTCGCCAGAAACTGACAACTGCCCTTCTTGAATCAGCGAAAGGAAGTGAGAGCGTAGAAAAGATTTCATGATCAATCTCCATGAAAGAATGTTGCCGACCCCAGCAGGTATCGAACCCAAATTCTCCTGATCACCAGTCAGACGCTCATCTGACTGAGCTACCGAATCAGTCCAGGGTTTCTTTTTGTATGACCATTTTTGTTTGTATTTTCTGCATTAAGTATTTTGTAGCTCCTACAAAAAACAACAATAACAAGAGAAAAAACAACAACATTTTGTTGTCATGGACTGCATGATAATGTGTTTTGACGTAACATGTTACATACGAAAAGCATATAATGACCTTAATCATATAAAATAACAGTGTTTACCTTGCTGATGGAAAATGTATATGTATTAGTAAGTGGAAAAAAATATTTTCTTCCTGTGTTGTCTCAATACAGGGGAAAAGTTGCAATATGTTAACCCAAAAGACGCCAATCATGACAATTGTCTTCTGCTTTGTTGTCTGCCGGTTACTTTAAAAGTCCATTTTTGCAAACAGTGTGGACCCAGATCAGACTGCTCCTCTAGGACTGTTTGCCTGTATGAAAAAATATTTCTGAAAAGTTCGAAAAAAAAAATCAGCACACGACATAAACAGACGACATTTTCAGATGTAGATGGCGTCTTAAGGGTTAAGCTGGATATAGCTTTAGATATTTGAAAGAGGAATATAAAATGATTTGGGGATATCTTGTACGAGAGATACATATGTTGTGGTTACTTATTAGAATATTTGTTTTTACGGAGAAATAAGAAAGAGGCAATTCTAACAAGTACCGACAATATTTGTTTTTATGAAGAAAGAGTAACCCAAAATTATCTGCATTACTCCTTGTCTGCAGCTATAGTTATTGGTTGTGAATGAACCAAAAAGTTTTTCAGATGTAGTAGTTAAAATAGAAGTGAAGGCAATGATCAGGAATCGATACAATTAACCCACAGCTCCCATCAGAGACACCAAAGGGAAAGAAGCACAAACATGAAACAACTAGATCCTGATGGAAACATCATCAGTGCAACATCTCCCGTGAACACAAAAATCAAACAACCACTGAGATGAAACAACGGTGAGGACTCGACAGCAAGAAACCACTGAAATGCTGGAGCAATAGAAGACCAACAGTTGGAGGCCGATCCATTCATTCCTGATTTATAGCCTGGAATTGCACGGCCCACTGTAAGGCCAATTTTGGTCATTTTATCGGTTTTGAAGAAACATCTGCTCATTGTTCAATTCCATGTTCTTTAGAAAATGTGTTGGTTTTCATTGCTCGTGGGCCGTGCAGTATAGCCTAGCTTCAAAAGCCGTTTTTATGTACAAGTGAAAAAGCACAGTTAGATTTTAAAAAAATTCTATGCCGTCTCAGTGGCTCAGACAGACTGGTGATAAGAGGGTTTTGGGTTCAATTTTTGCTGGGGCCAGCAATATTTTTTTGCAAAGATTGTTCATGAAATACTTTCGATGCTCATTCTCTTCCTTCTGCTGATTCAAGAAGGGCAGTTGTTAGTTTCAAGCAAAACACTTTGCACTGTACTGGTTAAATACTTAACCCTTTACCACTCAGGGATTTTGTGAATTTCGCTGATTTTCACAGTGTTGCACCTGACAGCAACTTCAACTAGCCATTGTTTCATAAAAGATGGTCTGTTTACACCAAACTCGGTATGAATGTTCATTGGGCAGTAGCCTTTCAAATGCAACCTTTCATGACTTGATCATTGTTGTCATGGTAAAGAGGGGCATCTCAAAGTTGGCAAAAAGTGTGTTTTCACATGAAATTTTGACCACATTTTAATCTTCACCCAGCTGTCAAGGCAACAATTAAGGTGTTTGGCACTGGCCATTTTCACTGCTGCAGCATGTTTTACCAGCATCCATTTTCAGGCATTTTTAACCCCAGAAGCTGTCAGATATAAATTTTAGCGGCCGGTTGGGCATACACCCAAAATTTTTCAGAATGTGTGGAGGAAGGGGGGTGGGAGGGGGGGGGGTGGGGGGTGGGGGGGGGGGGGGGGGGGGGGGGTGGGCATCCATTTTCAGGCATTTTTGACCCCAGACACCCTCAGATATAAATTTTAGCGGCGGTTGGGTCATACACCCAAATTTTTTCGGGATGTGCGCCCCCCCCCTTCAATCCTCCCCAGAATATTTTTAGTGGGGGAGGCGTGCGAAAAAACAGGTCACTTTTTGCCTAACAAATCCTAAAGCAAAGATAACTATCCAGGGGTAGACATGCAGATTTTAGGTGTTTCTTGGGCTTAAAATGGGGGGGGGGGGGAGTTGCAGACACGTAGAACATGTATCTGAGTGGTAAAGGGTTAAATGAAATCTGGGAACATACTGAATTTTAGTTTGAAATGCATTAATTATATCTGAAATATTGTTTCTTGCAATGAAATGATGAAAAAAAAAAGTATTTTCGTCAGTTGGGATTTACTTCATTAACCCTTTACCACTCAGGGGTTTTATGAATTTCGCTGATTTTCACAGTGTTGCACCTGACAGCAACTTCAACTAGCCATTGTTTCATAAAAGATGGTCTGTTTTACACCAAGCTCGGTATGAATGTTCATTGGGCAGTAGCCTTTCAAATGCAACCTTTCATGACTTGATCATTGTTGTCATGGTAAAGAGGGGGCATCTCACAGTTGGCAAAAAGTGGGTTTTCACATGAAATTTTGACCACATTTTAATCTTCACACAGCTGTCAAGGCAACAATTAAGGTGTTTGGCACTGGCCATTTTCACTGTTTGCAGCATGTTTTATCAGCATCCATTTTCAGGCATTTTTGACCCCAGACACCCTCAGATATAAATTTTAGCGCTGGTTGGGCCATACAACCAAATTTTTCGGATGTGAGGGGGGGGGGGGGGGGGGGGGCGCCTTCAATCCTCCCCAGAATATTTTTAGTGGGAAGGAGTGCGAAAAAACAGGTCACTTTTTTGCTAACAAATCCTAAAGCAAACATAACTAACCAGGGGAAAACATGCAGATTTTAGGTGTTTCTGGGGCTTAAAATGGGGGGGGGGTGCTTGCAGACACGTAAAAACATGTATCTGAGTGGTAAAGGGTTAAGTCTGTCCAGAAAAAGAGTGCTTAGATAAACATACAGACTCGACATGACCATTATAGTGTTGACTGGGCCATTTAACTAAAAAACCAAACCCAAACTGCAATTTGATATATTTGACTGGATAGATTATGAGCATCAGAGCTTAAAAATTCTTCCAAATTTCACTTGTCCTGCATGTCAGACCAAGGGCGTGTAGATTTTGGTAAATTTCATAGGGACTAGGCAAGATTTTTACTCGTCCTCCACAACCGTCACAAAAACATGCCTATATAATTTTAACCCCCTCAAACCCCACTTTTAGAAAGTAAAACTTGGGTTTACGGGGTAAACCTTATTAGCTCACCTGTCACGTAGTGACAAGGTGAGCTTTTGGGATCACTTTTTGTCCGTCGTGCGTCCGTGCTTCCGTCCGTGCGTGCGTCCGTAAACTTTTCTTCAAACGACATCTCCTCCTAAACCACTGATCGTATTTTGACCAAACTTCACAGGAATGATCCTTACGTGGTCCCCTTTCAAAGTTGTTCAAATGGTTCCGGGTCCATTGCACATATAGGTCACAGTAGCCAAAATAGATTTTTTTCACCGCAAACTTAAAAAATCTTCTTCTCTGAAACCGCAAGGCCCAGGTCTTTGATATTTGGTATGAAGCTTCATCTAGTGATCCCCTACCAAGATTGTTCAAATTATAGTGCTGGGGCCAAAAACGCCCCCGCACGGGGGCCTTTGGTTTTACATGGGCTTATATAGGGAAAATCTTGAAAAATCTTCTTCTCTGAAACCGCAAGGCCCAGGTCTTTGATATTTGGTATGAAGCTTCATCTAGTGGGACCCCTACCAAGATTGTTCAAATTATAGTGCTGGAGCTAAAAATGCCCCCGCACAGGGGCCCTTTTGGTTTTACATGGGCTTATAAAGGGAAAATCTTGAAAAATCTTCTTCTCTGAAACCGCAAGGCCCAGGTCTTTGATATTTGGTATGAAGCTTCATCTAGTGGACCCCTACCAAGATTGTTCAAATTATAGTGCTGGAGCTAAAAATGCCCCCGCACAGGGGCCCTTTGGTTTTACATGGGCTTATATAGGGAAAATCTTGAAAAATCTTCTTCTCTGAAACCGCAAGGCCCAGATCTTTGATATTTGGTATGAAGCTTCATCTAGTGGACCCCTACCAAGATTGTTCAAATTATAGTGCTGGGGCCAAAAATGCCCCCTCACGGGGGCCCTTTGGTTTTACATGGGCTTATATAGGGAAAATCTTGAAAAATCTTCTTCTCTGAAACCGCAAGGCCCAGGTCTTTGATATTTGGTATGAAGCTTTATCTAGTGGACCCCTACCAAGATTGTTCAAATTATAGTGCTGGATCTAAAAATGCCCCCGCACGGGGGCCGTTTGGTTTTACATGGGCTTAGATAGGGAAAATCGTTAAAAATCTCCTTCTCTGAAACAGCATGGCCCAGGTCTTTGATATTTGGTATGAAGCTTCATCTAGTTGACCCCTACCAAGATTGTTCAAATTATAGTGCTGGGGCCAAAAATGCCTCCGCAACAGGGCCCTTTTGTTTTACATAGGTTATAGGGAAAATCTTGAAAAATCTTCTTCTCTGAAACGGCAAGGCCCAGGTCTTTGATATTTGGTATGAAGCTTCATCTAGTGGACCCCTACCAAGATGATTCAAATTATAGTGCTGGGGCCAAAAATGCCCCCGCACCAGGGCCCTTTTGTTTTACATAGGCTTATATAGGGAAAATCTTGAAAAATCTTCTTCTCTGAAACTGCAAGGCCCAGATCTTTGATATTTGGTATGAAGCTTCATCTTGTGGACCTCTACCAAGATTGTTCAAATTATAGCCCTGGGGCCAAAAATGCCCCCGCTCTGGGGCCCTTTGGTTTTACATAGACGTATATAAGGAAAATCTTGAAAAATCTTCTTCTTTGAAACCACAAGGCTTAGGTCTTCGATATTTGTTATGAAGCTTCAGCTAGTGGACCTCTATAAAGATTGTTCAAATTATAGCCCTGAGACCAAAAATGCCTCTGCCATGTGGCTCTTTGGTTTTACATAGACTTATATAGGGAAAATCTTTAAAAATCATCTTCTCTGAAACACAAGGCTTAGGTCTTTGATATTTGTTATGAAGCTTCAGCTAGTGGACCTCTACCAAGATTGTTCAAATTATGGCCCTGGGGCCAAAAATGCCCCTGCTCTGGGGCCCTTTGGTTTAACATAGACTAATATAGGGAAAATCTTGTTTTACATAGACTTCTATATGCAGGGTAAACCTTCTTCTCTGAAACCAGAAAGCCCAGGTCTTTCATATTCGATATGAAGCTTCATCTTGTGGACCTCTACCAAGATTGTTCAAATTATAGCCCTGGGGCCAAAATTGACCCTGCCCGGGGCCCACTTGTTGTACATTGGATCAGGTGAGCGAACCAGGGCCCTCTGGGCCCTCTTGTTCTCTTATTTCTGCTCTCAGACACAGATTATGGGTACTTGTTAGAACCGCCTCATTGAGGCGGTTCTAACGAGGACCCATAATCTATGTTTTGTGCAGAAATAAGAAAAATATCTCATATTTTCATCTGAAAATGTTCAGTTTTGGTGGTAAGATTTAGAATTGAATAGGCGTGTTTTCATAATGCTTTTACTTGTCATGGCAGATAGACAAGTGGATTTTTTCCAGCCCTGAATATCTGTCAATTTTTGTTTTGTTTGGTTACAGGGTGAAGTCGAGCAGATAGCAATGATGAAGCCTAAAGGGCAGACAGAACATGATGATGGGATGTTGGAGTTTCTTGAAGATATTATTGGCAGTAACAGGTTTAAGGAACCAATAGAAATTCTTGCTAAAAGAGTAGAAACGTTGAATGAACTGAGAGGTGAAAAGGTAAATGCCTGGATTTTATAAATAACATGCACCTCTTTATAACACTTGATGGGGGATGAGTGGGTGGGTAACTGTATTGAGGAGGTAAATCGATGGTTTTACGGTTGAAAGTTTTGTTCTTTGGCGACGTGTCAACGGAGCTGTAAAACGGAATTTGTGACTGTAAAACCGATAATTACCTCCCCAAATTACAATTCTCTATACCGTTTTTCCCATTCTAATGCACTTACTCAGTTGTTTTGTTACATATTCTGCTATGTTTCTCAAAGCAGCAAGCGCTGTAAGCTGCATAACCCAGTGAGAAGCCATGTTACATTATGACCTGGTTCCAACAATATAATGCAGGGTCACAAATTTTTGACCTTATTAGGGCTGGCTAATCAGGGCTGAAAAGATAATCGATTATCACTCCCGTCATTGCGATCGATATTCGATTAGTAATCACTAAGGTTTTTGTCATAATTTTACCTGTCTGGCTTTCTTCTGAGCATGACTCTTACCATATGCTGCACTTTACCATATGTATATTTGAACAGACAGGCCTGAGCAAACAGTGTCGACCCAGATGAGACGCCACAGAATCAGGGTCTGCACTGTTTGCCACTCATCCTTTTGAAATAACTTTTGGTAGTAAATTGTACCTATCAAGTAATCGATTAAAAGCAAATCAGAAATGATAATCATTTTTGTTGAATTTATCAATCGATTAATCGATTATACGATTAATCGTGTCACCCTTAGACCTTATCCAATCAAACTTTGCCTTACATTCAAGTGCATAAGAATGTTCGTTATAACATGGTTTTAGATGTAACACAGTTTGAAAGATGTATCTCAAATAAGTATAGCTTGTATTGAAAAATGACCATGGATGATCATTTTTTCTTGCACTTGCTTTAAGTCTTTCGGCACCTTAGGGGCATAATTGCGACTGCCTAGCAGAGCGCCCTGGTTGCATTTTTGCGACCTGGGGCAAGTTTTTCAAAGACTTGTTAGCTTAATGAGCTCGTTAGGGGTCATATTGTTAACTGTTCTAGCAAATTCAATGTATTAAATTTTGATATTTTTGCTTCTACCTAGATCCAGATCAGATTCAGAAGCCATCTGATCTGGATCTAGGTAGGGGTTGTTGTGTTCAGAGGGATAAGGGTAAATAACTGGGCTGTTAAAGTCCAAAACAGACAGAACAGTACCACGGGGGTAATACCATTTTCTATACCTGTGTTGTCGACCGAGCCGGTACTGTGTAAAGCTGCTGTCGACCGAGAAATACGGCTTTCGACCGAGCAGTACGGATGTCGACAGAGGGGGGTCTTCGATTTTGATGCACTTGGAGAGGCGAAAACGTTAGTTTAAACATTTACAAACGATGTCGGTGTTTTAAAGAGACAAGCTGTTAATTGTCTGTTCACTTATAGAG
Organism: Lucinisca nassula; assembly: GCA_963580285.1. NCBI lineage: Eukaryota > Metazoa > Mollusca > Bivalvia > Lucinida > Lucinidae > Lucinisca > Lucinisca nassula. The sequence continues at coordinate 37,354,128 of OY757024.1, forward strand.
AGTCGTGAGTCTGAAAAACACTATAAAATTCCGGTTCTTTCGAAAAAAAATCAGTTTTCACAGAATTTCATTAATCTAATGCTTTATGAAAAGTAGGAAAGCAATAAAACACCATATATTTTTTATCTACCATTTACGCTTCGACAACAACGTGGGTTTGACAAAATTCATGCACTCTGGAAGTTTTTATAGACCTTTGAAAAATGTCGGGATACGGATGTCGATAATTAGAAATACGACCGTCGATGGTATCCTAGTCTGATTGATACGACTGTCGACGAAATATACAAACTACATTTCATGTACTGCTGTTAAAATACTTGATTTATTCTATGATTATTAGTAAAATCTACACTATAAGGCAGATTTCACTGGGAGCCATGAAGAAAAATGTATGTTTTGTGCGAACTGGTGTCTTAAAGTCGCAACAATCACCAAGAATAACTCCATCCTTAACTCTCCCATATTTAGTTTACACAACAGGCTACAAGGCTGGTCACTGATGTAAACACTTGAACATGTAAATGCCAAATCAGATTGAAATTAAACTGCAAAAAAAATGTTGTAAACCTGTTCAGATGCTCTTGAAGAATAATGTCGGAAAGATCACAGGCGCTTGAAGTTTAAATGCTTAAACATTTCAAATTTGTTTGAAAGGCCATAACGAAATTGAATATTGACTACGTCAATATTAACATTCATGTTTAAGTTTTTTTGTTTTTTTTTGGGGGGGGGGTTAAGGCCCTTTCAAGATTATTTCACTCATTATTTCAGCCGATCGTTAATCAGAGGTGGGCGAGAACCGGAGTGCCCGGAGAAAAACCACCTGACCTTCCGTTGCAGAACTTGGCATCTCACATGTGACCCGAGCGAGGCTCGAACCACAGCGGTGAGAGACCTATGATCAAGTGTCAGCGCTCTTAACCACTAGGCCACGAAGGCCCGTTGTTTAGGTTTTGAGCTCAGAACTTCAAGCGCATGTGCAGAGACGAATGTTTCTCAACAAATGCCATGACAAACAGTAGGGTTGATCAGCAGACTTTACGAAAACGTGCCTATTAAAATAAATTGAAAATTTTACCCTAAAAACAATCAAAGCACTGAGAGTACTGGTGGGTCGATTTTCTCTGGTTGTAGTTAGGAAAAATGGGCCTGAGCGTGGACTGTTTCGTTTAACCCTTAAACTCCTTTACTGAAAGCAAACCGTTTAGACCATGATCAGACGCTGCGTTTTTCTGCGCCTGACCCTTAAATTCCTATACTCTAAGCAAACAGCGAAGACCCTGATCAGACGCCGCGTTCTGTGGCGTCTGATCTGGGTCTACAATGTTTGCATAGCCCAACCCATGATTCCAGCCCAGATTTTACAGTTAACCTTTTCACGTAAACACGCTGACCTCACTGCGATAAAATTCTATAAATAATCTGCGTGGATTCCTACAAATCAGTGATAGTCACGTGGACTCCAGCACTAATAGAGGTTTTGTCCTTTATATCTTTAGGTCGATTGATAAACAATCGACCAAAAAATGAAAAATTTCAGAAAAAAATATCTGATACTTTTTATATTTCTGCTCAAGAATAGATTGTGTGAACGCGCGGTTCTAACAAGTATACCCAGAATCAGTGTATATGGGCAGACATATGAAAAATAAGGTTTACCCCTGTAAACCCCGGTTTCACTGTATAAAAGTGGGGTTCAAGGGGGTCAAAATTATATAGGCGTGAAGAGCTCCTTTTCCGACTTCCCATAATTCCCAAGCAGAAAAGCTCTTCAGTCCACGTGACTATCACAGACTTGTCCGAATTACTTTTTTTATAGAAAACAGCCGCAGTGACTGAGGTCAGAGTGTTGTGCAAGAGGGTTATCTTGGAATCATAGGTTGGGCTTGGCAAACAGTGAAGACCCAGACCAGACGCCACAGAATGCGGCGTCTGATCAAGATTTGCTCTATCAAGATTTGCTCTATATACTTAAAAATCGGATTTCAAGGGTAAATTAAGCAGTTTAAATCACAGTCCAGGACTTTTTCCGACCTATAGTCAGCGACAATAGACCCACCAGTACTCTTAGTGCTTTGATTTTGCGTTTGTTATGTGTCGGCATAATATGATTTAATAGAGAAGAAGAAGAAGAAGACAGTATAGATGAGTTTAGGCTGATTAACTTCCTTGGTAACGCTGGGCATGCGCAGTCTTGTGTGGCAAAAAGTAATCAGTCAAGCGTGCGTGTGTACTGTAAACTAAGGAAAAATAAGATTTTTAAGCATAGTGTTTGTCATTTCAGCCACAACATTCATAGACTTTTATAAAGCAGTTCAGTGCCCCCCCCCCCCCCCCCCCCCATCAGGGCTTGAAGAAATACATGGGCTGCATGATGCTTCCGCGCAGAGCTGAAACCGACCCGCACACGACTACTGGTAAACCGCTTAGAGGATCTAATCCTGCCCAGGCAACGCGGTGCGAGTCGGCCCGTCCATGCTTATAGACCATATTGGTTTCATTGGGCGGCAGGGTTTGAGATGTCATTTAATCTCATTGTCGGTTAAAAGTCCCACGAAATTGGAAGCAACGTCTCCAAAATGACCTTTACAGTGTTGACGGGGTCGTTAAACCTAAAATCAAACTTCACAATCTTTTGAATCACAACAGTACTTGGCAGATATGTCCGAATTTCCGAATTCTCTTTTTACTATTCCATTATACATGTACATGCTATTTGTTGTTCACCGCCGCTGCCTTTTGCTGTATGTTTTAAATGGATGCTTGATTGTTTAATGCTCATACTCTGAGTAACGGGGCCCTGAATAAATCGTTGACCTGATTTGCCAGAAAAAAAAATGAGCAGTTAAGGCAGAGTTTTCGAAGCGATACTTTGAAAAATCTGAACATGAAAGTCCCATAGCCAGACTGGATAGAACTTAGATTTTCGGGACGAATCTCATTAGGCAGGGGGTGGGGGATGTAAAAGGTCGAAGATGTGGCCCGGTATCTCAGTCGGTAGAGTGTTTCTACTGTATACGAGAGGTCCTGGGTTCGCAGAGCTAAAACTGACCGCACATGAGTACTGGTAAAACCACTATAAATTCTCGCCCCCCGCCCATAGGGACTTGGAGAAATAGATTGGGCTGCATGGTGCGTCCACGCAGAGCTGAAACTGACCACACATGAGTACTGGTAAACCGCTTAGAAGGACTAAGCCTGCCCAGGTAAAGCGGTGTGAGTCAGACCGCCTACTGCATATAAGACTTTTGGTTTCATTGGGGGGCAGGGCTTGAGATGTCATTTCATCTCAATGTCGGGTAAAAGTCCAACAAAATTGGAAGCAGCGTCTCCAAAATGACCTAAATAGTGTTGACGGGGACGTTAAACCTCAGTTCAAACAAAACCGCTATAAACATGATAAACTACATTTTTTTTATTTGGTGGCAGGGCTTGAGATGTTAATCTCAATGTGGGTATAGGAAGCAACTTCTAAAAATGTCGCAAATGGTGTTGGCGGGGACGGTAATTCGTTTGTTGTTTCTTTGTTTTAGTTTAGATTTAAAGTCCCCGTCACTATATAGGTCATTTTGGAGACGTTGTTGGCTTAGATCCTCTAACTGGTTTACCAGTACTCGTGTGCGTTGGTTTCAGCTATGCGTTGAAGCATCATGTAGCCCATCTATTTCTTCAAGCCTCGATGGGCGGGGGTCGCGGGGCCGGTGAATTTCCATATTCAAACAACCCAGTTACTGGTCGTAAACGATTGATCTTTTTCATCCACATGTTGAACCCGTCTGGTTGGTAATCCTTCCTTGTGATTAGCACAATATGACGCGACCATTGTCAGTCAATTATTCGATTATTAACTGTTTTGGGTTTAACGACACGTCAACCCCTGTGGGTAATTTTGTCTCATCTCCCAGAGAAAGGAAGAAAAAATTTAGAAGAGATCGTAGTTTAAAGTAATAACAGAGGATAAAGAGGAAAATGAATGGAGTGTACACACAGAAGGAATAAGAGCACTCCCCTCTACTCTTACCTGCTGCAAGGATAGCAGGTCCTACCCAACTGTCAGCCAATATCAGGTGGACGCCCCAGTGACGCAAGACATACGTCACCTTTACCTTACGCTATATTTAAAATTGTCATATTCAAAGAAATTAATGTAATGACTGCTATCGGAGCAGTCTGAACAATGGTTATATTTTTTGCCACACAAAACTGCGCATGCGCAAAAATACGGAACCGTGGGATAGTATTTCCTTAGCGACCGGTGGCGTCCTAAACTCATCTATACCTTGCCACACACCTGCGTCACTGTCACCACCAACACTTCCAATATGTATAGGAATGGCTTTGTTGAACCGTAAATTTCTCATTTCCTAAATTTCCACCCAAATTTACATATGGTCAATTTCGAAAAATTTTGATGTCTGAATTTTCTGACTTATAAAGAATTGGTAAGTATTCGTCACACCCTGTGAAAAACTAGTGCGACTTTTTATAGGGTGTGAAGAATTGGTATCAATTCCTCACACGTGAAGATTTCGTTGACAATGTCTGACGTGTAAAGAAATGGTAAGTAATCGTCACACCTGTGACCTGTGTTTATGGGGTGTGGAGAATTTGTACCAATTACTATTACACCTGTCTTACATGTATCGAACTGGTAGCGATTCCTCACACATGAGAAGAATTGGTACCAATTTCTCACACAAGAGTGTATTTGATACCAATACTTCACACATGTGAGGAATCGGTACCAAATCCACACAGACGCCTCCGTGGTGTAGTGGTTACGCTACTCGCCTTGTAAACTAGGGGTCGCAGGATCGATCCCTGGCTTCTCCGGACATTCGGATGAGTCTTTAAACCGAGGTGCCGTCTCCATTATGACCTTAGTTGTTGGTGGGACGAAAAACTCAAACACTCACTCACCAAATCCACACACATGTGAAGAATCTCAATTAGTTGCCTACCAACTTTCACTGGCTGTAATAGTTTCTGAAAAATTAATTATTTTATTTTTTCCTATAGAAAAGGACAGGTTGTAAAATTTGACCGTGTCTGGAGATAAGTTCGGGGTAATCCTAAGATCATCATTTTAACAAATTATGATGTGCTGGAGTCCTATCTGTTACATACAAAGTTTCTTGACTGGTCCGAGAGAAGCGTTTCAATGGTTTAACCATATATGGGTGTGATAGCCATCTCAGTTGGTCATGTGACCCAGATGTCGCGAACAAACTAGCGTCCCCCCTACCCAAAGAGGTTCAAAACATGTTGGCTTTGATTGGCCAATCGGTTTTCAGACATTACGAAAACACGTATGGGGCACCGTTTTACTATTTAATCCGTATTTATAGATATCCATAAATCGAATGAAATCCATAATTCGATTTATGGATATCCATAAATCAGCGGAATAATGGATATCCATAAATCAGCGGAATAATGGATATCCATAATTCGATTTATGGGTATCCATAATTCAGATCGATTTATGGATATCCATAATTCAAATTATGGATATCCACAAATCACCGCCAAAGCTTTTGGTGTAATGATTTCTCCCTAAAACACGTGATTGTTTATTGTAAAAATCTTCAAAATCTTCAAGGCCTTCATCATCGCTGGAAGTTGATGGCCGGTCAAAGGGACCTTTCTGCCGTGCAGCCTTTTCAGCCCGTAAGGCTTCCAAAGCAACGGACGGCATACGCTGAACGCCCGCCATGTGTGCAGTTAAATATCGGAACCAGCCGTAAGATCTGGAAATTCCGGTCAACGCATCCGGTCCCTCTGGAATCACCTCTATGAGGACTGCGCACCTAATCGGCCTAAGATTATAATGATCCAAACAGGCAATCAGCGCATGCTTTCTGGAGAAAAATGCACACGGTGGTTATATATAGTATTAACATATATCCATATAACACTCTTTTTGACGGCCCCTGCCCATCGGGTCTTGAAGAAATAGATGGGCTGCATGATGCTTCCACGCAAAGCTGAAACCGACCCGCACACGAGTACTGGTAAACCGCTTAGAGGATCTAAGCCTGCCCAGGCAAAGCGGTACGAGTCGGTCCGTCCATGTTAATAAACCCTATTGGTTCATTTGGGCGACAGGGCTTGAGATGTCATTTCATCTCAAGGTCGGGTAAAAGTCCCACAAAATTGAAAGCAACGTCTCCAAAATGACATTTACAGAGTTTACGGGGACGTTAAACCTCAAATCAAACAAACAAATCCTCTTCTTGAGATGTATGGAGTACCAAGCAGATTCAGATCTCCTGGCCACCGCCCATTGGGGCTTGGAGAAATAGATTTGGCTGCATGAGCTGAGAGTACTGGTAAATCGTTTAGAAGGTCTATAAGTCTGTCCAATGGGCGACAGGGATTGAGATGTTTGTTTGTTTGTTTGTATTTGAATTAAACAGCACAGTCAACACTAATTTAGGTCATTTTTGAGCTGGTCAGTTTACCTATCTACACTTTTCCTGGGCAGGCTTATACGTAAGCAGTTAACCAGTACAGTGCACATCCTTTCGCCAGAAACTGACAACTGTCCTGCTTGAATCAGCGGAAGCGAGAGAATGACTATAGAAAATATTTCATGATCAATCTCCACGAAAGAATGTTGCCGACCCCGGCAGGTATCGAACCCGCTTCCTCCTGATCACCAGTCAGACGCGCATCCGACTGAGCTACCGAAGCCGGCGGGATTGAGATGTCATTTAATCTCAATGAAGGCTTAATGACCAACATAACTTGAAGCAACGTCTCCAAAATGCCCTAAATAACATTGAAGGGGACGTTAAACCTCAAATCAAACAAAACATATCTCTCCCACACCATAGGCCACCACTAAGCCTACCCGACATTTCCTCCCCCTCCATCCCGGCTTTTATTACACACCTAAATCGGAAATCTGACGCGAATAGTCGAGTTTTTTTTTTTTATTCGCAAAGGGAGCAGTCATTATTCATTAGGTTTATATGCAGAGGAGAATTATGGATATCCATAATTCGATTTATGGATATCCATAAATCACCTGATTAATGGATACCCATAATTCGAATTAAGGATATCCATAATTCGATTAATGGATATCCATATTTCGATCTAAATTAATGATATCCATAAAACGATTTAAGGATATCCATAATTCGATTTATGGATATCCATAATTTGATTTATGGATATCCATAAATCAGCCGATTAATGGATATCCATAATTCGATTTATGGATATAAATAAATCAAATAATGGATATCCATTATTCGATTTATGTATATCATTAATTCACATCGATTTATGGATATCCATAAATAATTATGGATATCCATAAATACGGAATAAATAGTAAAACGGCGCCCCATAAACACGCCTCTCAATATGAAACTTTTTGCACTGAATTTTGCTTATTTCTGCTCTAAACATAGATTGAGGCCACTCGTTAGAATAGCCTCGACGAGGCGGTTCTAAAGAATACCCACAATCTGTTTTTGCTGAAATTAGAAAAATAATATATACGCCTGTAAACTCCAGTGTAACTATATAAAAGTGGGGTTTACGGGGGTCAATATTACATAGGCGTGTTTTCGTGATGGATGAGATGTTTGCAGAATGTGAACGGACGACGACGGATGCCGGGGCATGAATATACTCACTTGCTGAGCTTGCGGCTAGGTGAGCTAAAAACCTTATGACCAATCTCATTGTTGACGGGCCTCCGTGGCCTAGTGGTTAAGAGCGTTGACTCGTTAAGAGCGTTGACTCTTGATCATTAGGTCTCTCACCGCTGTGGTTCGAGCCTCGCTCGGGTCACAAGTGAGATGCCAAATTCTGCAACGGAATGTCAGGTGGTTTTTCTCCGGTTTTCGCCCACAAAGTTGGAAGAAACGTCTCCAAAATGACCTTTACAGTCTTGACGGGGACGTTAAACCTCAAATCAAACAAACAAAACAAAGCAACGATAGTTCATTATCAATCAGCCATTTCAAACAAACAAACAAAGCCTGACGAAGAATGCAAAAGTATTTCATTGTTTAACTGGGGTTAATTTCCAGTAAATCTGTCCCTTACACTCTCGTTGAATCATCGACATCCGTACCCAGTAACGTCGACAACTGTACCCCGCAAACTTTCACTTCATCAACAGCCGTATCGATGAAACTATAAACAGTTCCACAGATGCATATAAAGACATGTTGACACACAAATAAAAGGTTATCGCGTATGTTAATGATGTATCTGCATCATTTCGTCCTCGATATTCCATGACACTGAATAAGAGCCAGGCATTTCCCCGGAAGTACTTACTTTATATATTTTCCCGTTTAATTCCACTAAGCATCAAAACATGCTATCAGTCAGACTTCCAAAACACTTGAAACAACAGCAAACTATTTCACAAACGATTTGACACCACAAAAATGGACAAACATACACAAAAATAACACTTTTACAGCGAATTTATCGACTACCCTCCTCTGTCGACATCCGTACTGCTCGGTCGACAACCGTATTTCTCGGTCGACAACAGCTTTACACAGTACCGGCTCGGTCGACAACACAGGTATAGAAAATGGTATTACCCCCGTGAGTACCACAAATTTTCTTTGTCATACAGATGAATCGTGTGAAAGCTGTGGAGAAGGATAAAGATGAACTAGAAGAGGCGAAGAATGAAGCGGTGGAGTACCTCACACTAGAGAATACAATTGTAAAACAGAAGAACAAACTCTTCCAGAAATATATGTATGTTAACAGTTTCGTACATAGAGGATATTTACTTTTTTGAGATGAATATCAAAAATATTTCGAGTGTGATGAAATTCTGATGTTTTCAACACACAAGATGAAATATTTTTGATATTATCGAAAAAAAGTAAATTTGCTTTTTATTATGCCCCCGGAATCTAAGAGATTCGGGGGCATATAGTTTTTGGTCTGTCCGTCTGTTTGTCCGTTTGTCCGTCTGCAAAAACTTTAACATTGGGCATAACTTTTGAATGGTAATAGATAGAGCTTTCATATTTCACATGTGTATACCTTATCACAAGACCTTTCCAGTGGTACCATAATTTTTGATTTCGTGACCTTGACCTTGACCTTTGACCTATTTTTTTCAAAATTTTTAAAAACATTAACATTGGCGCTGTCCGGGGGCATCAGTGTTTCACAAACACATCTTGTTTGATAATATTTTAGGACACCTACTGTAATTGATCTATCGGTTCTTACGTCACAATTTTTATACCCCCGCAAACGAAGTTTGAAGGGGGTATATAGGAGTCAGCTTGTCGTCTGTCGTCGTCGGTCCGTTACAAAAAACTTTAACATTGCTCATAACTTCCTTATTCTTTGACCGATTTCTATAATATTCACACACACACACCTTGCTACTAGTACTTAAGATTGATATACACAAACCTGACCTTGACCTTCACGTTGACCTTCCTCAAGGTCAAATACTTGTAAAAATTTGTGGGTACAAAAAAACTTTAACATTGCACATAACTTCCTCATTCTTTGACCGATTTCTTTAATATTCACACACCACGCACCTTGCCACTAGTACTTAAGATTGATATACACAAACCTGACCTTGACCTTCCTCAAGGTCAAATACTTGTAAAAATTTGTTGTCGGTCTGTTCCAAAAAACTTTAACATTGCACATAACTTCCTCATTCTTTGACCGATTTCTTTAATATTCACACACCACACACCTTGCCACTAGAACTTAGGATTGATATACACAAACCTGACTTTGACTGAGTGACACCTTGCATGTAATTGGATTTCTATGATTATCATAATATTTCCGACGTTGACCTTCCTCAAGGTCAAATACTTGTAAAAACCAGTGCTTCAGCTGAAGTGCACGACCCGCCGGATGCTTTTAGCTTTATGAGTGTTACCATATATGGGTATGGCGGCCATTTTGGTCATGTGACCTGGACATAAAACGGTTCCCCCAATAAATGCGCCTTATCGTAAGGAGCAAAAATATATCTTATACTTTAGTACTGTATTCTGAATCGATTGCAGGATAAAATCCAACACAAAAGCATATGTGTCAAAGATTGACCTAGGCACAAAGAAGGTCAAGGTCAACCCAGGGTCACCATTTTAGCAATTTATGATGGGCCTACGTTCCAGATGCTATTTATCAAGTTTCGTGGAAATCTGCACAGTGGTTCTGGAGAAGACTATTTTTGAAGGGTTTTTACCAAATATTGCTTGGCAGCCATTTTGGTCATGTGACCTGGACCCCATGAGGAAATTTTGGTTTCCCACATCCCGTAGAGGCTCCATATGAAATTTGACTTCAATCGGCCCAACGATTTCCGAGGAGAAGCAGTTCGAAAATTTTCACATTATTCGCCTCGGCGAGGCTGTACTTAATGGAATGTAATATTTCTCAAGTTCATTGATAAGATCTCATTGATATTTATCAGTATGCCAAAAATTGTTTAAATATTCCAAGCGGTTAAGTCACTATCACCAATTTTCACAAACGGGTTACGGACGGACAGATAGACAGACCATATATGGCTTGGCAGCCATTTTGGTCATGTGTCCTGGACCCCATGAGCAATTTTTGGTTTCCCCCATCCCATAGAGGCTCCATATGAAATTTGATTTCAATTGGCCCAACGGTTTTCGAGGAGAAGCAGTTCGAAAATTTTCACATTTTTCGCCTCGGCGAAGCTATACTAAATGGAATGTAATATTTCGCAAGTTCATTGGTTAGATCTCATTGATATCTATCAGTATGCCAAAATTGTTTAAATATTCCAAGCGGTTAAGTCACTATCACCAATTTTCACAAACGGGTTACGGACAGACAGACAGACAAACCATATATGGCTTGGCGGCCATTTTGGTCATGTGACCTTGACCCCATGAGCAAATTTTGGTTTCCCCCATCCCATAGAGGCTCCATATGAAATTTGACTTCAATCGGCCCAACGGTTTCCGAGGAGAAGCAGTTCAAAAATGTTCGAAAATTTTCACATTTTTCGCCTCGGCGAGGCTATACTAAATGGAATGTAATATTTCGTAAGTTCATTGGTTAGATCTCATTGATATCTATCAGTATGCCAAAAATTGTTTAAATATTCCAAGCGGTTAAGTCACTATCACCAGTTTTCACAAACAGGTTACGGACGGACCCAAAGAAGGTCAAGGTCAACCCAGGGTCACCATTTTAGCAATTTATGATAGGCCTACATCCCAGATGCTATTTATCAAGTTTCGTGGAAATCTGTCCAGTGGTTCTGGAGAAGACTATTTTTGAAGGGTTTTTACCATATATGGCTTGGCGGCCATTTTGGTCATGTGACCTGGACCCCATGAGCAAATTTTGGTTTCCCTATCCCATAGAGGCTCCATATGAAATTTGACTTCAATCTGCCCAACGGTTTCCGAGGAGAAGCAGTTCGAAAAATTTCACATTTTTCGCCTCGGCGAGGCTGTACTTAATGGAATGTAATATTTCGCAAGTTCATTGGTTAGATCTCATTGATATCTATCAGTATGCCAAAAATTGTTTAAATATTCCAAGCGGTTAAGTCACTATCACCAATTTTCACTTACGGGTTACGGACGGACAGACAGACAAACCATATATGGCTTGGCGGCCATTTTGGTCATGTGACCTTGACCCCATGAGCAAATTTTGGTTTCCCCCATCCCATAGAGGCTCCATATGAAATTTGACTTCAATCGGCCCAACGGTTTCCGAGGAGAAGCAGTTCAAAAATGTTCGAAAATTTTCACATTTTTCGCCTCGGCGAGGCTATACTAAATGGAATGTAATATTTGGTAAGTTCATTGGTTAGATCTCATTGATATCTATCAGTATGCCAAAAATTGTTTAAATATTCCAAGCGGTTAAGTCACTATCACCAATTTTCACAAACGGGTTACGGACGGACAGACAGAATGACAGACTGACAGAATGACAGAATGACATGGTGATTTTAGGGCACTCTTAGAAAAAACCGACTTCAGTCGGTTGCTTTTTCTGCGGGTCGTGCAATATGTATATAAATACTTGTAAAAATTTGTTGTCGGTCCGTTCCAAAAAACTTTAACATTGCACATAACTTCCTCATTCTTTAACCGATTTCTTTAATATTCACACACCAAACACCTTGCCACTAGAACTTAGGATTGATATACACAAACCTGACTTTGACTGAGTGACACATTGCATGTAATTGGATTTCTATGTTTATCATAATATTTTATCAAAAAACTTATATCTCTGTGACTCTTACTTGGAGTTACTATCTGACAACGCATGCGGGGGTATAATTGGCGCCCGTTAGGCGGCAGCTCTAGTTGACTTGGCTATGACGTCACAACTGTCAGTTGCTAACCATAAACAGTCGCCATTTTTAATACAACATTTTTACAGTTCAGAGAATGCTTTTTCAAGGTATTTTACAGAATTATTTTATAGATAACATATGAATTTTGGCGCTCTTCACACAGCTGTCAAGGCAACAATTAAGGTGTTTGGCACCGGCCATTTTCACTGTTTGCAGCATGTTTTATCAGCATCAATTTTCAGGCATTTTTGACCCCAGACGCCCTCAGATATAAATTTTAGCGGCCGTTTGGGCCATACACCAAAAATTTTTCGGGATGTGAGGGGGGCGCTGCCCCCCTTCAATCCCCCCACAGAATATTTTTAGAGGGGAGGCGCGCGAAAAACCAGGTCACTTTTTTGCCCAACAAATCCTAAAGCAAACATAACTATCCAGGGCTAGAAATAAAGATTTTAGGTGCTTCTGGGGCTTAAAATGGGGGGGGGTGCAGACACGTAAAAACACGTATCTGAGTGGGAAAGGGTTAACTGAAATCTGGGAAAATACTGAGTTTTAGTCCAAAATGCATTAATTATATCTGAAATATTGTTTCTTGCAATAAAGCAATAAAATGATGAAAAAACATTATTTTGGTCAGTTGGGATTTTCTTCATTAACCCTTTACCACTCAGGGATTTTGTGAATTTCGCTGATTTTCACAGTGTTGCACCAGACACCAACTTCAACTAGCCATTGTTTCATAATGGATAGTCTGTTTTACGTCAAACTCGGTATGAATGTTCATTGGACAGTAACCTTTCAAATGCAACCTTTCATGACTTGATCATTGTTGTCATGGTAAAGAAGGGGCATCTCAAAGTTGGCAAAAAGTGTGTTTTCACATGAATTTTTGACCACATTATAATCTTCACACAGCTGTCAAGGCAACAATTAAGGTGTTTGGCACCGGCCATTTTCACTGTTTGCAGCATGTTTTATCAGCATCAATTATGAGGCATTTTTGACCCCAGACGCCCTCAGATATAAATTTTAGCGGCCGTTTGGGCCATACACCCAAAATTTTTCGGGATGTGAGGGGGGCGCTGCCCCCTTCAATCCCCCCACAGAATATTTTTAGGGGGGAGGCGCGCGAAAAACCAGGTCACTTTTTTGCCCAACAAATCCTAAAGCAAACATAACTATCCAGGGCTAGAAATAAAGATTTTAGGTGCTTCTGGGGCTTAAAATGGGGGGGGGGGGGGGGGGTGCAGACACGTAAAAACACGTATCTGAGTGGGAAAGGGTTAACTGAAATCTGGGAAAATACTGAATTTTAGTCCAAAATGCATTAATTATATCTGAAATATTGTTTCTTGCAATAAAATGATGAAAAAACATTATTTTGGTCAGTTGGGATTTTCTTCATTAACCCTTTACCACTCAGGGATTTTGTGAATTTCGCTGATTTTCACAGTGTTGCACCAGACACCAACTTCAACTAGCCATTGTTTCATAATGGATAGTCTGTTTTACGTCAAACTCGGTATGAATGTTCATTGGACAGTAGTCTTTCAAATGCATTCTTTGATGACTTGATCATTGTTGTCATGGTAAAGAGGGGGCATCTCAAAGTTGGCAAAAAGTGTGTTTTCACATGAATTTTTAACCACATTATAATCTTCACACAGCTGTCAAGGCAACAATTAAGGTGTTTGGCACCGGCCATTTTCACTGTTTGCAGCATGTTTTATCAGCATCAATTTTCAGGCATTTTTGACCCCAGACGCCCTCAGATATAAATTTTAGCGGCCGTTTGGGCCATACACCCAAAATTTTTCGGGATGTGAGGGGGGCGCTGCCCCCCTTCAATCCCCCCACAGAATATTTATAGGGTGGGAGGCGCGCGAAAAACCAGGTCACTTTTTTGCCCAACAAATCCTAAAGCAAACATAACTATCCAGGGCTAGAAATAAAGATTTTAGGTGCTTCTGGGGCTTAAAATGGGGGGGGGGGGTGCAGACACGTAAAAACACGTATCTGAGTGGGAAAGGGTTAAGGAGAATGGGAACACCTTCAGGCGAGGCAACTCCTGCGAAATTATTTTTGTCTCCCATGTCAACAGGGGTCAACTCTTAAAGGAAAGAATTTGCTCCTGAGGAGCAAATTATTTCCTTTAAGAGTAGACCCCTTTTTCAGTGGGACAGGGCTTATAGAAAAGGGGAAAGGAAGTCCAGAAAGTTGTCTCTCTTTGAAAAATGGTAGGAAAAATCTGCCAGGTGTTCCCATACCCTTAAAAAATATTTTTAGGGGGGAGGCGCGCGAAAAACAAGGTCACTTTTTTGCCCAACAAATCCTAAAGCAAACATAACTATCCAGGGCTAGAAATAAAGATTTTAGGTGCTTCTGGGGCTTAAAATGGGGGGGGGGGGGATGCAGACATGTAAAAACACGTATCTGAGTGGGAAAGGGTTAACTGAAATCTGGGAAAATACTGAGTTTTAGTCCAAAATGCATTAATTATATCTGAAATATTGTTTCTTGCAATAAAATGATGAAAAAACATTATTTTGGTCAGTTGGGATTTTCTTCATTAACCCTTTACCACTCAGGGATTTTGTGAATTTCGCTGATTTTCACAGTGTTGCACCAGACACCAACTTCAACTAGCCATTGTTTCATAATGGATAGTCTGTTTTACGTCAAACTCGGTATGAATGTTCATTGGACAGTAGCCTTTCAAATGCAACCTTTCATGTCTTGATCATTGTTGTCATGGTAAAGAGGGGGCATCTCAAAGTTGGCAAAAAGTGTGTTTTCACATGAATTTTTGACCACATGTTAATCTTCACACAGCTGTCAAGGCAACAATTAAGGTGTTTGGCACCGGCCATTTTCACTGTTTGCAGCATGTTTTATCAGCATCAATTTTCAGGCATTTTTGACCCCAGACGCCCTCAGATATAAATTTTAGCGGCCGTTTGGGCCATACACCAAAACTTTTTCGGGATGTGAGGGGGGCGCTGCCCCCCTTCAATCCCCCCACAATATAATTTTAGGGGGGAGGCGCGCGAAAAACAAGGTCACTTTTTTGCCCAACAAATCCTAAAGCAAACATAACTATCCAGGGCTAGAAATAAAGATTTTAGGTGCTTCTGGGGCTTAAAATGGGGGGGGGGGGGGGTGCAGACACGTAAAAACACGTATCTGAGTGGGGAAGGGTTAACTGAAATCTGGAAAATACTGAGTTTTAGTCCAAAATGCATTAATTATATCTGAAATATTGTTTCTTGCAATAAAATGATGAAAAAACATTATTTTGGTCAGTTGGGATTTTCTTCATTAACCCTTTACCACTCAGGGATTTTGTGAATTTCGCTGATTTTCACAGTGTTGCACCAGACACCAACTTCAACTAGCCATTGTTTCATAATGGATAGTCTGTTTTACGACAAACTCGGTATGAATGTTCATTGGACAGTAGTCTTTCAAATGCATTCTTTGATGACTTGATCATTGTTGTCATGGTAAAGAGGGGGCATCTCAAAGTTGGCAAAAAGTGTATTTTCACATGAATTTTTGACCACATTATAATCTTCACACAGCTGTCAAGGCAACAATTAAGGTGTTTGGCACCGGCCATTTTCACTGTTTGCAGCATGTTTTATCAGCATCAATTTTCAGGCATTTTTGACCCCAGACGCCCTCAGATATAAATTTTAGCGGCCGTTTGGGCCATACACCCAAAATTTTTCGGGATGTGAGGGGGGGCGCTGCCCCCCCTTCAATCCCCCCACAGAATATTTTTAGGGGGGGAGGCGCGCGAAAAACCAGGTCACTTTTTTGCCCAACAAATCCTAAAGCAAACATAACTATCCAGGGCTAGAAATAAAGATTTTAGGTGCTTCTGGGGCTTAAAATGGGGGGGGGGGGTGCAGACACGTAAAAACACGTATCTGAGTGGGAAAGGGTTAAGGAGAATGGGAACACCTTCAGGCGAGGCAACTCCTGCGAAATTATTTTTGTCTCCCATGTCAACAGGGGTCAACTCTTAAAGGAAAGAATTTGCTCCTGAGGAGCAAATTATTTCCTTTAAGAGTAGACCCCTTTTTCAGTGGGACAGGGCTTATAGAAAAGGGGAAAGGAAGTCCAGAAAGTTGTCTCTCTTTGAAAAATGGTAGGAAAAATCTGCCAGGTGTTCCCATACCCTTAAAAAATATTTTTAGGGGGGAGGCGCGCGAAAAACAAGGTCACTTTTTTGCCCAACAAATCCTAAAGCAAACATAACTATCCAGGGCTAGAAATAAAGATTTTAGGTGCTTCTGGGGCTTAAAATGGGGGGGGGGGTGCAGACAGGTAAAAACACGTATCTGAGTGGGAAAGGGTTAACTGAAATCTGGGAAAATACTGAGTTTTAGTCCAAAATGCATTAATTATATCTGAAATATTGTTTCTTGCAATAAAATGATGAAAAAACATTATTTTGGTCAGTTGGGATTTTCTTCATTAACCCTTTACCACTCAGGGATTTTGTGAATTTCGCTGATTTTCACAGTGTTGCACCAGACACCAACTTCAACTAGCCATTGTTTCATAATGGATAGTCTGTTTTACGTCAAACTCGGTATGAATGTTCATTGGATAGTAGTCTTTCAAATGCATTCTTTGATGACTTGATCATTGTTGTCATGGTAAAGAGGGGGCATCTCAAAGTTGGCAAAAAGTGTGTTTTCACATGAATTTTTAACCACATTATAATCTTCACACAGCTGTCAAGGCAACAATTAAGGTGTTTGGCACCGGCCATTTTCACTGTTTGCAGCATGTTTTATCAGCATCAATTTTCAGGCATTTTTGACCCCAGACGCCCTCAGATATAAATTTTAGCGGCCGTTTGGGCCATACACCCAAAATTTTTCGGGATGTGAGGGGGGCGCTGCCCCCCTTCAATCCCCCCACAGAATATTTTTAGGGGGGAGGCGCGCGAAAAACAAGGTCACTTTTTTGCCCAACAAATCCTAAAGCAAACATAACTATCCAGGGCTAGAAATAAAGATTTTAGGTGCTTCTGGGGCTTAAAATGGTGGGGGGGGGGGGGGGGTGCAGACACGTAAAAACACGTATCTGAGTGGGAAAGGGTTAAGGAGAATGGGAACACCTTCAGGCGAGGCAACTCCTGCGAAATTATTTTTGTCTCCCATGTCAACAGGGGTCAACTCTTAAAGGAAAGAATTTGCTCCTGAGGAGCAAATTATTTCCTTTAAGAGTAGACCCCTTTTTCAGTGGGACAGGGCTTATAGAAAAGGGGAAAGGAAGTCCAGAAAGTTGTCTCTCTTTGAAAAATGGTAGGAAAAATCTGCCAGGTGTTCCCATACCCTTAAAAAGTGTTAAATGGGCTGTTAATGGCCCCTGCCTATTTGGGCTTGAACAAAATAGATGGGCTGCATGATGCTTCCACGCAGAGCTGAAACCGACCGCACACGAGTACTGGTAAACCACTTAGAAGATCTAAGCCTGCCCAGGTAAGCGGTGAGAGTCGGCCTGTCCGTGTTTATAAACTCTATTGGTTTCAGTGGGCGACAGGGCTTGAGATGTCATTTTATCTCAATGCCGGTGTAACAGGCCGGTTCTTCCCCCAAGTCAGTTTCTTCCCCGGGGAAGAACTGGGCCGGCCCGTTTCTTCCCCGGGGAAGAAACTGACTAGTCAGTTTCTTCCCCACCCAGTCAGTTTCTTCCCCACCTGAAATTTTTTTTAGAACCATAAAGAATGAGTAATTTATGCCTCACAAATGGTTAAAAATTAAAAAAAATCATTCTGATTTAGTCTTGAGTCTTTACAGCTTGAATGGCAAAATTTTCTCTATGCCATACAATATATGGAGATCCAAGGAAATTTTCATCCCAATTCCATATCTATGATTAATTTTCTTAGCTTTTTATGACATTAATTGGTATTAACTTAACCGATATAATAAGCAACAACCCTTTAGTGCTCCAATCTAAATATAATTTGGAAAGTGGGGGTGGGGAATAAATGGGCCAGCCCATTTCTTCCCCGGGGAAGAACTGGGCCGGCCCATTTATTCCCCACTCCAGATTTTTCTGTTTACTAAAAATTCTTGTGATAAATGTTCTTCACTTTTAAAGATATAAATTGGTATTAACTACAGAGCTATAATAAGCAACAAATGTTTGGCCCTTAAATTTCAATAGAATTCGGAGACTGGGGGGTGGGGAAGAACTGGGCCGGCCCAGTTCTTCCCCACCATAGATGTTTCTGTTTACTAATAATTCTTGTGATAAATTTCCTTTGCTTTTTAGGACAAAAATTGGTATAAACTAAAAAGATATAATAAGCAACAAATGTTTGGAGCTTTGTCATCAAGAGAATTTGGAGGCTGGGATGGGGAAGAACTGGGCCGGCCCAGTTCTTCCCCACCCCAGATGTTTCTGCTTACTAATATTCTGGTGATAAATTTCCTTTGCTTTTTAAGACATAAATTAGTATAAACTAAACAGATATAATAAGCAACAAAGGTTTGGAGCTCAAATCTTAATAGAATTTGGAGACTGGGGGTGGGGAAGAACTGGGCCGGCCCGTTTCTTCCCCACCCCAGATGTTTCTGTTTACTAAAAATTCTTGTGATAAATTTTCTTCACTTTTAAAGACATAAATTGGTATTAACTAAACAGATATAATAAGCAACAAATGTTTGGCACTTAAATTTCAATAGAATTCGGAGACTCGGGGGTGGGGAAGAACTGGGCTGGCCTGTTTCTTTCTTCCACACCCTTGGGTAGTGTTGTACAGTTATGTCAGTT
This sequence comes from Lucinisca nassula, assembly GCA_963580285.1. NCBI lineage: Eukaryota > Metazoa > Mollusca > Bivalvia > Lucinida > Lucinidae > Lucinisca > Lucinisca nassula. Next base: position 37,373,257 of record OY757024.1, read on the forward strand.
ATATTGCTGAAGATGTCTTGGTGGGGAAGAACTTGGCCAGTCCGTTTCTTTTTCACCCTTGGTAAATATTGTACTGTTAAGTCAATTATGACATTGAAGGTGTCGGGGTGGGGAAGAACTGGGCTGACCCATTTCTTGCCCCACCCTTGGGTAGTGTTGTACAGTTATATTGCTGAAGATGTCTTGGGTGGGGAAGGACTGGGCCGCCTGTTACTTCCCCATACAGTTATGTAAGTTATATCGCTGAAGATGTCTGGGGTGGGAAAGAACTGGGGTGGCCCATTTCTTGCCCTACCCTTGGGTAGTGTTGTACAGTTATATTGCTGAAGATGTCTTGGGTGGGGAAGGACTGGGCCGCCTGTTACTTCCCCACCCTTGGTAAGTGTTGTACTGTTAAGTAAATTATGACATTGAAGGTGTCTTGGGTGGGGAAGTACTGGGCCTGCCCATTTCATCCCCACCCTTTGCTAGTGTTGTACAGTTATATCAGAGGATGTCTGACTACCCTTGTGTAGTGATGTACAATTAAATCAGTTATGCTGTTTAAGTTGTCTGTGGTGGGGAAGAACTAGGCCGGCCCAGTACTGCCCCACCCCCAATCTCCAAATTCTATTTAGATTTAAGCGCCAAACATTTTTGCTTATTATATCTTTTTAGTTTATTCCATTTTTGTCTTAAAAAGCGAAAAAAATTTATCACAAGAATTTTTTTGTAAACAGAAAAATCTTGGGTGGGGAAGGAATGGGCCAGCCCAGTTCTTCCCCACCCCAAGTCTCCAAATTCTAATTAGATTTGAGCTCCAAACATTTGTTGCTTATTATATCATTTTAGTTTATACCAACTTTTATCTTATTAAGCGAAGAAAATTTATCACAAGAATTTTTTGCAAACAGAAAAATCTGGGGTGGGTGAAGAAACGGGCTGGCCCAGTTCTTCCCCAACCCTAGTTTCTAAATTCAACCAAACATATTTGTTGCTTATTATATCTTTTTAGTTTATACCAATTTATGTCTTAAAAAGCGAAAAAAATTTATGACTGCTTATTATATCTTTTTAGTTTATTCCAATTTATGTCTTAAAAAGCGAAGAAAATTTATCACAAGAATTTTTTTGTAAACAGAAAACTCTGGGGTGGGAAAGAAACGGGACGGCCCAGTTCTTCCCCACCCCCCAGTTTCTAAATTCAATTGAGATTTGAGCTCCAAACATAATTGTTGTTTATTGTATCTTTTTAGCTTATACCAATTTATTCTTAAAAAGGGAATAAAATTTCTCACAAGAACTTTTTGTAAACAGAAAAATCTGGGGTGGGGAAGAAATGAGGCGGCCCAGACCTTCCCCACCCCCAGTCTCCAAATTCTATTTAGATTTGAGCTCCAAAGATTTGTTGCTTATTATATCTTTTTAGATTATATCAATTTATGTCTCAAAAAGGGACGAAAATTTATCACAAGAATTTTTTGTAAACAGAAAAATCTGGGGTGGGGAAGAAACGGGCCGGCCCAGTTCTTCCCCCACCCCCAGTTTCTAAATTCAATTGAGATATAATTGTTGTTTATTATATCTTTTTAGCTTATACCAATTTATGTCTTAAAAAGGGAAGAAAATTTCTCACAAGAACTTTTTGCAAACAGAAAAATCTGGGGTGGGGAAGAATTGGGGTGGCCCAGTTCTTCCCCACCCCCAGTCTCCAAATTCTATTTAGATTTGAGCTCCAAAGATTTGTTGCTTATTACATCTTTTTAGTTTATACCAATTTATGTCTTAAAAAGCGACAAAAATTTATCACAAGAATTTTTTGTAGACAGAAAAATCTGGGGTGGGGAAGAAACGGGCCGGCCCAGTTCTTCCCCACCCCCAGTCTGCAAACTGTATTTAGATTTGAGCGTCTAACATTTGTGGCTTATTATATCTGTTTAGTTAATACTAATTTATGTCTTAAAAAGCAAGAAAATTCATTAAAGATGCTTGAATTGAGATGCATATTTTATTGCATCTCCATGAATGGTGTAGCATAGAGCAAATTTTGTCAATCAAGCTAAAAGGACGCAGAACTTATTTAGAATGGTCTCTTTTCTCATTTATAACAAAATGTGAGCTGAAAATTATTCGTTGACTATGGTTCTGAAAAAAATTCAGGTGGGGAAGAAACTGACCGGGTGGGGAAGAAACTGACTAGTCAGTTTCTTCCCCCGGGGAAGAAATGGGCCGGCCCAGTTCTTCCCCGGGGAAGAAACGGGCTGGCCCAGTTCTTCCCCGGGGAAGAACCGGGCCGGGGGAAGAAACTGACCGTTACACCGGGTAAAAGTCCCATAAAATTGGAAGCAACGTCTCTAAAATGACGTATACAGTGTTGACGGGGACGTTAAACCTCAAATCAAACAAAACATAAAAAGTGTTAAATGGGTGGTTAAACTCCTAACCGACAATGTATCTGCTTACAGAGTGTCCTGTGCCTCAATAGAAGAGAAGGCTAAAGCAGAATATGACAAGGTCAATGAAGGCATGGAGGAGTTCAACAAGAAGATGAAGGAGATTTCTGATGCTAAAGAAGAAAAAGCAAAGAAGCAAAAGAAAATACTCAAGTAAGTCACATAGCTGGAGAATAGGCAAAAATTTTCCGGCCCAACCCATGTTTTTTGGTGAAACCTATTTTTTTGGTTTTGATGTTTTCTGAAATTATTAATGCTTTTTCTGGTACATTTGGACTCTTTTGTGCTAAATTATACAGTGAAACTTCGATAAGTGGATCATGGATAGTGCGTTTACCATGGCTAATTCAAACTCGTTCTGGAGTCCCTTGGGAATTCTTTTCATAGCTCGGGATATCCATATATTTAGGATTTTGTTTGTTTGTTTGATTTGAGGTTTAACATGCCCGTCAACATAGTATAGGTCATTTTGGAGACTTTGCTTCCAATTTTGTGGGACTTTTACCCGATATTGAGATGAAATGACATCTCCAGCCCTGTCGCCCAATGAAACCAATAGGGTTTATAAGCATGGACGGTCCGCCTCACACCGCGGTTCTTGGACAGGCTTAGATCCTCTAAGTGGTTTACCAGTACTAGTGTGCGGATGGTTTCAGCTCTGCGTGGAAGCATCAGGCAGCCCATCTATTTCTTCAAACCCCGATGGGCGGGGGCGGCCATATATTCAGGATAGTATATGCAGTTTTCTTTCTGGTTTTAACTTGAAAAGGTATGCTGTCTGCACTCATTAGAATCGCCTGTACACACAACATACCTTTATTTTATAAAATATCGTAAAAGATATCCCAAACTGCTCCAAATTAAGCCTCAAGACCTAGCTCTATGCTTAATACCCTTAAGATGCCGAGAAAAACTACATCTGAAAATGTCATCTAATTATGTCGTCTGTTGAATCTTCTTGCAAACATCTTAGAAATATTTTTTCATACAGGCAAACAGTGTGGACCATGATCAGACTGCTCCTACAAGAGCAGTCTGATCTGGGTCCACACTGTTTGCAACAATGACTTTATAAGTAACCGGCAGACAACAAAGCAGACGATAATTGTCGTGATTTCAAACTACCAGTTTCTCAAACAAATGTCCCAACGGTATTTGAGTTACTGAAAGTTGACTGTAGCTCCAGATAAGATAATTTGGACCTGAATGTGCACCGCAACCATGCATGAAATTTACTTCATGTACAATGCAGGAAAAAATCCCGAACCGTTATATACAAACGTTTCCTCCTGATCTGAACACCAGTAAGGTATAAACACCTATATCGATTTTTCGATGCCTCGTTGGGCAGTGGATGGTTCGGTAAAAGTGTGGTATTTTATCACTTCCGCTACAGCAGTGATAACAAAAGTCAGATTTTTGGCCCAGAAAAGTTTTGCTTCCAATGGATGCACATATTTTATGATTATGGGTACTTGGTCCTATTTGTGTGTCCTGGAAGCAGGACGCCGGGGTAAAAAAATCAATGCAAGGACTCATTTTTTCAAACTTTTTTTGCAGAGCTTATGACGATCTGACCAAAAAGTGTGAAGAGAATAAGGAGAAATTCTCCGAGTTTGAAAAACAGGATGTGAAATTACGGGAAGATCTAAAACATGCTAAAGCCAAAAGCAAGAAACTTGATAAAAATGTTGAACAAGAGAAGAAAAAGGTATGTTCAATGAAGTAACCCCCCCCCCCCCCCCCTTCCCCCTAAAAAAAGAAGGAAAAAAATGATTTCTTCATGAAAACCTGGTTCTATTTGAGTATACAAGGGAAACCAACAGCAGGACCTTCAGGGGAGGCAACTCCAGCAAAAGTATTTTTGTCTCCCATATCAATAGGTGTCAACTCTTAAAGAAAAGAATTTGCTTCTATGGAGCAAATTCTTTCCTTTAAGAGTAGACCCCTTTTTTATTTGGACAGGGCTTATAGAAAAGCGAACAGGAAGTCCCAAAAGTTATCTCCCTTTGAAAAATGGCTGAAAAATCTGCTAGGTGTTCCCATTCCCCTTAAGGTATAATAATAATGTCCATTGTTAAGTTTGGCAAATATACTAAAAAAAATTCCGGTGAAGCCAGATTGATTGGTTTCTGCGATCTGGTTTTCTTTAAACCGGTTATATGTTCGATGCAATTTTCGCCATACTATTGGACAGTTTACCGCACCGCACCCAAACCAAAATGTCCAAAGTTACTAAGTTACGCTAATTAAACACGGTAACAAAAAATAGAAAACATGTAAACCACCATACTGTTTCGGGGGTTTGAAAAGAGACACCACATCATCAGAACAGAAAACAGAAAACCAGTCAATCTGTTATTGGCAGTATTGGACTGGTAGGTTTCGTGAAATTTCCATGAAATTCCATGAAGGAGTGTGGTGCCTTTCCTGTAATAGCCGGTCACATGGTCCAATCAAATCTTTCATTTGTGTCAAGCTCTTAAGCGATCCTGGCACACGGGAGGTTCTACTTTTCCATCGAATAGAATCATGCTCCACGATCACTTATGTACTTGAAAAATAACTCATATTTGATTGGACCATGTGATCGGCTATTACAAGAAAGACACCACACTCCTGCATGGAATTTCATGGAAATTTCTTGAAACTTACCAGTCGAATATGGCCATTGATTGTTGTTTAATTTCATGTGTCATTAACACTTCTCTTTGGTAGTTGTTGGTTTGACAATGAAAAGGTGAGAAAATGTTGAAATCTAGGGGCTGTACTGAAACACATTAACTAGACAATCTTTAGGATTTTGTTTGCCTTAATTGCCGACAAGTTAGTGACTAATGGACATTCTTCATTAATCGTTGTTCTGTTCTTTCTGAAATTGTCCAATATTAATTTGAAACTCCTATTTCAGTGGATTCATGTTAAAATGGGTGTAACCTACATGTATTTCTGGAATCATGGGGGAAAAGGCATCTCTCCTCCACCCCCCCCCCCCCCACCCCCCCCCCCCCCCCCACCCCCCTTTGTTCCACAGAATCTCTAAAAATCTGGAGTCCTTTGAAACACAAAAAAATTCTTTCAATATCATGGATGTTAGTGTCCCTATCAATGTCTTAGATTCTTGTTATCATGTCCACCGAGAAGCGTGAAGTGTTGACTCTTGAGGACCCATAAATTGCTAGTCCCAGACCCACCTGTATTAAGCAGGCCCCTGTCTTAAGGAAGCAATTTTGAAATATCCCATGACCGCTTGCTTAATTTTTAAGATGCCAAGAAAAACTACATCTGAAAATGTCATCTGCTTATCTAGTCTGCTGAATTTTTTGGGCAAACTTTTTAAAAATATTTTTGCATACAGGCAAACAGTCTGGGCCCAGGTCAGACTGCTCCTATAGGAGCAGTCTGATCTGGGTCCACACTGGTTTGCAAAAAATTACTTCTAAGGTAAAGCAGATGACAATTAGAACAGTGAACATTTTGACCCCTAATGAGCTTGTTAACCCTTATCCTGCTGCACACGACAACCCCTACCTTTGCAAACAGTGTAGATCCAGATCAGGGGCCAGTTGTCCAAAGCATCATTAGCTTAACAAGCACGTTAGTGGTCATATTGTAACTGTTCTAGCAAGTTAAATATCTAAAATTTGAGTATTTTTGTTAAAAAAAAATGTGAGCAGCTTTTGCATTTGCAAAAGCTGCTCACATTTTTACGCCGTGCCATTAAAAAAATGGCGGGGTATTATGTTATACCCTCCGAAGTTTTGAGTGTCCGTCCATCCGTCCTTCAGCGCCTCATAGTTCCATAACTCTGATACTGCTCCATAACTCTGATACTGTTTGAGATATTTTCATAAAACTTCACAGATATGTATAGCACTATCAGACGACGTGCAGAACATATGAACCTTAACTCTGATCTTCCTACTTTTGGAGTTGTTGCCCTTTGAACATTGAACATAGCCATTTCTGTCATAGTTTCGTGTCCGCTCCATAACTTCGATACCACTTGAGATATTTCCACGAAACTTTACAGATATGTAGAGCACACTAAGACGACATGCAGAACATATGAACCATAACTCTGATTTTCCTACTTTTGGAGTAATTGCCCTTTGAACTTTGCATATAGCTGCTGCTATGTTTCATGTCCGCTCAATAACTCTGATACCATTTGAGATATTTTCATGAAACTTCACAGATACGTAAAGCATCATGAGACGACTTGCAGAACATATGAACCATAACTCTGATTTTCTTACTTTGGAGTTGTTGCCCATTGAACATAGCCATTTCTGTCATAGTTTCGTGTCCGCTCCATAACTTTGATACCATTTGAGATATTCCCATGAAACTTCACAGGTATGTAGAGCACCATGAGACGACGTGCAGAATATATGAACCATAACTCTGATTTTCCTACTTCTGGATTTATTGCCCTTTGAACTTTGAATATAGCTGCTGCTATCAGTTTTGTGTCTGCTCCATAACTCTGATACCATTTGAGATATTTTCACTAAACTTCACAGTTATGTAGAGCACTATGAGATGACATGCAGTACGTATGAACTGTAACTGATGATGATGGCTTGTAACATCAAACAGTGTTATAGTATTTCGCCATTATTTGAATGTTACATGACATCAGTTTTATTGCAGTTAATAAAGGCACTACATCGCCATTTTGCATCAAAGAATATGCAAACAAACACTCAGATATTTTACCCTATAGGGCTGTGGTAGAGTTTTCTTTAGAAAATGAGCCAGCACATGACAAAACCTACAATAAGACATGTGTGCCCAGCAAAGACTCGGATCAGCCTGCGCATCCGCACAGTCTGATCAGAGCCTTCATTGTGCGCTCTAAGGATATCTAAGTGTCCATTGCTCCTTCATGCAACAAGAGAAGTCTGGTTAGACTGTATGGATGCGCAGGCTGACCTGATTCTTCGCTGGGCGCACATGTCTTACTGTAGGTTTTGTCATGCGCTTGCTCAGATAATGTAATGGAAGATATAGAGGATCTTACATGAGTGCTCATGTATTATTGAATTTATTAAACGAGTTGAGGAAAAGGGATAAAATGCGAGGCTCTGCCGATTCTATGCAAGATTCTATTTATCATATGACACTTAAAGCGCATTTTATTCACGCCATATTCAATATTCCGCCATTTTTAAATGCGACATGGTTAAGAACATTGTACATGTAACGTTACGGAATGTACCTAGCTAATTTGCATATTTAATCCACTAGTGGATTATTGAATTTATTACATGGCGTTATTACACTCTCAGATTCATTTGATAAAACATTTTTTGAATAATTCTAGATAGAAGAGTTAAAGTTGGTACCGGAGCAGAGTGCCAAGGCAATGGAAGATCTGAAGAAGAAGCAAGAAAGACTCGAGAAGGAAAAACAGAAAGAAGAAGTGAAATTAAAGGACGTGATGGACAGTCTAAAGACAGAAACACAGGTATGCTAACATTGTGGACAGTCTAAAGACAGAAACACCGGTATGCTAAGTCTCAATGTGAGAACCCAACTGAAATTAAAGGATGTTATGGACAGTCTAAAGACCGAAACACAGGTATGCTAAGCCTCAGAGTCAAAACCCCAACTGGATCGCAGGACCAGCATATGCATGGTTTACTGTAATGAGCCTACATATTGGGACAGACAGGCCTAAGCAAACAGTGCAGACCCAGATCAGACTGCTCCTGATCAGGGTCTACACTGTTTGCCATTCCGTCTGCGTCTTTTGTACACTTTGCTGGATCATGAAATAAATTTGTTAAAATTTTAGGAGCATTACAGCAAGGCCTCAAGGTGTTCCAATTTTTAGCTCGGCTGTTTTCGAAGAAAACAATGAGGTATTGTCATAGGATGAGGTATTGTCATAGCTCTGGCGTCGTCTGCGTTGACGTCGTCTGCGTCGTTGTGCAAAAACTTGGACATTTTGTAATATCTCTGTCATTACTGAACATATTTACCTGAAACTCGGACTAGTTTTTCATTATGAAAAGGGGAACTCATACCATTAGGTGAGGTAACCCTCAAAATATTTTTGGCACAGTTATGCTCCTTTTTCGACTTAGAATTTTTGCTGCCGAGCGTCGGCACCCGCATGCGTTGCTCTTGTTTTTGATTTTTACAGTAACTGGTCTGCTCTATGTTTCGTCTAGTTTAAATAATAATCTTTTTGTTGTAAACATGGAAAATCAGTTAGTATGGAGAACCAGCTTCTACAGAAAGCTAGTCCTGTCCAAAAATCACGCCAGGGCCCAATTGTTCAAAATAGAAGTGAAGACAATGATCAGGAATCGATACAATCAGCCCACAGCTCCCATCAGAGACACCAAAGGGGAAGAAACATAAACATTAAATAACTAGACCCTAATGGAAACATCAATAGCGGAAAGCCAAAAGAACAGTCACTTTCCCAGAAAATGGCCAATTAGTTATCCAAAACAAAAAATATAAGCGATACACACTCTCAAAGACCAACCATAATAAAAATAAACCGCAACAGAAGAACCGCCTTGGAACGGTCAGTGAAATGAATTCCACTGAGGGCCTTAAATCGATTTTGCGCAGCTGCAATCCTCGCCCTTACTTCCGTTGTGATTTAGACCAAAAATGTGTTCAGTCCGCATGAAGGCATCCTAACTCATCAGTGCAACAACGCCGAGAACACAAAAGTCAAACAACCACAGAGATGAAACACTGGTTAGGACTCGACAGCAAGAAGCCACTGAAATGCTGGAGCAAAAGAAAACCAACAGTTAGACTACAATGGGCCCAACCAAAAGAATGCGGTGTCACATCAGGATCTACACTGTTTGGCACTCATCCAGCTGTTTTTAGCTCACCTGTCATGAAGTGACAAGGTGAGCTTTGTGATTGACAAGGTGAGCTTTGTGATCACATTTTGTCCATCATACGTCCGTCCGTGTGTCCATAAACAATTTCAAATAAGTATATTTCTAATACCCCATGCCCAATGTGATCAAATTTCATGAGAAGCCTAATCAGGTTGGGGGAAAGGCTGCATAAGGTTTTTGGGCTGATCAGATTGGAATTCTGGTTGCCATGGCAACATATAGCTTATAGACTTACAATGGGAAAAATTTAAAAAATCTTCTTCTCTGAAACAACAGGGCCCAGAGCTTAGATATTTAGTTTGTAGCAACGTCAAGTGGTCACCTACATAAATCCTGCCAATCATGCCCCTCAGGTCCAAATTGGCTATACCACGGGGCCCCTTATCTCCCATAGACATATAATGAAAAAAGAAAAAGTTAAAAAATTTTCTTGTCTGAAATCATGAAGCACAGTGCTTAGATATTTAGTATGTACCAACATAAAATAGTCACCTACATAAATCCTGCTAACCATACCCCTGGGGCCAAAATTGGCCATGCCCCAGGGCTCATCAGCTCCCATAGACTTATGGGCTACGCCCCAGGGCCCATTAGCTCCCATAGACTCATAATGGAAAAAAGCTTCAAAAATCTATGAAGCACAGAGCTTTGATACACTGCAACCTCGTTATAACGCGGGTGGTGGGGTCCAAGAACCCCAAACGCGTTAGCGGTGATCACCGCGTTATAAATTTGGGGGCACCGGCAAGCCCAGATCAGACACCTCAGAAAGACGCCGCAGACATCTGATTTGGATTTACACTGTTTGGTGATCGAGCCCGGGCTTCTCCAGACTTTCGGATGGGTCTTTAAACCGAGGTCCCGTCTCCATATGACCTTAGCTGTTGGTGGGACGTAAAACTGAAACACTAACTCACTCACTGTTTGGTGATTTATAACGGTTCAATTATGACACTATTGTTAATCCCTGTCATATAATTGCCACCCTGCGGTGCATGTCGATAAGGTGTGAAAATATGGTCAAGTTATGTCTCTAATTTGCGTTTATTCCCCGATCATAAAATTTAATCCGCAATCAATGTGAAAATTATTTAATTGCTCCTAAGACGAGTTGCTACGACTATTCTACTATCTCGTGAATGATTATGTTTTGGCGCCAAATAGCAGACGCTTGGCGAGAAAAGTTGGAGATAAATTCGTGTTAACACATCTGTATGCTGTTGTTGGTTATTGACACGGAGCGTACAGAAAGCAATATTTTCCACAACCGTTTTGCTATCGAGAATTTTTTTACCGTTTCCAAACAATTAATGAAAGAGATACGCCCCATTGAGATAAAACAATAGACACGTGTGGGGTTGCTGGGGTCCAATGACGTCATTTACCGATCGCTTGCAGAAAAAACTGTAGCGGTGGTTTCATCTCATTGATTCGCGCCCGTCAATTTCGGACGCTCGGAAAAAATCGGCCGATTCGCCCCAGTCAATTTCGGATGCGCGGAAGTTCTATGCGCCGGATTCAAGTGTGCGGGTTGTCAAAGATCTATTTCAGCTAATCGGCCGATTCGCCCCCGTCAATTTCGGACGGTGGAAAAAATCGGCCCGTTCGCCCCAGTAAATTTCGGATGCGCGGAAGCTCTACTATGCCACGGATTCAAGTCTGCGGCTTGTCGCAAATCTATTTCAGCGTATCGGCTGATTCGCCCCCGTCACTTTCGGACGCTAGAAAAAATCTGCCGGTTCGCCCCAGTCAATTTCGGACGCGCGGAATCTCGCCCGACGGAAAAAATCGGGAGCCATGGAACAACCGCGTTATACTGATTTCCGCGCTTAAACGATCAGCGCTATAACGAGGTTGCAGTGTATTTAATATATAGCAACATAAAATAGTCACCTACTTAAATCCTGCTAAGGGGAAAAACTTCAAAAATCTTCAGCTCTGAAACCACAGGGCCCAGAGCTTAGATATTTAGCATGTAGCAACGGCAAGTGGTCATCTACATAAATCCTGTCAATCATGCCCCTGGGGTCCAAATGGGCCACGCCCTGGGGCCCATTAGCTCCCATAGACTCATAATAGAAAAACACTTCAAAAATCTTCTTCTCTGAAACAATGAAGCACAGAGCTTAGATATTTAGTGTATAGCAACATAAAATAGTCACCTACATAAATCCTGATAAGCCTTTTGCTGGGGTCAAAATTGGCCATGCCCAAGCTCATCAGTTCCCATAGACTTATAATGGAAAAAAACTTCAAAAATCTTCTTCTCTGAAACCAAAAGGCCCAGAGCTTAGATATTTAGTATGTAGCAATGTCAAGTGGCCACCTGCATAAATCCAGCCAATGATGCCCTTTGGATCCAAATTGGCCACACCCCAGGGCTCTTTAGCTCCCATAGACTTACAATTAGAAAAACTTCAAAACTCTTCTTCTCTGAAACCACAAGGCCCAGAGCTTAACTATATAGCATGTATCAATCTCAAGTGGTCACCTACATAAATCCTGCCAACCTTGTCCCTGAGGTCAAAATTGGCCACGCCCATGGGCCCATTAGCTCCCATAGACTTATAATGGAAAAAAAAAAACAACTTCAAAAATCTTCTCCTCTGAAACCATAAGTTCCAGAGCTTAGATATTTAGTATGTAGCAACGTGAAATGGTCATCTTAATAAACCCTGCTAACAGTGCCCATTGAGTCAAAATTCGCCAAGCCCATGGGCCCATAAGCTGCCATAGACAGATAAACAAACATCTCACCTTTCTTCACTTCTATACATCACATATGATTGTCTGGTACACAGATGAGCGATACAGGGCCAATTGACACATTGAGCAATAATTTATATTTGTTCAAATTTTAGAACAAGTTTGGTGTCAGAATATTTAGGGTAAATATGGTATGTTCATGGGACAGCTCAGATAATGTCAAACTTACGCGTTTGTTTTCTTCAGGGTTTACAAGTTGAGAAGGACAAGAAGGAACAAGAATTACTAGGGATGCAGAAATCTGTGAATGAGAAAAAATCACAGGTAAGAACAGGTAGTCAGGCCTGCATAATAGAAGTGTCTATATTGAGAATTTGAGATATGTCTATATTGAGAATTAGCCTTTAATCGTTTTGTTCTAGGGATTCAGAAATCTGTGAATGAGAAAACATCACAGGTAAGGACAGGCAGTCAGGCCTCCACGATAGATGTGTCTACATTGAGAATTTGCCTTTAACCATTTTGTTACTCCCCACAGAGCGGGGATTATAGGAATGGCCTTCGTCTATCCATTCGTCAACATTTAGGGTTTAGGGGTTAGTATTAGGATAGGATAACAATACAAAATGATTGGAAAATAATAGATTTATTCCGTAAACAAAAGGTTTAGGAGGTTAGCCACTAAAATAACAAATAGCCCTTAAACCTGAAATGTTAGAATGTCCATCTGTCTGTCCATTTGTTCACCCATCTGTCTGTCTGTAGCACTTTCTTGTCCATTCTGTTTCTCCTGATCTCCTGAACCCTTTGATCAAATATTCTTTTCAGTGAGCTGATGTGCAGAACGCATAAATGAACCATGCCAACTCAAGATCGAGGTCACATTTGCAGGTCAACAGTTTGAAACTTTGAATTTTGTGTTCGTTCCATATCTCCAATACCCCTGCATGGATTATCATTAAACTTCAATTATCCCCCTCAGTGACCATATGTGCAGAACCCATAAATGAACCATGCCGCCTTAAGGTCACATTTGAAGGTCACGAGTTTAAAACTTTGAATTTTGTACCCGTCACATATCTCCTTTACCCCTCAAAGGATTAAACTTGGTCAATTATGCCCCTAAGTGAGCTCATGTGCATAGCCCATACTTACATGAATCATGCCAACTCCAGGTCAAGGTCACATTTGAAGGTCATGAGTTTGAAACTTTGAATTTTGTGTCCATTCCATATCTCCTTTATCCTTTAAAGGATTTTCGTAGACTTTTGTCAAATATTCCCCTCAGTGAGCTGATGTGCACAACCCATAAATGAACCATGTTGACTCAAGGTCAAGGTCACACTTGAAGGTCACAAGTTTGAATTTTGTGTCCGTTCCATATCTCCTTTACCCCTTGTAGTTGGCCATCCAAACCACGAAAAAATACTTCTGGTGGCAAAATTGAGTAGAGTATGGCATCCATGCTAATAGTGTTCTTTAGTGTGATGCAAAACTGATAGGGGTGGATGCCACTTCTGAAAATGCCCCTGAACCTCAGAATTAGGTCAAAGGTCAAATGAGTGCAAAAATACAATAACATTTCATATGCTGATATTTGTACCATCTCTCTATCTAAGCAGACCAAATAAAGTTAATTCAAACACCAGCAATGTACTTAGGACATATTGTTTATGCATCATATGTGAGAAAAGAAGTTGTATCATAGATTTGGCCAGGGTCAAAAGTCATTTAAGTACAACTTTTCTTTAAATATGCATCAATATTTATTGTGCAAAGGGTTATCTAGTATGGCAACTGAAACAAAGCCAAATGGGTTGCCATTTCCTTATCTAGGAAGCATAAAACCCACACATTATACAAACAGCATAATGGCCAACCTAATCTGCCTTAGGTCAAAGGTCATTTAAGTACATATTTGGCAAAATATGTTTATTTTGCAAAATACGTTGTTTATTTACATGCCATTCATTATTATAAGTAACATTCCAAATCGTCTTCTGAGTTCTTACTAAACGTCACAATAATATATCAAGGATATAGTATATGATGAAGGTATATCTAATAATAACACGAGTGGGTCATCATCAACGGTCGCGTGCAAGTACTGTAAAACACTTATATTTGGCGGTCATTTTATTTTGGCGCTATTTGCAGTCAAGGGAAAAAAACGCCAAAATAAAAATCCGCCAATAAAGCTAAAAGAATGCAAGAGAAGAAACTTTATTCTACGCATCACAATTATAATGTGTCAGTAGGTCATAGGCATTATCGGTAACAAAAGAAAAGATGTATTTACTTCTTTAGAAGCCGAAATAAAGAAAGACAATGTTCTAGTATCAATACAGCTCAAAAATGAATGAAAACAAACACACATTGAGAGTTATTGTCAAAATTGTGGATGTAGTTAGTAATTGATTGACGGCTTTAACTGTGAGCTCATTATGATGGGTAAACCAATCAGATAAGAGGAAACTGACCCACCTCCAGACAGACATTTCGATTATCAAGGTAGCACATTGGGTTAGTAATGCGGTGAACACAAAAAAATAACTAATTACTACAGTTTCTGCATGACGCTATTGATAATAATCTCCGATGCTTATTTGTCATCTCACATGGCTTTGTAGATTCGACCGATTCTTTTTCAACGGAAATCGAAAATCTGCCAAAATATAAATCCGCGAAAAGATCTGACAAAAAGCGCCAAAATTTGCTGCCGCTTAATGTAAGTGTTTAACAGTCTTCAAAGTTTGTATTTTACAAGATGACACTTCATTTTAAGAGCCGTTTAGATCACTACAATGTAAAGGGTAACAACTGATGGGAATTCGCGATTGCGCCCATATGATTTAATGATTTTACTTCATCATTGACAAGTCTATGCAATGCAAACCAAATAGGGATTTCTCCGATATCACAGATACGAGCTTTATTCCGCATAATCTGAAATGATAGACATAGTCATATATAAATAACAAGCCATTTTAACTTCATATCTCGACTTCATATCTTGATGTGTAAGGAGGCCTTCATGCGGACTGAACAAATTGTTTGTCTTAATCGCGACGGAAGTAAGGGCGAGGATTGTGGCCACGTAAAATCGATTTAAGCCCCCACTTTCCACTGACCGTTCCAATGCGGTTCTTCTGTGGCGGTTTATTTATATTGTTGTTTGTTACTTACTGTGTGTATCGCTTGTGTCTTTTTATTTTGGATGGCCATATGACCATTTTGTGGGAAAGTAACTGTCCTTATGGCCTTCCTTTGTTTAGGTTTCCATTATGGTCTGGTCGCTTCATGTTTGTGTTTCTGTCCCTTCTGTGTCTTTGATGGGTGGAGTAAGTTAATTGTTTCGATTCCTGATCTTTGTTTTACTTCTACTTTTCTAGATATTTTGGTGGTTTATTAAATATTAACAATACCTATTTCGATGGTTTGATCAGTCAGATTTACCGCCCGAACTTCAGTTTAATAAAGCAAATACTTCTAATACCGAGGCTCCGTTTTTAGATTTACATCTGTCTATTGTAGATGGGTTTGTTTCCTGGACAATTTATGATAAACGCGATAATTTTGACTTAGATATTGTAAATTTTCCTTTGTTGGATGGTGATGTTCCTCGTGCGGCATCCTATGGCGTTTATATTTCGCAATTAGATCGATTTGCCAGAGTTTCTAGTCATGTAACTGACTTCAACACGCGATATAAATTGTTAACTGCTAAACTTCTTAATCAGGCTATCGGTATCATAAACCACGCACAGCCTTTTCAAAATTTTGAAGACGTCATTCCGATATAATTCCGAAATCTAATGTTGGACTTAAAAGGTCTATCGAAACCCAAAATTTATGGTGACTTAGTATATAAATTCAGAAATATATATATATATATATAATTCAATGACTTCAGCACCCTATTTCGTAAAATAATTCTTCGATATAAAAACATTTGGGTACAACATAAAGGTTATACGACCGACTGCATGCATGGTAGTTAACCCAAGCACAGTTGACAACTTTGCTTCCCTCTTTAATTGCACGCCGGTGGGTCAGGCCTTAGATTCTACGACGGTCCCAGCGTAATGGCTTGCTGAGAATTAGAGAGAATTTAGTTTTATGTAATATTGGTTGGTGCCTGATGCTCTGTCTCTGGTCGGGCCCATCGGAGTACAACTTTTGGTTTTCGTTTGCTCCAGCATTTTAGTGGTTTCTTGCTGTCCTAACCGTTGTTTCATCTCTGTGATTGTTTTGATTTTTGTGTTCTGTGAGATTTTGCACTGATGAGTTAGGAGGCTTTCATGTGGACTGAACAAATGATTTGTCTAAATCGCGACGGAAGTAAGGGCGAGGATTGCAGCTGCATAAAATCGATTTAAGACCGCCCCCACCACGCAGCGGAATTTGCTTCACTGACCGTTCCAAGGCAGTTCTTCTGTCGCGGTTTATTTTTGTTATGGTTTGTCTTTGAATATGCGTATCGCTTATATTATTTTATTTTTGGATAGCCAATTGGCCATTTTGTGGAAAAGTAACTGTCCTTTTGTCTTTCGGCTATTGATGTTTCCATTAGGTTCTAGTCATTTCATTTTTGTGTGTGTTTTTTTTCCCTTTGGTGCCCTTGATTGGAGCTGTGGGTTAATTGTATCGATTCCTGATCATTGCCTTCACTTCAATCAAATACACGTAGAAAATGTATTTTTTTGATAATAAATACTTGTCATCAACACATCCTTGTGTTAAATATGACAAAATTTGAATTGAAAACATCCATTTTTTACGAATTTTGTACTCAAATAACCCCTGACCTATAAGACTGACATACTTAGAGGGTACATTTAAAATTATGTTCAATTGTTCACTGCACCTGGATAGTTTTGTGGTGATTTTAAGCAAGCATTTTCCCCAAATATATGTTAAAAGAGAGTAATGAGTAGTTTCGTGTTTATTTTGCACTCATTTGACCTTTGACCTTCTTCTTGCCCTCAGACGCATTTCCAGACGTGGCACCTACCCCTATGATTGTTGACACACATCAAGGATTACATTTAGCATGAGTGCCATACTCTAATCAATTTTGTCATCAAACGTAAAAATATCAAGCTTTTTTTGCACCTGCTTAGTCACGCATAAAGGATGTTTTTATGTGTTGATAATTGGTTTATCTATTATTGCCAGTTATCCGAGATGCGACATTTTAATTAAGGGGATAATGTTAAAGTATGATTTTTAATTGTCTTCCACAAAGAAAGAAAATCGGTCCTGCTCATAAAAGAGTAACATTTTAGTTGAAAATATTTAATGCTTGAAAAACCATTTTATGTCGCCTTTTCTATTTTAGAAATGGCACAGTGTAGTATTCTGTCTATGTTGTGATAAAAACCGGCCTGGCAACCCGGTTCAGTCAGCTGGTGGGTACTGACTAATAAAACCTGTTGTCGGACAGGCTAGCTCAACGGAAGTCGCGATTTGACTTACGGTAGTTGCGCAAAGGCAATGTTTTAGGCCCATAGCACAAACAAAGTCACAAAGAAAGAATCCAGTGCTATATCAATATCGGGGATCATCAATGATTCAAGTCTGTAACATTAGTTTCCCTTTTTCCATTTAACCCATATCCATGTAAACAAGCAGATTTTCTAATCAAATTCACGTTACAAATGTATTTTTTTAAATATTTGGATAACTAGAGAAAGCGACCAGTGGGTCACGTATACCCCCGGCCAGAGCCATCCTCTGATTTATTTTTCGAGCTTGTATGAAAAAGTCAAGAAGCTATAAGAATTTATAAATGTGTTTGTAAAAGCTAAACCAAACATAAAATTTCTAAATGGACCAAGAGTGTGAGGGCATCAAAGTTACTGAAGGGGCGGGGGCATCAATGTTACTAAAGCAGGTCGGGTGTGCATCAGAGAAATCTTTGGACTGGTATACAACATTGATGCAAATATCAATTGAATTTGTCTTAGAGTTTAGAACATACAGGCATCTTTAAAGTTTGTCATAAAATGTTAACCAAATGTAAATTTCTAAGTCTCTGACCTTGAGGTCAAGGTCACAATGGGTGGAAGAAGGGACATGCATCACAAAATCTTTGGACTGGTATGCAACATTGATGCAAGTATCAACTGAATTTGTCTTAGAGTTTAGAACATACATTCAACTATAAACTCTGCCATAAAACTTTAACCAAAAGTAAAATTTCTAAGGCTGTGACCTTGACCTAAAGGTCACTGTGGGTGGTTGGACATGCATCAATGAAATCTTTAGACCAGTATGTAACTTCAGTGTAAGTATCAACTAAATCTATCAAAGGGTTCAGAAGATACAATGTCTTAGAAACTTTAACGCAAAACTTTAACCAAGATGTTAACGGACGGAAGGACGGACGGACGAACGGCAGAACGAAAACTAAATACCCCCATAGCATACTTCGTATTGCGGGGGTATAATAAATACTGGTCAGCAACACATCCTTATGCTTAATATAACAAAATGTGTTCAGAAAACATCCATTTTTCACGAGTTTTGCACTTAAATGACCCCTGACCTATAAGACTGACATACTTTGAGGGTACATTTATAATGATTTACCATTGTTCACTGCAACTGAATAGTTTATGGTGATTTTAAGCACACATTTCCCCCAAATATGTGTTAAAAGAGAGTTATAAGTAGTTTCATGTTTATTTTGCACTCATTTGACCTTTGACCTACTTCTGAGCCTCAGACGCATTTCCAGACGTGGCATCCACCCCTATGATTGTTGACACGCATCAAGGATTACATTTAGCATGGGTGCCATACTCTACTCAATTTTGCCATCAAAAGTAAAAATATCAACATTTTTTGGGATTGGATGGCCAACTATTGAAGGATTTTCATTATTTGGTCAAATATCCCCCCTCAGTGAGCTGATGTGCAGAACCCATAAATTAACCATGCCAACTCAAGGTCAGGGCCGCAGGTGAAGGTCACGAGGTTGAGCCTTGTTATTAGTGTGGCAGGATTTGGCTGTCCCTCAGACTGCCTTCTTGTTCTGAATGTTACCTTAAAAATCCTAAAAATTTGGACACCTTGAAGGGTTGCTATAATTCTCCTTATAAATGTTGGCAAATTTGTTTCACAATCCAGCAAGGAGACCGAAAGGTGCAGACAGAATGGCAAACAATGGAGACGCTGATCAGACTGCTCCTCCAGGAGCAGTCTGATCTGGGTCTCCACTGTTTGCTTAGGCCTAGCTGTCCCAATACTTAGGATCATTAAGGTGTATTGCAGTAGTCCGTTTCACAATTCAGGGATTTCACATTTAGTTATTTTGAAAAAGAATATTCAGAACAAGGCTGAACTTTTTGGCCTTAAGGCGATTCTACAAGTACCTGAGGCGATTCTAAGTACCTCAATGAGGTGATTCTAAATAGTACCCACAACATAAGTTTCTGAAGAGGATGAGTAAAATTACACTTTTTCCCAGGGGTGTGTGTACAAAAACAAAGAAGCCACCGTGATAATAGTGGTTAAACTACTCACCTTAGAAACCAGGGTCGTTAGTTAGATTACATGCTTCTCCAGACTTTCGACTGCGTCTTTAAACTCTCTGTATGACCTAAATTGTTGATGGGATGTAAAACAACACAAACACATGTACATGTTCATAATTTGCTTTGCTTTTAGCTGGAGGTGTCTCAATCAGAGTTAGACCTGTATCTTAGCAACCAGAAACAAGAGACCAACAAACTGAATGAGATGACGAGAAAGCTGGAAAAAACTAGAGACACTTTGAAGGATAGAAATAAGTAAGTTTTAGATGCGCTGTTTTTCAGTATTGGAATTACAGAAGAACAGAAAGGGAAAAGAAAAACCTCTCTATTCTTCTGTAATGTTGATTTCCATCATGCCTTTATGTAAAGGATAATCATATATCAACATAGCAACGGATAAGGTAAGTATTTTGTGATAATTATGTCTCCCCCGAAAAAAAATTTTTCGGAGAGACATATTGTTTTTCCCCCGGGCGTCTGTCTGTCCGTCTGTCTGTCTGTCCGTCTGTCACACTTTCGTGTCCGCTCTGTAACTTGAAAACCGTTAGAGCTATCGTCACGAAACTTCGTGTAAATATTAATCAGCATTAGACGACGTGCAGTGCGCAAGAACCATAACTCTCGCATTTATACTTTTTGAATTATCTCCCTTGGAAGTTTGTTGGTATGTATATATGTATGGGCAAATCGTGTCCGGTCAATAACTTTCTTATTTTTTGATGGATTTTAAAATTACTCGGCAGAAATATTAACAACCATAAGACGATGTGTGGTGCGCATGAGGCAGGTCAGTACCTCAAAGGTCAAGGTCATACTTAGAGGTCAAAGGTCAAAAAAGGGGCCTTTTTTTCGTATTTGGTCAATAACTTTCTTATTTTGAGATGGATTTTAAAATTGCTTGGCATAATTATTAACAACCATAAGACGATGTGTGGTGCGCATGAGGCAGGTCGGTTCCTCAAAGGTCAAGGTCATACTTAGAGGTCAAAGGTCAAAAAAGGGGCCTTTTTTTTGTATTTGGTCAATAACTTTCTAATTTTGAGATGGATTTTAAAATTACTTGGCATAATTATTAACAATCATGAGACGATGTGTGGTGCACATGAGGCAGGTCGGTACCTCAAAGGTCAAGGTCATACTTAGAGGTCAAAGGTCAAAAAGTGGGCCTTTTTTTCGTATTTGGTCAATAACTTTCTTATTTTGAGATGGATTTTGAAATCACATGGCAGAAATGTGAACCAATATAAGGTGATGTGTTGCGCGCATGACCCAGGTTGTTACCTCAAAGGTCAAGGTCATACTTATAGGTCAAAGGTAAAAAAGGGGCCTTTTTTCGGGTT
The DNA here is from genome assembly GCA_963580285.1 of Lucinisca nassula. Taxonomy (NCBI): domain Eukaryota; kingdom Metazoa; phylum Mollusca; class Bivalvia; order Lucinida; family Lucinidae; genus Lucinisca; species Lucinisca nassula. The sequence goes on from OY757024.1 coordinate 37,394,157, forward strand.
TTGTCAATAACTTGCCTATTTTTAAATAGAATTTGAAGTTACTTGGCAAACATGTTAACTATTATCGGAGGATGTGTTGCATGCATGATTCAGTTTGGTACCTAAAATGTCAAGGTCATACATAGAGGTCAAAGGTAAAAAAGGGGCCTTTTTTCGTGTTTGGTCAATAACTTTCTTATTTTTAGATGGATTTTGAAATTGCTAGGCAGAAATGTTAACCACCATGAGATGATGTGTTGCACGCATGACCCAGTTTAATACCTGAAAGGTCAAGGTCATACATAGAGGTTAAAGGTAAAAAAGGGCCTTTTTTGTGTTCTGTCAATAACTTTCTTATTATGCCCCCAACTTTGAAAAAGTTTGAGGGGCATATTGGTTCTGGTTCGTTCGTCCGTTCGTCCGTCCATTACGCTTTTGATGCATAGCATAACTAAAGAACCGTGTATGCTAGGGTTTTGAAATTTCATATATGGATTCCTCATGGAAAATTAGCTGAAGCGTATTTTTTTTCTCGTCCGGATTATGCCCCCTTCAAGAGTTATTGCCCTTTGATTTTTTTTTTTTAATAAAATCTTGTCAGCAAGATATCTCAAAAACTATTGGAGCTAGAGCCTTGAAAGTTGGTGATTATATTGATGGTGATGAGTAGATGAACTGATTAACTTTTGACAAAATTCCGAAAAATACTTTGTGAGTTATGGCCCTTTGTCATTTTGGTAATTTGTGCCCATTGTAATGTATGCTAAAAGTGATGCATAGCATAACTTTAGAACCATGTATGCTAGGGTTTTGAAATTTCATATATGTATTCCTCATGGAAAATTAGCTGACATGTATTTTTTTTCTCGTCCGGAATATGCCCCTTTCAAGAGTTATTGCCCTTTGAATTTTTTTTAATAAACTCTTGTCAGCAAGATATCTCAAAAACTATTGGAGCTAGAGCCTTGAAAGTTGGTGAATAGATTGTTGGTGATGAGTAGATGAACTGATTAACTTATGACAAAATTCCGTAAAATACTTTGTGAGTTATGGCCCTTTGTCATTTTGGTAATTTGTGCCCATTGTAATGTATGCTAAAAGTGATGCATAGCATAACTTTAGAACGGTGTATGCTATAATTTTTAAATTTCATATATGCATTTCTGATGGAAAATAAGCTGACGTGTATTTTTTTTCTCGTCAGGATTATGCCCCTTTCAAGAGTTATTGCCCTTTGAATTTTTTTTAATAAAATCTTGTCAGCAAGATATCTCAAAAACTATTGGAGCTAGAGGCTTGAAAGTTGGTGAATATATTGGTGGTGATGAGTATATGAATTGATTAACTTTTGACAAAATTCCAAAAAACACTTTGTGAGTTATGGCCCTTTGTCATTTTGGTAATTTGTGCCCATTGTAATGTATGCTAAAAGTGATGCATAGCACAACTTTAGAACCGTGTATGCTAGGGTTTTGAAATTTCATATATGGGTTCCTCATGAAAAATTAGCTGATGCGTATTTTTTTTCTCGTCCGGATTATGCCCCTTTCAAGAGGTATTGCCCTTTGAAATTTTTTTAATAAAATCTTGTCAGCAAAATATCTCAAACACTATTGGAGCTAGAGCCTTGAAAGTTGTTGAGTATATTGGTGGTGATGAGTATATGAACTGATTAACTTTTGACAAAATTCCAAAAAATACTTTGCGAGTTATGGCCCTTTGTCATTTTGGTAATTTGTGCCCATTGTAATGAATCATAAGAGTGATGCATAGCATAACTTTAGAACTGTGTATGCTATGGTTTTGAAATTTCATATATGCATACCTAATGGAAAATAAGCTGACACGTATTTTTTTCTCATCCGGATTATGCCCCTTTCAAGAGTTATTGCTCTTTGAATTTTTTTTAGGCTGCGTCTCCTGACAACAGGTTGTCAGGAGCATTTTTGCTATGTAAAACGCTCCTGACAACCGGTTGTCAGGAGCATTTTTGCTATCAAAAATGCTCCTGACAACCAGCAATATTTTTCCAATAGAAACCTGTTATATTAGCATTATTTTGGTTACTTAACCCAGTATTTTAAGTTTCTTGATACATGTTTAATATTTTTTGTCTTCTTTGGTATTTTAACATTACTACTGGATTGTAAAAAAAATGAGAAAAAACATATGGTACTTGCAGAATTTAATGTTATATTTATTACTGAAAATAAATATCAAATAAATATAGGGTCAATTTTACCTGAGTGCTGTTGAATAAAACATCATAAATTCCCTTTTAGAGAATATATATGGCTAAGGGGTGAGGATCTGAACGGTTTCTGAGGTATATGGCTTTTAATGAAGTCAAGGGGTGGGACATGGCCCGTGGCACCCCCCAGGGCAGCATGCTGATGTGACTGATTGTGTCTTATCATTAGGAACAAGAATACATGTAAATATGGTTTAGGGGTGGGGCTCTAAACAGTTTCTCAGGGTATATAGTCTTTTGTGAAGTTGAGGGGTGCAGCATGGCCCGGGCGCGCCCTGGGTGACCCCTAGGTTGATGTCACCGAAAGTGTCTTATCATAAGGAATAAGAATATATATGGTTAAGGGGTGGGGATCTGTAAGGTTTCTGGAATATTGGGCCTTTTATGAAGTCGAGTGGGGTGGGCATTGCCCGGCAAATCCCGGGGGGACCCCCAGGTTGGTCTCACTGAATGCCACTTATCATAAGGGACAAGATTATATATGGTTTAGGGGTGGGGATCTGTAAGGTTTCTGGGATATTCAGCTTTTTATGAAGCGGATGGGGTGTGGCATGGCCCTGGCACATCCCGGGGGATCCCCAGGTTGGTGTCACCGAGTGCTTCTTATCAATATATATAGTTAAGGGGTGGGGATATGAATGGTTTCTGAGATAAATGGCATTTTATGAAGTGGAGGAGGTGAGGCATGGCCCGGGCACAACCTAGGGGATGCCTAGGTTGACATAAAAGCATATGGCTGAGACATTATATGGGCTGCATGATGCTTCCACGCAGAGCTGAATCCGGCCTCCACACTAGTACTAGTTAACCGCTTAGAGGATCTAAGCCTGTCCAGGAACCGCGGTGCGAGGCAGACCGTCCATGCTGATAAACCCTATTGGTTTCATTGGGTGACAGGGCTTGAGATGTCATTTCATCTCAATGTCGGGTAAAAGTCCCGCAAAATTGGAAGCAACGTCTCCAAAATGACCTGTACAGTGTTGACGGGGACGTTAAACCTCAAACAAACAAACACAACTCAAGGAAAATTCCTATGAAAGTTTGGCAAAATATGAAAGTAAATGTCATTTTTCAATTTTCCCCATTGGTTGCCATAGCAGCCATCTAAATGGCCGAATTTCATAAAAAAAAACCCCGCAAAACCTGTTAAGGCAAATATGGTGAATATTTTCATAATGTCTCTGCCTCCTAGAGTGTATGGTATCTGAGGAGATTTTTTAAGTATTTTTTTTTCTATTTTTTTTTTTCATCAACCAATAAAAACGAGCAGTATGCCTAAAATCATTGTCATACTCGGTTTATAGGGTAGTAGATAGATCAGATAGTAGATTGCCTAAGGAACATTTTTATGTAAGTATTGTCAAAATATCTGCAGAGGCTTGGCAGTAAATGCCATTTTTCAATTTTCCCCATTATAAGTCTATGAAAACTATAAGTTGCCATAGCAACCAAACTAATCAGCCGATTTTCTTATACAAGAGGGCCATGATGGCAATCATGGCCCTGGATCGCTCACCTGATGCATAGAGTAACAAGTGGGTCGCCAGGGCTATAATGTGCATAATGTTGAGGGAGGTCAAAAAAAGTGAAGCTTCATACCAAATATCAACAAAGGCTATAATTTGAACAATCTTGGTTTAGGTCTACTAGATGAAACTACACACCAAATATCAAAGACCTGGGCCTTGCAGATTCAGAGAAGAAGATTTTTTTAAAGATATTCCCTACATAAGCCTATGTAAAACCAAATGGCCCTGGGGCAGGGGCATTTTTTGCCCCAGGGCTTTAATTTAAACAATCTTGATAGAGGTCCACTAGATGAAGCTTCACACCAAATATCAAAGACCTGGGTCTTGCTATTTCAGAGAAGATTGTCAAAGAATATCTCTATATAAGTCTATGTAAAACCAAAGGGCCCCGGGCGGGGGCATTTGTGGCCCCGAGGGCTATAATTTGAACAATCTTGGTAGAGGTGCACTAAATGAAGCTCCATACCAAATATCAAAGACATGGGCCTTGCAGTTTCAGAGAAGAAGATTTTTAAAGACTTCCCTATATAAGAGTCTATGTAAATCCAAACGGTCTCGGGGCGGGAGCATTTTTGGCCCCGAAAGCTATAATTTGAACAATCTTGGTAGAGGTGCACTAAATGAAGCTCCATACCAAATATCAAAGACATGGGCCTTGCAGTTTCAGAGAAGAAGATTTTTAAAGATTTCCCTATATATAAGTCTATGTAAATCCAAACGGTCTCGGGGCGGGAGCATTTTTGGCCCTAGGGCTATAATTTGAACAATCTTGATATAGGTCCACTAGATAGAATTTCACACCAAATATCAAAGACCTAGATCTAGTTGTTTCACAGAAGAAGATTTTTAAAGATTTTCCCTATATAAGACTATGTAAAACCAAAGCTTGAAAGGGTCCGAGGCAGGGACATTTTAGGTCTCAGGGCTTTAATTTGAACAATCTTGGTAGAGGTCCACCAGATGAAGCTTTTTACCAAATATCAAAGACCTAGGCCTTGTCGTTTCAGAGATGATTTTTTAAAGATTTTCCCCATATAAGTCTTTGTAAAACCAAAGGGCCCCAGAGCGGGGGCATTTTTGGCCCCAGGCCTATTATTTGAACAATCTTGGTAGAGGTCCACAAGATGAAGTTTCATACCAAATATCAAAGACCTGGGCCTTGTGGTTTCAGAGAAGAAGATTATTAGCTCACCAGAGCCGAAGGCTCCAGAGAGCTTATAGTATAGGCATTGGTCTGTCGTCCGTCGTCGTCTGCATCGTCATCATTTTCAAACATCTCCTCTGAAACTACTTGGCCAATTGAAACCAAATTACATGTGGAGCCTCAATGTGAAAGGGGAACAAATGTTTGTTCAGTAGGACTGGGTCACATTACCAATAAGGCCGCCATGCCCATTTATGGTAAAAACCTTTAAAAATCTTCTTCTCAAGAACCGAATAGCCGATGATCTTGAAACTTGGCATGCAGCATCAGGGACTCGGGCCCTACCAAGTTTGTTCAAATGATGGTTGACCTATTTTAGGTCAAGGTCAAATTTGGTCACTTAGACATTTGTATTGAAAAACGGCAAAACAGTGGATTTTTCTGATTGTATGTTAGCTAGTGACACCAGAAATGGTATTTGCAATCAGCTGAATGGTAGTTTATCAGTTTCAAAGGTCAAGATCATTTACTGGCCTTTGTCCAGGAAGCCTCAGATCTTCTTCTTCACTTAAACTATTTGGCCAATTGAAACCAAATTACGTGGAGCCTCTGGAGTTAGGCAACAAAAGTTTGTTCGTGAGGACTGGGTCACATGACCAATATGGCCGCCATACCCGTATATGGTAAAAGCCTTTAAAAAGCTTCTTCTCAAGAACCGAATGGCGATGATCTTGAAACTTGGTATGCAGCATCAGAGACTGGCCCTACCAAGTTTGTTCAAATGATGACAGTTGGCTGACCTTGACCTGTTTTACATCAAGGTCAAATTTGGTCACTTAGACATTTGTGAATGGCAAAGTAGTGGATATATCTGATTGCCTGGTAGGCTGTGACATCAAAAATGATATTTGCAGTTAGCTGAATGGAAGTTTATCAATTCCAAAGGTCAAGGTCATTACTGATCTTTGTCTATGATGGCTCAGAGTCAGTATTTTTATCTTTTTTTTTTTTTTTTTTTTTTGGTTTGGGTTTTACGGCCCTTTCAAGATTATTTCACTCATATCGAGCCGATCGTTAATCATAGGTGGGCGAAAACCGGAGTACCCGGAGAAAAACCACCTGACCTTCCGTTGCAGAACAGTATTTTTATCTTCTTCTCCAGTAAAAGAGCTGTGCTGATTGAAACCAAATTACGTGAAAAGCCTCTTTGGGGGTGAGGCAATTTAACATTATGCATGGTATTGGTGTCACATGACCAAGAAGGGCACCTTGCCTGTTTATGGTTTATGGCTCTGGTGAGCGTAGTGGCCCATGGGCCTCTTGTTAAAGATTTTCCCTATATACCATAAGCCCATGTAAAACCAAAGGGCCCCAGGGCTGGGGCATTTTTGGCCCAGCACTATAACTTGAACAATCTTGGTTTTGTTTGTTTGATTTGAGGTTTAACGTCCCCGTCAACACTGTAAAGGTCATTTTGGAGACGTTGCTTCCAATTTTGTGGGACTCTTAACCGACATTGAGATGAAATGACATCTCAAGCCCTGTCGCCCAATGAAACCAATAGGGTTTATTAGCATGGACGGTCCGCCTCGCACCGCGGTTCCTGGACAGGCTTAGATCCTCCAAGCGGTTTACCAGTACTAGTGTGCGGGACGGATTCAGCTCTGCGTGGAAGCATCATGCAGCCCATATATTTCTTCAAGCCCCTATCGGCGGGGGCGGTGAACAATCTTGGTAGGGGACCACTAGATGAAGCTTCATACCAAATATCAAAGGCTTGGGCCTTGCGGTTTCAGAGAAGAAGATTGTTAAAGGTTTTCCCTATATAATCCTATATAATACCAAAGGAACCCGGGGCGGGGGCATTTTTGGCCCCAGCAGTATAATTTGTGAACAATCTTGGTAGGGGTCCACTAGATGCAGCTTAATACCAAATATCAAAGACTTGGGCCTTGTGGTTTCAGAGAGGATTTTTTCGGTGAAAAAAAATCTATTTTTGGCTCCTGTGACCTAGATGTGCAATGGACCGAACCATTTGAACAAATTTGAAAGGGCACCACCTAAGGATCATTACTGTGAAGCAGGGCTCGAGAAAATGCCGGTTTCCCGGTTCTGGACCGAATTTGGCCTCCATAAACCGATTTTGACTTCAGAAGAAGATAAAAAAATCGGTCCGTAACTCTATAACATTTTAAAAAAATCGGTTCGAAAATTTTCGCTAAATCATTATGTTGTAAAAACAAGCTGACCGTTTGCCACTGATAATCCAAGCATGTATACAAAACGCCTGCAGCACAAGGTGTTAGACCGGTTCATTATCTAACTAGGTGAAAATTGGACAAGTCCACGTCGGGTTCTTTGATCTTATCGCAGCGCAATTTGACCTGTGTGTCAAAATTATTAATCCGTGAAAACTGGCCTGAGGCGTTATCGGCAGGCTGGCAAGGTGTGAAAATAAGGTCATTAAATGCAGGACATACGCTAGTTTGTTTAGACAAGTCATTAATTTATGGCTTACTATAGAACCGGTATTTGAATATAATTTTTTTTTCACAGGGCGCAATTTTTAATACACAACTGTCATGTCTGACATTGCGTGTTATGCCTTCGAGGGAAAATGCCTTATTTCACCCATTCTAAACGATATTTTTATTTAAGAATACGCTCCATTGAAACCAATAACATAAACCACGTCATTTGCAGACAAAGCGATTTGTTTCAGGCTTGTGTAATCGTGAAATATTTATTTATATTCTTTTAAACACGGTTCGGCCATGTAAGATTTTCAATGACTCTCGTTCGGCCATGTTTTGTTTCGAGAGTAAAGAAATGTTTTTCGATTTTTTATCCCGCTCAAAACGATTTTTATTTAGAAATTCGCTCTATTAAAATCAATCACTTAAAACAGGTGTGTGTCCTTCACTGCATTAATGTGTATTGTGTAAACGGAAACCGTATGACGTCATTTTCCGACCACGTTGCTGCACATTGTCGCCATTTGTAAACAAAGCAATTTGGGCAAAATAAAATGCGTGAAATAAGAGAAATATTTTAAAGGTTTTAAAAAGGGGGAAAAATATAGTGACCATCGAACTGGTCTTTTACTTTCCCCCGTCGGTTGTTTCCCCCTTCAGCGGTCTTCAGGTTCTGAGTGACCCGGATATTGGGAAAATGAAAGTAGATGAAATCTGGCGTAGAAAATGAAAGTAGATGAAATCTGAACGATGTGAGCAATAATTGCTGTTAATAATCGAGATACTGGTGCTCATATCCGTTGACAAGTGTAAGAGCAACATTGGTATGACATTCGTTACGCTAATAACACATTTTGAAATTGAAAATCGCCAATTGAGTTTACGGAAATTACCGAAACCGATCGGCAATTTCCGTATTTTTTTGGCGAACTCTGGCTGGACCGATTTGGATTCTTCAGTTTCTCGAGCCCTGCTGTGAAGTATTGTCAAAATCTGATCAGGGGTTTTGGAGGAGATGTCATGTGAAGAAAAGGTTTACGCACGGACATATGCACGGAAGACAGACAAAAAGTGATCCCAAAAGCTCACCTGTCACTATGTGACGGTGAGCTAAAAACAAACTTCCAATCCCCCAGGCCAAGTATGCTACAGATAAAATTTGGGCCAAATCGGCTTTGTGGCTTCAGAGGAGAATGTCATTTGAAAGTGTTGACGACATATGACACACGACGGACAACTGCCTATCCTATAAGCTCCCCCGGAGCCTTCAGCTCTGGTGAGCTAAAAAAATCTGAATAGATTACATGAATTAAGTTCATTTGAATACTAAAAAATGACAAAAAAAGCATTAAACATGTATCAGGAGCCATGAAATACTAAAAAGGTAACTAAAATAATACTAATATTATAAGTTTTTATTGGAAAAATATTGCTGGTTGTCAGGAGCATTTTTGGTATCAAAAATGCTCCTGACAACCGGTTGTCAGGAGCATTTTATATAGCAAAAATGCTCCTGACAACCGGTTGTCAGGAGACACTTCCTTTTTTTTAATAAAATCTTGTCAGCAAGATATCTCAAAAACTGTTGGAGCTAGAGGCTTTAAAGTTGGACCATGAGTCATGTGCAAGACCAAGGTCCATACCTCCAATGTCAAGGTCATACCTAGAGGTCAAAGGTAAAAAAAAGGACAGTCAATAACTTCCTTATTCTTTGATGGATTATGAAATTACTTGGCAGAAATGTTAACCATCATGAGACGATGTGTTGTACCGCAAAGGTCAAGGCCATACTTAGAGGTCAAAGGTAAAAAAGTGCTTTTTTTGTTTACGGCCAATAACTTTTTTATTTTTCTATGAACATTTTTAAAGTTACTATGCAGAAATGTTCATCTTCATTAGATGATGTGTTGCACACAAGACCCAGCTCAATACCTCCAATGTCAAGGTTATACTTAGCAGTCAAAAACGAGGGAGACATCTGTGTTTTTGTAGAAAAACAAATTCTAGTTGAAGGATAGTTTTCCTTATTTCTTCATATAAATCTATAAACCTATGTTGTGGGTACTCATTAGAACTGCCTCGGTGAGGCAGTTCTAATGAATACTCACAACATAGGTTTTTATAGAGAATAGACAAAAACTATCCATCAATTATCACCAAAAACTTACCAGGTCAATACAGTGCCGCCCGCATTAGCACGTAAAGCATGGGAAGCCGGCACCTCAAATATTTCCAGAATTCCGCAGTGAAATTGGTGATCCCAAAGGACTAGAAAATATAACCCATACTATGATGAAGGGCAGGGAGACTTTTTACGGCTGCCACACATTCCCTTAACACCAGCTGTGGTCAAGTTAAATGTTCTGAAAAAGGGGTAATTGCATTGGACTTAACAGTCTCAACTGACAGCTGAAAATCCCAACCCAATAAGACCAACTCCGGTAGCTTAGTCAGATACGCTTCTGACTTGTGATCAGGAGGTTGAGGGTTCGATATGTGTCGGGTCAGCAACATACTTCCTTGTAGAAGCCTCCGTGGTGTAGCGGTTATGCGGTTATGCCACTTGCCTTGTAAACCAGGGGTTGCAGGCTTGAGCTTTCGGATGTGTCTTTGAACCGAGGTCCTGTCTCTGTATGACCTTAGCTGTTGGTGAGACGTAAAACTCAAACACTCACTCATTTTTCCTTGTAGATTAATCATGATTGATCATGTCGGCCCCCGCCCATAGGGGCTTGAAGAAATATATGGGCTGCATGATGCTTCCACGCAGAGCTGAATCCGGCCCGCACACTAGTACTGGTAAACCGCTTAGAGGATCTCAGCCTGTCCAGGAACCGCGGTGCAAGGCGGACCGTCCATGCTTATAAACCCTATTGGTTTCATTGGGGGACAGGGCATGAGATGTCATTTCATCTCAATGTCAGGTAAAAGTCCCACAAAATTGGAAGCAACGTGTCCAAAATGACCTTTACAGTGTTGACGGGGACGTTAAACCTCAAATCAAACAAACAAATGATTGATCATGAATTGTTTTCTATGGTTATTCTTTCCTCTTCTGCTGATTCATGAAGGGAGGTTTTCAGTTTCTGGTGAAAGAATGTATATGGGACTGGTTAACAGCTTTGATATGTATAAGCCTGTCCAGAAAAAACATTGTTGTGTAAACTGACAGTCTCGACTGAGCCCTTAAAACATCAAGAGAAACAAACAAAACAAACTCTAGAATAAACACTGTGATTTGTTTGTTACTTGTGATTTAGACTGTTAGACTGATCAAGCACAACTGCAGATAAATACTCATTATCATGGATCATTAAGGGGTGGGGGTGCTGGAGCCGAGCGATGGTCTCCCTATTCACCGACAACGGGGAATAGGGCTACCACCGAACGGCTACGGTGTAGTGCCAGCATGGATTCGTTCCCTGGGACCCCACCAGCTGACGACCTGCGACACGTGGAAACTCTGGAAAACAAAAATCATTAAAGGGGAATGGGAACACCTGGCAGATTTTTCTGCCATTTTTCAAAGGGAGACAACTTTTTTAACTTTCTGTTCGCTTTTCTGTAAGCTCTGTCCCACAGAAAAAGGGATCAACACTTAAAGAAAAGAATTTGCTCCTTTTGCAAATTCTTTCCTTAAGAGTTGACCCCGATTGACATGGGGGACAAAAACACTTTTGCAGGAGTTGCCTCCCCTGAAGGTGTATCCAGTCCCCTTAATCTTTTTTATAGTAATTAATTCTCTAAAACAAAAATTGTTATAATAAAACAGTAGCAGAGTATTTGATGATTAATTACCTAACCATTACAAAAACACGCCTATACAAATACAGTAGAACTTCGATGGCTCGAACACCGATGGCTGGTTTACCATGGCTGAGTCGAACCCGTTCTTGAGCCCCTAGGGAAGTTCTCTACATAAGAAATGGTGCGAGATAATTAAGGAGATTTTTATGCCCCCGCATCATATGATGCCGGGGGCATATAGTTTTTCGGTTTTCCGTACGTGCGTACATGTGTACGTCCGTCTGTACGTGTGTGTGTACGTACGTACGTGATCCTGTAACCTCAGGTTAAAGTTTTTGTAACAGGTAGAGCCTGAACTTTTAGAACTCATATTTTCCTAACCATTTGATGGAACTGGTTCATCTTTGGTATGATGATAGATATAGGTCCAAAGTTTTATTAAGCAATGCCCCCACCCATGCGTGTGACCTCAAGGTCAAGGTCACAGACTTAGAAGAAATTTTCAATGTTAAAGACTCAGGTTAAGGTTTTTGTAACAGGTAGACTTGAACATTTTAGAACTCATATTTTTCAAACCATTTGATGGAATTGGTTCATATTTGGTATGATTATAGATATAGGTCCAAAGTTTTATTCAGCAATACCCCCACCCATGGCCTCAAGGTCAAGGTCATGGACTTAGAAATTTTCCATGTTAAAGACTCCAGTTAAGGTATTTGTACCTGCTAGAACCTGAACTTTTATGATGGCTTTGGTTCATATGATGATAGATATAGGTACAATGTTTTATTCAGCAATACCCCCACCCATGCCTATGACCTCAAGGTCAAGGTCACAGACTTAGACAATTTTAATGTGAAAGATTTTAAAGAGCTCAAATTTTCCAAACTATATTATGGATTTGGCTTATGTATGCTATGATGATAGTTACAGGTCCAAATGTTTATTTGGCAATACCCCCACTCATGCCTATGGCTTCAAGGTCAAGGTCACAGACTTAGAAATTTTTAATTAGATATTTTAAGAGTTGATATTTTCCAAATCGTGCGATGGATTGAGTTGATATTTGGTATGATGTTAGATACCTGTCCATTTTATTCAGCGATACCCCCACCCATGCCCATGAGCTCTAGGTCAAGGTCACAGACTTAAATTTTTTTTTAATTATCCCCTCGCACAACATAGCTCTAGCGTCTATATTTCTTCACTGATTTCAATATAACTTCACACAAATGATCCTTATAACAATAGCTCGAGCAATTTGACTTTCAAGGTCATGACCTCAAGGTCAAGGTCACTGTGGCTATTTTTAGAAAAACTTTGTCATAGCTCTATCGCCTGCATTTCTTCAATGGTTTCAAAATAACTTCACACAAATGTTCCTTATGACAATACCTCGAACGAGTTTGACTTTCAAGGTCAAGGTCACTGTGGCTGTTTTTAGAAAAACTTTGTCATTGCTCTAGTGCTTACATTTTTTCACCAATTTCAGTATTACTTCACACAAATGTTCCTTATGACAATATCTCTAGCAAGTTCCACTTTCAAGGTCAAGGTCACTGTGGCTATTTTTAGAAAAACTTTGTCATCGCTCTAGCGCTTACATTTCTTCACTGATTTCAATATAACTTCACACAAATTTTCCTTATGACAATATCTTGAGTCATTTCGACTTTCAAGGTCAAGGTCACTGTTACTATTTTTAGAAAAACTTTGTCATCGCTCTAGCGACTACATTTCTTCACTGATTTCAATATAACTTCACACAAATGTTCCTTATGACAATACCTCGAGCGAGTTTGACTTTCAAGGTCAAGGTTACTGTGGCTATTTTTAGAAAAACTTTGTCATTGTTGTAGTGCTTACATTTTTTCACCAATTTCAATATAACTTCTCACAAATGTTCCTGATGACAAGGTCACACACTTAAAAAGTTTTCTTGTAACATGGATTTTCGGGGTGAGGTGGGGCCCTTGGCGGGGGCATCTGTGTCATCTGGACACTTTTCTAGTTGTCTTTTATCTTGCAAATGTATGTGGTGTGTACTCATTAGAATCGCCTCAATGAGGCGATTCTAATGAGTACACACAGCATACATGTTCATTACAGAACACCGAAAATATGTTCAAAAGTATCTCGTTATGCCTCCTGGAAGTAATCTCAGTGGCTAGAACATCCCCTGTCTCGAACAAATTTTCATGGTCCCAAAGGGGTTCGAGCCATTGAAGTTCGACTGTACAATGCAAATTACTGCTTAAAAATGAAATGTTTCAGATAAAGAATTATGATAATTTTCTTATTTCTGCTCAAAATATAGATTGTGAGTACACATTAGAACCGCCTTATTGAGAGCTGAAACCCACCTCACATGAGTACTGGTAAACCGCTTAGAAGGTCTAAGCCTGCCCAGGCAAAGTGGTGTGAGTCGGACCATCCCTGCATATAAACCCTGTTGGTTTGTTTGGACGGTAGGGCTTGAGATGTCATTTTATCTCATTATCCGGTAAGTTTCCTACAAAATTGGAAGCAAGGTCTCCAAAATGACCCAGATAGTGTTGATGGGGACGTAAAAACTCAATTCAAACAAGCAAAAGAAAAGCCTTCGACACTGTGAACAAGTAATTATGTTAGTTTCGTTGCAGTGAGGTCTCTGAGCTGAACAAGAAAATTCCAAACCTGGAAAATGCTTTAGAAAAATCTAAAAAGGATTTAGAAGAGACCGTAGCCAGAGAACAACAGATTGTAGAGGAGGTAATTGTTTATCATTAAACCTATTTTATCATATGACGTCGCGTCTGAGAGTGTAATAACGCCATGTAATATTTTCGATAATCCACTAGTGAATTAAATATGCAAATTAGCTAGATACGTCCCGTAACGTTACATGTACGGCGTCCTTAACGACGTCGCATTTACTAACGGCGGAATATTGACATTTTTGTAAACAATCATGAATAAAATGCGCTTTAAATGCCATATGATAAATAGAATCTTGCATTCGTGGTCATGTATTATTGAATTTATTAAACTCGTTGAGGAAATGGGATTAAATGCTCAGCGAAGCCTCGCATTTTATCCCTTTTCCTCAACTTGTTTAATAAATTCAATAATACATGAACACTCATGTAAGATCCTCTATGCCAACATTTTATTAAACTCCTTGAGGAAAAGGGATAAAATGCTCAGCGAAGCCTCGCATTTTATCCCTTTTCCTCAACTCGTTTAATAAATTCAATAATACATGAACACTCATGTAAGATCCTCTATGCCAACATTTTATTAAACTCGTTGAGGAAAAGGGATAAAATGCTCGGCGAAGCCTCGCATTTTATCCCTTTTCCTCAACTCGTTTAATAAATTCAATAATACATGAGCACTCATTAAGATCCTCTATATCAACAATTTATTAAACTCGTCGAGGAAAAGAGATAAAATGCCCGGCACAGCCTCGCATTTTATCCCTTTTCCTCAACTCGTTTAATAAATTCAATAATACATGAACACTCATGTAAGATCCTCTATGTATGCTACAGAGGACCCTCATTATAACGACAGTATTTGTTCCCTACTAACCCAGGTTGGAGTATGATAGGTTCTTGGTGCCAAAATGAAGGCCTGTCTTTCATTATAAATACTTTTTGTTGATAAATGAAAGAAAAAGTGGAGGTTTCTGTAAGTCAAAAGTACCTTGATATGTATCGGGATACACCCCAAGCATAACAATAATATTCATATTGTCACTTTCCATTTTGCGAAATATCATTTTATTATATACCTACAAGGGCCCCCGCCCATAGGGGCTTGTAGAAATATATGGGCTGCATGATGCTTCCACGCAGAGCTGAATCCGGCCCGCACACTAGTACTGGTAAACCGCTTAGAGGATCTGAGCCTGTCCAGGAACCGCGGTGCGAGGCGGACCGTCCATGCTAATAAATCCTATTTGTTTCATTGGGCGACAGGGCTTGAGATGTCATTTCATCTCAATGTCGGGTAAAAGTCCCACAAAATTGGAAGCAATGTCTCCAAAATGACCTTTACAGTGTTGACGGGGACGTAAAACCTCAAATCAAACAAACAAAAACAAAATTATATACCTACAAAATATACTGCTGTCTGCTACCAGTTTCCGACACAAAAGTACGGAATCCCATGTCACCCTACTCATGTTTTTCGATTCCATATCTACATCGTTGCTAGCTCGGAGCTCCGGCATTTGTTGTGATATTAGGAGGCAGCCTTGTGCAACACAGAGAACCAAACGTGAAATAATGATGTCACATGCTGCCGCAGAGCGTAACAACAGATTTTCCTGCTAATTACATTTGAAAAAAAAAATGACTTCATTTGGAAGCAAAAATTTGTAATAAACATATTTATCATATGACATCCCGTCTGAGAGTGTAATAACGTCATGTATTATTTTCGATAATCCACTTGTGGATTAAATATGCAAATTAGCTAGATAAGTTCCGTAACGTTACATGTACGACGTCCTTAACGACGGCGCGTTTACTAATGGCGGAATAGTGACATTTTTGTGAACAATCTTGAATAAAATAAGTTTTAAATGTCATATCCTTTCCACTACCATAGCGTATTTTTGCGTAATTGCTGCCAAAAACTTTTTGAACGACCCTCATTCTTTCCCATATTCAACCATACTTTTGATAAGGGTGTTTTTGAATAGGGTATTCCAACAACTGTTTGCAACATGCATATCAATCCTCTAAGAGATACTGGAACAGGACCAGAGGCTTCCAAACCTGGCAAAAAGTCGAAAAAATTAGCCTCTGAAATTGCCATTCTGCCCCATGTTCTTTGAGACGGCGTGCTGTCTGTACGAAACAAGTGCGGCCAAAACAAAGACATGTCGAGAATAGGTACAAAAGAGTGAAACGTACATAAGGTAAAATGATAGAAAACGAGAGGAAAATTAGGTTGAGAAAAACGCAAAAAAAAAAAAAAAAAAAAAAAAGAAGTCCCTGAGCATGTTTTAGCATAGCGTGACCCCTGCGCCATGACCTATGACGTCATCAGAAAGTTTGTTTTCACATACCGAACAGTGCATTTTGTCTTCTATTGAAAACGGGCCAGACAAGACTAAATGAACCAAAAGATCGGGTTCTAGGGCGAAATGTTCTCCCCTACCCCCATTTTAGTCATGGTTTCAAAAATGCCCGGCAGTCCTAAGGATATGGTGAAAAAGTGAAAATCCCTGTAAATTGCCCCGATTTCCTCATATTTCAACAAAATATGTCGAAAAATAAAGATTTCAAGTTTAAAACGGCTAGTTCCGCTGTTCTAAATAACTTCACCATATCCTTTCCACTACCATAGCGTATTTTTGCGTAATTGCTGCCAAAAACTTTTTGAACGACCCTCATTCTTTCCCATATTCAACCATACTTTTGATAAGGGTGTTTTTGAATAGGGTATTCCAACAACTGTTTGCAACATGCATATCAATCCTCTAAGAGATACTGGAACAGGACCAGAGGCTTCCAAACCTGGCAAAAAGTCGAAAAAATTAGCCTCTGAAATTGCCATTCTGCCCCATGTTCTTTGAGACGGCGTGCTGTCTGTACGAAACAAGTGCGGCCAAAACAAAGACATGTCGAGAATAGGTACAAAAGAGTGAAACGTACATAAGGTAAAATGATAGAAAACGAGAGGAAAATTAGGTTGAGAAAAACGCAAAAAAAAAAAAAAAAAAAAAAAAAAAGAAGTCCCTGAGCATGTTTTAGCATAGCGTGACCCCTGCGCCATGACCTATGACGTCATCAGAAAGTTTGTTTTCACATACCGAACAGTGCATTTTGTCTTCTATTGAAAACGGGCTAGACAAGACTAAATGAACCAAAAGATCGGGTTCTAGGGCGAAATGTTCTCCCCTACCCCCATTTTAGTCATGGTTTCAAAAATGCCCGGCAGTCCTAAGGATATGGTGAAAAAGTGAAAATCCCTGTAAATTGCCCCGATTTCCTCATATTTCAACAAAATATGTCGAAAAATAAAGATTTCAAGTTTAAAACGGCTAGTTCCGCTGTTCTAAATAACTTCACCATATCCTTTCCACTACCATAGCGTATTTTTGCGTAATTGCTGCCAAAAACTTTTTGAACGACCCTCATTCTTTCCCATATTCAACCATACTTTTGATAAGGGTGTTTTTGAAT
This sequence comes from Lucinisca nassula, assembly GCA_963580285.1. Taxonomy (NCBI): domain Eukaryota; kingdom Metazoa; phylum Mollusca; class Bivalvia; order Lucinida; family Lucinidae; genus Lucinisca; species Lucinisca nassula. The sequence continues at coordinate 37,411,460 of OY757024.1, forward strand.
AGGGTATTCCAACAACTGTTTGCAACATGCATATCAATCCTCTAAGAGATACTGGAACAGGACCAGAGGCTTCCAAACCTGGCAAAAAGTCGAAAAAATTAGCCTCTGAAATTGCCATTCTGCCCCATGTTCTTTGAGACGGCGTGCTGTCTGTACGAAACAAGTGCGGCCAAAACAAAGACATGTCGAGAATAGGTACAAAAGAGTGAAACGTACATAAGGTAAAATGATAGAAAACGAGAGGAAAATTAGGTTGAGAAAAACGCAAAAAAAAAAAAAAAAAAAAAAAAAAAGAAGTCCCTGAGCATGTTTTAGCACAGCGTGACCCCTGCGCCATGACCTATGACGTCATCAGAAAGTTTGTTTTCACATACCGAACAGTGCATTTTGTCTTCTATTGAAAACGGGCTAGACAAGACTAAATGAACCAAAAGATCGGGTTCTAGGGCGAAATGTTCTCCCCTACCCCCATTTTAGTCATGGTTTCAAAAATGCCCGGCAGTCCTAAGGATATGATAAAAAAAATCTTGCATTCATGCTCATGTATTATTGAATTTATTAAACGAGTTGAGGAAAAGGGATAAAATGCTCGGCAAAGCCTCGCATTTTATCCCTTTTCCTCAACTCGTTTAATAAATCCAATAATACATGAACACTCATGTGAGAGCCTCTATTATCACTATAGTAACTTGATCAGCCGCACAGTATCACGTCTCTTGGATGTTTCCAGATCTTACGCTTCACACGTGATGCTCCACGTCATGTGTGATACGTTGATCTAAAAAAAATCACTCAACATGATACAATGCAGCAGATCAAGCTACTGTAGTATTAACCCTTGACCTGCTGAATATTTAAATATGCCACACCCATCACTGATTATCAACCAATCAGATTTCTTGATGCAAATCATTGCAACATATTCATAAAATGAATGACTAACAATGAAGGTCCTGATCAGATGGCTTCTTCAGAAGCCATCTGATCTGGATCTTCAATGTTTGTAGATCTTGATCAGATTCAGAAGCCATCTGATCTGGATCTTCACTGTTTCATCTGCACTGTTTGAAAGATCAGACATATTCGGTCTCAGCAGGACAAGGGTTAATGTGTGTGTACTATACCAGCCTGACAAGAAGGTTTACCCATAATATCTTTAATTCTCATCCTGCTGAATATTTGAATTAGCCACACCCATTTCTGACTATCAACCAATCAGATTACACAATATAATGTTTTCATTCAAATTTACAAACTGAATGACAAATAGTGTAGATCCTTATCAGATGGCTTCTGCATCTAATCTGGATCTTCACTGTTTGTATGACAAACAGTGTAGATACTGATCAGATAGCTTCTTCAGCTTTATCCTGCTAAATATTTGAATTAGCCACACCCATTTTGACTATCAACCAATCAGATTAAACGATATAATGTTTTCATTCAATAGACGGGTCTCCGTGGCCTAGTGGATAAGAGCGCTGACTCTTAGTCATTAGGTCTCTCACCGCCGTAGGTTGGAGCCTCGCTCGGGCCACGTGTGAGACGCCAAGTTCTGCAACGGTAGTTCAGGTGGTTTTTCTCCGGGTACTCCGGTTTTCGCCCACCTCTGATTAACGATCGGCTCGATATGAGTGAAATAATCTTGAAAGGGCCGTAAAACCCAAACCAAAAAAAAAAAAAAAAAAAAAAAAGATTTCATTCCAATTTACAAACTGAATGACAAACAGTGTAGATCCTCATCAGATGGCTTCTTCATCCCTGGATCTTCACTGTTTGTAGTTGATCAGATTCAGATGCTGTCTGATCTGGATCTTCACTGTTTGTAGATCCTGATCAGATTCAAAAGCCATCTGATCTGGATCTTCACTGTTTGTAGATCTTGATCAGATTCAGAAGCCATCTGATCCGGAAATTCACTGTTTGTAGATCTTGATCAGATTCAGAAGCCATCTGATCCGGAAATTCACTGTTTGTAGATCCTGATCAGATTCAGTAGCCATCTGGTCTGGATCTTCACTGTTTGTAGATCCTGATCAGATTCAGAAGCCATCTGGTCTGGATATTCACTGTTTGTAGATCTTGATAAGATTCAGAAGCCATCTGGTCTGGATCTTCACTGTTTGTAGATCTTGACTGATTCAGTATCCATCTGGTCTGGATCTTCACTGTTTGTAGATCCTGATCAGATTCAGAAGCCATCTGGTCTGGATCTTCACTGTTTGTAGATCTTGATCAGATTCAGAAGCCATCTGGTCTGGATCTTCACTGTTTGTAGATCCTGATCAGATTCAAAAGCCATCTGATCTGGATCTTCACTGTTTGTAGATCTTGATCAGATTCAGAAGCCATCTGATCCGGAAATTCACTGTTTGTAGATCTTGATCAGATTCAGAAGCAATCTGATCCGTAAATTCACTGTTTGTAGATCCTGATCAGATTCAGTAGCCATCTGGTCTTGATCTTCACTGTTTGTAGATCCTGATCAGATTCAGAAGCCATCTGGTCTGGATATTCACTGTTTGTAGATCTTGATAAGATTCAGAAGCCATCTGGTCTGGATCTTCACTGTTTGTAGATCTTGACTGATTCAGTATCCATCTGGTCTGGATCTTCACTGTTTGTAGATCCTGATCAGATTCAGAAGCCATCTGGTCTGGATCTTCACTGATTGTAGATTTTGATCAGATGCAGTAGCCATCTGGTCTGGATCTTCACTGTTTGTAGATCCTGATCAGATTCAGTAGCCATCTGGTCTGGATATTCACTGTTTGTAGATCTTGATCAGATTCAGAAGCCATCTGGTCTGGATATTCACTGTTTGTAGATCCTGATCAGATTCAGAAGCCATCTGGTCTGGATCTTCACTGTTTGTAGATCCTGATCAGATTCAGAAGCCAACTGGTCTGGATATTCACTGTTTGTAGATCCTGATCAGATTCAGAAGCCATCTGGTCTGGATCTTCACTGTTTGTAGATCCTGATCAGATTCAGAAGCCATCTGGTCTGGATCTTCACTGTTTGTAGATCCTGATCAGATTCAGTAGCCATCTGGTCTGGATCTTCACTGTTTGTAGATCTTGATCAGATTCAGAAGCCATCTGGTCTGGATCTTCACTGTTTGTAGATCTTGATCAGATTCAGAAGCCATCTGGTCTGGATCTTCACTGTTTGTAGATCTTGACTGATTCAGTATCCATCTGGTCTTGATCTTCACTGTTTGTAGATCCTGATCAGATTCAGTAGCCATCTGGTCTGGATCTTCACTGTTTGTAGATCCTGATCAGATTCAGAAGCCATCTGGTCTGGATATTCACTGTTTGTAGATCCTGATCAGATTCAGTAGCCATCTGGTCTGGATCTTCACTGTTTGTAGATTCAGAAGCCATCTGATCTGGATATTCACTGTTTGTAGCTCTTGATCATATTCAGAAGCTATCTGATCTGGATCTTCATTGTTTATAGATCTTGATCAGATTCAGAAGCCATCAGATCTGTATCTTCACTGTTAGTAGATCTTGATCAGATCCAGAAGCCCTCTGATCTGGATCTTCACTGTTTGTAGACCTTGATCAGATTCAGAAGCCATCTGATCTGGATCTTCACTGTTTGTAGATCTTGATCAGATTCAGAAGCCATCTGATCTGGATCTTCACTGTTTGTAGACCTTGATCAGATTCAGAAGCCATCTGATCTGGATCTTCACTATTTGTAGATCTTGATCAGATTCAGAAGCCATCTGATCTGGATCTTTACTGTTTGTAGATCTTGATCAGATTCAGAAGCCATCTGATCTGGATCTTCACTGTTTGTAGATCTTGATCAGATTCAGAAGCCATCTGATCAGATGGCTTCTTCACCATTTGTTAAGGTAGGGATTGTCATGAACAGCGGGATAAGAGTTAAATGAGCCCCGCCAAGCGAATTTGTGTCTTCGAGCATTCCGTCATGACAAATTTTAACTGCGCATGCCCAGCCATTCAGACCGGCCAGGGATATGGCTTTCAGTCTGAAGGTTCCTCTTGATTCACTGCTTGTATGAGCGAGCAGCAAAGGTGCTGGCGAGACTGCGCGGATGCACAGGCTTGCCTGAACCTTCGCTGCTCGCATAGGCGATAAGTACCAAAATCGCTTGACGGGGCCCAAATGTTCTCTGCATACAGTTAAGAAGTACAAGAAGAAAGGTTGAGGAGGCAAGAAGTTCTATGGAAGCCAGCAAGAGTCAGGGTAAAGTGATAGACTTTGTCATGGGTTTGAAGAAATCTGGAACGTTACCCGGAGTTTATGGAAGACTGGTGAGTTGTTGTTTTTTTTGACCCGCATTTCTCACACATGGAGTTGTTTTGTTTGTTTGATTTGATATTTAACGTCCCCGTCAACACTATAAAGGTCATTTTGGAGACTTTGCTTCCAATTTTGTGCGACTTTTACCCGACATTGAGATAAAATGACATCTCAAGCCCTGTCCCCCAATGAAACCAATAGGGTTAATACGCATGGACGGTCTGACTCGCACCGCTTTGCCTAGGCAGGCTTAGATCCTCTTAAGCCGTTTGCCAGTACTCTTGTGCGGTCGGATTCAGCTCTGCGTGGAAGCATCATGCAGCCCATTTATTTCTTCAAGCCCCAATGGGCGGGGGCTGATACACACACATGGAGTTAGAATACCATAGTGATCTGAAGTATATGGGACACACAGGTCTAAGCAAGCAGTGCCGACCCAGACCAGACTGCTCCTAAAGGAGCAGTCTTAACAGGGTCTACGCTGTTTTCAGTTCAGTCGGCACTTTTTGGACTCCTTGCTGGATCGTCAAACAAACTAGTTAAAATTTTAGGAGAATTACAGCAAGTCCTCAAGGTGTCCGAATTTTTCGGATTTTACGGTTTTCTTTTGTACGGCCATTTGAGATTTGTCTTGTCACAAACATTTATTGCTTGTCCCATATTAGGAACCAGAGGCGAGTTGTTCAAAACTAAATGCCGTTGTTAGTTAATTTAGCATTAAAATTTTGATCATTTAACCCATTTTGTACCATATAAAATCTTCCACTTTATATATAGCATAAGTCAATTTAAAGATCTGGGTTTACTTCAAACTATATTTGAATATTGGCTGAAATGATTGCAAACAGTGTAGGCCCTGATCAGACGCCGCGTTCTGCGGCGTCTGATCTGAGCCTGCACTGTTTGCCAATTACCCCTTTTGGGGTTTCGGGTATACAAAGGATTAATATGGCAAATATGCTAATATGTTTGCAGAAACAAAAGTGAGCAGCAAAAATATCACTGTCTTAGACATTGTTTGTACTTACTAGAACAGTTAACCCCTAAGACGCCAATCATAACAATTGTTGTCTGCTTTGTCGTCTGCCGATAAGTCATTTTTTGCAAACTGTGGATTCAGATCAGACTTCTGATCTGGGCTGACACTGTTTGCCTATATGCAAAAATATTTTTAAAAAGTTTGCAAGAAGATTCAGCAGACGACATAAGCAGACGACATTTTCAGATGTAGTTTTTCTCTGCATCTGAACAGTTAACAATTGGATCGCTAACAAGCTTGTTAACTCTTTATCATGCTGTTCACGGCCACCCCTGTCTATGCAAACAGTGTAGATCCAGATCAGAGGGCTTCTGAAGAAGCCATCTGATCAGGATCTACACTGTTTGACATTCAGTTTGTGAATTTGTAGGGATAAATTACATCAAGTAATCTGATTGGTTCATAGTCAGAAATGGGTGTGGCTAAAGTAATTATTCAGCTGGATAAGGGTTCAGATAACAATGCTTTGAACAACTGGGCCCAGCAGGTTAGCAACATTCACTCATGAAGAGTGGTCAGAAGGGTCCAGTTGTCCAAAGCATTGTTAGCTTAACAAGCTCGTTAGTGGTCAAATTGTTAACTGTTCTAGCAAAAGCTGCTCACATTTTTTCAGCAAAAATATTAGTATATTTGCAATATAAAATTATCAAAGTTTTAATGATTTGCTATCTAACAACGTTGAACCATGGGTCCAAGATGTTTTCTGTGGTAATTTTCTCCTTTTGATTCAATAAAGGCAGTTGTCAGTTACTGGCAAAGAATGTCCTCTGTCTGGCTAAACACCTGGGTCTAAGCCTGCTCAGGACAAGGTTGGTTTAGTTAACATTGTGCAAAAAAAAAAATGATACTGGTTTTGACACAAATTGTTTATATAGAGGATTTTACATGAGTGTTCATGTATTATTGAATTTATCACCCATTACGAAAACACGCCTATACAAATACATTGTAACCTTTATTGCAGAAAAAATGAAAATTTTAATATTTAACAAGTTGAGAAAAAGGGATAAAATGCGAGACGTAGCAGAGAATTTTATCCCTTTTCCTCAGTGAGTAAATTTAATAATATGAATGCAAAGTTCTATTTATCATATGACATTTAAAAAGCATTTTATTCATGATTTGTCAACAAAAATGTCAATATTCCGCCATTGGAAAATGCGTTGTCGTTAAGAACATCGTACATGTAACACTACGGGGCGTATCTAACTAATTTGCATATTTAATCCACTAGTGGATTACCAAATGTCATTTTTCATATCATACCCCATATCAGCCCGAGACTCCCATATCAGCCTGATGGCCTTCGGCCCTCGGGCTGATATGGGTCGAGGGCTGATATGGGGTATGATATGAAAAATGCCATATCATAATCTATTTATCATACATTTCATTTTTAAAAAAAAATGTTCAAAATAAATTGTATTAATTGCATCTGCCTAATACCAAAGTTACAATGAGAATCTCATTATCTTCGGTCCTGAACAACAAATGCGAAATGCCGCAAAAGGAAGAACGCCGCGTGTTCCGAATAGGGTGACGCCAGAGGTATGATAAAGGCTTAGGGGTGCGATAAAGGGTTGTGATATGGATTTTTGGGGTATGATAAAGCCCATGCGATATGGCAGCACGTGGAAGCGTGATACATGCATTGGTGTCACGTTCTTATTGCATGTTCAAAAACTAAGTATTTTATACTAAATGTATGATAAATGGTGTTATTACACTGTCAGATGGGACTTCATATAATGATACAGCTGTATAATAAAAGGATTATAATACAAATATTCAATACAGAAAATTGATTTGAGTTCTGATATTGAAGTTAGGGCTGACTAATCGGAGTTGAAAAGATAAGCGATTGTCAGTCCTGCTATTGTGATCAATAATAGATTAGTAATCACTGAAGATTTGGTCATAATTTTACCTGTCTGTCATTCTGTCTGAGCACAACTCCTACTATATGTTGTACTTTACCATATGTACTTGAACAGACAGGCCTGAGTAAACAAGGTAGACCCAGATGTGATGCAGAACGCGGCTTCTCATCATGGTCTGCACTATTTGCCACTCATCTAGCTATTTTAGGCACAGCTTTAAGCAGTAAATTGTACTTATCAAATAATCAATTACAAGGAAATCAGTAATGATAATCATTTTTGTGGAATTTATCGATCAATTAATCGATTATCCGATTAATTGTGTCAGCCTTAATTGAAGAACACTGGCAAGCCTGTGTCTGTTGATATTTCAACTTTGGATTCACCAATATCATTGCAATATCTCTGTAATATTGACTTGGTTGTAGACCATGCCTATACAAATACATTGGAAATTTTACTGCCAAAATTCGAAAATTTTAAAATGAAAAATTGTGATATTTTTATCTCGCCTGTACGAAGTAAACGGAGAGCTATTGTTGTCACCTCATTTGTGCGCGTTTGAGTGTGCGTGTGCGTTCCCGTCACACTGCGCTAAAGTTTTTCAAATGCTTATATCTCAACAGTCACTCATCATAGAGCACTCATATTTGGAACTTAAGTACCTGGGAGGGTCTTCTGATGTTCAAAGACAACAGACCCCTGGGTTTATGCCCCGGGGTGGGGCTAGGGGTCAAAATCTAGAACACCTCTGTAAAACTGTGTTAAAGTTTTTGAACTGCTTATATCTCAACAGACAATTATCACAAAGGGTTCATATTTTACAATTTGGATACCCGGGCATGTCTTCTGAGATTCAAAGACAACATACCCCTGGGTTCATACCTGGGAGGACGGATGGGGTGGGGCTAGGGGTCAAAATCTAGGACACCTTTGTAATTTGTTATATACGTTTCCATTATGCTAACAAGTTATAAACACAATTGGTTATATATCAGCCAACCATGTGACATTGGTTCAAGTGTAAAAGGGTGAAGGTCATGGTGACCTACATTTCACGGTCCAGTGATTTTGCCTTATACAGGCGAACCTCGGTATTTCAAACTTGCATATCTCGATAGAACCACTTATGTCGAAGTGATCTTCCATTCCTGAGCATTTTCCCTATATATTTATTGCATTTCAACCCCGTTTGTGTCGAAATCGGTTAACATGAAGACTCGGTTATTTCGAAGAGATTTTCTATTCCCCAAAAGTAGTTTGCCATAATATTTACTACCGCTTGTGTCGAAGTCAAAATTTTTGGCCGAAAACTTGAACCGGCGCCATTAAAATGTGTTGTCAATCACCAACGGTCACGTAAATTCCTAAGTTTGACAGTACAAAAGTCTTACAAATGAGTTGATAAATGAAAGGAATTTTAAATCGAAGAAATTTACCTTTCATTGATCGATCAATATCCTTTAACTGAGAACAGATTAATCCATTATTGCAAACAATGTCCGATTAATGAGTGTAATTGATGCCGACATAAAGATCAGCTGTTGTGTAGACTAATTGACCCCGATTGTTTTGTGTATACGTCATAGGTGAATAGAATAGAATAGGTGTGTTCGATTCGAACCTTCGAGCAATTAGCGGCGTCTTTGATATTTAATAAACTGAGCACTGTTAAGCGGCGTCCTTTGGTGAGAGGGGTTAAAAACAGTCTTTAATTTGTTTGGAAACTGTCTGAAATTAGTGTTATAAAAGAGTAACTCATACAGAAGATATTTAATGCGATTTTATCGCATGCTCAATATCATTCGTGATAAAACCTTTATGATGTCTGTGCTGTCTAATGCCGAGCAATCTAATGAAGGACCCTGGTCTGGCCCTGGGGGGATAGTTAGATTGGTGAACTTTACTCCTGTTGCTGAGCAATCCAGCCAAGGACCCATCTCCGGGGGGATAACTGGATCAGCAAGGAAAGGGGTGAAGAGAAAATTAGACAACAAGTCGCTGGAGCTGAAATACGAAGTGCTGATGGAGGTTGAGAAGGGGCTTCGATCCAAGAAACAGATCGCCGACCACTATGGACTGGCCCAGAGCACCTTATCTACGTGAGTGAAGAATGCTGACAACATAAAGAATGCATTCCTGAATGGTGAATTCACGTTTTTCCGTGTCGCAAACGAACATGTACATTGTAGTTATGCTGATTCTACATGGGTTCCCAGTATCTACATGTATATTGATGACGTCACGATTTGCCTATCTCGAACTTCGGATAACTCGAAGTAGTATCTCCAGTCCCTTGGAACTTGACATAAAGGGGTTCGCCTGTATCTTGAAGACTATTTGTTGGAGAAATGTCATACCTGGGATATTAGTACCATGTGACCCCATGATTGACCTCAAAACGTATCTAGGTCACTGTGACCTATATTTCATGGTCCAGTGATTTTGCCTTATATCTTGAAGACTATTTGTTGGAGAAATGTCATACCTGGGATATTAGTGCCATGTGACGCCATGATTGACCCCAAAATATATCTAGGTCACTGTGACCTATATTTCATGGTTCAGTGATTTTGCCTTATATCTTGAAGACTATTTGTTGGAGAAATGTCATACCTTGGATATTAGTGCCATGTGACCCCATGATTGACCTCAAAATATATCTAGGTCACTGTGACCTATATTTCATGGTTCAGTGACTTTGCCTATTATCTTGAATACTATTCGAAGGAGAAATGTTATACCTGGATTATTAGTTCCATGTGACCCAATAATTTACCACCAAATATATCTAAATCACTGTGACCTATATTTCATGGTTCAGTTATTTTGCCTAGTATCTTGAATACTATTTGATGGAGAAATGTCATACCTGGATTATTAGATCCGTGTGACCCCATGATTGACCTCAAAATATATCTAGGTCAGTGTGACCTATATTTCATGATTCACTGATTTTGCCTATTATCTTGAATACTTTTTGATAAAGAAATGTCATACCTTGATCATTAGTCCCATGTGACCTGCTGATTGACCTCAAAATATATCTAGGTCATTGTGACCTACATTTCATGGTTCAGTGATTTTGCCTATTATCTTGAATACTATTCGAAGGAGAAATGTTATACCTGGATTATTAGTTCCATGTGACCCAATAATTTACCACCAAATATATCTAAATCACTGTGACCTATATTTCATGGTTCAGTTATTTTGCCTAGTATCTTGAATACTATTTGATGGAGAAATGTCATACCTGGATTATTAGATCCGTGTGACCCCATGATTGACCTCAAAATATATCTAGGTCAGTCTGACCTATATTTCATGATTCACTGATTTTGCCTATTATCTTGAATACTTTTTGATAAAGAAATGTCATACCTTGATCATTAGTCCCATGTGACCTGCTGATTGACCTCAAAATATATCTAGGTCATTGTGACCTACATTTCATGGTTCAGTGATTTTGCCTATTATCTTGAATAATATTTTGATAACGAAATGTTATACCTGGGATATTCAAAGCAACCGGATGATTAACCTGAAAATATACTACTCAAAGTTTGATAGGGATCACTTTTTATGTACCAAATTTTGCACAGAAAATTTTATAAGTTCTTGACAGCATTTGGACTCGGTATATTGATAAATATCTTAAGCAGAAACTGGTGTGCAGTTCAGTACTCATAAAAGTATACACTTCTCACAATTCGCAAATGAATTCATGCACCCCCAAAATCTTGCGTAGCACTGCTTTCCAACAGACCAATCAAACTTGTCAGTGTTCCTTTACCAAGCGTAAAAAGGACTTCATTTGATTTGTAAAACACTAAAATACCTAGGGGGACAATTAAGAAACCGTCTGAGCCCCGAAGAAATGAATCGTTGCGTCGGAATGTTGGAATCTTGCGTCTCTCAACGTCGTGTTGCTGGGATTCTGAATGTGTCTCAGAGCGTGGTTTCACGAATGTTGAGTCGGCATCTTACCCACGGAAATCCTTCACACAGCCGCGGCGGGGGCGAGAAAGGGCTACAACTCAACGTCAGGGCCGTTTCTTGTTGATTCAGTCTTGACTTCAACGGTTCCTGAACGCTACGCGTTTGCATAACAAGCTTATGAACGGAACTGGAGTACGAGTTTCTACACAAACTGTCAGAAACGGACTCCACGAGTTTGGACGTAATGCCATGAGGCCTGCTGTATGTGTCCCGTTGACGAGACAGCACATGCTAGACCGGTTAGACTTTGTCAGAACTCACGTCAGGTGGACGGTTCGTGACTTGACGCCAGTACTGTTTACTGAGGGGTCCAGATTCTGTCTAGACTTCACTTATAAACGTCAATTAGTGTGGCGAATGTCTAAACAGCGATTCGATGACTTGAATGTGGCAGAGCATGATCGCTATGGAAAGGGGTCAGTCATGGTTTGGGCTGGGATAAGCGTGAACGGTAAACCTGACTTGTACGTGGTTGAAAACGGAACGTTAATGGCAGTGAGGTACTGTAATGAGATTCTTGATGAGTTTGTGAGACCATATGCAGATGCTATCGGCCCGGACTTTATTCTGATGGATGATAATGCCCGTCCCAACCCTGCCAACGTCACTGATTCCTACCTGGAATGTGAGACAATCGTTCGTATGAACTGGCCTGCTCGGTCACCGCACTTAAATCTGATTGAGCATGCGCGGGACATGCTACAGAGTGCTGTTTCAGCCCGACCTGTGCATCCGAGGACTTTACAGGAGCTCAAAGATGCATTGGTTGCTGAATGAAAGCTGATTTCACAAAACCGGATACAGACTCGGATTACGAGCATGCGCAAGCGATGTCGTACTGTAATTGATGCCCTTGTACGCCATACACGTTATTAAGCACGTTTGTCTAAACAAATTTGGAAATTTGTGAAAAATCAGTTGTCCAAATCCCTTCGTGTTACGGCAAATTTTGGGGGTGCCAAGACGTTTGCTGTTGTCACGCTTGAATGCAGTACCAGTTGACAGAATTAATCACTAGGTTTTGTGAAGGATACGTTTTCTATCATTATGTATCAAATTTGGATTCAGCTGATTAATTCATCCAAAAATTATTTTGCATTAAAAAAGTGATCCCTATCAAACTTTGAGTAGTATATATCTAGGTCAGTGTGACCTATATTACATGGTTAAGTGACTGGCTTATATCTTGAATACTATTAGATGGAGAAACTTCATATCTGAATATTCAGTTCCATGTGATCAGATGATTGGCATAGAAATATATCTAGGTTAGTGTCACCTATTTTCATGGTTCAATGATTAGCCTTATATTTCAGACACAATTTGATTCTGAAATGTAATATCTGGAATATATGTTCCATGTGACCTGATGATTGACCTCAAAATATATGTAGGTGAGTGTGATCTATATTTCATGGTTCAATAGTTTTACCTTATATCTTGAAGGCGCGAAACAGGCGAGCTATGCTGTCATGCGACAGCTCTTGTTCTTAATTCTGTTAAAAATACAGATTATGGGTACACGTTAGAGCCGCCTTATCGAGGCGGTTCTAACGAGTACCCACAATCTATATTTTAGAGCAGAAATAAGAAAAATAAGGTTCACCCCTGTAAATCCCATTTTTATGCCCCCGCCATTCGAAGAATGGTGGAAAGGGCATATAGCGTTGCCCCTGTCCGTCCGTACATCCGTGCGTCCGTCCGTCCGTGCGTCCGAAACTTAAACGCAGTCAATAACTTCCTTATTTCTTGATGGATTTTAAAATTACTCGGGAGAAATGTTAACCATCATGAGACGACGTGTCACGTGCAAAACCCAGGTCCGTACCTCCAAGGTCAAGGTCATACTTAGAGGTCAAAGGACAAAAAAAGGGTCCGAAACTTAAACACAGTCAATTTTTTTCTTATTTCTGGACGGATTTTGAAATGACTTTGGAGAAATGTTAACCATCATGAGTCGATGTGTCACGTGCAAAACCCAGGTCCGTACTGCCAAGGTCAAGGTCATACTTGGAGGTCAAATGTCAAAAAAAGGGTCCGAAACTTAAACGCAGTCAATAACTTTCTTATTTCTGGATGGATTTTGAAATTACTTTGTAGAAATGTTAACCATCATGAGTCGATGTGTCACATGCAAAATCCAGGTCCGTACCTCCAAGGTCAAGGTCATACTTGGAGGTCAAAGGTCAAAAAAAGGGTCCGAAACTTAAACGCAGCCAATAACTTACTTATTTTTGGATGGATTTTGAAATTATTAGGGCCCTGCACTGAAAGTGTGGGTGCCCTATAGTAATCACTCTGTCCGTCCGTCTGTCCGTCCACAAATTTCTGATAGCGCTGCCGGGGCCCTAGTCAGTTATCACTGACAGCTCTAGTTTTAAAGAAATGTTAACCATCATGAGACAATGAGTCACGTGCAAACCCAGATCCGTACCTCCAAGGTCATACTTGGAGGTCAAATGGCATAAAAAGGGTCCAAAACTTAAACACTGTCAATAACTTTCTATGGATGAATACGAACATAGACATATTTTCGGGCGGGGGCATCCGTGTCCTATGGACTCATTTCTAGTTACTTTATAAAAGTGGGGTTCAAGGGGGTCAAAACTATATTGGGGTGTTTTCATGATGAATTCTTATTTCCAGGGAAACCTTGGTGGTATAGATGAGAAATTTGATGTTGCCATATCAACAGCCTGTGGTGCCCTTGACAACATTGTTGTGGATACCATAGACACGGCACAGAAGTGTGTGGAATTTCTGAAGAAAAATAACGTTGGAAGTGCAACCTTTATTGGTTTGGACAAGATGGATCGGTGGAAAAATCAAGTTAACAGGAAAATTAATACGTAAGTAAAACTGTCAGTGCATCTGATGGTGGCCAGAGCCAGTTGTGAAATGCATCATTAGCTTCACAAGCTCATGAGTGGCCAAAATGTTAACTGTTCTGGTTTTCGTTTGTATTGGAGTTTAATGGCCAAGTCAACACTATAAGGTCATTTTTGAGCCAGTCAGTTTACCTATCCAAACTTTTTCTGGGCAGGCTAAAGCGTAAGCGGTTAACCAGTACAATGCACATTCTTTCGCCAGAAACTGACAACTGCCCTTCTTGAATCAGAGGAAGGGAGAGAATGACCGTTGAAAAGATTTCATGCTCAATCGCCACGAAAGAATGTTGCCAACCCTGGCAGGTATCGAACCCGCGTCCTCCTGATCACCAGTCAGACGCGCATCCGACTGAGCTACCGAGGCAAGCTTATTGTTCTGGTAAGAGTACATGTAATGCATTGATATTTTTGCTGAAAAATTTGAGTAGCTACTCACATTTTTTCAGCAAAAATATTGATTATTTTGTCATATTCAGGCCTCATATATTTTCCGACATTTGCAGGATTTCAAAATTCATTTCTAATCAAAGCTAGAAAATGTCTAGGGAGATAGGCACTGAAATACTGATAAGCCTCACAGGTATCAGCAGTAGTAGTATTTGCCAGGGAATAAGTGGAGATAAGATTCTAGGGGATAATGAGTTAAGGGTTAAGGGAAGATAAATGACAGGCTCCCTCTTGATGAAGTTGCCCTAGTATATGTATTTGAGTTATCTACAGCATTGTTTTTCCTTATTCTTTACAGTCCTGAGAATGTTAATCGACTGTTTGACTTAGTGAAAGTACAGGACGCAAATATTTTGCCAGCTTTCTACTTTGCACTTCGAGACACACTGGTTGCTAATGACCTTGAGCAAGCTACCAGAATAGCGTACGGGAAAACAAGATATCGAGTTGTGACCTTGCAGGGCCAGCTGATTGACCAGTCAGGTAAGAACATAGCAGTTGGATGTTCTATCTTACAGAAAAGGGGAGTGACTTTAGAATCTGTCTGCCACTACATATTACATAACCCTAACCCTAATGACCTGACTAACCTAACCTTACCTTGACCATCAGTGACTTACTCCTAACATACTAAAGTCAGTAAACAGTGACGGGCAGATTTTAAAGTCTAGCCCAGTAAAAGGTCCTTTACACTTTTTCAGCTAAAGGGAATCTTCCTCAATAAGTTTAGCAGGATTCCATGCGGGAGAGGACCCAGGGAGAGGGTGGGGGGTAGGTCTTGATAACATTGAAAAAATGGTACAATTTGGTGCATTCTAACCTGTTTTGAAGGATTCAGAAAAAGGCTTTTTAGGCTTCAATTATATAAAAAGTCAGTTGGAAAACAGAAAAATAGTCAAATTCTAAATTTTATTCTCTGAAACCATCCATCATGTCAAAATCGTATTCAAATTCTGATTGGTGAGGGTAAGATTCCTTCATATCTAATATGGCTTTCAGAGCTTCATGGTAGACCTCCTCCTCTCTTGTCCACTTTAAAACTAGCTACATTGTTAGTTATCCCATTGTATACTACTGGACTCTTCCATTGCTATAGTTGGACAAGTATGTTTGTCATATAAGGGGTGTCAGGCCTATTTTTTCGTTTTTATCCTATTTTTGACGGAAAATCCTGTTAGCAAATAGTGCAGGCCCTGATCAGACGCCGCATTCTGCGGCGTCTGATCTTGGACTGCACTGTTTGCCAAGGTACCCCTTTAGGGATTTCCAGCATGCAATGGGTTAACATATTGTTAAAACGTGGATCATCTAATATGGCAAATATTCTAATATTTTTGCTGAAAAATATGTTCAAAAGCTGCTCTCATTTTTTTTTCAGCAAAAATCAAACTATATTACATTTTGTACTTGCTAAAACAGTTAACAATATGACTTCTTACAAGCTTGTTAAGCTAAAGATGCTTTGAACAACTGGCGTCAGGACATCAGAGTCTAGATTTGGCTGCGTCTGGTCATCAGCGTCTAGATTTTGGCTTGGCATGGACATGGAGTACTGATTTAAGCCTGCCCAGGAAAAAGTTGCGAGTCCTTAAACCCTATTGGTTTCTTTGGATGGTAGGGGTTGAGATGTCATTTCATCTCAGTGTCTGGAAAAAGTCCAAAAAATTGGAAGCAATTTTTAACATGACCTAAATATTGTTGATGGGGACATAAAACAACAATAAACAAAACTCAGGAACTGAGTTCGACTTAGCCTTGGTTTTGTTTAAATTGAGGTTTCATGACCCCAACAACGCTATTTAGGTCATTTTGGATGCATTGCTTCTTATTTTCTGGGACTTTTGCCAGACATTGAGATGAAATCTCAAGCCCTTTGCCCAAACAAACCAAAAGGGTTTACATGCAGGTACGGTCCTACTAGCACCACTTTGCCTGGGCAGGCTTAGAGTTTCTGAGCAGTTTACCAGTGCTCATGTGCAGTGGGTTTCAGCTCTGTGTGGAAACACCAGGCCGCCCGATCCATTTATTCAAGCTCCTATGGATGGGAGCACAACTCAGCCATGGTGAATGAGCAATCAGTGTTCTAGCCAGTGAAGTTGACGGGAGTAAAAGTTTTGAATTTCATTAGGATAAATGTCTGTACAAATACATTGTAAACTTTACCGCTGAAAAAAGGAAAATTTTAAGGAAAAATTGTGATATTTTTCTTATTTTTGGTCAAAAAATAAATTATGGGTACTCATTAGAACCACCTCATCTGACAAGTACCCACAATCGATATTTTAGAACAGAAATAAGAAAAATAAGGTATACCCCTGTAAACCCCAGTTTTAATATATTAAAAGGGGCTCAAGGGGGTTAGAATTTCATAGGCGTGGTTTTTGTGCTTTTTGTTCCGCAGGTACTATGTCAGGAGGTGGGAAGACAGTGTGTAAGGGGAGAATGGGCTCCAGTGTTGTCTCCGATGTTGACACAAAAGATCTAGCCAATAATGAAACAAAACTTAGAAAGGTGACTTTAGTATTTCATTTACTTATCATGGTGCTGGCCCATACTGTAAAACACTTATGATTGGTGGTCATTTTATTTTGGCGCTATTGGCGGTCAAGGAAAAAAATGCCAAAATTAAAAAAAAAAACGCCAATAAAGACCGAAGAGCATTAGAAAAGAATACAGACTGGCAGAAATGTTATTCCCAATAAACATCCCATACATGATGTAGTGAAATACAATGCTAGCCAATCAAGAGCATTATTTTTGACAAAAGAAAAAGTATATTTACTTCTTTAGAAGTCGAACATAGTGTTAGGGAGCATAGCTCAAGGTTTATTCTATCCAGCCAGAGTGAAAGATATTTTATCAAGTCTTTCTCTTTGCATGGCTTGTCATGAATGAAAGCAAATACATATTGACAGTAATTGTGAAAAAATGCATGTATAATTGGTACCTGATTTACGGCTTTGTCTGTGAGTAAACCTAGTCCAACATTTTGAGTAGCAATCGCGTGACTGCAAGAAAGAAATTTACGAGTATTGAGTATAAATTAAATAACAATAGAATTGAATTGTATTCACTCACTCAACAAGAACAATGCAATGTGAAAAGCAGTTGAAAATCACAGTTTATGACTTGCAAGTGGCCATGTAGAAATCGCATGAATAAGACACACTGGGCTGCTTTAGCAATCACATATACATAATTTTTTTTATTTCGGAAATTGAAAATCTGCCAAAATTAAGAACTGCCAAAGGTCCACTCATAAAAACCGCCCAAATTTGCTGCCGCCAAATTCAAGTGTTTTACAGTAGTATGTGGATCAGACTGGTAATCAGGAGGTCCTGGGTTCAATACTTGCCAAGTTGGTGTCATTCTTTGGTGGAGACTGATCATTAAATCTTTTCTTTGGTCATTCTCTCCCTTCCACTGATTCAAGAAGGGCAGTTAAGTTGTCAGTTTCTGACAAAAAAATGTGCACTCTACTGGTTAACTGCCCAGCAAAAACATGATTAGATAAACTGACTTGCTCAATATGCCCTAACCAGTTTTGAGGGGGTTCTAATGAATACCTACAGTATTGGTTTTTATCGAGAATTGACAAAGATATCCTTTAAATATCACAAAATACCCACATCTTTTTCTTTATTACAGGAATGAATTTTATTATGTGGATTTTATCGATGTGTAAACTTCCGTGAATCACTCACAAACTGCATGAAGCCCTTCAGAGTTTACACATCGATAAAATCCACAAAAATGGTAATTCATTCCTTATAGTTCCAATTATGTCTTTGAAATATGGAAAATGCCAGCAAAATAGTAATTTTTTAGGAATTATTTTGAACGCGTAAGATTGAAGGTACCAATGGCCATGGCAGAATGATTATTCAATTAGAAGCTGCCATATCTGAAAGAAACCCAAGCAAACAAAACATCAAGTCTAAAAACTCAGTTTATTTGTCTTCTAACGTTTACGTTTTCAATAGTTTTCCATCTTTTAATCAAAGTGTTTTCAATAGTTTTCCATCTTTTAATCAAACACTTAATCGAACACTGTTGACATCGTTTATATGCAATGACATAACACGCATTACAGTAGAACTTCAATGGCTCGAACACCGATGGCTCGTTTACCATGGATGAGTCGAACCCATTCTTGAGCCCCTAGCGAAATCCTCTACATAAGAAACAGAGGGGGATAACTGAGGAGATTTTAGTCTTTAAGCTTGCAAATGTATGCTGTGTGTACTCATTAGAATTGCCTCAATGAGGCGATTCTAATGAGTACACACAGCATACATTTCCATTATAGAACACCAAAAAATGTCTAAAAGTATCTCATCATGCCGCCTGACAGTAACCTCAGTGGCTCGAACTACCCCTGTCTCGAACAGTTTTTCGAGGTCCCAAAGGTGTTCCAGCCATTGAAGTTTGACTGTATATTACTACCTGTCTGTATGTGAAACAGAACTGAGATTCTTGCTCATGGAATTTATTGAAGTATAAAACTTTTATTTTAACCAATCAAATCATTCGAAATGTATATAATGATGGAGAATTGGAATTATATGATTGTACGGTTTTGTGGTGGTGTTGAGTCATTTTGGGCTTTGGTAGGCTGTTCACTGATGCAACTATCTGGGATTGATTTCCATGATAGCAGCCAGTTATAAAGAAACTTTCAGTTGACCTCGTGGCTCTTATAGGTCTGACATGAAACTAAGGCATATGATAGCAACATTATAAATGATATTCAAGAGAACTGTAACCATAATGATCCTAAGTATTGGGACAGACAATCCTAAACAAACAGTGCAGACCCAGATCAGACTGCTCCTGAAGGAGCAGTCTGATCAGGGTCTTCACTGTTTGTCATTCCGTCTGCACCTTTTTGGACTCCTTGCTGAATAATGAAACAAATTTGTTAAATATTTATACCCCCACAAATGAAATTTGGGGGGTATATAGGAGTGAGCTTGTCGGTCGGTCGGTCTGTCGGTCGGTCTGTTGACTTGGTTTCCAGACGATAACTCAAAAAGCGCTTCACCGATTTTTATAATTTTTGGTACACGGATGTAACATCATAAAATACAGGTCAAGTTCGATTTCCACTACAATTCGTCAATTTTCGACATAGTTATGGCCCCTTTCAAGTGAAAAAAATTGCAAAATGCCGCTGTTGTACTATCAAGGCAGTTTTTGTGGGGGTATTCATCACCTTTAGTGATAGCTCTAGTTTGGAGAATTATAACAAGTAAAATTTTTAGGATTTTTACGGTATTTGCTGAACTCTTTGCAAACAGAGAAGGCTGAGATCAGATGCTGCGTTCTGCATCCTATGATCAGAATCTTGCCAAGTTTACAAATGTCCTGTTTTGGATTTTCTCATCTGAAGTAGTTTGTGAAGTTTATACGGTAGAACTTCGATGGCTCGAACACCGATGGCTGGTTAACCATGGATGATTCGAACCCATTCTTGAGCCCCTAGCAAAATCCTCTACATAAGAAATAATGGGGGATAATTAAGGAGCTTTTAGTCTTTTATCTTGCAAATGTATGCTGTGTGTACTCATTAGAATCGATGAGGCGATTCTAATGAGTACACACAGCATACATATTCATCATAGAACACTCAAAAGATGTCTAAAAGTATCTCGTTATGCCTCCTGACAGTAACCTCAGTGGCTCAAACTACCCCTGTCTCGAACAGATTTTCGAGGTCCCAAAGGTGTTCGAGCCATTGAAGTTTGACTGTATGTTTATATTTTCAGTTATCCAGTGAAGCAGGGCAGTGTCGGGCAAACAAAGAGAGGCTGGAAGATTTCATAAAACAACAGACAAAAGACGTACAGCATGTTCAACATTCTGTGCAGAAATTTACTATGGAAATCAAGGTAACTTTGCTGTCTGTCTTTGCACGAAGGCCCCGCCATCAGGGCGTCGAGAATCAGATTGGGCTGCATGGTGTTTCCATGCAGAGCTGAAACCAACCAGACTTTTGAGTACTCGTGATCTGCTTAGAAGGTCTAACATGTCCAGAAAAAGTGATGTGAGTTTGACCTTCCCTTACAGCCCAGTGGTTTCTTTAGGCGGTATGGCTGGAGATGTCATTTCATGTCAGTGTCGGGTGAAAGTCCCACAAAATTGTAAGCAACGTCTCCAAAATCATCTAAATAGTGTTGACAGGGTCATAACCTAAACACAAACAAACAAAAATCATTTTTTACACGTTTATCAATTAAAGTCGAACGCCTTTGGGTATTTGGAAACTTGTTCTAGCCACTGACACTTCAATAGCCGAATATTTCTTGGGCCATGTAAATTTGTTGGAAGCCACTAAGAGTTTATCCTTGAGCCAGGTCAGGGTTCATAATGGTGGTAACTTAGGGACATCTTTTCTGTCATCTTCAACATAAAGGCATGTTGTGTGTACTCATTAGAATTGCCTCCTGGAGGCGATTCTAATGATTACACATAACATACATTTTCAAGAGCAAATAAGAAATATCTCCCTAAATTATCCTAAATATGCATGACAAATCCTATAATAAGGCGTGCACCCAATGAAGCCTCAGATCAGCCTTCGTCTTGTGTGCTCTAAGGATAGCTAAGGGCTCAATGCTCCTGCATGCAGCAAGAGAAGTCTCTGTTTAGACTATATGGGTGCGCAGGCTGATCTGAGTCTTCAGGGGGGGGGGTGCGCAAATGACTTATTGTAGGTTTTGTCATGCGCTAGCTCATTATATAACTATAACATTCCTGAGAGGGTGATAGTGAAAATGTCACCCTGAGGAATACTAATATCAGCCTCTCAGGAATGTAATATTTCATTATACCGAACAAAACTAATAATTAAGGCAAGAGATTTTTTAAGCAATTACAGGACTTGTCACGCGCAACTTTGACGTCATATCGGATAACATCGACTTTCTACATAAGGGACATTAATTAGAAACAAAAATTCAAAAGTTCAAACATCTATTACTTTGTTATTTCTGAATAAAACCCTATAAAGTGTGGGTATTCGCTTCTTAACTAAATCAAAAGAAACATTTTGATGTCAAAGTGTCTTGACTTTGTTACAATTTTTGGTTTAGACCCTTTTTCTCCAGCTTTCTTGAAGAACCGAACAGAACGGGCACCCATATCGGAGCATGTGATAGTCGAAATTATCGCAGGGTGATAGTATACAACTATTTCATACCTTTTTGGGCGACAGTCAAAACTATCAGCCCCGAGGTGCTGTGGAGCACCTGATGAACTATCGCCCGAGGCCGAAGGCCGAGGGCGATAGTGCATAATGTGCTCCACAGCACCGAGGGGCTGATAGTTTTGACTGTCGCCCAAAAAGGTATGAAATAGTTGTTTTATTACCCAACTCATATAAAGAGTTATTTTGATCACAATAAGCAATTTATACTACTTGTCAAGTTGAAAGAAAATATATGCATTGGTCATAGCTATATTTAATTTGCTAGTTGCTAGGTGATCACGTGACCATGAGATAGTTAAAACTATCTGCACCGGGCAGTAGTTCAGTGCTCCGTGTGATAGTTCTCTGAAAACCGGTTCAATCCGATTTCATGCGAAAAGGTGTTAGATAGTCTAAAATGCTTAATAACTTCTTATATAGTAGGTTGGGTAATAATAAAAATTATCACCCTCAGGCCTATGGGAGTTTTGTATGGAAATGTCTTGTGAGGTATAATAGCAGGAGTTACGTGAACGATTCCTGAGAGACTCAAGAACGAGTTCAATCAACCGTGGTAAATGAGCCAATGCTGTTTGAGTCATCTTTGTTCAAGCCATTGAAATTGTACTGTAGGTCAGGAGACATCAAAGCAATTCTAATGAGTACTCTGCATGAAGCTCTTTTGTCATGTTTACATCAACAAAAATGAATTCATTCCCGTAAGTGGAGCATTGTGGTGCAGTAGTAAAGCAATGGATTTGAAATTGAGAGGTAGTTCTAGTACTAAATGTGTTACCCTCTATAAATAAGGTTTATTTAAGAAATAGATCAGCTCTAGCTGTGATTTGTTGAGTAATAAATCACAGTTTGGAGGTCAGTTGTAAAGTACAAACAACTGACCTCCAAACTGTGATTTATTACTCAACAAATAAATCACAATTTGGAGGTCAGTTGTAAAGAATCACAGTGATTTGTCTACTTACAACTGACTGACAAACTGTGATTTATTACTCAACAAATCACAAACTAGAGCTGATCTATTTTGATTCTAACAGGCTGAAAATCAGCAATAATGCTGTTGTTTCCTTCAAAATCTCACAACTTTTCGCCATTGTTAATAGAAATCCCGCTAAAATTATCGACTGAAACACATGCATTTATATCCGTTTCTGACGTTTTCGATGCGAGAATATGAAGTTACACTGTCTAATGTCCAGGAAATCGACTAGTGACCTCATAAATTGGCAGTTTTTAATGACGTCACTCGTCACACTCTTCGTTACCGTGATTTGTTGTAGAATAAAACACAGTTATTTTCCATTGCCTATATAGGTGCAATGTGTTAGAATATTAAATAATAAATATTAAAGATTGATTAATGTTATATTTGATAGGCCTTATCCGAACAGGAAGAAACGTTGAAGTCACAGATAGTGGAACAGGAAGGCAGGGTAAAAGCTGCAGCCCCAGATGAAAAACAGCTGAAAGAACTGGAGAAAAAAGTGGCTGAATACAGAAAAGGTATTTTGGCATTCATAGAGGATCTTGGCATTTGTTTATTTCTACCGCTTTGGTCTCTTTCTATAAGACCGCCCCCGCCTATCGGGGCTTGAAGAAATAGATGGGCTGCATGATGCTTCCATGCAGAGCTGAAACCGACCACACAAGTACTGGTAAACCGCTTAGAGGATCTAAGCCTGCCCAGGCCATGAGTCGGACCGTCCATGCTTATTAACCCTATTGGTTTCATTGGGCGACAGGGCTTGAGATGTCATTTCATATCAGTGTTGGGTAAAAGTCCCACAAAATTGGAAGCAACGTCTCCAAAATGACCTATATAGTGTTGACGGGGACGTTAAACATATCAAACAAACTCTTACTAGAAGACGCTGCCAGGCTCTGTAGCTCAGTCGGATGCACTTCTGACTGGTGATCAGGAGATACCTGCTTTGGTTGGCAACATTCTTTCGTGGAGATTGATCATGAAATCTTTTCTACTGTCATTCTCTCCCTTCCGCTGATTAAAGAAGGGCAGTTGTAAGTTTCTGGCGAAAGAATGGGCACTGTACTATTTAACCCCTTACGTATAAGCCTGCCGAGGAAAAGTGTGGATAGGTAAACTGACCAGCTCAAAAAGGAGCTAAAATAATGTTGTCTGGGCCGTTACACTTCAAAACAAACAGACAAAAAACTAGAAGACACTGGGTGTAGAAAACATCAATAAAGATGAACTGAAACCTTTTGAATATATTTGATGTAGAAAGAAGAGCTACCGTAACAATCCTAAGAGTTGGGACAAATAGTTCAAACTTGATCCAGGAACAGTCTGATCAGGGTCTACATCGCTGTTATTGCAAGCAAACAGTGCAAACCCAGATCAGACTGCTCCTGAAGGACTCATTTCTGGATCATGAAACAACTTTGTTGAAATTTTAGGAGAATTACAGCAAGTCTTCAAGATGTCCCAAGTTTAAGGATTTATATGATACTCTTAATTTTAGCTGTCTTAAAAGCGGAATTCTACATGAATGCAGTCTAGTATGTTACTGTATGACTTGAAGGTTTTTGATCCTTATCCTGCTGAATATTCAGTGTAGCCACACCCATTTCTGACTTTGAACCAATCAGATTACCTGATGTAATTTATTCCTAAAATTCATAAACTGATTGTCAAACAGTGTAGATCTTGATCAGATGGCTTCTTCAGAAGCCATCTGATATGGATATACCCTGTTTGCAAAGATAGGGGTTGATATTGGTTAATACAGACATTACGATAACACACCCATGCGACATAGTGCATTTTTCACATTTTCAAAATGGCCACTTTTAAGATGAAAATCAGACATATTTTTCTTGTTTTTACTGCAAACATACATTTAGGTTGTGGGTGCCTCATTGAGGTGGCTCTAATGAGCACCCACAACATACTCTAGGTCTCTAGGAGCAGTCTGATCAGGGCCCACACTGTTTATTGTGTGCAAAAAAAACATTTCTAAAAAGTTTCCAAAAAAATCAGCAGACTACATCAGCAGACGACATTTTCAAATGTAGATTTTCTCAGCGTCTTAAGGGTTAATGAAATTTCTGAGCTAAATGTGTTACCCTCTGTAAATAAAGGCTATTATCATAGCCCCGCTTTGAAAAAGTGGGGGCTATATTGGATTTGCCTTGTCCTTCTGTGATTCTGTAATTCATGATAACTCAAAAACCGTTTGAGGTATTTTCATGAAACTTCACACAAATGTAAAGCACTATGAGACGATGTGCAGAGTGTATGGACCATAACTTTGGATTGCCTACTTTTGGAGTTATTGCCCTTTGAACATTGAAAAATGGCAATTTTAACCTTGTCCGCTCCATAACTCAAAAACGTTTCAGGTATTTTCATGAAACTTCACACAAATGTAAAGCACTATAAGATGATGTGCAGAGCGCATGAACCAAAATTCTGGATTGCCTACTTTTGGAGTTATTGCCCTTTGAACATTGAAAAATGGCACTTGGAATAAACTCAGTACAGTAATAATTTGTGTCCATTCCATAGACTGAAAGCTGAAAACATTTTTTTTCTTGTATTTTTCTTTTCTGATAGTGCTATAGCGGGCTCTGACAGTTCTAGTTGTAGTTATAATTATTATCAGCACAATGTCCTCTAAATTACATTGAATGCAGTAAATGTTCTGTTTCAGATTACCAGAAAGTAGCGGGTGTAGCTGAGAAACTGGAGAAGGAGGTCCAAGAGTAAGTGAAACTGGGCCCAGATGTTCAAAATCAGGGGCCAGTTGTTCAAAGCATTGTTAGCTTAACTAGCTTGTTAGTGGTCATATTGTTATCTGTTCTAGCAAGTTTAATATTCAGAATTTTGGTATTTTTGCTGAAAAAATGTGAGCAGCATTTGCGAATGCAAAAGCTGCTCACATATTTTCAGCAAAAATATTAGCATATTTATACCCCCGCAAACGAAGTTTGAAGGGGGGATATAGGAGTCAGCTTGTCGTCTGTCATCGTCGTCGGTCCGTTACAAAAAACTTTAACATTGCTCATAACTTCCTTATTCTTTGACCGATTTCTTTAATATTCACACACCACACACCTTGCCACTAGTACTTAGGATTGATATACACAAACCTGACCTTGACCTTTACGTTGACCTTCCTCAAGGTCAAATACTTGTAAAAATTTGTCTGACAACGCATGCGGGGGTATAATTGGCGCCCGTTAGGCGGCAGCTCTAGTTGCCATAATAAATAATCAAAGTTTTAACAATACGTTAACTAGCAACATTGTTAGTTTTGAACAACTGGACCCAGGAGAATTGTTAGTTAAAATGTCGTTAAAACTTTGATCATTTAGTTTGGCAGACGTGCTATTTAATATTTCAGGTGACAAATATGAGTCACTATGACAGATATGGTAATATTTCTGCTGAAAAATCATTAGCCACTCACATTTTTCCAGCAAAAAATAACTGTGTATCAGATATTGCACTTGCTAGAACAATTAACCCTTATCCTGCTGAATATTCATATTAGCCACACCCATTTCTGACTTTGAACCAATCAGATTACTTAATGTAATTTATCCCTACAAAGTCATAAACTGAATGTCAAACAGTGTAGATCCTGATCAGATGGCTTCTTCAGAAGCCACCTGATCTGGATCTACACTGTTTGCAAAGACAGGAGTTGTAGTGAACAGCGGGATATGAGTTAAAAGTTTGACTGCTTACAAACTCGTTAAGCTAATGATGTTTTGAACAACTCGGCTCAGTATAACATTGGACCATCTTTATAACAAGTTGTCTGGCAGGTTTACCTTTTGGTTGACCTGACATTTTTTTTTTTTTTTTTGGAAAAACAAGTCCATAATGCTGTTAGGTGTTTTTCATGTAGTGTTTGAATAGGATGAAAAGAAATAATAAGAGAACAACTTTAAAATGCATTTAATAGAATATTTATTTACACAAAGTTTTGGCCTTTAATTAACCCTTAAGACGCCGAGAAAAACTAAATCTGAAAATGTGGTCTGCTTATGTCGTCTGCTGAATTTTTTTTGGAATTTTTTAAAAATATTTTTGCATACAGGCAGATCAGACTGTAGGAGCAGTCTGATCTGGGCCCACACTGTTTGCAAAAAAGGACTTATAAGGTAACCGTCAGAAAGCAAAGCAGACAAAAATTGTTGTGGTTGGCATTTTATGGGCTAAAGTTATATTTACCCCAGTCTGTTCCTTGGATAAACTGTTTGAATATGGCTTTTTAAGGGGAAGCAGAACACCGGGAGACAACTTTCGGGACTTCCTGTATGCTTTTCTATAAGCCCTGTCCCACTGAAAAATGGGTCTACTTTTAAAAGGAAAGAATTTGCTCCTCAGGAGCAAATTCTTTTCTTTAAGGGTTGACCCCTATTGAACATGGGAGACAAAAATAATTTTGCAGAAGTTGCCTCCCTTGACATTGATTTCAAACAGCTAGTTATACACGAATATCTTTGAAACACTGTCCATTATAATATGGTTTTTGGATATAACAGATAAGAGGCGCATCCCCAAAAGTATATACATAGGTTATATAGGAAAATAACCAATAACTAACATGGTTTCTGCTTTTGACCACCATAGCAGAAGCCTCCGTGGTGCAGTGGTTACGCTACTCGCCTTGTAAACCAGGGATCGCAGGATTGATTCCGGGCTTCTCCAGACTTTCGGATGAGTCTTTAAAACCGAGGTCCCGTCTCCGTATGACCTTAGCTGTTGGTGGGACGTAAAACTCAAACACTTGACCACCATAGCAGTGCTGTAAGGAGGTTGTGGTGCCCATTGATATTTATATGAGCCCCGCCAAGCGAATTTGTGTCTTCGAGCATTCCGTCATGACAAATTTTAACTGCGCATGCCCAGCCATTCAGAGGGGCCAGGGATATGGCTTTCTGTCTGAAGGTTCCTCTTGATTCACTGCTTGTATGGGCGAGCAGCGAAGGTTCTGGCGAGACTGCACGGATGCGCAGGCTCGCCTGAACCTTCGCTGCTCGCATAGGCGATAAGTACCAAAATCGCTTGACGAGGCCCATATGATCTATACACCACAACCTCTTTTAGAACAGTATTAATGGGGCCATACCAGAAACCGTGTTAGTTAAACAGCCTTGTTATATCCAAACAAAAATGTGTTTATGGTCATTTTTCTATATAATCTACATATTTTTGGATCCATTTTGGATTGTATTATATCCAAAACCAAGTTATTTTACTTATAACTAACAGTGTTATATTGAGGTTGCGGTGTATTTATAACATGGTTTATCTAAAACAATGCCCGCCTCGGTAGCTCAGTTGGATGCGCGTCTGACTGATGATCAGGAGGATGTGGTTTTATACCTCCTGGGGTACACAACATTCTTTTTTTGGAGATTGATCGTGAATTTCTCGCCATTCCGATGATTCAAGAAGGGCGGTTGTCAATTTCTCAATTTCTTGCAAAACAATGTGCACTGTACTGGTTAACCACTTACATATAAGCCTGCCAAGGAAAAGTGTGAATGGGTAAACTGACAGGCTCAATATGACCTAAATAGTGTTGACTGGGCTGTTAAACTCCAATACAAACAAACAAAACTGTAGTTGTCAGTTTCTGGCAAAACAGTTTGCCCTGTACTGGTTAACCACTTATGTTTAAGCCTGCCCAGAAAAATGTGGATGGGTAAACTGACTGTCTAGATATGACCTAAATAGTGTTGACTGGGCTGTTAAACTCCAATATAAACAAATAGACAAAACTGTAGTCAGTTGGGTTAGTTTCTAGCGAAAGACTGTACTGGTATAGGCCCGCCTAGGAAAAGTGTGGACAGGTGACTGGCTCAGAAATTACCTGAACAGTGTTAACTGGGCTGTTTAACGCCAATACAAACAAACAAAACTAACATTCTTTGCTTCTTAACATAACAATAATGTTGCAAAAAGATTGATGCACAGATTGTGCAGACATTATCTGTGTTATGTAACAAGTAGTATGACAAAAAGATTTGTTTTTACAGTTTGCACAACCAGATAATGGACATTGGAGGAGCCAAGATGGCTGCTGCCCAATCTTGTGTTGATGTCATTTCAAAGCAGATAGATCAAGTGACAGGTCAAATAACAAAAGCAAATGTTGGAGTGAAAACTGCTGAGAGGTGGGTGTCTTGTAGTCTATAAAAATAGTGATATTTACCAATGAAATTGAACTTCGCCCTAGAAAATGGGCTTGGAAACTGCAGGGCCCATCAAAATTTTCTTGTGTAGATTGAAATTTTTGTTATGGTCATTCTCTCCTTTCTGCTGATTCAAGAAGGGCACAGGGATACAGACTAACAGGCGCCCAGTCGCCCAAGATGCCTAAGTTTTGGCCTGGGCGCCTAAGTTTCGAATAAAATTGCCTATTAACTTACTGTAAAATTTGGATTTAAGGCAATCTGGGCGCCTAAAGCAAAATGCTTAGTCTGTATCCCTGTCAGTTTCTGGCAGAAGCCTGTGCACTGAACTGGTAAACCCCTTATGTATAAGCCTGCCAAAAAAAAGGTGGCTCATCGTTGCCTAAATAGGGTTGATTGGGTCATTAAAGTTCAAACCTATTTAAAATTTCTTGTAAAATGTTAGGTGTCAAGTTGTCCTGATACAACACCTGTGGAGCATGATAGCTCAGTGGTTAGTGCACTTGCCTCTGATGCTCGAGGTCCTGGGTTCGATCCCCAGCAGTAGTGATAAAAATTTCGGTGTCTGAACACACTCCATAGGCATCATTTGCAGGGATCAATCAGAATGTGATAAAGAGAACCGTCCTTCAGATTGGGAAGTTAACTGGAGGCCCCATGTGCAGGGAGAACCATCCCCTGTGCAGGTTAAAGAGCCCTACCATGATTACATGATTACTGTGTAGGCTTTCATTCTGCAAAACGACAGTAGGCTTTCATCCTGCAAAACTGCAAAACTTGATTGTGTGTCACATACACTGTCTGTGTCCCTTCCTGGGGTTAAGGCGAAACCGGAAGAAAGAAAGAAAGCACCTTCATACCATATTTACTCTAAATATTCGGACACATCAGCTCCTTACTGTACTTGTTCTAAAATTCTGTCTAAAAATAGCTGGATGAGTGTGTATTTATTCCATTTTAGATTACCATACATTACCATAATGATCCTAAGTATTGAGACAGATAGGCCTGAGCAAACAGTACAAACACAGATAAGGAGCAGTCTGATCCGGGCATTTTTGCACATTTTGGACTCCTTGCAGGATCTTGAAACAAATTGGTTAAAGGGGGTCTTTCATTTGTGCCCATGCATGTTTTTTCTTTAAACTTTGTATATTAATAACTCAGCATATACAACCTATAAAAATGTATTTAATAAATTATATAAAACAAAATAGGACTCAGGAGGCCACTCTAACTGACTCCCTCCATTAGCTGGTGTCTGTCTCTAAATCAGTGCGTCTTAAATCTTCTGTTTTATTAGCTCACCGTCACGTAGTGACGAGGTGAGCGTTTGGGTCACTTTTCGTCCGTCGTGTGTCCGTGCGTCCGTCCGTCCGTAAACAATTCTTTAAACGACATCTCCTCCTAAACCACTGATCGGATTTTGACCAAACTTCACAGGAATGATCCTTAGGTGGTCCCCTTTCAAAGTTGTTCAAATGGTTCTGGTCCGTTGCACATCTAGGTCATAGGAGCCAAAAACAGATTTTTTTCACCAAAAACATAAAAAATCTTTTTCTCTGAAACCACAAGGCCCAGGTCTTTGATATTTGGTATGAAGCTTCATCTGGTGGACCCCTACCAAGATTGTTCAAATTATAGTGCTGGGGCCAAAAATGCCCCCGCTCCGGGGCCCTTTGGTTTTACATGGGCTTATATAGGGAAAATCTTTAAAAATCTTCTTCTCTGAAACCGTAAGGCCCAGGTCTTTGATATTTGGTATGAAGCTTCATCTAGTGGACCCCTACCAAGATTGTTCAAATTATAGTGCTGGAGCCAAAAATGCCCCCGCTCCGGGGCCCTTTGGTTTTACATGGGCTTATATAGGGAAAATCTTTAAAAATCTTCTTCTCTGAAACCGCAAGGCCCAGGTCTTTGATATTTGGTATGAAGCTTCATCTAGTGGACCCCTACCAAGATTGTTCAAATTATAGTGCTGGGGCCAAAAATGCCCCCGCTCCAGGGCCCTTTGGTTTTACATGGGCTTATATAGGGAAGAGCTTTAAAAATCTTCTTCTCTGAAACCGTAAGGCCCAGGTCTTTGATATTTGATATGAAGCTTCATCTAGGGGACCCCTACCAAGATTGTTCAAATTATAGTGCTGGGGTCAAATATGCCCCCGCTCCGGGGCCCTTTGGTTTTACATGGGCTTATATAGGGAAGAGCTTTAAAAATCTTCTTCTCTGAAACCGTAAGGCCCAGGTCTTTGATATTTGATATGAAGCTTCATCTAGGGGACCCCTACCAAGATTGTTCAAATTATAGTGCTGGGGTCAAATATGCCCCCGCTCCGGGGCCCTTTGGTTTTACATGGGCTTATATAGGGAAAATCTTTAAAAATTTTCTTCTCTGAAACCGTAAGGCCCATGTCTTTGATATTTGGTATGAAGCTTCATCTTTAAAAATCTTCTTCTCTGAAACTGCAAGAACCAGGTCTTTGCTATTTGGTATGAAGCTTCATCTATTGGACTCCTACCAAGATTGTTCAAATTATAGTGCTTGGGCTAAAAATGCCACCGCCCCGGGGCCCTATGGTTTTACATGGGCTTATATGGGGTAAATCATTAAAAATCTTCTTCTCGGAAACCCCAATGGCCAGGTCTTTGCTATTTGGTATGAAGCTTCATCTAGTGGACCCCTACCAAGATTGTTCAAATTTTAGTGCTAGGGCCAAAACTGCCCCCGACCTGGGGCCCTTTGGTTTTACATAGCCTTATATAGAGATATTCCTTAAAAATCTTCTTCTGAAACAGCAAGGCCATGGTCTTTGATATTTGGTGTGAAGCTTCCTCTAGTGGACCTCTATCAAGATGGTTTAAATTATAGGCCTGAGGCCAAAAATGCCCCCGCCCTGGAGCCATTTGGTTTTATATAGGCTTATGTAGGGAATATCTAAAATAAAATCTTCTTCTCTAAAACCTCAAAGCCCAGGTCTTTGATATTTGGTATGTAGCATATCTAGTGGACCTTTGCCAAGATTGTTCAAATTATAGCCTTTGTTGATATTTGGTATGAAGCTTCACCTTTTTAGACATCTCTGAACATTATGCACATTATAGCCCTGGGGTTAATAATGGCCCTCCCCGGGTCCCACTTGTTACTCTATGGAGCAGGTGAGCGATCCAGGGCCATCATGGCCCTCTTGTTTAGTTTCAAGATCTGTGTACTGGATTGAATGCAGAACTCCATAGGCATTCCTTTGATACTAAAAAACCTTTTGAATTAATTAAAGTTTTCATTTAAGAAATAGATCAGCTCTAACTGTGATTTGTTGAGTAATAAATCACAGTTTGGAGGTCAGTTGTAAAGTAGACAAACCACAAGCGCGTAGCGCGCGTGATTTGTCTACTTACAACTGACCGACAAACTGTGATTTATTACTCAACAAATCACAGACAAGAGCTGATCTATTTCGATTCTAACACGCTGAAAATCGGCAATAATGTTGTTGTTTCCTTCAAAATCTCACAACCTTTCGCCATTGTTATTAGAAATCCCGTTAAAATTATCGACTGAAACACATGCATTTATATCCTTTTCTTACGTTTTCGATGCGAGAAAATGACGTTACACCGTCTTACGTCAAGGAAATCGACTAGTGGGCTATACAAAAAAGATAGATTGGGTAGTGCCTATGCAGATACAAATTCTGAAAACTTAATGTCCAGGAAAAGTAATTTTAAGTGTTATTGATTTTCCCTAGAGTAAACCTTTCTTTTTAATTGGACAGTTAGGGTTAAATAAACAAACAGTTTGACTTGAGAGCCATTTATCTCGAGTCGGATAACAAATCTCGCAAAATCTGAAGCAACATCTAAAGTGACTGGTATGTTGTTGATTTGAATGTTAAATCTAAACATCACCTTAGCACCATTACCAAATTAGGCAAGAAAGACTGAAAGAAAACTGTACACATGATTTCATGGGTGCATTTGATGACGTTTGTCATCAAAACCTTTGCGGTATAGTTCTGTAGACAAAATAGGTTGTTCCATAGGGGGCAACTTTTCCGAAATGGGTGTTTTGAAATAATACTTATAATTATGCTATGAACTACTTACACAAACCATACTATACTATAGCCATCCAAATTGAAAGCAATAGTAAAGTATTATTAAACAGCATGACCAAAATATAATAATCATAGAATTTCACATTTTGCTGAATCAGGACTATCAGTATTCAGTCTGATAAAACACAATGTTACCGGTCCTCAATTTCCATCAAAATTCATCAACATGTTCCTAAGATATGTGGGTAGTTTTTATGCTAAAATGATGTCTTGACAAAAATTGGAACATGGTAAAAATGCATATAAATTTTTAATGAATACAAAAATAGGAGCTGAAATATCGGGACACCATCAAAGAAAACTGAATGCCCAGCCACTATTACTAGATATATGAGGTAATTGATAGTATCAACTAACTCACCAATTATGGTTTTGATTCATAAAACATAGCAGCATTAGATATATGAAACTCTGAATACTGTAGACAAGTTTATATGAGAGTACTCTCTGTTTTGATAGGGACTTCATAAAATATGTAATGAATTTACTATGGAAATAAAATTTAAAAGTGAATGCATCGTAATTATAATGGTTATACCCAAGGCAATTATTGTGCACAATTTCATCAAAATCCAAGCGTGGGCAGAAACCAATGCAAATTTCCTATACCTTGAAAGACCCCCTTTTAGGAGAATTACACAAAGACCTCAAGGTGTCCAAATTTTTAGAATTTTTAGCTTGGTTGTTTTCGAAGAAAACAAAGAGGTATTGTCATAGCTCTGGCGCAGTCTACGTCGTCGTCGTGAAAAAACTTGGACATTTTGTAATATCTCTGTCATTATTGAACATATTTACTTGTAACTCGGACTAGTTGTTCATTATGAAAAGTGGAACTTATACCAATAGGTGAGGTAACCCTCAAAATATTTTTGGCACAGTTATGCCCCTTTTTCGGCTTAGAATTTTTGCGTCAACATGCAAAAACTTACATTTTGTAATATCTCTGTCATGTCTGAACATATTTACTTGAAACTCGGACTAGTTGTTCATTATGAAAAGGGGAACTCATACCAATAGGTGAGGTAACCCTCAAAATATTTTTGGCACAGTTATGCCCCTTTTTCGACTTAGAATTTTTGCGTAGTTGTCGTGCAAAATCTTGGACATTTTGTAATATATCTCTGTCATTGCTGAACATATTTACTTGAAACTCGGACTAGTTGTTCGTTATAAAAAGGGGTACTCAAACCAATAGGTGAGGTAGCC
Source organism: Lucinisca nassula (assembly GCA_963580285.1). Classification (NCBI taxonomy): domain Eukaryota; kingdom Metazoa; phylum Mollusca; class Bivalvia; order Lucinida; family Lucinidae; genus Lucinisca; species Lucinisca nassula. The sequence goes on from OY757024.1 coordinate 37,445,701, forward strand.
CTCAAAATAAACTTGGCACAGTTATGCTCCTTTTCTGACTTTAGAATTTTTGCAGCCGAGCGTTGGCACCCGCATGCGGTGCTCTTGTTATCGTATATATGCCTTTTATCATATGACATCGTGTCTGAGAATGTAATAACATCATGTAATAAATTCAATAATCCACTAGTGGATTAAATATGCAAATTAGTTAGATAAGCCCTGTAACGTTACATGTACGTCATCCTAAATGACATCATGTTTACTAATGGCAGAATATTGACATCTTTGTTAAACAATCATGAATAAAATGCGTTTTAAATGTCATATAATAAATAGAACCTTGCATTCGTGCTTATATATTATTGAATTTATTAAACTCATTGAAGAAAAGGGATAAAGCCTTGCATTTTATCCCTTTTCCTCAACTCGTTTAATAAATTCAATAATACATGAACACTCATGTAAGATCCTCTATTTATCAGTTACCCCCTGTATATAGTGCATTGTAACACATTGACCTGATAAAGATATTCTTTCTCAGGACAAGTGAGCTTTATCACATCAATGTGACATTGCACTTTTTGAATGAACCGGACAACCGGAAAAATGGCAGAAATGTTATTATTACTAAAAAATCGGGAAAATTACGTTAAAAATAATGGTCAGATGATAGTAAATATACTGATAGAATATATTCCGCGAGGGAATGTTGGGACGCACTCAGGATAACCGGTAAGTGATCGTAAATTGCCAATTTAAAGAGTTTACAAGGGGATAAAATGAAAATAGAATACCAGATTCGTGTCATTTGATATCAAGTTTATCAGGCTCTGCTTCGAGAACGCATGTAGAATCGCTCGGCAAGCCTCGCAATACTACAAGCGTTCTCGAAGCCTTGCCTGATAAACTTGATATCAAAAGACACTCACCTGGTATTATCTATGTAACACAGGAATCTGAAGAAAGCTGAAGATAAAGTTAAGTCTCTGCTAGAAGAGATAGAAGAAAATAAACAAGACATTGGAAATCTGGAGGAGGAGTTGGGAAAACTAGAGGTACACGCTACTACTGTGCTGGAGGCGTATCAAGAATCTCAGGTTAGTAATATAAATCAGTTCATTTCACATATGGTCCACCACAAAAATGACAAGGGAAAGGCATAAATTTTAACCGTTGCCTATAAATACACACGTCCTTGTGATGATATGTACGTCTGTCTCCATTTAACCCATTTTGTACCGGAGAAACCCCGAAACGGATACATTGGCAAACAGTGTAGGCCCAGATGAGACTCCGCAGAACGCGGCGTCTGATCAGGGCCTACACTATTTGCAAAAAGTTCAACTATTTTCTGAATCAATTTTAAAGATATCACAACCTGTCACCCCTAAATTCTGAAATGTACTCCTACCATATATATGGAGGAAGATTGCATTTGGTACAAAAGGGTTAACAAGATTTTTTTTCTTTTCAGGATTTTAGTTGTCAATTTATGTGGTCATATGTAAATTTGCAAAATGTGATGACTAGCTAAAATACCTATACAGAGTATAATTTGTATATTAAGCCTTTTTGTACCAAATGGAATCTTCCTTCTTATACATGTATATAACACAGGGGTGTGGAAATTCTACGTCCGACTCGGGACTTTTTGCCGGCGGACAAGCACGTTTTTTCAGTTCGCTCGTCCGCGGTCAAGTAGAAATTTCGGCCAAAATTTTCAGTAATGCCGAGGTTTCAATATCATGGAGAGAAATTCGCCGATAAATTACGTTTTAATTGATAAATGGTAGCTCGCAAATGTTTTGTTGCACAAATATCTTTTGGAAAAACCATCGAACTTTCGCGTCTAAATTTAGCATTGTTATGTGTCTTCTGATTGGTCAACACTTTTGAGGTCAAACTCGCGTGATTTTGCGGTCGGCTGAAACGGCGCTACCACCCCAAAACACCCCCAACACCAAAAACTTTCCAGAGCAATATTTTTTTAGTTTATGTGCTTCCTTGAGCGTTACTGACATGAAATTGTTAATTACAATTAATTTCTTTTTTATATCTAATTTTTGTAACCGTTGGCATTCATAAACGTAAAAACTACGTTTTATTGAGGCTAAGTAGTTTGGGGTATTTCGCTGTTTCAACCAACCGCGAAATTACACACGGTAACTAGGCAAATAGGAACCGGAAACGTAAACAATTTTGACACTTTGCGGGAAACATGGATAAATTCGTTGTCAGAACTAGTGCAACTGAACCAAAGAAACGAGATGACATTTTGTGTTTGCAGTATTTTTTGAAAATTAGTTTGTTGCCAGTTGCTATAAGTCATGATATTATGTTTCTTTGTTTCAATGACCAAAATAAAGAATATGGGAAGTTAAATGTGGAGTTTATTTTGAAAATCCGGACAAGTGAAAAAATCTGCGGACAAGTAGAATTTTTGGTCTGACTTGTCCGTGGACAAGTGAAAAAAATTGGTATTTCCACACCCCTGTAACAGGAGTCCAATTCAAAATTTAGGGGTGCAGGGTTGTATTTTCTTCAAAATTAATTTGGAAAATGGCTGTCCTTTTTGCAAACAGTGTTCTGCGGCATCTGATCTGGGCCTGCACTGTTTGCCATTTACCTGTTCTGTGGTTTCTGGTGCTAAAAGGGTTAAGACAACCTTTCGAACTTTTCAAAAGTGGTCATTAGGACGGTGTACTGTACTGGTTAGTCACTTTGGTATAAGCCTGCCCAGGAAAACAGCTCAATATGACTAACGGCCCCCGCCAATCGGGGCTTGAAGAAATAGATTGGCTGCATGATGCTTCCGGGCAGAGCTGAAACCGACCACACACGAGTGCTGGTAAACTGCTTAGAGGATCTAAGCTATGGATAATATAGAGATCGCTCCATATAAATTTGTCAAATGCGACCGGCAAACCAACATGGCAGCCAGTTCAGAATGTTGTTTACAGTGACGTTGTTACGCAGTAACCATCTCACGTCACCATAGAACCCTAAAACGCTGCGTTCAGTGCGATATTATAAAGTCGCTCAACGTAAGGTAACAAAGCAAGGCCCTTCTTGTGATATCAAAAGCTCAAAATCCATGTTAAAACAGCATGCCAATTTCATGATTTGAACATGGTTTTTACTGTTTGAGCATGGCTTTCGGTCCATTTGACAATGGCTTCAAACAGCCATGCACCTAGAAATTTATGCAAAATAGAAGTGGAGGCAATGATCAGGAATCAATACAATTAACCCACAGCTCCCAGCAGTGACACCAAAGGGATAGAAACACAAACATGAAATAACTGGACCCTAAAGGAAACATCAGCAGAGGAAAGCCAAACGGACAGTTACTTCCCCACAAAATATTCAAAATAAAATAATGTAAGCGACACAAACACCCAAAGACAAACAATAACAAAAATAAACCGCACTAAAGAACCGCCTTCGAACTGTCAGCGAAAACAAATTCCAATCGATTTTACGTGGCCACAATCCTCATCCTTCTGTCGCGATTAAGACAAATAATTTGTTCAGTCCGCATGAAGGCCTATTTCATCAGTGCAACATCTCCGTGAACACAAAAATCAAACAACCACAGAGATGAAACAACGGTGAGGACTCGACAGCAAGAAACCACTGAAATGCTGGAGCAAAAGAAAACCAACAGTTAGACTCGGATGGATAAGAATGGATAATCATTCATCGGACTTGATATTTTCAGGACACAATGAAAGCAGCGGAAACGTCACTGCAGGAAGTAAACAAGGAACTAGCGAAGTTAGAAGATGACGAGACAGCAATTCAGAAAGAGGTTGTCGATGTCAAGAATGAACTTGAGAAATTCCAGAATATTGTTAAAGAAAACCAGTCCAAAATCAGACATTGGAAGAAAGAGGTTAGTTTTTGGCTTAGTTCAGCCAGGGTTGCTACCATCAGTGAAAAGTCAGGGAAATTTGAAACAATTTTAAGGTCAGTGAAAAGTCAGGGAGTTACGAAAAGAGGTCTTAGCATTATGATCCTAAGTATTTGGACAGATAGGCCTAAGCAAACAGAGCAGCCCCAGATCAGACTGCTCCTGAAGGAGCAATCTGATCAGGGTCTACACTGTTTGCCAATACGTCTACTCCTTTTGGGCTGCTTGCTGGATCTTGGAACAGATTTGTTAAAATTTTAGGAGAATTATAGCATGGCCTCAAGGTGTCTGAATTTTTAGGATTTTGAAGGTAAGTTTAAAAGTTCATAAATGTCAGGGAATTTTCTGTAAGGGAAGAAGTTCCCAGAGACTCGAGAAAGACAAACATGGTAAACAAACCAGCAGTATTTGAAGAATTTCAAGTTTTCCTGCATGCATACTTTTCAGAAATTGCCTCACTCATGTCTCAAAATGTACACTCGTCCACTCGTATTTAAGAGTACTTTGTTGGTAAGGACGAGTGAAAATTGTTACTGGTTTGCCCTGCAGGAAGAGTGAGATTTCCGCTATGAAAATGTCTAATCATGCCGTTCAGAGAAAGCGTTTTCCAAAACTATCAAATTTCAGCAAACAAATTTGAATGTGAAGCAAAATGCATGAATTGTGAATATTTTCTGAACTGTGTTTCCTAAACCGGAAAGAGAGAATGCAAATAAATTATTGTGCCTGCGCAGAGAGATCGTCGTCGACCCAAGACGGATTGGTTCCAATGCAGTTTTGTCCTAGTTGTTTCCACACAATAACTGCATGACTACAAAAGCATATTCAATTGCAGATAGTTGTATGGGTCATGAGTCTCAAATTAAGCAGGAAAAGCTATTTTGGCACAGAAATCTCTAGAAACAAGACCTACAGGGACAACAGCACTCTGTAAGAATTTGAAATAGGACAAAACCGCCATTACCTGCGGAAAGTACTGGAAATGAGAGAAAATGAAGGTGAAAGTAAAAATTTGAGCGCAAAAAGCGATTGTGCAGAGAGTTGGCACATTTTCTGTCTGGTCTTGTAATATCTTATCTTTTATTATTGTCTTTAGCCATTTATTTGCATGATTTGGGAATTTTCTGTATCAATAAAACAATGATTAATTATGCCCCCAATTCATAATTCTGTTAGCAAAAAGTGGTGCAGGCCCAGATCAGACACCGCATCCTGCGGTGTCTGATCTGGGCCTGCACGGTTAGCAAAGGTACCTCTTGTAGGGGTTTCCCGCATGAAATGGGTCAATGGCAAAATGTTTTTCAGTTGTCTCATTTGAATTTGACTGCTATTGATGGCCAAGAAATGGAAGAATTACCCACAATTCCTAAAGAGGAATTAGAAAGCATGGACAAAGAAGAAATATCGTATGAGATTACGGTGTGCGAGGAAAAGCTGAACACGATGAAACCAAATATGGCAGCTATAGCAGAGTACAGGAAAAAGGTAGGTGTCACACATAGCTCCAGATAGGTGGTGCCATTTGAGCCGGGGCACAGCATTTCCTGCAATTTACATGTGCGCCCAGCGAAGACTCAGATTAGCCTGCTCATCTGTATAATCTAACCAGAGACTTCTCTTGCTGCATGAAGGAGCATTGGGCCCTTATCTATCCTTAGAGCGCACAACGAAGACTCTGATCAGATTGCGCAGATGCGCAGTCTGATCTGAGGCTTCGTTGGGTGCACGTCTTATTGTTGGTTTTGTCGTGCGCTGGCTCATTTGTGAGGTGTCAAGCACAGCAACAGAAGATCAGGGGGTTGTCTCCGGGTAATCAACTTTTCATTCATCTGATTAACGATCAGCATGGTATATGTGAAGTAATCTTGAAAGGGTTGAAAAAAACAAATAAGAATTATTGTCCCCTTAGCATGACATAAAGACGTTGATGACGTCACTTTTCGTGCTGATGATACGTAATTGGTGCACATTCAGTACACACTCAATATTATACCCTGTAAACCTGCTGAACACCTCTAAATCAAAGTGAAATGTTCATGGAAAAGGTTTGTTGTATGTGGCGACGGCTGACGCTTCATTGAAATTGCATTTAAAATACAGTTTTAAATATGAAAGAAACAGAAAAATCACTTTCTTTTTAGTGTTTTAGTGTAAGATATATTTTTATTTCACCTGATGAACACCAACATATTTTCATGAGTGGCGAATGACCACTCAATTAAGATTCTTTATATGTTTATTTCATACAGGAAGAACTTTATCTCCAACGAGTGGCCGAGCTTGATCAAATCACTGAGTTCCGGGACGGACAACGAAAGTACCATGAAGATCTGCGTAAGCAGCGGCTTGATGAGTTCATGGCAGGATTCAGCGTGATTACGTACAAGTTGAAAGAGATGTACCAGATGATTACATTAGGTGGGGATGCGGAGTTAGAGTTGGTGGATTCCTTAGACCCCTTTTCTGAGGGAATTGTGTTCAGGTAGGTAGGAGTGAGGTATGAAATTCTGCTTGCTGAATTTCTTATCACAATCGCCTCTGTGAGGTGATTCTAACAAGTATCCACAACATACTACAAAAATAAGGAAAATTATTATACCTCATTAATATTCATATGCAATTGTAGAATTATGATTGGTCAAGAGCATGCCACATGCAGGGCAATAAATTATCATATTCTCCTGCAATATTCCCCTCTGACGTCACTGCTCAAAAGTTTTTGTTTGTTTTGATTTGAGGTTTAACGTCCCCGTCAACACTGTAAAGGTCATTTTGGGGACGTTGCTTCCAATTTGTGGGACTTTTACCCGACATTGAGATGAAATGACATCTCAAGCCTTGTCGCCCAATGAAACCAATAGGGTTTATTAGCATGGACGGTCAACCTCGCACCGCGGTTCCTGGACAGGCTTAGATCCTCTAAGCGGTTTACCAGTACTAGTGTGCGGGCCGGATTCAGCTCTGCGTGGAAGCATCATGCAGCCCATATATTTCTTCAAGCCCCTATGGGCGGGGGCTCTGCTCAAAAGTACAAGTGCACAATAGGATATGTCAAATTTTAACATTCAAGTCTTATGTTTGTGTTGAATAACTTGCTTTTTCTATATTTTGAAACATTCACTGAAAGAATCTCTAGAAGTTAGAATTCGGTATAATAAATCATTTGTTGCTCTTGTGCAATATTACCTGCTCAGGTGAACAAATCCTCATAGCCCGTACCTGCTCCAGTCAACAAAGAGGTATGGGCCTTTATGGCATAATGGGTAAGAGCACTTAATCTTAGGGTCTCTCTCTGGTGTGGCTTGTGCTTGCTTAGGGCACATATGAGACTCCAAGTTCTGCAGTGGAAGGCCTGGGGCCAGTTGTTCAAAACTAACAATGTTGTTAGTTAACGCATCGCTAAAAATTTGATCATTTGATATAGAAAATATGCTTATATTTTTGCTGAAAAAAATGTGAGCAGCTTTTGCAATTGCATAAGCTGCTCACATTTTTTTCTGCAAAAATAACAAAATGTTAGATATTGTACTTCCTAGAACAGTTAACAATTTGATCACTAACAAGCTTGTTAAGCTAATGAGGCTTTGAACAACTGGCCCTAGGTGTTTTTTTCTCCAGTTTTCACCCACCTCTGATAAATCATTCGTTCGAAGTAAGTGAAATGATTTTGAAAGGGCCATAAATAATAATAATAAACACAAAAAAGTCAGTGTTTCTTGTAATGGGGCTCACTTGTCCTCTGTTCCAGTGTTCGGCCACCTAAGAAGTCCTGGAAAAACATCTCAAACCTGTCTGGGGGAGAGAAGACGTTGAGTTCTCTCGCCCTCGTGTTCGCTCTGCACCACTACAAACCAACACCTCTGTATGTGATGGACGAGATTGATGCTGCTCTCGACTTCAAAAATGTGTCTATTGTTGCAAATTACATAAAGGTAGGTACAGACAATATGTTCTAGAAAGGGTTATCCTTTGGAAGCAAGGAATACACCACAGAACTGGAAAATATGGAGTGTACATGTTTTCTGGGCCAGACTAGCTAGTTTCAGCCAATTAGGCTCATCAGTGACCCTCATATATTTTCAAATGGAATCAATGATCCCAAAGGACAAGAAAATATAAACTACACTATGATGTAGGGCAGGGAGACTTTTTATGGCCGCTACACATTCCCAGACACCAGCTGTAGTGACGTTAAATATGTTCTAGAAAGGGTTATTCTTTGGAAGCAAGGAATACACCACAGAACTGGAAATTTGTCAATAGACCCTAAGTTGCTGAGCATAGAAACTCGTCAGTGCATGTGACTATTATGGATTTGTAGGAAATCCAGGTAATGGTTATTTATAGACAAGAGCACCGCAAGCGGGTGCCAACGCTCGTCTGCAGTTTCTTTTAGAAAACAAAAGTTCTAAGTCAAATCAAATTGCAAGATGGAGTTATAAAACTTGTAGGGAATGTAGCTCTTGTGATGGTGAGTATGTGTATGAAGTTTCATGAAGGTAGGCCAAATACTTTTGGAAATATGGTCAAGGTTAAGTTTTTTGGTTAATTTTTCGAAAAATAGGTCAAAGTTCAAAGGTCAAGGTCACAGGTCAAAAAGCGTGGTATGACTGAAAAGGTCTTGTCCCAAGGATCATTCATGTGAAGTTGGAAGGCTCTGTTGTGAATAGTATTGAAATAAGAGACGAAAACAATTTAAAAAAAAAAACGGAGAGAAAAGGGGAGATAATTCAATCAAATTGCAAGATGGAGTTATAAAACTTGTAGGGAATGTAGCTCTTGTGATGGTGAGTATGTGTATGAAGTTTCATGAAGGTAGGCCAAATACTTTTGGAAATATGGTCAAGGTTAAGGTTTTCGGTTAAATTTTCGAAAAATAGGTCAAAGGTCAAGGTCACAGATCAAAAAGTGTGGTATCACTGAAAAGGTCTTGTCCCAAGGAACATTCATGTGAAGTTTGAAGGCTCTGTTGTGAATAGTATTAAAATGAGAGCAAAAAATGTGTTTCAGAAAAAAATTGGAAAAGGGGAGATAATTCAGCCAAAATCAACAATGTTGTTATGGTCCTTGGTCAAAATGTAGCTCTTGTGATGATGAGTGTGTGTATGAAGTTTCATGAGGCTAGGTCTAATACTTTTTGGACGGGTTTTTTATTGGACGGGTTTTTTAAAAAAAAATCCGTCCTTTGAAATAGCGATGTCCGGGCGGGCGGGCGTCCTGCGGGCGGGCGGGCGGGCGTCGTCCCAGGTTTACCTTTTGGTTAACCTTTTTTCAAAGTGATATTTTTCATCTATTCTGTAGCAGATTGTTTTAATATCAGGACTGATGCATAAGTGGAGGTACTGCTTTCATGTATTATCCATAAATGGCGCAAAAGACTAAAATTTTGTCGGAAATTGTCATTTTTCAAACTTGTGTTTTTCAGGTTTACCTTTTGGTTAACCTTTTTTCAAATGCCAGTGTAGTGGATAGAGTGCTGGACTACAAATCCTATTGTTGACTATGAATCTGAGGGGCGTGAGTTCAAACCCCGGTGGAGACATTTTTTTTTTTTTTGTTCTTTTTTTATTTCTTTCTTTTTTCATTCTTTTTTTCTTTATTTTTCTTTTCTTCTCCATAAACACATATGAACAATTATTATCTTCCTCCCCTGATAGTTGCTAGTAATAATACATACATGCATGCACAGGCATGGAATTTTTTTTTTTTTTTTTTTTTTTTTCGTTCTTTTTTTTAGCTCACCTGAGCACGAAGTGCTCAAGGTGAGTTGATGTCCGTCGTCCGTCAACAATTTCTTTAAACGACATCTCCTGGGATATTGGCCCGATTTCAAAATTATTTTACAGAAATGTTCATTAGGTGACCCTTTTTCAAAATTGCTAAAATCAGTGGCCACTAGAGCTAAAAAATAGAGCTAAAAATAGAAAAAAACTTAATTTTTTTTTCTTCGTAAAACACATAAGCAAATCAACACCACCCCCCCCCCCCCCCCCACACCCCCCAAAAAAGTTGTTACTGGGTTAGGATATTGCATTTGTTCTGTACGTACATGCATACATAGTTTTACATACATACAGAAATGTTCATTAGGTGACCCTTTTTCAAAATCGCTAAAATCAGTGTCCACCAGAGCTAAAAATAGAAAAAAAAAAACTTTTTTTCTTCTTAAAGCACATAAACATATCATACCCCCCCCTCCACAAAAAGTTGTTACTTGGTTAGGATATTGCATTTGTTCTGTACATACATGCATACTTAGTTTTACATACATACCCTACCCACCCCACCCTACCCTACCCTAGCATACCTTACCCCACAACCCCACCCCACCCCCATCCCAAAACAACCCCAATCCACCCCCCAACCCCACCCCATCCCAACACTCCCCACCTTACCCGACCTCGCCCCATCCCACCCACCCAAGCCCACCCCACCCCACAAGCCCACCACACCCCATCCCACCCCACACCCCACCCCACCACAAATTCCACCCTGTCCCACCCGACTCCTAACCCATCCCACCTCACCCCACCCTACCCCACACCAGCACACCCCACCCTACCCCATCCATGCCACCACCATCCTAACCGTACTGAAGAAAAAACCCGTCCATAATGCCATTGGGCATTTTTCTTGTTAAGTTATAGCCAAGGTTAAGTTTTTTTGGAACGACGCAGGACGATGCAGGACGACGCAGGACGACTACGCAGACGCCGGAGTGATGACAATAGCTTGAAAGTTTTTTTTTTTTCAAAAAACAGACGAGCTAAAAATAGGTGCATTAATTTTGTCACTGTGAGGTCAGCATGAGTTCCAATCTTATGACGAGTCTTAGCAAAGGAAAGTAGCAGAGCTGAAAAACTTGCCCCTTTGGAATGATTTGAACATGGTCCACTGGGATGAAAATCCAGTTCTCCCTGGTGCAGTTGTCACAGATTGGTTATAAACCTGTAAGCAATGCATAATTAGGGCCCCGCACTGAAAGTGTGGGTGCCCTATAGTAATCACTCTGTCCGTCCGTCCGTCCGTCCGTCTGTCTGTCTGTCCGTCCACAAATTTTTACTCCTCTGATAGCGCTGCCGGGGCCCTAGTCAGTTTCACTGACAGCTCTAGTCTACCTTGTTAGATACTTGGAGGCGAAGTCGCAGTCTATAACAGTAACAGTAGGGCTGGCTAATGGAGCTGTAAAGATAATGGATTATCAGTCCTGCCATTGTGATTGATAATCAATTAGTAATCGCTGAAGATTTGGTCATAATTTCACCTGTCTGGCTTTCTGTCTGAGCATGACTCTTACCATTTGTTGTACTTTACCATATGTATTTGAACAGATAGGTCTGAGCAAACAGTGTAGACCCAGATGAGACGCCGCAGAATGCGGCATCTCATCAGGCTCTGCACTGTTTGCCACTCATCCAGCTATTTTAGGCACAACTTAAGGAAGTAAATTATACTTATCAAATAAATTTATAATTGATTACATGCAAGTCAGTAATGATAATCATTTTTGTGTAATTGATTAATCGAGTAATTGATAAACCGATTAGTCGTGTCAGCCTTAGGTACCAGTACTCATGCAGTTTATATCTGTTTCAGGAACGGACCAAGAATGCACAGTTTATCATCATTTCCCTCAGGAATAACATGTTTGAACTTGCTGACAGGCTAGTTGGTATATATAAGACTGATAACTGTACAAAATCTGTGACAATCAACCCAAACAAATTGACTATACCACTACAGGAAGTGAACTGAGATTGACAGTGACATGTGAATTGTGATTATTATTATACCCCCACAAATGAAATTTGGTGGGTATATAGGAGTGAGCTTGTCGGTCGGTCTGTCTGTCGGTCGGTCGGTCTGTTGACTTGGTTTCCAGACGATAACTCAAAAAGCGCTTCACTGATTTTTATAATTTTTGGTACACTGATGTAACATCATAAAATACAGGTCAAGTTCGATTTCCACTACAATTCGTCAATTTTCGACATAGTTATGGCCCCTTTCAAGTGAAAAAATTGCAAAATGCGCTGATGTACTATCAAGGCAGTTTTTGTGGGGGTATTCATCACCTTTAGTGATAGCTCTAGTTCATACACCAGGGGCCAGTTGTTCAAAGCATCTTTAGCTTGATGAGCTCGTTAGTGGTCAAATTGTTAACTGTTCTAGCAAGTTCAATATTTAAAATTTTGGTATTTTTGCTGAAAAAATGTGAGCTGCTTTTGCAAATGCAAAAGCTGCTAACATTTTTTCAGCAAAAATATTAGCATATTTGCCATAATAAATGATCAAAGTTTTAATGATATGTTAACTATTGACGTCGTTAGTTTTGAATAACTGGACCCTGGGGCCAGTTGTTCAAAACTCACGATGTCGTTAGTTAACTTATCGTTAAAACTTTGATCATTGAATATGGCAGATATGCTAATATTTTTACTGAAAAAATGAGAGTAGCTTTTGCAGATGCAAAAGCTGCTCTCATTTTTTCAGCAAAAAATACCAAAATTTTAGATATTGTACTTGCTAGAACAGTTAACAGTATGACCACTAACAAGCTCATTAAGCAAACAAGGCTTTGAACAACTGGCCTCATAGCCTCTATATAACACTGTTATTGGGGTCCAAAGCAGAAACCGTGTTATTTAAACAACTGTGTAATATCCAAACGAAATGTGTAGATTATATAGAAAAATGACCATTTTTATCGTCATTTTTCTCTTCAATCTATACATTTTTGGGATAATGTATTGATTATATATAGAAAAATTACCATTTATGGTCATTTTTAGCTTGGCTGTTTTCGAAGAAAACGATGAGGTATTGTCATAGCTCTGGCGTTGTCTGCGTCGTCGTGCAAAAACTTGGACATTTTGTAATATCTCTGTCATTACTGAACATATTTACTTGAAACTCAGACTAGTTGTTCATTATGAAACGGGGGGACCCATACCAATAGGTGAGGTAACCCTCAAAATATTTTGGCACAGTTATGCCCCTTTTTTGACTTAAAATCTTTGCAGCGGAGCGTTGGCACCCACATGTGGTCCTTTTGTTCTATATAATCTATACATTTTTGGGATTCATCTGGAATCTGTGTTATAACCAATACTGTGTTATAATGAACAGTGTTATAATGAGGTTTTGGTGTACAAGCATAGGAAGAGAATACAAAAATAATTGTATGTACCCCTAGATATTTGGAGTAAAATTCGAACAAGCACAAATTACCATCACGTGAACAACTCTGTGAAATGAACACCCCTCTAAACCCCACTTTATATTGAGAAAACTGGCATTTACAGGGGTATACATTATTTTCCTTATTTCTGCTCCAAGTCATAGGTTGTGGGTACTCATTAGAACCGCCTCAATGAGGCGGTTCTAAGGAGCACCTACAACCTATGTTAGCAGTACAAGTAAGAAAAATATCACAGGTCTTCCATCAGAAAAGTAGCCATTTTTGAGATGTGAAAAATGCACTCTGTCAAACGGGTGTGTAATTGTAATGCTACTTAGATGAGTGGCAAACAGTGTAAACGGTGATGAGGTGCCACATTCTGGGGCGTCTCGTCTGAGTTTACACCATTCGCTCTGACCGAACTGTCCGAATCCATGATGTGGTAAATACATATGGTGACTATGGTAGGGACATTAAGTTCTCCAAACTGAAATATAGACATTCTCTGAACAGATAACCATCATGAGACGATGTGTTGTACCTCAAAGGTCAAGGCCATACTTAGAGGTTAAAGGTAAAAAAGGGCTTTTTGTGTATGGTCAATAACTTTCTTATTTCTCTATGAACATTTTAAAGTTACTTTGCAGAAATGTTCCATCTTCATTAGATGATGTGTTGCACACAAGACCCAGGTCAATACCGCCAATGTCAAGGTCCTACTAAGAGGTCAAAAAGGGGGGAGACATCTGTGGTTTGTAGAATAACAAATTCTAGTTTGATCTGTGAGTCAAAAAAAAACTATGTTATCAGATTTGTCCAAGTTGATGAGACCAAGTGTCTTGTGTTACATTATATGTCTTGTTTATTAATCACCTGATTAGTCACACATTACAATAATAAAGGATGTTTTTCTGTTTTTTATCATATGACGTCTGAGAATGTAATATTTGTGTTTTTAATGAAAATGGGCTCATTGGTTTGAAAAACTCAGCACATTTGTATAGGCAAAAATAACTACAATTGTAGTATAAAGATTTTTGTCACATCTGCTTTAAGCTTGGCGTGATATAGATGTTGAAATTTCCATTTGTCAAACATTCACCATTTGCAACCATCCTAGAGTTCACCCTAACGTCCATTTCTCAAGAACTATAAGAGCATCATTAATGATACTTGGTACAGACTTGCATCTAGGGATAGCAACTTTAACGCAAGCATCCATATTTGTAGCCCCGCTTTGAAAAAGTGGGGGCTATATTGGATTTATAGTAATTTTTATTTGTGTCCGAAAGGTTTGCTATCTGATCAATCGGAGACCCAATCGTTTACAACTGTCAAGGTAAACAATCAAGTGAGAAAAACAACCATCTCAGCCGTCTGACTTAACCAATCAATTACATTTCAGCCGTAGCTCCTCCTCTAAATATTGGACAGTACTTAATGACCGCAGATAACTCGACATTAGAGCGTCTTTAATTTTAACTGTTCATTAGCCCTTTCTATCCTGCTGGCTCGACGTTATTGGGAAGGCAGACTCATGGTCCTGACGATACAGGTCTACCCACAAACCTACGCTAGTTTTCCCGAATCACAATAAGCGTGACTGTTATAGATCGGGAATACAAAAGCGTCAGACTGGGATATATCACATTAACAAACCCATATAATGAACTTCCCGGTAAACCCTACTTTATAAAGAGAAAAGTGGGGTTTGCAGGGGTGTACAATATCTAAATTTTGTTCTTTGTTCTGTCTAAAACCACTGATTGTGGGTACTCGCTGATACCTATGCTCAAGCGGTCCCGTTTTGAGCAGAAACATTCATTCAGGTGGTTCCGTAACGAAAACCCATAATCTGTGCTGATGAGTTTATAATGAATACTCGCAATCTAGGTTTTAAGTAGAACTAAGAAAAATGTCACAAATCATGAAAGATAAATATAAATAAAAGGGAAGGTTTTGTTCAATATGTTTTCCATGTCTTATGACTGTTCCATGTATCTTAAGCTCCGCTGAGCAAAGCTCGCGGGGAACTTATAGGATGGTAGCCTTGTCACAATGCAAAATGGAATTCTACATTTTGCCTGGACGCTGTTTTTTTTTACATCAACGCAAAATGTAGTTATTTCTATGTTTTGTGGTTTTTTTTTTTTTTTTTTTTTTTTTCTTTTTTTTTTTTGTGTTGAGCACAGACGCAAAATATAGAAATTACTACATTTTGCGTGATCACGTTAACAAGTCCATGTAATGAACACCCAGGAAAACCCCACTTTATATAGAGAAAATTGGTGTTTAATAGGGTATACATTGTTTTCTTAGTTCTGCTCCAAAACATAATTGTGGGCACTGAGGCGGTTCTAACGAGCTCCCACAATCTATGTTTTTAGCAGAAATAAGACAAATATCACAATTTATCATATGAAAAGTTGAGAAGGTTTTTTTTTTTTTTTTTCAGAAGGTTTAACATAAATATATATATTCTATAGTCTGCTCAAAACAGACTGTGGATACTCGTTCAAATCTTGAGGCTGATCCGTGTAACCAGCAGTCTCAGCGTTGGTGCAGAAACGAGAAAGATTTGTTTTTGATTTGTTTGATTTGAGGTTTAACGTTCCCGTTGACACTGTATAGGTCATTTTTTTTGGAGAAGTTGCTTCCAATTTTGTGGGACTTTTAACCCGACATTGAGATGAAATGACATCTCAATCCCTGCCGCCCAATGAAACCAATAGGGTTTATGAGCATGGACTCGCACCGCTTTTCCTGGGCAGGCTTAGATCCTCTAATCGGTTTACCAGTACTCGTGTGCGGGTCGTTTTCAGCTGTGCGTGGAAGCATCATGCAGCCCATCTATTTCTTCAAGCCCCGGTGAGCGGGGGCCAAAACGAGAAACAATGAATGAACACCTGTATATACATGTATTAAAGTAGCCGAGCAGGCACTCAACATTGAATCGAGCGTGGTAGCTCAATGGTTAGTGCACTTGCCTATGATGCTAGAGGCTCCCGGTTTGATTCCCGGCAGCGGTAATAAAACTGCGGTGTCCGAACATGCTCCGGGTGAATGCCACAAAGTGCATCGCCCTCCGCATCGGCACGTTAACTGGGGACCCCCTGCACGTGCATGGAGGCACACATGCAGGGAGGCCCATTCTGTGCAGGTTAAAGATCTCTAATTACTGTGTATGTTTTCATCCCGAAAACCTGGATCATCAGTGAACAATCACACTAGAATTTAAAACGCTCCAATGTTTATTCGACAGGTAGTAGAAAGAAAGAATTGAAAACGCTGTTCCAACGTTGAGTCAAGTTTTCGTTGGGGAGGGGGTGGTAGGCGGTCAAAATTATATAGGTGTGTTTTTATGGTTCGTATCAACGACGCGACGCATAAAAACCCTATTGGTTTCACTGGGCGGCAGGGATTGAGATGTCATTTTATCTCAATGTCGAGTAAAATTCCCACAAAATTGGATGATAAACCTCAAAGCAAACAAACA
The DNA here is from genome assembly GCA_963580285.1 of Lucinisca nassula. NCBI lineage: Eukaryota > Metazoa > Mollusca > Bivalvia > Lucinida > Lucinidae > Lucinisca > Lucinisca nassula. Next base: position 37,462,273 of record OY757024.1, read on the forward strand.
AACAAACTGACAGAAAAGCAGAAGTATTGGTCAATTATAAAGTCTGTTATTGGTCACATGAAATCTTGCATAAAAGGAAAAATATTGGTTTCTTGAGGGGAATGTCAACACCTGGCATTTTCCACCATTTTTTCAAAAGGGGACAACTTTCGGGACTTCCTGTTTGCTTTTCTATAAGCTCTGTCCCACGAATAAAGGGATCTACTCTTAAAGGAAAGAATTTGCTCCTCAGGAGCAAATTCTTTCCTTTAAGAGTCTTTCCTTTAAGAGTTGGAGAAAATAAATAAATAAAAAAAATATTTGTCACTTAATTGCTCGACTTGACAGTTACTGAGAACTTATCCGTAAAAGATTTGGGTGGATTTTTGCGTGCCCCCAGTAGACCTGTTGGGTCCACACTTTTAAATCTGCACAACTTCAACATGTTGAAATTTACACCGAACAGCTGACCTTAGTGTGACTTCAGCAGCTCTCTAAAAATAGATTAGGGCGGTACATAGGTAGCCAGTAAAAAACAAGAGGGCAGTTTAAACTTTTCGAATACAATTCGAATTTACTGTACCTTGTCCTTCTGTGATTCCGTTATTATAACTCAAAAACAGTTTGAGGTATTTTCATGAAACTTCACACAAATGTAAAGCACTATGAGACGATGTGCAGAGTGCATGAACCATAACTCTGGATTGCCTACTATTGGAGTTATTGCCCTTTGAACATTGAAAAATATCTGTTAATTATGATAACTCAAAATCCATTTGAGATATTTTTATGAAACTTCACACAAAAGTAAAGCACTATGAGATGATGTGCAGAGGACATGAACCATAACTCTGGATTGCCTACTTTTGGAGTTATTGCACTTTGAACATTGAAAGATGGCAATTTTAACTTTGTCTGCTCCATAACTGAAAAATGTTTTAGGCATTTTCATGAAACTTCACACAAATGTAAAGCACTATAAGACAATGTGCAGAGTGCACAAACCATAACTCTGGATTGCCTACTTTTTGAGTTATCGCCCTTCGAACATTGTAAATGACAGTTTTAACCTTGTCCGCTCCATAACGCAAAAAAGTTTGAGATATTTTCATGAAACTTCACACAAATGTAAAGCACCATGAGACGATGTGCATAACACATGAACCACAACTCTGGATTGGCTTTTACTACCTTTAACTAGAGGCTGAAAGCTGAAAACATTTTTTTTTCTTGTATTTTTCTTTTCTAATAGCGCTATAGCGGGGCTATAGTCAGGTCCTCTGACAGTTCTTGTTGTCCATGACCTACATTTCTTGGTTCACTGACTGTGGAAACTATTGCGACCACACTAGTGTTCACCCTAATGTTCAAGTCCGTTTCTCAAGAACTAATAGTCCTTCATTAATGATACTTCTTAGAGACTTGCGTCTAGGGATGAAAATTTTAATACAGTCATCCATACTTGACCTTGACCTATATTTAATGGTTGATAGACTTTGTGAGCTGTTGCAACCACACTATCATTCACCCTAATGTTCCAGTCTGTTTTTCAAGAACTAGTAGACCTTCATTAATGATACTTCATACAGACTTGCGTCTAGGGATGAAATTTTAATGCAGTCATCCATGTTTGACCTTGACCTATATTTAATAGTTAACTGACTTTGTGAACTATTGTGTTCACCCTTATGGTCAAGTCCATTTCTTAAGGACTATAAGAGCTTCATTAAGGACCCTTGGTACAATGTTGCATCTAAGGATGACAACTTTAAAGCAAGCATCTAGGTTTGACCTTGACCTAAATATCATAGTTCAGTAACTTTGCACACCCACTGGTGCGACATAGCCTTCAGCGTAATTTTTGTGTAATACATAAGAAAATTGTTGCAATTAGTGAAAACGTCACTTCTGACAAGTACATACTACAAATTCTAATCAGCCTATGCATCTGCGAAGACTGATATAACCCATTTTATATGGGAAACCCAAAAATGTGTTATTGGCAAACAGTGCAGGCCCAGATCAGACACCACAGAATACGGTGTCTGATCATTGCCAACACTGTTTGATAAATATTCAACTTTTTAGCTCACCTGTCACGTAGTGACGAGGTGAGCTTTTGGGATCACTTTTCGTGCGTCCGTTCATGTGTGCGTAAACAATTTCTTCAAACGACATCTCCTCCTAAACCACTGATCGAATTTTGACGAAACTTCACAGGAATGATCCTTAGGTGGTCCCCTTTCAAAGTTGTTCAAATGGTTCAGGTCCATTGCACATCTAGATCAGAGGATCAACTTGAAAAATCTTCTCTGAAACCACAAGGCCCAGGTCTTTGATATTTGGTATGAAGCTTCATCTAGTTGACCCCTACCAAGATTGTTCAAATTATAGTGCTGGGGCCAAAGATGCCCCCGCTCTGGGTCCCTTTGGTTTTACATGGGCTTATATAGGGAAAATCTGTAAAAATCTTCTTCTCTGAAAGCGCAAGGCCCAGGTCTTTGCTATCTGGAATGAAGCTTCATCTAGTGAACCTCTACCAAGATTGTTCAAGTTAAAGCCCTGGGGCCAAAATATGCCCCCGCTCTGGGGCCCTTTGCTTTTACATAGACTTATATAGGGAAAATTAAAAAAAAAAAAATCTTCTTCTCTGAAACCACAAGGCCTAGGTCTTTGATATTTGGTATGAAGCTTCATCTAGTGGACCTCTACCAAGATTGTTCAAATTATAGCCCTGGGGCAAAAAATGCCCCTACTCCAGGGCCCTTTGGTTTTACATAGACTTATATCTGAAACCACAAGGCCTAGGTCTTGATATTTGGTATGAAGCTGCATCTAGTGGACCTCTACCAAGATTGTTCAAATTATAGCCCTGAGACCAAAAATGCCCCCGCCCCAGGGCCCTTTGGTTTTACATAGACTTGTATGGGGAAAATCTTTAGAAATATTCTTCTGTGAAATCACAAGGCCTAGGTCTTTGATATTTGGTGTGAAATTTCATCTAGTGGACCTCTATCAAGATTGTTCAAAATTTAGCCCTGGGGCCAAACATGCCTCTGCCCTGAGACCCTTTGGTTTTACATAGACTTGTATAGGGAAATATTTAAAAATCTTCTTCTCTGAAACTGCAAGGCCCATGTCTTTGATATTTGGTATGGAGCTTCATCTAGTGGACCTCTACCAAGATTGTTCAAATTATAGCCCTCGGGCCACAAATGCCCCCGCCCTGGGGCCCTTTGGTTTTACATAGACTTATATAGAGATAATCCTCTTCTCTGACACAGGAAGGCCCAGGTCTTTGATAGTTGGTGTGAAGCTTTACCTAGTGTACCTGTATCAAGATTGTTTAAATTATAGCCCTGAGGCTAAAAATGCACCCGCCCGGGGCCATTTGGTTTTACATAGGCTTATGTAGGGGATATCTTTAAAAAAATCTTCTTCTCTGAAACCGCAAGGCCCAGGTCTTTGATATTTGGTGTGTAGCTTCATCTAGTGGACCTTTGCCAAGATTGTTCAAATTATAGCCTTTGTTGATATTTGGTATGAAGCTTCACCTTTTTAGACCTCCCTCAACATTATGCACATTATAGCCCTGGGGTCAATAGTGGCCCTCCCCGGGGCCCACTTGTTACTCTACGGATCAGGTGAGCGATCCAGGGCCATCACTTGTTTTTTATGCCCCCGCATCATATGATGCCCATGTCTATGACCTCAAGGTCAAGGTCACAGACTTAGAAATTTTCAATGTTAAAGACTCAGGTTAAGGTTTTTGTAACAGGTAGACTTCAACATTTTAGAACTCATATTTTCCAAACCATTTGATGGAATTGGTTCATATTTGGTATGATTATAGATATAGGTCCAAAGTTTTATTCAGCGATCCCCCAACCCATGCCCATGGCCTCAAGGTCAAGGTCATGGACTTAGAAATTTTCCATGTTAAAGACTCCAGTTAAGGTATTTCTACCTGGTAGAACCTGAACTTTTATGATGGCTTTGGTTCATATGATGATAGATATAGGTACAATGTTTTATTCAGCAATACCCCCACCCATGCCTATGACCTCAAGGTCAAGGTCACAGACTTAGACAATTTTAATGTGATACATTTTAAAGAGCTCAAATTTTCCAAACTATATTATAGATTTGGCTTATGTATACTATGATGATAGATACAGGTCCAAATGTTTATTTGGCAATACCCCCACTCATGCCTATGGCTTCAAGGTCAAGGTCACAGACTTAGAAATTTTTAATTAGATATTTTAAGAGTTGATATTTTCCAAATCGTGTGATGGATTGAATTGATATTTGGTATGATGTTAGATATCTGTCTATTTTATTCAGTGATACCCCCACCCATGCCCATGAGCTCAAGGTCAAGGTCACAGACTTAAACGTTTTTAATTATCCCCTCGCACAACATAGCTCTAGCGTCTATATTTCTTCACTGATTTAAATATAACTTCACACAAATGTTCCTTATTACAATATCTTGAGCGAGTTTGACCTTCAAGGTCATGACCTCAAGGTCAAGGTCATTGTGGCTATTTTTAGAAAAACTTTGTCATCGCTCTAGCGCCTACATTTCTTCACCAATTTCAATATAACTTCATACAAATGTTACTTATAAAAATATCTCGAGCGAGTTCGACTTTCAAGGTCATGGCCTCAAGGTCAAGGTCACTATGGCTATTCTTAGAAAAACTTTGTCATCGCTCTAGTGCCTACATTTCTTCACTGATTACAATATAACTTCACACAAATGTTCCTTATGACAATATCTCGAGCGGGTTCGTCTTTCAAGGTCATGACCTCAAGGTCAAGGTCACTGTGGCTATTTTTAGAAAAACTTTGTCATCGCTCTAGCGCCTATATTTCTTCACCAATTTCAATATAACTTCACACAAATGTTCCTTATAAAAATAGCTCGAGCAATTTCAACTTTCAAGGTCATGGCCTCAAGGTCAAGGTCACTGTGGCTATTTTTAGAAAAACTTTGTCATCGCTCTAGCGCTTACATTTCTTCACTGATTTCAATATAACTTCACACAACTGTTCCTTATGACAATATCTCTAGCGAGTTCCACTTTCAAGGTCAAGGTCACTGTGGCTATTTTTATAAAAACTTTGTCATCGCTCTAGCGACTACATTTCTTCACTGATTTCAATATAACTTCACACAAATGTTCCTGATGACAAGGTCACGCACTTAGAAAATTTTGTTGCAACATGGATTTTCGGGGTGAGGCGGGGCCCTTGGCGGGGGCATCTGTGTCATCTGGACACATTTCTAGTTTGTTGTTGTTTTTTTTTTTTTTTTTCAAATAAATTTTTTAAGATAACACAATCTGACACACCTAAATTTTGAAATGGACTCGTGCTTTATGTATGGCAGAAGAGTCCATTCAGTACAAATGGGTTTAAAGCATTTACTTTGGACTATCTGGATGCCCCTTGACCCAAAGCTTCGCGTGCAATAATGTGATTTCATTTTTGTGGATTTTATTGATGTGTAAACTCTGGCAAATCACTAATAAAGTGCATGAAGTCCATGAATTCTTTCGAAAGCATAAGAATGAACTAATGAACGGCCACAGTGGAATGATTATTCAAGTAGAAGCAGCCATCTTTGAAAGAAACCCAAGTGAAAAAACTTCATCTTTAAATCTTTATCTATAAATAATCTGTGTGAGTGAGTGTTAGGGTTTTACTTCCCACCAACATCTAAGGTCATACAGAGACGGGACCTCTGTTTAAATTAAAGACTCATCCGAAAGTCTGGAGAAGCCTGCGATCCCTGGTTTACAAGGCGAGTAGCGTAACCACTACACCGAGGAGGCTTCTAAATAACCTGTGTGGATTCCTACAACCCAGTGATAGTCACGTGGACTCCAGCGCTAATAGAGGTTTTGATAAACAATCAACCCAAAAAACAGCTGTTAGCATGACAGAAAATACCATGCGGAACAGCTTTGGCGTCTTAGTACAGTAAAATTTCTATATTAAGACCACATTTTGGACTGTTCAAAAGTGGTCTTTAAGACCACTTTTGAACAGACCCAAAGGTGGTCTCTTATTAGGAGACACAGGTTGTAGAAAAGACAAAGAAAGAATATCTGAAACCTTCTTAATAAGCTCTTAACAGCAGAATTAGTCTTAATTTTAGGTGGTCTTAATAGCGAAATTTTACTGTGCATTGCCTTGCTTTACCCTTGTCCTGCTGAATATTTAAACATACCGCACCCACTACTGATTATCAGCCAATCAGATCACTTGATGGAAATTATTGCAAAAATTCATAGAGTGAATGACAAACAATGAAGATCCTGATCAGATGGCTTCTTCAGAAGCCATCTGATCTGGATCTGCATTGTTTGAAAGGCAAGACATATCCGGGCTCAGCAGGACAAGGGTTAACCCCAATTGACACATAGAATGGATCTGAAATCTCGCCATCATTTTGGAACCATGCAAGTATATCGTCGTGGAACTCCAGTTTGGCGGGACAGCCAAGCCTTTTCATATTTTTCTAAAGTCCCGCACAGCTGAATGTGTCATATGCTTTGGTAAGGGTAGTGGTCCACATTCTGCTCCTAGCATTTTATCTGTCCTTTCTGAATCAACATTGGCTTTCTGGTAGAAGCCATGACTGTTCAAGGTGGGTTTTTTTCAGTAAGACGTAAGACTTCTGCAAGGGACTTCCCAGATGTTGTCAATAAGGAGATGCCTTATTCTTACATGCTTTTCAATGAAATCTAGAGATTTCTCAGTGAAATCAAAATCGATATTGTCACTGTTTCAAACAGTGACTGATATCAATATTATTTTTCACTGTTTGGGACTACTTTTTTCTCGAAAATTTTATTTTTTTAGTGTAAGATCAAATTTTATTTCACTCATGAACACCAAAACTGGTATTTTCACTCGTGGCTACGCATCTCGTGAAAATACTGGTTTTGGTGTTCATTCGGTGAAATAAAATTCGATCTTACACTCAAAAAATCAAATATCCTCTATTTTTTACATGCTTTTCATTGAAATATAGAGATTTCTCAGTGAAATCAATATTGTCACTGTTTGAAACTGAAAATACGATTTTTATTTTCACTGTTTTTGAATTCAAAAAATAACATAATTTCTGATTAGCTAAACGTTGTAAATGTGTGTCCGAAATTATGTCACACATTTTTTTACGACATTTGGACGTTGATGACGTCACTTTTAGCACCTACGCAACGTAAGTTATGCACGTGATGCCAGAAGAGCATAGCAACTGTGGACATTATTTGAATGCAAATTTCAAGCAAACCATTTGAAAAAGGAACATTCCAAGCTGTTTTTCAGGTGCAAACTTCAGTTTACACCCAGTTTTATACCCAGATAAATCGCTGAACACTTCTAAATCAATGCGAAATCGCCTTGGAAAAAAAATTGTTCTCTGTGATGTTGGCGGACGCTTTAAAATTGCGATAAAAATTACAGTTTAATGCATGAAAGAAACAGAAAATTAGATTTTTCCAGTGTAAGACCAATTTTTATTTCACTCATGAACACCAAAACTTGTATTTTCACTCGTGGCTACGCCACAGGTGAAAATACATTTCGTGTTCATTCGGTGAAATAAAAATCAATCTTACATTGAAAAAAAATCAAATATCCTGTATAAGGTTGACATGGACTGGCGAATGATTAGATGGTAGTTGATGCATTCTTGATTCAATGTGAAATAAAACTGCCAGTTTCTCTACAACTGGAGAACTTCCTTCTTCCAAGATCTTTACATCTGGTCAGATGATAAGGGCTGTTGTTTCTCTACAACTGGAGAACTTCCTTCTTCCAAGATCTTTACATCTGGTCAGATGATAAGGGATGTTGTTTCTCTAAAACTGGAGAACTTCCTTCTTCCAAGATCTTTACATCTGGTCAGATGAGAAGGGATGTTGTTTCTCTACAACTGGAGCACTTCCTTCTTCCAAGATCTTTACATCTGGTCAGATGATAAGGGATGTTGTTTCTCTACAACTGGAGAACTTCCTTCTTCCAAGATCTTTACATCTGGTCAGATGATAAGGGATGTTGTTTCTCTACAACTGAAGAACTTCCTTCTTCCAAGATCTTTACATCTGGTCAGATGATAAGGGATGTTGTTTCTCTACAACTGGGGAACTTCCTTCTTCCAAGATCTTTACATCTGGACAGATGATAAGGGATGTTGTTTCTCTGCAACTGGAGAACTTCCTTCTTCCAAGATCTTCACATCTGGTCAGATGATAAGGGATGTTGTTTCTCTACAACTGGAGAACTTCCTTCTTCCAAGATCTTTACATCTGGTCAGATGATAAGGGATTTTGATTTCACTGCTTCAGAGACTATTGGGAACCCATCATTCCTCAGACACTATCAATATGCTCAGGCCATCTGTTTAAGATAGTTTCTCTGCCGCCATTTTTCAAAGGGAGACAACTTTTGGGACCTGTTCGCTTTTCTAGAAGCCCTGTCTCACTGAAAAAGGGGTCTACTCTTAAAGGAAAGAATTTGCTCCTCAGGAGCAAATTCTTTCCTTTAAGAGTTGACCCCCATTGACAAGGGAGACAAAAATACTTTTACAGGAGTTACCTCCCCTGTAGTTGTATCCATTCCCCTTAAATATCTGAAGTATATCAGCAGCTGTGGGAAACATATTTAGTTGTTTTCACTGCTTCAAAGACTATTGGGAACCAATCAAACATCAGACTACATTCCTTAGACACAATTAGTGTGCTCAGCCCCTCTTTATGCCCCCGCCATTCGAAGAATGGTGGAAAGGGCATCAAGTGTTACCCCTGTCCATCCGTTTGTCCATTCGTCTGTTCGTTCGTCCGTCCCGACATCGTGTCCGGGCCATAACTCCTAAACCGTATGTAAGATATTCATGAAACTTCATAGGTGCATTCATCACACTGAGACGATGTGTCATGAACAAGGAAGACAACTCTTGCATTTTTGGTTTTTGAATTATCTGCCCTTGACTTAGTTGCATATAGTAAACCGTGTCCAGGCCATAACTCCTAAACCGTATGGAATATATTCATGAAACTTCACAGGTGCATTCATCACACTGAGACGATGTGTCATGAACAAGGAAGACGACTCTTGCATTTTTGGTTTTTGAATTATCTGCCCTTGATTTAGTTCAATAGTAAACCGTTTTATGAATGACATTTGGCGGGGGCATCTGTGTCCTATGGACACTTCTTCTAGTTTTAAGAATGTTTCTCTGTCGGTAGAGTGAGTAATACCATCTGCATCAAATAGTGGGGTGGTTCTTGAAAGTATATATGAACAAGATCAGTTATCGAACAGGACTACAAGCACAGAATATTCAAACAGTATCACTGTTATAAGACATTTAGAATTCTGTTCTTCGTCTTGTGGGGAATGGGAACACCTGGCAGATTTTTCCGCCACTTTGCAAAGCGAGACAACTTTCGGCACTTCCTGTTTGCGTTTCGATAAGCCCTGTCCCAATGAAAAAGGGGGTCTACTCTTGAATTAATCTGAATCTTAATTATCTGAAGTATATATGCAGCTGTGGGAATCATATTTAAAATCAAAACACATAATTTGATTTTTTTTTTTTTGAAACAAAAAGTCAGTAAATACTATGCATATGACTTTAAGCTAATTTACATGTACATGTACAAGTAACAAAAACATGCATCTGTTACCATTGCAAATACCAAGGTTACCAATATATGCCTACCGCAGACTGAGTTTTTCAATAGGCTTACTTTGTGTACTTTTCCGGCCCCCGCCAATCAGGGCTTGACGGAATAGATGGGCTGCATGATGCTTCCACGCAGAGCTGAAACTGACCGCACATGAGAACTGGTAAACCACTTAGATTAGCTAAGTCTGCCCAGGCTAAGCGGGACGAGTCAGACCGTCCATGCTCATAAATCGTATTGGTTTGATTGGGCGACAGGGCTTGAGATGTCATTTCATCTCAATGTTGGGTAAAGTACCACAAAATTGGAAGCAATGTCTCCAAAATGACCTGTACAGTGTTGATGGGTACGTTAAACCTCTAATCAATCAATCAATCAATGTGTACTTTTCATAAATCAGCTATTTTCAAATGCTGCCATGGAAACAGTACCATAGTAAAGAGCACTGGTAACTTGCTTCTTTTGCAAATAAATTTGTCAAGGAAATTAAGAACCTCGATTCCTGCTGGGGATGATATGGGTTCTATACCTGGCGCCCCATCACGTTAACAAATAAAAATCAAAAATGAGTTCCTTTAAGAGCAATGAAAACATTCATAAGAAAGAAGATGGGTCATACTACGTAGTTTCAAGCCCATCACGTGAACAAGTCCGTGAAACGAAGACCCCCCTATACCCCATTTTATATAGAGAAAACTGGGGTTTACGGGGTATACATTATTTTTCTTATTTTTGCTTCAAGACATAGGTTGTGGGTACTCGTTAGAACCGCCTCAATGAGGCGGTTCTAACGAGCCCCCACAACCTAGGTTTGCTGTATTTATAAGAAAAATATCACGGATTTTCATCAGAAAAATGGCCAATTTGGAGATGTGAAAAATGCTTTATGTCGCACGGGTGTGTTATCGTAATGCTGTGAAATGAACACTAGCTAATGAACACCTTGTAAATCCCACTTTATATAAAGAGAACTGGGGATTACATGGGTATTCATTATTTTCCTGCAGATAATGCAAATAAGGTGAATATGCTTTTCTTGTGCATTTCGTGGCAGAATGCTTCGCTATTTATTTTAATAGATTTCCCCAAAGTTAACTTAAACGATAATTTTAGGTTTGCACAATACGGTAGCTTAACCCAGTGAGAATACATATAATTTATCTTCGTCTGAACAACCAACTATAAGTGTTCCATCTGAAGGCCTGAAAGCAATACTATTTGGTTTCATAATGCCGCTTTGAGGTGTCAGTAACGCTCTGTGTTTTCTACCCTTAGATGTTATGATATGGACACAGTTATTTTCATAGTCACAAACCAGAGCATTATCATCAGCATCAACGTAGATATTGCGCGGCCCCTTCAAGTTTGCGTCTTTAAACTCGTAAATTACGCTACCATCACTTGCAAAGCAAGAAATCATACGCGTTCCCAAGTCAGAAACGTAAAGTTTTGCTCCTGATTTGCTCACAGCAAGATTGTGCGACTTTGAAAACATGCATGATCCGTCGTGAAAGGCACCGATTCTATGCTGCAAAATGCCATCAAAGTTGAATACTCGGACTTCGCCATCATAATTATCTGAAAAATTACTGTGACATGCGACAAATATCTTATCGCCAGCCACGTCAACGCCATAGCCTTTCTTTCCAGTAGAAAATGAGCCACCCAACTTGAGCCTTGGCAAAACAGTAACGTATTGCATCTGTTCGTTGCCTGGTAACGTGATTATCACGTTACTTTTATCTATAACGGCAACATCACCAGGATAACCAATATACAAGGTCTCCTGCACTGACAGGGACTGGTCTAAAAGTTTAATTCTGTTATTGCTGTGGTCGCACAATACAGCGTGACCGCTGGGAAGGAATGCACAACCGGTTATCCAGGGTGAGTAGTAGTCGGCGCTGTGTTTGATAGGAACTTTTCTAGATGACAGGACGGTCGCATCTAACAGAACATTGAGAGGTTTTGGAGAGCTCTGAATCTGATCTGGTTGACCCTGACTTGCTTTTGATGCCCCATCAGCTTGAGTTTCCGATGTCTCGTCAGGCTTAGAAATTTCTTCTCCGCTCGGCTTCGAGCTTGACGGTCCATCACTTGGCTTGGAGGAATGACTTTGATCATCGCTCGGTTTTGTTGAGCTATCAACAGAAGGCTTATCAGGAATCCCTTTTCGTTTTGAAGCCATCTGGCATACATGAAATTAAAAATAAAACGTGTCCATAAAGCATAAACATCACGAAAACATGACTACATAATTTTGACCACCCGCTTTTATATAGTAAAACTGGGGTTTACATGGGTAAACCTTATTTTTCTTATTTCTGCTCTAAAATATAGGTTGTTGGTACTCTTTAGAACCGCAGCCTCATCGACAAACAATATATTTTGAGCTTGTTGGTACTCGTTAGAACTGCCTCGATGAGGCGGTTCTAACGAGTACAATCTTATCTTTTGAGCAGAAATCAGAAAAATATCACATTTTTTTATCTTAAAAGTTTTTTTTTTTTTTTTTCAGGAGGTAAAGTTTATAATGTATTTGTTTTGGCGTGTTTACGTAATTTCATCACGTGAACAAGTCCGTGAAATAAAGACCACTCTAAACCCCACTTTATATAGAGAAAACTGGGGTTTACTGAGGTATACATTATTATTCTTATTTCTGCCCCAAGACATAGGTTGTGGGTACTCGTTAGAACCGCCTCAATGAGGCGGTTCTAACGAGCACCCACAACCTATGTTTGTAGTATAAATAAGAAAAATATTACAAATTTTCATCAGAAAATTAGCCATTTTGGAGATATGGAAAATGCACCCTGTCGCACGGGTGTGTTATCGTGATGGATAGTCATCAGCCAGACAGCACAACGTTGGACCGTCAGCAATACGACGTTATCGCATCGCTGTCAGCCCAAGGTTGGCCCGATATTCTTTGCTGGGCTGTTATTGTGATAGACCGTATCATGTGCCGAATGAGCCAGGGCATGTAATATAAGAATTTTATAAGGAAATCCATAGTTTTAGCTTGGGATAGAATCGGCCCCCGCCCATAGGGGCTTGAAGAAATATATGGGCTGCATGATGCTTCCACGCAGAGCTGAATCTGGCCCGCTCACTAGTACTGGTAAACCGCTTAGAGGATCTAAGCCTGTCTAGGAACCGCGGTGCGAGGCGGACCGTCCATGCTAATAAACCCTATTGGTTTCATTGGGCGACAGGGCTTGAGATGTCATTTCATCTCAATGTCGGGTAAATGTCCCACAAAATTGGAAGCAACGTCTCCAAAATGACCTTTACAGTGTTGACGGGGACGTTAAACCTCAAATCAAACAAACAAACAATTGGGATAGAATATAAGAATCTTATATGGGTGTGAGGGGTGGATGGAAAAATCCGTCCCGAGGGTCACTGTCCGGCCTCACGAGGCTTGCCGAGTGATGCCGGACAGTGATTCCGAGGGACGGATTTTTCTATCCACCCCTCACACCCATATAGGATTCTTTTTCTTGCATACCTTCCATTTTTAGCGCGGAGTTTTAATGCTGCAGTCACTTCGGTTACCAACGTCCGCCATATTGTGATGACACTACAGGAATGTTTAGTGATGTCACGTAACGTGCATGACGTCAACCTTAACGACGGCGCATACGAGATCGTATTCAACCAGTGCATTTATCAAACACGCGGGAATATTCGATATTGGGTCGGAACACCAGGGTCAGAACATAAATTTCTATCCCAGGGTAAAATCACGGATTTCCTTGTCTGGTGTGCAAGAAATTCTGTTCTAACCCTGGTGTTCTTACGACAAATCGAATATTCTCGGGTGTTTGATAAATGCACTGGTTGCCTTGACTACGACCTCGTATGCGCCGTCATTAAGGTTGACGTCACAGCACGTTACGTGACGTCACTAAACATTTCCTGTAATATCATCACAATATGGCAGACGTCGGTAGCCGAAGTGACTGCAGTATTCAAAATCCGCGATGAGAAATGGAAGGTATGCAAGGAAAAGAATCCTATATGGGTGTGAGGGTGGATAGAAAAATCCGTCCCTCGGGATCACTGTCCGGCATCACTCGGCAAGCCTCGTGATGCCGGACAGTGACACTTGGGACGGATTTTTCCATCCACCCCTCACACCCATATAAGATTCTTATTATCTACCAGGGCCAGAGGTTAAAACATATTTCATGCTGAACATGAAATTTGTAATATTAATGTACAGTTTTGATCAATTTTCTGCTCATATCTGCGGCAAAGAAAGTTGTTTGATTGTTCTGGTCATGAGTATTAAAATGCTAATTAACACTATCAGCAAGACAGGGCGAAATTTCTTCACAGATGAGTTGAGCATGAAAAAAGTTTTGTTTCAACTTCTAGTACTTCGGGATCAATGATTTTACTGCGGAATTTCGAAAATGTTTGAGGGTCACTCATGAGGCCTAATTGTCCGAAACTCTTGCTAGTCTATAGAACTTATAAACTGGCGACCAGAAGACACTCGCGACTAGTGAAATCTAAGATCAGCTTACGCATCGAGCCATTTTGGCCAGTCATCATATTAACTAGTCGGTGATATGGACACGCCTTTAAACTCCACTTTACATAGGGAAAACTGGGGTTTACGGGGGTATGCATTATTTTTTCTTATTTCTGCTTCAAGACGTAGGTTGTGGGTACTAGTTAGAACCGCCTCAATGAGGCGGTTCTAACGAGCACCCACAACCTACCTTTGCAGTATAAATAAGAAAAATATCACGGATTTTCATCAGAAAAGTAGCCATTTTGGAGATGAGAAAAAATGAACTACATGTATGTCGCACGAATGTGCTATATTAAATTCTTAATAGTTCGCTCGTAGTTCTTTGGATGAACCAGAGGGTATAGAAGGTTCATGCACAGGTTGATCAGAGTCTCTGCTCATCGAATATGTCCAAATGGCACGATTGGTTTTACTGTGTAGCAGCTGAAATCATGAGTAGGCTACTCTCTTCAGGGACACAAGCTTTCCGCGCCCCCGGTCCATATGTGCTTTGAGACATAGATTGCGCTGCATGGTGCTTCTGTGCATAGCTGAGACCAACCGAACACCAATTAGATCTAAACCTACCCAGTGAGTGAGTGAGTTTTACGTCCCACCAACATCTATGGTCATACGGAGACGGGTCCTCGGTTCAAAGACTCATCCGAAAGTCTGGAGAAGCCCGGGATCGATCCTGCGATCCCTGGTTTACAAGGCGAGTAGCGTATCCACTACACCACGGAGGCTTCTAAACCTACCCAGGAAAAGAGCGGTAGTTGTGGGACCGCTTCTGAAATTTGGTGGTAGTGCTTGAGATACCGTTATACACACCGCATACGATGTATGCGGGTATACTGTTTTCACACTTGTCCGTCATCTCCGCTCAATATGTTGAAAACGAATGGATAGATTTTGATCAAACTTGTCTCGTGGCATTTTGTGTCTATTTTCAGCAGAGTTATGGCCCTTGAACGATGTCAAAAATTCGTTTCCTCTCATTATCTTGAGAAAGCATTGATGGGTTTTGATAAATTTGGCATGCGAATTTATCTTGACAAGATATAGCTTTGGATTGTTAAGCGGCATTTTGCGTCTATTTTTTCAGCAGAGTTATGGCCCTTAAATGATGTCGAAAATTTGTTTTTCGCTCAATATCCAACAAATTGATGGGTTCTGATCTGGCATGTGAATTTTTGTTGAGAAAGAAATGATGGATTTTGATCAAACTTGGTATGAGAATTTATGTTGGTAAGATATAGCTTGGGACTTACACGGCTTTTTGCATCAATTTTCAGCAGAGTCATGGCCCTTGAATGACCTCAAAATTTTGTTGTCAACTGTTGCGAGTGGTATTTAGTAAGACCTGCTTTCTGACAGCTAGTTTCTTTTCAACCTCGGGTAAAAGTCCCACAAGATCGGAAACTGGTATCCACAATGACCTAAATAGTGTTGACGCTGACGTAAAATTTCAACACAAACGAACGAACAAGCTTTCCATGCCCAGACTGGCATATGCAGTAAAATCCCTATGTTAAGACAACCACTGGGACTGTTCAAAAGTGGTCTTTAAGACCACTTTTGAACAGTTCCAAAGGTGGTCGCTTAATTTGAGGAGACACTAGATATAGAAAACACAAATCAATACGATAACTCGCCCGTACGACATAGTGCATATTTCACATCTCCAAAATGGCTACTTTTCCGATGAAAATCCTTGATATTTTTCTTATAATTGCTACAAACATAGGATGTTGGTGCTCGTTAGAACCGCCTCAATGAGGCGGTTCTAACGAGTACCACAACCTATATCTTGGAGCAGTAATAAGAAAAATAATGAATACCCCCGTAAACCCCAGTCTTCTCTATATAAAAGGGGATTTGGGGGGGGGGGGGGGGAGGGGGTCTTCATGTCACGGACTTGTTCACGTGATGTAAAAGAAATAACAAACCTTTCTGAAGAGCTTTTAAAAGCAAATTCTGTCTTAATTTTAGGTGGTCTTTATTAACCTTTTTTGTACCAAATGGAATCTTCCTCCTCATATATGCGCCCCCGCCCATTAGGGGCTTGAAGAAATATACGGGCTGCATGATGCTTCCACGCAGAGCTGAATCTGGCCCGCACACTAGTAATGGTAAACCGCTTAGAGGATCTAAGCCTGTCCAGGAACCGCGGTGCGAGGCGGACAGTCCATGCTAATAAACCCTATTGGTTTCATTGGGCGACAGGGCTTGAGATGTCATTTCATCTCAATGTCGGGTAAAAGTCCCACAAAATTGGAAGCAACGTCACCAAAATGACCTTTACAGTGTTGACGGGGACGTTAAACCTCAAATCAAACAAATATAAAGTGGCGTTTGGGGGGGGGGGGTCTTCATGTCGCGGACTTGTTCACGTGATGTAGAAGAAATAACAAACCTTTCTGAAGAGCTTTTAAAAGCAGATTTTGTCTTAATTTTAGGTGGTCTTTATCAAACTTTTTTGTACCAAATTGAATATCTTCCTCCTTATATATAACAGGAGTCCATTTCAAAATTTAGGGGTGGCTGGTTGTGTTTTCTTCAAAATTGATTTGGAAAATAGCTGAACTTCACAACTTACTATCTTGGAGCAGAAATAAGAAAAATAATGCATACCCCCGTAAACCCCAGTCTTCTCTATATAAAAGGGGGTTAAGAGGGGGGGGGGGTCTTCATGTCACGGACTTGTTCACGTGATGTACCTTTCTGAACAGCTTTTAAAAGCAAATTTTGTCTTAATTTTAGGTGGTCTTTATTAGCCATTTTTGTACCAAATGGAATCTTCCTCCTTATATATAGCAGGAGTCCATTTCAAAATTTAGGGTTGTCTGGTTGTGTTTTCTTCAAAATTGATTTGGAAAATGGCTGAACTTTTAGCAAACTGTGGAGGCCCTGATCAGATGCCGCGTTCTGCGGCGTCTGATCTGGGCCTCCACTGTTTGCCAGGGTACCCGTTTTTGGGTTTCTGGTACTAAATGGGTTAATATGGGGATTTTACTGTATAAGTAAACAACCGCAGGGCCAACGACAAACTTGGCCACTGGCGCCTGTTAGTATCCCTCTTCTCAACTTCCACCGTCATCATCATCATCATCATCATCATCATTTTTTTTCTAAATGTGTTTATGGCATTCAATGGTTCTGCGAGTACTCCGGCTTTTACTCACAATGGGTTGACCCATATCAGAGGTTTAAGATAAATGTTTTTAATATCCCATTAAACTCCTCGCCCACACGCACGTACGCACACATATATACACGATTCATAAGCCAACAGTGTAGCTGCAGATCAGACGCGGCGTCTGATCAGGGCATTCACTGTTTGCAAAACGTTAAGCCATTTCCAAAATTAAAAAAAAAAAAAAAAAAAAAAAACATCCTGACCACCATAAATTTCGAAATGGGCTCCTGCTTGCGGAAAATGCAATTCAGAACAAAATGGAGTTTACATTAAAGAACAAAGGACAGAAACTAGAACATGACATTGAACCTTTCATTGATTATCTTGATTCAACATTTTTTTTTTCCATTTTTACGGAACCCGGGAAGGGACATGATTTTTTATTTTTATTATGTTGTGCGAACAAGATAATATCTTGAGCGGACAAGATATTATCTTGTTCGGACAAGATATTATCTTGTGCGGACAACATATTATCTTGTGCGGACAAGATAATATCTTGTCCGCACAACATAATATCTTGTCCGCACAAGATATTATCTTGTGCGGACAACATATTATCTTGTTTGCACAACATAGATCTTGGGAAGTTGTGCGGACAAGATATTATCTTGTGCGGACAAGATATTATCTTGTGCGGACAAGATAATATCTTGTGCGGACAAGATATTATCTTGTTTGGACAAGATAATATCTTGTGCGCACAAGATCTATGTTGTGCAGACAAGATATTATCTTGTGCGGACAAGATAATATCTTGTTCGCACAACTTAATATCTTGTGCGGACAAGATATTATCTTGTCTGCACAAGATAATATGTTGTGCGGACAAGATATTATGTTGTGCGGACAAGATATTATCTTGTCCGCACAAGATAATATGTTGTCTGCACAAGATAATATCTTGTCCGCACAAGATAATACCTTGTCCGCACAAGATATTATCTTGTGCGCACAACTTATAAAATAAAAAAAAATCATGTCCCTTCCCGGGTTCCGTACATTTTGGCTTAATGTATTGATTTTTTTTTTTTTTTTTTTTTTTTTTTTTTGCAAAACAAAATGCAAACAATTTATTACCCAAATCTGCGGAACCCGGGAAGGGACATAATTTTTTTTTAATATGTTGTGCGAACAAGATATTAAGTGTGAAAAGATATTATCTTGTGCGCACAAGATATTACCTTGTGCGGACAACATAATTTATCTTGTGCGCACAAGATAATATCTTGTTCGCACAACATTATCTTATTTGCACAACATAGATCTTGGGAAGTTGTGCGAACAAGATATTATCTTGTGCGGAAAAGATATTATCTTGTTCGCTCAACATATTATCTTGTGCGCACAACATAGTATCTTGTGCGGACAAGATAATATCTTGTGCGCACAAGATATTAAGTTGTGTGAGAAAGATAATATCTTGTCAACACAAGCTCTATGTTGTGCAGACAAGATATTTTCTTGTGCAGACAAGATAATATCTTTTTCGCACAACTTAATATCTTGTGCGGACAAGATAATATCTTGTCTGCACAAGATAATATGTTGTCCGCACAAGATAATATCTTGTGCGGACAAGATTATATGTTGTCTGAACAAGATATGTGGTCCGCACAAGATATTATCTTGTGCGCAATATTATCTTGTGCGCACAACTTATAAAATGAAAAAAAATCATGTCCCTTCCCGGGTTCCATACAAATCAGCCACGGCATGAGATTTTGCCATTTGCAGCTCACCTTTCGCATCTTACGCCACTGAAGACACTCTACTGTGTTTCATAGCCGGACTCGGTAGCTCAGTCGGATGCGCGTCTAACTGGTGATCAGGAGGTCGCGGGCTCGATACCTGCCGGGGTCAGTAACATTCTTTCGTGGTTATGAAATCTCTTCTTTAGAAGGCAGTTGTTAGTTTAATTCGAAAGAAAGCATGTGTGCACTGTACTGCTTAGTCGCTTATATAAGCATTCCCAGGGAAAACTGACCAGCTCGATATTTCCTAATAGAGTTGACTGGGCCGTTAAACTCGAAAACAAACGAAAAGCTGTACTGCAGGGAGTTTGCATATGGTGCACAAAATGCAGCTTTTTTGCGTGCGTGCGTGCGTTTAAAGATTGTTCTACCTGGAGACACCGAACATTTTTTATCACTTTTTATCAGAATAACAAAAAAAGAGTTAGGGATTAAAAACTTTGTCATATTTAACCTCTAGGTACATGTAGAAGCCTCCGTGGTGCAGTGGTTACGCTACTCGCATTGTAAACCAGGGATCGCAGGATCGATCCCGGGCTTCTTCAGACTTTCGGATGAGTCTTTAAACCGAGGTCCCGTCTCCGTATGACCTTAGCTGTTGGTGGGACGCAAAACTAAAACTCACTCACTCTAGGTACATGTACAAGCGAATGTTGCACGTAATTTCATATTAGTCAAGATCCTAATACTTGAATACATTAAGATTCTGTTGAAAATCAGCCTTGGTGTCCCAAGCAAAGAATACGATAATACACCCGTGCGACATAGTGCATTTTTTCACATCTCGAAAATGGCTAATTCTTGATAGTTTTCTGATTCTTATACTGCAAACCTAAGTTGTGGGTGCTCGTTAGAACCGCCTCGCACAACCACAACCTATGTCCTGGAGCAGAAATAAGAAAAATGAATACCCCCGTAAACACCAGTTTTCGCTATATAAAGTGGTGTTTAGTGGGGTGTTTATCACGTGGTGTGTGATGTCATCAACAACCATGTCAGATGAATTCGATTCATTTAAAGTTCAGAAATTTTAACACCGATAGCTCATTTGCCATGGCTGAGTCAAATCCCCTTGAGCCCCTGTGGGATCCCTACCATAGCTCCAGAATGAAAAAGGAAGGGATACATTAGGGAGATTTTTTTTTTTTTTTTTTTTTTTTTTTCTTTGAATGTATGGTGTGCGTACTCATTAGAATCGCCTCAATGAGACGATTCTAATGTGTGCAAACAAAGGATCTTTCTATTATAAAACATCAAAAATACAATAAAATTACTTTTTAATACCACCTTTGTGGCTGTTCAAAAGTGGTATTTTGGACAGTCCCAAAGGTGGTCCCTGACAAGAGCCGACACTGTGACCAGAAAAGATAAGTGCACCCTTCAAAATAAGCTTTCAAAACAGAATTCGTCCTAATTTTAGGTGGTTTTGATAGCGGAATTTCACTGTATATCTAAATTGTACCCACGTCGCTAAGGTAACGTCGGTGCAACGTCGTGACGTTGCACCGACGTTGATGTGACGTTGCATAAAGGTCATGACGTATCGACGTTGATGTGACGTCACAATTACGTCATTTGCCTGCTGGGATAATGCCTCCTGACCTAACACTATGAGAAACAATCATTGGCTCAAACTACCCCTACCCGTCTCGAATAAATTTTCATGGTTCAAAAGGTGTTCGAGCCACTGAAGTTCGGCTGTATATACAGTAAAATTCCTATATTAAGACCACCTTTGGGGCT
Organism: Lucinisca nassula; assembly: GCA_963580285.1. Classification (NCBI taxonomy): domain Eukaryota; kingdom Metazoa; phylum Mollusca; class Bivalvia; order Lucinida; family Lucinidae; genus Lucinisca; species Lucinisca nassula. The sequence goes on from OY757024.1 coordinate 37,483,186, forward strand.
GTTCAAAAGTGGTCTTAAAGACCACTTTTGAACAGTCCCAAAGGTGGTCCCTGACCAGAGAACATTGTAGGCAGAAAACACAAAGAAAAAATAGGTGTAGCCTTCAAAATAAGCGTTTATATAGCAGAATTAGTCCTAATTTTAGGTAGTCTTAATAGCGGAATTTCACTTTATAAATTCTTGCTCGGTAATTGTTAAAAAGATGCGCCTTACCTATTTCGCCTCTCCCTCTTTTTGTCCTGTCACATTTAACAACAAGTTCGCTATTGAAACAATGTCACGGTTTCAAAACTATATCAATGTTGATTCATTTAAAAATCAAGATATTGATTTACAATATATATGAATAATGAAAGAAAAAAATCATTGATTTTCTGCTATACAGCTGAATTACCGAGGTCATTAGAAGTGTGTCGTATATATACCCGCTTTAGCCCTCGCCCATCTAGATTGGCTGCATGATGCTTCCACGCAGAGCTGAAACCGACCGCAAACGAGTACTGGTAAACCGCTTAGAGGATCTTAGCCTGCCCAAGCAAAGCGGTGCGAGTCGGACCGCCCATTCTTATAAACCCGTCAATGTCGGGTAAAAGTCCCACAAAATTGGAAGCCACGTCTACAAAATGACCTATACAGTGTTGACAGGGACGTTAAACCTCAAAATCAAACAAAGTTTATACCCGCCCATCGGGGATTAGGCTGCACTGTGCTTCCACTCAGAGTGGAAACCGACCGAGCTTTTGAGTACTGGTTAACTGCTGTCTGTCCAGGAAAAGGGGTGCGAACTGGACCGTCCCATAAACAGAAGCGGTTTCTTTTGGCGGTGGGGCTTGACATATCATTTCATCTCACGTCGGGTAAAAGTCGGACAAAATCAGAATTAACGTCTCCGAAATGACCTAGATAGTGTTGACGGGGACGTAAACCTCAACAAAAACAACAAAGTGAAACAAATGAACTTGTATATAATCGAAACTGTATTAACAAACCCCAAAACGGGTACTCTGGCAAACAGTGGAGGCCCAGATCAGACGCCGCAGAACGCGAGTCTGATCAGGGCCTACACTGTTTGCGAAAAGTTAAGCCATTTTCCAAATAATTTTTGAACAATAAAACAACCTGGCACCCCTAAAGTTTGGAATGAACTCCTGCTGTATATAAGGAGGAAGATTCCATTCGGTACAAAAAGAGTTAAGCAAACGCAAAAGTGGTAATCAAAATGTGCTTCGTCATGGTAACAAGTCCATGTAATGAACACCTTACTAAACCCCATCTTATGTACTGGAAAATGGGGTTTACAAGAGTATATATACATCATTTCTTTTCCAAGACATAGGTTATTGGTACTCGTTAGAGCCGCCTCATAGGGTCGGTTCTAACGAGACTGCACAACTACTGAGAGTTGCACAACTTTTCTTTCAGAATAATAAGCTTTTTTTTAGATATGATCAGGGCCTACTCTGTTTGCGAAAAGTTAAGCCATTTTCCAAATAAATTTTGAACAATAAAACAACCTAACACCCCTGAGATAATGCATTATGTCTCACGGATACGGTCTCGAAATGTTATTTAGACTGATTGGCTTCATGTTAAATATATCCCTTATCCCGCTGAACACGCCAATCCCTACCTTTCCAAACAGTGTAGACTGTTTGATATTCAGTTTGTGAATTTGTTGGAATGAATTACATCAAGTAATCTGATTGGTTCAAAGTCATAGATAGGTATGGCTAAATTAATTACTCAGCGAGATAAGGGTAAAAACATACGAGCCAGCGTGAGACAAAATCCACAGTATGCCATGTACGATCAGCAATGACTGAGATCAGATCAGAGTCTTCGCTGATCGTTAGAATTTTCTATAGGCCCCGGGTTATTCAAAGAGAGGCGAATTGCAGCTTGTCCCATAGTGGGTGGCTGTGCCAGCTGATCAGAGTCTCTTATGGTCTCAAATATCTTATTCTAGGCATTAGAGAGTCACCGATGAGGCCTAATTGGCCGAATCTAGGTAGTCTGGCCTAGAAAAACTTGTACACTCCATACCCTTCAGAACTTCAGTGTATTCCTTGCTTCCAATGGACAACCCTTTCACAGAACATATTTAACGTCACTACAGCTGGTGTTAAGGGGATGCGTGGCGGCTGATCTATGTCTCCTATGTTCACAAATATAATGAATTTGCTTCATATTTGGAGTGGTGATAGATACAGGATACTTGCCAAATGTTTCATTCAGCCATTAGCCCGCCCTTGCCCCAGGACCTCAAGAGCTCATATTTTCCCAACCATTTGATGGATAGGGTTCATATGCGGTATGATGATAGTTATTTTTCCAAGGCTGAATCGGCAATACCCCCGCCTATGCCAGTGACCTCCAGGACACTTCCAGGTGAGTTTATGCTGTCCAATGACAGCTGTTGTTGCAACCTGATTTTTTTCGGGGTGAGGTGGGCCCCTGGGCGGTGGCATCTGTGTTGTATTTAGTTTATAATTATTTTCTTTAAAATGAAGGTACGTCGCGTGTACTCATTAGAATCAGCTTATCGTGGTCATTCTAATGTAACATTGGTACATAGGCATGTGATCTTAATGATCCAAATAATGTTGATAGGCTGTAAAATGATAATAGACACAGGTCCAACGTGACATGCAGCAATGCCCCGCCTAAGTACGTGACCTCAAGGTCTAGGTCAGAGACATAGAATTATTAAATTTAAAGTATGTTAAGAGCTCAATGGATTTGTTTTATATTTGGTATGGTGATAGTTACAGGTCCAAAGTTTTATTCAGCCATACCACCTGCCACTGATGTCAAGGTTAAGGTCACAGACTTAGAAAATTTTTATGTTAAAGATGTTTAGAGCTCATGTTCCCAAACCATATAATGGATTAGTTTCATATTTGGAATGATGATAGATACAGGATACAGGTCAAAAGTTCCATTCAGCCATTGGCCTGCCCTTGCCCCAGGACCTCAAGGTCACAAGGCCACGGACTTAGAAATTTTTAATGTTTAAGTTTTAAGAGTTCATATTTTCCAAACCATTTAATGGAAAGGGTTCATATGCGGTATGATGATATTTTTTTTCAAAGGCTGAATCGGCAATACCCCCGCCTATGCCAGTGACCCAGGTGAGTTTATGCTGACCAATTACAGCTGTTGTTGCAACATGATTTTTTCGGGGTGAGGTGGGACCCCTGGGCGGAGGCATCTGTGTTGTATTGGCACATTTCTAGTTTATTATTATTTTCTTTAAAATGAAGGTACGTCGTGTATACTCATTAGAACCACCTGTTCGTGGCCATTCTAATGTAACACAGATACATAGGCATGTAATCTTAATGATCCAAATGTTGATAAGCCATAAAATGATGTACTTTTATTGCACACGCATGTTTCATGAATAATTGAAATAATGTTGATGCCTAGTGCGATTTTCATATTACCAATTATACTGTTGAATGGTACGTAAATGTGATTTAAGCTCTGAAACAGTATAAGCTTTTTTAGTTAAATTCTGAAACGTTTTCACCTTTTAAAATGTTGAAATATGCAGTAGCTATAAAATTCGCATTGTACTGTAAGACCGAGCTGTTCAGTACGTGGCTGTTTATGTTGGGAATAATTCAATGGAAACACCAATTTAACTTTGAACGTATAGGCAAAATTTGCTGTTATGGTGGAATAACAAGTACAAGTTTACATAAAATCCAAATTGCATATTTCTGTTTATGCCAGTTATGTGGTCAGTCTGACCATTCTTTATACGCAGTGCACCCTGCAGGTTTTGAGAATTACCTTAGCATTTTAGTTAAAGACAGACATTTGGTATCCTCACGCAAACACGCCTATGTAATTTTCACCCCTTTAACCCCACTTTTATATAGTAAAACTGGGTTTTCCGGGGGTACACCTTATTTTTCTTATTTCTGCTCTAAAATATAGATTGTGGGTACTCGTTAGAACCGTCTCATCGAGGCGGTTCTAACGACTGCCCACAATCTATATTTGGAGCAGAAATAAGAAAAATCTCACAATTTTTCATAATAAAATTTTCATTTTTTCGGCGAAAAGGTGGCAATGTATTTGTATAGGCGTGTTTGCGTAATGTAAACAGAAACTGTGTTTGCATGGAAACAAAAGCCTGTGGAATGTTCTTGAAACATATAAAACGTCCACCTTGATCATGTCATATTTGTCAGCTTTCAGTCATAGAGCAGTCAGATTTCAGTCATGTCATAGGTTTTTGCCATGGTTCGGTGTGTATTGACCCGGGCTAAGTCTAGGCCTGGACTCAGCCTGTGTCACTTTCGTTTTCAGTCAAAGTTTCATTTGACTAAATATTTCGTTTAAAGTTTTAAAAGACCAGTTCAAAAATGGTCAGAAAATAAAAACAAAAACAGATATTTTATTGGCGAAGTACTAATTTTCAGAAAATGTTCTGAAGAAGGGGTAATCATTTGGAAGCAAGAACCGAAACCGAAAACTATGGAGCGTACAAGATTTTACTAGCTAGTGTCCGCCAAATAGGCCTCATCAGTGACCACTCTTTGTGTGACTTACGTCATACAAATAAGTGCACAACCCATTTTTCAGGCTCAGTAGTGCGAGTCGGACCGTCCCTGCATATTTACCCTAATGGTTTGTTTGGACTTTAGGGCTTGCGAGGTCATATCTTCTCAATGTCGGGTAACAGTTCCATAAAATTGGAAGCAACGTTTCCAAACTGATCTAAATAGTATTGAAAGAGGGGTCTGCCTTAAAACAGTAATGATGCGTAATGTAGCGTAATGATGCGTAATGTAGCGTAATGATGCGTAATGTAGCGTAAAGATGGACAGTTTATGCCTGGAAATGGCCACCTATCTTTGTTACCGACTTATTACTCCAAAATGTCTAAAAGAAGACGGATTGAGCTGCGAAAGGAACCTGGAAAATCTAAATGTAATATTTTTTATGACACAGTACAAACCGATACATAATTTCAAGCACACCAAGAGAACAGACACACACAATATATCTCAATCATTATGAAAACACGCCTATTCAAATATATTGAAAATTTATCACCATTTCCATCAGAACAATTCTGATATTATTTTCATATTTGAGCCAGCGCACGACAAAACCTACATAAAAACGTGCTACCTTCAAATACGTAAAAGCTCGATTCAAACAAACACATCTATTGCTATTGCCCTCGTAATCTGGCAATGGCTGTTTTTGTAAAGCTGTGTTATTCTTGTGATGCCAGAGTGCTGTGTTGAGAGATCATCTGTAAAACCTGCATTGGACTCATGTGCTGGATTAGGAAAACCAGTGCAAAATCAGATCAAACGCCGAAAAAGGTAGTCTACACCCAGTCGAACTCGTTCTTGAGTCCCTAGTGATTTTCCTATTGCTCCATACAGCAACATTATATGGATGGTTGTGGGAGGTCTTTGTCTATTTCTTTTTCTTTATATTGATGTCGTGTGTGCTCATTAGGATCGCCTCGATCAGGCGATTCTCGCGATGGCTGGGAGAGGCAAAGGTGACATGTAACGTGTGTCTCAGCGGCGTCCATCTGATATTTGCTTGCAGTTTGGCCTGGCCTTCTGTCCTTGCAGCAGGTTAGAGAAGAGAGAGAATGTTGTTATTTCTTCTGTTTCTACACTTCTATTCATTGTCTCCTTTCTTCTCTGTCCCCTACATTCACCATTTTTACAATCTCTTTTCTCCCTTTCTCTGAGAGACGACACAAAAGGACCCACCAGGGCTGACGTGTCGTTAAATCCAAACAGTCACTCAATCAACAAAAAACAAAAAAATAAAATAAAAAACAATGAGGCGATTCTAATAACACACACAACATACCTTTCTTTCATAGAAGATCAAAACAGATATCCCTAACTAGCGGCCATCTCCATTAGTCTTCCAAACCTGACGCGATCATTAACTCGTAGTGGCTCGAACCACCCATGTCTCAAAAACTATGGCCCCAATAGAAATTCGGCTGTACATATCACATGTGATCAGACGCCATGTTTTGCAACGGTGGCTTTTCTCCCGGTATACCGGTTTTCGCCCACTTCTGATTAACGACCTGCTATCTTTAAAGAACCGTAAACCGGTCGCGCAGTCGATGATGCACCATCGCAAATATCCGCTTTTTCTAAAGAGCTTTGTTTGTTTGTTTGATTTGGGGTTAAACGTCCCTGTCAACACTGTAAAGGTCATTTTGGAGACGTTGCTTCGAATTTTGTGGGACTTTTATCCGACATTGAGATGAAATGACATCTTAAGCCCTGTCGCCCAATGAAACCAACAGGGTTTATAAGCATGGACGGTCCGACACTCACCCCGCTTTGCCTGGGCAGGCTTAGCGGATCCTCTAAGTGGTTTACCAGTACTCGTGTGTGGGTCGGATTCAGCTTTGCGTGACCTTTGACCTCACTCCATGACCCCAGGGGTGTGTGTGAGGTGGGGTGAGTGGTTCAGATTAAAATTTGGATACCGTCATGCGCATATGCAGTCCCTAAGCAATATGTGTACCAAGTTTGTTCACCTAGGCCAAGAAAGTAAAAAGTAGTTGCATTCACAAGCATTTTCTTAAACATTTGACCTTTGACCTCACCCAAGGGGATCATATCAAAATTTGGATACCTTCATGCGCATCTGCAGTCCCTAAGCAATATGTGTACCAAGTTTGGTCTGCATAAGCTAAGAAAGAAAACCAGTAGTTGCATTCACAAGCATTTTCTTGAAAATTTGACCTTTGACCCCATGAGGTAAGATCAAAATTTGGATACCTTCATGCGCATCTGCAATTCCTAAGCATATGTGTACCAAGTTTGGTCACCGAGAAAGGAAAAAGTATTTGCATTCACAAGGTTTGTGACAAACGGAAGGATGGACGGGCAGACAGACCAAAGGACTTAAACCCTTTCGAAACTAATAATAATATACCTTTTCTTTTTCCTCAAAAAATATTTGGGTATTATAAATAGAGTAGAAAAATAAAACAAAAACACCAATAAAACAAGAGGGCCCAGAGGGCCCTGATTCGCTCACCTAAATGTCACTGTCTCTAGTACATTCTATTTTTATCTCTGGTGGCCATCTTGTTCATCAAAGTTGAACGATCTAAGCTATTTTGGTAGGGTGTCACCTAGGCAACATTCTTTTGAAGTTTAAATCAAATTTACCCAAGGGTTTAGGAAGAGTTCGCATTTGAAGCAAATTTACAATGTTTTTTTTTTTTAGCTCTGGCGGCCATATTGTTCATCGGAGCGAGACCATTTTAGCTATTTTGGTAAAGAGTCATCTAAGCAACATTCCTATGAAGTTTGAATTTAATTGGCCCAAGGGTACAGGAGGAGTTGTCGTTTGAAGATTTTTTTCTATTTTTAGCCCTGGTGGCCATCTTGTTTATAAGAGTGGAATGATTTTAACTATTTTGGTAGGGAGTCACCTGGGCAACATTCCTGCGAAGTTTGAAGCAATTTTACAATGTTTTTTTCTATTTTTAGCTCTGGTGGCTATTTTGTTCATCGGAGTGGGATCATTTTAGTTAATATGGTAGAGGGTCAACGACATAATATTCCAGTGAAGTTTGAATCAAATTGGCCCATGGGGTAAGAAGGAATTGTCGTTTGAAGAATGTTTCTATTTTTAGCTCTGGCGGCCGTCTTGTTAGTCAGAGCGGAAAAATTCTAGCTATTTTGGTAGGGAGAAAACAATATATTCCTGTGAAGTTTGAATCAAATTGGCCCAAGGGGTAAGGAGGAGTTGTCGTTTGAAGATTTTTTCTATTTTAAGCTCTGGCGGCCATCTTGTTCGCCGCGTTGAACGATTTTAGCTATTTTGGTAGGGAGTCACCTAACTAACATTCCTGTGAAGTTTGAATCCAATTGGCCCAAAGGTTGAGGAGGAGTTCGCGTTTTGACGTAAATTTACAAAGTTTTTCTGTTTTTAGCTATGGCGGCCATTTTGCTCATCAGAGCGAATACGTTTTAGCTATTTTGGTAGTGGGTCATCTAAGCAACATTCCTATGAAGTTTGAATGAAATTGGCGCAGGGGTAAATGAGGAGTAGTCGTTTGAAGAATTTTTTCTATATTTAACTATGGTGGCCATCTTGTTAGTCAGAGCAGAATGATTTTAGCTATTTCTTTAGGGAGTCACCTACATAACATTCATGTGAAGATTGAATCAAATTGGCCCAAGGGTTAAGGAGGAGTTCGTGTTTGAAGCAAATTTACGATATTTTTAGCTATGGCGGACATATTGCTCATCAGAGCAGAACCTTTTCAGCTATTGTGGTAGATGGTCACCTAAGCAACATTCCTATGAAGTTTGAATAAAATTGGCCCAAGGGAACAGGAGCAATTGTCGTTTAAAGATTTTTTCTATTTTTAGCTCTGGTGGCCATCTTGTTTGTCAGAGCATAACGATTTTAGCTATTTTGGTAGGGTGTCATTTGCGCAACATTCCTGTGAAGTTTGAATCAAATTGGCCCAAGGGTTGAGGAAAAGTTTGTGTTTGAAGCAAATTTACGATGTTTTTCTATTTTTAGCTATGGCGGCCATTTTACTCATCAGAGCAATACCGTTTTAGCTATTTTAGTAGAGGGTCACCTAAGCAACATTCCTATGAAGTTTGAAGTAATTTTGCCCAAGGATACAGGAGTTGTCGTTTAAAGATTGTTTTCTATTTTTAGCTCTGGCGGCTTTTTTGTTCACCGGAGCGGAAACGTCTTAGCTATTTTGGTAGAGGGTCACCTAAACAACATTCCTATAAAGTTTGAATGAAATTGGCCTTAAGGTACAGGAGAAGTCATTTAAAGATTTTTCTAGTTTTAGCTCTGGCGGCCATCTTGTTCAGAGGAGCGGAACAATTTTAGCTTTTTTGTAGAGGGTCACCTCAGCAATATTCCTTTGAAGTTTTATTGAAATTGGCTCAAGGGTTAAGGAGGGGTTAGCATTTAAAGCAAATTGTGGACGACACACGACGCACGACGGACGACGGACATTGACCGATCACAATAGCTCACCATAAGCACTTAGTGCTCAGGTCAGCTAAAAAACATATATACAAATGGACGACTTCAAGAATAGAGCTAATATTCCCTTCCTTGACGAACAAATAAGTTGGCTGCTTTAAAAACATCCAATGGGTTTGGTCTTGTCAGTCTAAAGTATGATGTGAACAAACGAATATTATCATTTAATACTTTATCAACTTCATGTTTTTTTATTTGTTTGTTTGTTTGTTAATAATAGACCCTAGAACTTTTATAAAAGAACTTGAAAGTAAAAGTGCGAAGTTTGTCGCCTTTGAATCCGGGTTAAGGACAAGAAGGGTTGGGTGGTGCCGACTAATCTTCGGACCAGTATCTTACACCATGCATAAAATAAATCTACCTGGGATATGGTTTGGGATGTATTAAGGTTACATAGTCTAGCGCACAAAACTTGATAATTAAAAATTATATGTTATATGTCCGTTATTTCGACCTTAAGGCCACTTGGATAGAGCTATCTATCAATGAATAAGGTCAGTTGTCAGTTTTAAATGAAAGAATATACACTATGGTCAATAAGCGGGAAGATAGGTGCAAAAGTCCTTTTCAACTGGTTGAAGGAACACAGTGAACAGCCAGAAACCAATATGGATTCAAGAAGAAAAGGGAACAATTAACATGTTCTTCACAAAAGATATACCAGGCTCAGAATGTGGACCTCTGCGTGGCTTTTGTTGACATTACAAAAGCATTTGGCATACTCAGTCATAAGGGACTTTGGAATACTGGTCCGAAGATTAGGTCAATCATTATATGTCCAATGAAATTAAGGCATTGCCTTCTTTGCGACACCGCATTGTACACTCTTGGTGCAATAGTAGACAATCAAATATTGATTTTTAGATATCTATATATGCAAAGGAATAGTAGATATCATAAAACAAATTTTTAGATATCAAGAAATATATAATTCATATCATTGATTACATTTTATGATATCAAAAGTACTGATAATTATAGATACCAATAATATTAATTATAGATATCTATAATTCTTTTATGGATTTCTGTAATTTGATTTATGGATATCTATATTTTGAGTTTTAGATATCTTTAAATTGATTTATTGATATCTATAATAAAAATATAGGATATCAATATTATTAGATACCTATAACTGGATTTTTAGATATCTATATATGCTAAGGAATTAAAAATATCAAGAAATATATATTTCATATCACTGATTACATTTTATGATATCAAAAATTTTGATAATTAGATAATGTTAATTATACTAGATATCTATAATCTGATTTATAGATATCTATAATAAAATTATAGATATCTTGAAATTGTATTAAATAGTAAAACCGTACCCCATAGCAAACAAAGTTTACATGAAGTCTGGCCCAGAAAACTTGCACACTCCATACTTATCAGTTCTGCAGAGTATTCCTTGCTTCTGAAGGATACCCCTTTTTAGGAGATATTCTTTCAGTCCCCACTGATGCAAAATTATTAAAAGATACATGTACAAGTAGTGATGATACAAAGAAGTTTATTTGAATTTAACTTTCAAATTCAAAACAGCATAACATTAGGCTAAGACTGTCCACATACTTTATTTAATAACTTTACCAGGGGTCGCAGGTTCGATCGCGGGCTTCTCCAGACTTTCGGATGAGTCTTTAAACCGAGGTCCCGTCTCCATATGACCTTAGCTGTTGGTGGGATGTAAAACCCGATGGGCCGGGTGAATTGCGAATGTCCAAACAAGTCCGTGTCATCACCATGTACTATTTCACTTTTCTGGCTGTTAAAATATATTAAATGTTAACGCCTAAACTAATCAAAAGCTATTGATCTTTCTTCCATTCTTTATTGTCAGTCAACTGCCCCCGCCCATCGGGGCTTGAAGAAATAGATGGGCTGCATGATGCTTCCAGGCGTAGCTGAAACCGACCCGCACACGAGTACTGGTAAACCACTTAGAGGATCTAAGCTTGTCCAGGCAAAGCAGTGCGAGTCAGACTGTCCATGCTTATAAACCCTATTGATTTCATTGGGCGGCAGGGCTTGAGATGTCATTTCATCTCAATGTCGGCTAAAAGACCCACATAATTTGAAGCAATGTCTTCAGAATGACCTTTACAGTGTTATCAGGGATGTTAAACCTCAAATCAAACAAACAAATTATTGTCAGTCATGATCCAGTGGTTCAAAAACACAGCTGCCATCAAGAAGTTCTAGGCATTAAATAATTCAGTCCTTTTTCTTTCAGTGGGTAGTAGGACCACATAGGCTGTCAGCTGTTAGCTACTGGTGAAAGCAAGGTTCCTCTGTATCAAACTGTATGTGGGTTTTTCCATACTGAACCTGTAATAAAAATTGAAACAGATTTTTAAAACAAGAGGCCCATGGGCCACTATGCTCACCAGAGCTCAGGTGGGCACTGCCCAATGACAGCCATGTATTTTAACATGATATCATTTTAATCTACCAATTATAATGTCTCCCAAATGAACCCCTATATCCAAATGAGCATCCATCTGGACTCAGTATCTAAAACATTAGGCCTTAAGTAGATGGTGTAGGACATGGACCCAATGGAGCCCTGGTTGGTATCACTAAATGTGTCTTATCATAAGGAATAAGAATATATATGGTGTAGCAGTGGGGATCTGTATACCAGAGTTTTAAGGCCTCTTAAGCTGTGAAGGGGTTGGGGCATGTCCTGTTGATCCCAAGAAAGCCCAGGATTGTTGTCCCTATAAGGACCAAGAATATATATATATGGTTTATTGGTTGGAATGTGAATGGTTTCCGATATATGAGGCCTTTCTATGACGTGGAGAGGAGAGGAATGGCCCCTGCGACTCCCAAGTGGGTGTGCTATTAATAAGGAACAAGAACATATCTGAACAGTTTAGTTTAATCGTATTTTATTGCAAATAAACAAATGGGTCGGGCCACAAGTTCTCACAACATTAGTTACGACCCTCCCCGTATATGGTTGACACTAATACATTTACAACATATGAACATGGCTATTTTATAACAAAAAGGCACATACAGGCTTACTGCTTAAATCATAATATATATATATATATATATATATATATATATACATATATACATATATATATGTATACATACATATACACACACCTACACACATATACACATATATATACACATACACACATACACATACATATATATATCAGATAAATAAATCAGCAACTAAAATAATTGAATAAGTCACTAATTGTTCGTCGTCAAGAAACCCAGCCGTTGAGGCATATAATAGTGTTTCAATATAAATTCAATTAAATTAAGCATTTTGGTTAAATCTATCAGTGCTTTTGATATACGTCTGCACTGCTTGAAATAGTATTCCATTTTCTTGAGGTGATAATGCATCATCCCCAAAAAGAACCTTTTTTAAATTGAGAGGATGAAATGTCCGTGTCGATTGAAAGAATATAATTCTTTCTCTTGTAAAGTTGGAACAAGCAAAGAAGAAATGCTCAGCATCCTCGTTTACTTCCGAGCAATTGCAGTTCGGACTTAGAGCCAGGTGATTTATATACAGATCTTTTTTTAGGTTACTACAGTTATTTCTTATTCTGGCATGTAATACTGAATTGTACCTATCACCTTCCATGTAATAGGTAGGAACGTAAGTATCAGAAAAATAAAAATTCTTAACTTGGTATTTAAAAGAATTAAGACTAGGTGCTCCTCGAAGGTTAATGTCAAGGGAGTTCCAAATCGAAATAGAAGATGGAATGCACGATCGCCGAGAAATTTCAGTTCGAGTGTGGGGAACCGTTATGTTATTATTATTTCTTAAAGGATACGGGGTTGCGTCTCTTACCAGAGGAGGAATTATGTCTAATATATATGATGGTACGTTTTCATGTACGACGTTATACATAAATGATAGCTTATGTTTGTGCCTCCTTTGCTTAAGAGGAATCCAGCCACATTCTTTATAAAGCTTATCTAGGGACACAGACCTAGTAAGACCCGTAACAATACGAGCTGCTTCATGTTGTAATTTTTCAAGAGACTGGCAGTCTTGGGCTGTACAACCATCCCAAACAATGCAAGAATATTCAAGGATGGGCAGTACATATGATAAATAAATTTGGTTCAAGGCAACCCTGTGAAATGTATATTTAAGTTTACGCATTATACCAACTACTTTTGCTGCGCTTGAGATAATGTTTTCAATATGAGTTTTCCATTGACCATTACAGCTTAATGTTAGACCTAAATGTTTGTGCTCCGGGACAAATTTTATTGGGGTTCCGTCGAAAATTATATCCGGAAACTGCTCGAAAGGTTTTAATGTAAAAAGAACTGCTTCTGTCTTCAGTGAATTAAAAGTAACCAGCCATTGTTTCGCCCATGCCGATAAAACACAAAGATCGTGATTTATTATTCCCTGAATGTCGTTCAGTGATGAAGCTGAATAAAATAATGAACTATCATCGGCAAAAAGTCTGGTTAAGCTTAATAAAGAATCTGCAATATCGTTTACATAAACTAAGAACAATAGGGGTCCCAGAACAGAACCCTGGGGTACCCCGGCATTAGTATTCCTAGCAGTGGAAGTAGAAGATTTAATTATTACTTTCTGAGATCTGTTAGAAAGGTAATCTCTAATCCAGTTAAGTAAATGTCCGTTTATGCCGTGCTGTTTCAATTTGAAAATTAGGCCTTCATGCCAAACCCTATCAAATGCCTTAGAGACATCACAGAATATCATGCATGAATATTGATTATTATCAAACGTTTGACAGATATGTTGATAAATGTCAACAAGTTGGTAAGTAGTAGAATGATTGGGAAGAAAACCAGATTGGTATTTATATAAAAGATTGTTGGCGTGTAAAAAGTTGTATATGTTTTTATGAACTATTCGTTCTTGTAATTTACCTATTCCGCTAAGTAGTGATACCGGTCTGAAGTTTGTAACCTTAGTTAAGTCCCCCTTTTTAGGTAAAGGCAAAACGTGAGAACCCTTCCATATATCTCCAAACACCCCCTCCCTAAACGACCTATTAAACAGTATTTCCAGTGGAACTGAGATCTCGTTTGATACAGCCTTCAACATTCTATTACTAATTAGATCCGGGCCAGTCGCTTTATTTGGATTTAGTAAATCGATTAAAGTTGAAATTTCTAGAGCTGAACATGTAATATCACTTAACGAATTTCTAGTTTTAGATTCAAAATTAGGCAACTGAACTTCATTATCATTTATTGTTGAAATTGACGAAAAATAGTCGTTCAAACATTCCGCTTTTTCTTCGTCTGTATAACAATATGATTTTTGACCGTTTTCTTTTTCTATAACAAGTGGGGGAATATTGTTTGAGGTTTTATTATTTTTAACAAAATGGCGAATAACTTGCCAAAATTTCCTTTTGTCATTGTTATGAAAATCACAGATGGAAACTTCCAAGGAATTATAAAAATTTTCTTTGGCATGCTTTACTAGATTATTAACTTTATTTCTAATACGTTTATACTTATTCCAGTCGATGCTGTTACCGGTCTGGATGGACTTTTTCTTTAGCCTGTCTCTAATTCGCATATTACGACGAATAATGGAGTCAAACCATGGTTTGTCTCCAGGCCTTATTGTAACGGTTTTGGAAGGTATACATATTTTAGCAAAATTTAAAAAAATATTGGTAAACTTTGCACATGCGTCGTTAAAAGATCCATCCAAGAGAATACTCCAATCATAGTTACTTATAAGCTCTTTAAGCTTGGTATAATCTGCCCTTTTATACAGCCAAATTAATCGATTGAATGGTGTGTTACACTGATAATAAAATGGTAATCTTATATAAGTTGCTTTATGGTCGCTTATAGCTGCAGGAGTATCTATCGTGCCTGAATCTAAAAACTGTAAATCATCTGAAATAATTATAGGATCTAAAAGCGCAAGTTGTCTCGTTGCATTTGAAACTGTATTTCTGAACAGTTTCTGAGATATATAGCCTTTTGTGAAGTGGTGGGGTGGGGCAAGGCCCTGGCTTGACCTGGGAGACCTCCAGATTGACGTCATTCTCAATGAATGTGTCTTAGCATAAGGAACAACAATATACATGTATATGGTTAGAGGTGAGTGAGTGAGTTTTAATTTTACGTCCCACCAACAGCTAAGGTCATACGGAGACGGGACCTCGGTTTAAAGACTCATCCGAAAGTCTGGAGAAGCCCGGGATCGATCCTGCGATCCCTGGTTTACAAGGCGAGTAGCGTAACCACTGCACCACGGAGGCTTCTATATGGTTAGAGGTAGGGATCTGTAAGGTTTCCATGGGTCTTCAATGAAATGAAGGGGTGGGGCACGAATCCGGCACATCCTGGGGAACCCCCAGGTTAGTGTCAATGAATGCGTCATATCATAAGAAACATGAATATATAAGGTTTGGGGGCGGGGATCTGAATGGTTTCTGAGATAGATGGCCTTTTGTGAAGTGGAGGGGTGGGGCAAGGCCCTGGCGCACCCTGGAAGATCCCCAAATTGGTGTCAAAGAATGAGTCTCTTCATAAGGAAGAAGTATATATAGGGTTTAGGGGTGGGGATCTATAAGGTTTCCAAGATATTGGGCCTTTTATGAAATTAAGGGGGTGGGGCATGACCCCGGCACAACTCGGGGACCCCCAGGTTGGTGTCACCAAATGCGTCTTATCATAAGGAACAAGAATATATATATGGTTTTGGGGTGGGAATCTAAATGGTTTCTGAGATATACGGCCTTTTGTGAAGAAGAAGGGGTGGGGCAAGGCCCAGGCGCACCCCAAGAGACCCCCGAGTTAGTGTCAGTGAATGTATATTTTCATAAGGAACAAGAATATATATGGTTTAGGGGTGGGAATTTGTAAGGTTTCAAAGATATTGGGCCTTTTATGGAATGGAGGGGGTGAGGCATGACCCCGGCACGTACTGGGGGACCCCCAGGTTGGTGTCACTGAATGCATCTTATCATAAGGAACAAGAATATATATGGTTTTGGGGTGGGGATCTGGATGGTTTCTGAGTTATATGGCCTTTTATGAAGTGGAGGGGGTGGGGCATGGCCCCGGCTTAACCTGGGGGACCCCCATGTTGGCATTTAAGCATATGGCTGAGAGACATTTACTCAAGGAACATTTCAATAAAAGTTTTGTCAAAATATCTGCAATAACTTGGCAGCAAATGCCATTTTTCAATTTTCCCCATTATAAGTCTATGGAAAATCTAAGTTGCTAAGAAGCCAAATTTTATAATAAAAAAAACACAAAACCTGTAAAGGCAAATATGGTGAATATTTCCAAAAACTCTAAGCCTAATAGAGCATTCGGTTTCTGAGGAGATGATTTTTGATTTTTTTTTCTATTTTTTTTATTTTGGTTTCCATGGCAACCAATAGAAATGAGCAGTAAAATCATATGGCAGATATTAGACTGCCTAAGGAACATTTCTATGAAAGTTTTGTCAAAATATCTGCGACTGAGACTTGGCAGTAAATGCCATTTTTCTATTTTTCCCATTATAAGTCTATGGAAACTTTAAGTTGCCATAGCAACCAAACTAATGAGCCGAATTTCATAAAAAAACAAAAACTTTCAATCCCCCATCCCAAGGATGCTACAGATGAAATTCGGGCTGAATCGGCCCAGTAGTTTCAGAGGAAATGTCGTTTGAAAGTGTTGACGCAGACGATGACAAACAACTGCCTATCCAATAAGCTCCCCCGGAGCCGAACTGGTCAGCTAAAAAGAAAATAAGGAACAGAACAAAATAAATGTACATGTGACCATTACAAAGACTAGAAATGTTTTCAGAAGACTGTTACAACCACTTGGACTTGGAAGGTGCATACCGTAAAAATCCAAAAAATTCAGACACCTTGAGGATTTGCTGTAATTGAATAAATTCTCCTAAAATGTTAGCATTTGTTTCGCGATCCAGCAAGAAGTCCAAAAAATGGAGACAGAATGGCAAACAGTGGAGAACCTGATCAGACTGCTTCATGAGCAGTCTGATCTAGGCCTGCACTGTTTGCTTAGGCCTGAATGTCCCAATACTAAGGATCATTATGGTACATGCAAAAATTAAGCAATCTATAAATTCAAGAAACCTAAAAAAAAGAAACAAAAAAAAAAAAACAGCCCAATCCTATTATGCAAGCACTTAGGGGATAACCAAAATGTGCTTGCTTAGGACATGTACTCGCTTAGTACAAGTCAATCTTAATGCATTTGCCTTTATTGTAAACCAAAAGAATGATTGCATTAGGCAGGTTACTTGTGTAACAGTGGTGGCCACCATAACAGGCTTTACTGTAGTCAAGCAAAATTATAAATCTTTGCATCATTTGGTCATGAAAAGAGAAGATCACCAAAATCAAATCTTTGATATCTGCGCTGGGGCACAGCATTTCCTACAATGTCCATGTGCACCCAGTGAAGAATCATCAGCCTGCCCATCTTTATATTCTGACCAGAGATTTCTCTTGCTGCATGAAGGAGCACTGGGCCCTTAGCTATCCTTCAGCGCACAACAAAGACACTGATCGGACTGTGTGGATGCATAGGCTGATCTGAGTCTTTGCTAGGCACACATGTAAATTGTAGGGAATGATGTGCTCCGGCTATTTGTAATACATGTACTATATTGCACCAATTCTTAGCATAATCTAAAATTTGGAAGGTTTCAATGACATATACCACAGATAACAACATATCTGTTCACTTGAAGATATATTTTTACCCAAAATTAATTTTGTCAGTTTTTTTTTTTTGTGTGTGTGTGTGTGATTGACCTTAAAACTGAGGTAAATGTCATAACAAGAGGGCCATGATGGCCCTGGATCGCTCACCTGATCCATAGTGTAACAAGTGGGCCCCAGAGAGGGCCATTATTGGCCCCAGGGTTTTAATGTGCATAATGTTGAGGGAGGTCTTAAAGGTGAAGCTTCATACCAAACATCAACAAAGGCTATAATTAGAACAATCTTGGCAAAGGTCCACTAGATAAAGCTACACATCAAATTTCAAAGACCTGGGCCTTGCAGTTTCAGAGAAGAAGATTTTTTTTAAAGATATTCCCTACATAAGCCTATGCAAAACCAAATGGCCCCAGGGCTATATAAATCTATGTAAAAACAAAGGGCCCCGGCCCGGGGTGGGGGCATTTGTGGCCCCAGGGCTATAATTTGAACAATCTTGGTAGAGGTCCACTAGATAAAGCTCCATACTAAATATCAAAGGCCTTGGCCTTGCAGTTTCAGAGAAGATTTTTAAAGATTTCCCTATATAAGTCTATGCAAAACCAAAGGGCCCCGGAGCGGGGACATTTTTGGTACCAGGGCTATAATTTGAATAATTTTGATAGAGGTCCACTAGATGCAGCTTCATACCAAATATCAAAGACCCAGGCCTTGTGGTTTCAGAGAAGAAGATTTTTGAAGATTTTCCCCATGTAAGTCTATGTAAAACCATAGGGCCCCAGAGTGGGGGCATTTTTGGCCCCAGGGCTATAATTTTAACAATCTTGGTAGAGGTCCATTAGATGCAACTTCATACCAAATTTCAAAGTCCTGGGCCTTGTGGTTTCAGAGAAGATTTTTAAAGATTATCCCTATATAAGTCTATGTAAAACCAAAGGGCCCCGGGACGGGGCCACTTTTGGCCCCAGCACTATAATTTGAATCATCTTGGTAGGGGTCCTTTAGAAGAAGCTTCATACCAAATATAAAAGACCTAGGCCTTGTGGTTTCAGAGAAGAAGATTTTTAAAGATTTTCCCTATATAAGTCTATGTAAAACCAAAGGGCCCCTGAGCGGGGGCATTTTTGGCCCAAGGGCTATAATTTGAACAATCTTGGTAGGGGTCCACTAGATGAAGCTTCATACAAAATATCAAAGTCCTGGGCCTTGCGGTTTCAGAGAAGAAGATTTTTAAAGATTTTCCCTATATAAGGCCATGTAAAACCAAAGGGTCCCAGTCGGAGGCTTTTTTTGCCCCAGCACTATAATTTGAACAATCTTGGTAGGGGTCCACTAGATAAAGCTTAATTCCAAATATCAAAGTCCTGGGCCTTGCAGTTTCAGAGCAGAAGATTTTTAAAGATTTTCCCTATATAAGCCTATGTAAAACCAAAGGGCCCGGCGGCGGGGACATTTTTGGCCTCAGCACTATCATTTGAATAATCTTGTTAGGGGTCTTTTAGATGAAGCTTCATACCAAATATAAAAGACCTAGGCCTTGTGGTTTCAGAGAAAAGGATTTTTAAAGATTTTCCCTATATAAGTCTATGTAAAAACAAAGGGCCCCTGAGCGGGGGCATTTTTGGCCCAAGGGCGATAGTTTGAACAATCTTGGTAGAGGTCCATTGGATGAAGCTTCATTCTAAATATCAAAGTCCTGGACCTTGCGGTTTCAGAGAAGAAGATTTTTAAAGATTTTCCCTATATAAGTCTATGTAAAACCAAAGGGCCCCTGAGCAGGGGGATTTTTGGCCCAAGGGCTATAATTTGAACAATCTTGGTAGGGGTCCACTAGATGAAGCTTCATACAAAATATCAAAGTCCTGGGCCTTGCGGTTTCAGAGAAGAAGATTTTTAAAGATTTTCCCTATATAAGCCTATGTAAAACCAAAGGGCCCCAGGTGGAGGCTTTTTTTGCCCCAGCACTATAATTTGAACAATCTTGGTAGGGGTCCACTAGATAAAGCTTAATACCAAATATCAAAGTCCTGGGCCTTGCAGTTTCAGAGCAGAAGATTTTTAAAGATTTTCCCTATATAAGCCTATGTAAAACCAAAGGGCCCGGCGGCGGGGACATTTTTGGCCTCAGCACTATCATTTGAATAATCTTGTTAGGGGTCTTTTAGATGAAGCTTCATACCAAATATAAAAGACCTAGGCCTTGTGGTTTCAGAGAAAAGGATTTTTAAAGATTTTCCCTATATAAGTCTATGTAAAAACAAAGGGCCCCTGAGCGGGGGCATTTTTGGCCCAAGGGCGATAATTTGAACAATCTTGGTAGAGGTCCAATGGATGAAGCTTCATTCTAAATATCAAAGTCCTGGACTTTGCAGTTTCAGAGAAGAAGATTTTTAAAGATTTTCCCTATATAAGGCCATGTAAAACCAAAGGGCCCCGGAACGGGGGCATTTTTTGCCCCAGCACTATAATTTGAACAATCTTGGTAGGGGTCCACTAGATAAAGCTTAATACCAAATATCAAAGTCCTGGGCCTTGCAGCTTTAGAGCAGAAGATTTTTAAAGATTTTCCCTATATAAGCCTATGTAAAACCAAAGGGCCCGGGGGCGGGGACATTTTTGGCCTCAGCACTATCATTTGAATAATCTTGTTAGGGGTCTTTTAGATGAAGCTTCATACCAAATATAAAAGACCTAGGCCTTGTGGTTTCAGAGAAAAGGATTTTTAAAGATTTTCCCTATATAAGTCTATGTAAAACTAGAGTGTTCACAAGTTTTTTCTTTAATTTGACCTACTGACCTACTTTTTGACCCGAAAAGACCTTTATTCAAACTTAGCCAAGATATTGTCACAATGACCATTCTGAGCAAGATTAATGATTTAACCAAACTTGTGGCCTCCTGAGTATTCACAAGGTTTTTCTATGATTTGACCTACTGACCTACTTTTCAACCGGACATGACCCATATTCAAACTTGACCGAGATATTGTCATGATGATCATTCTGAGCAAGTTTGATTATGATTGGACCAAAATTGTGGCCCCTAGGGTGTTCACAAGGTTTTTATATGATTTGACCCGCTGACCTACTTTTTAACCCGATATGACCCATATTCGAACTGGACTGAAATATTGTCACAATGGTCATTCTGAGCAAGTTTCATGATAATTGGACCAAAACAGTGGCCTTCAGAGTGTTCACAAGGTTTTTCTATGATTTGACCTACTGACCTACTTTTTGACCGGACATGACCCATATTCGAACTTGACCAAGATATTGTCATGATGATCATTCTGAGCAAGTTTGATTATGATTGGACCAAAATTGTGGCCTCTAGGGTGTTCACAAGGTTTTTCTATGATTTGACCCGCTGACCTACTTTTTAAGCCGACATGATCCATATTCAAACTTCTCTAAAATATTGTCACAATGATCATTCTGAGCAAGTTTGATGATGATTGGACCAAAATTGTGGCCTCTCGAGTGTTCACAAGGTTTTTCTATGATTTGACCTACTGACCTACTTTTTTACCCGACATGACCCAAATTCGAACTTGACCGAGATATTGTCATGATTATCATTCTGAGCAAGTTTGATGATAATTGGACCAAAACTGTGGCCTCTAGTGTGTTCACAAGAAAAAGTTTACGCACGGACGACGCAAGACGGACGACGGACGACGCACGACGACGCCGGACATCTTACTGTCACAAAAGCTCACCATGACCTTCGGTCAGGTGAGCTAAAAAGAAGGTCACATAGCTAAGGTCAAGGTCACAGGTCAAAATTTTATGTATAAGTGGGAAGGCAATGTCACAAGCAACCTACATGCCGAATATGAAAGCTCTACCTAAAACAGTTAGAGAGTTATGATAAAGTAGGTGACAGGTCAAGGGTCTAAGTCACAGATCAAAATTTATTGGAAAGGCAATGTTATAAGGAATCTACATGCCAAATGTATAGGCTCTATGTCCAATGATTAAAACTTTATGACACAGTAGGTCAAAGGGCCAGGTAAAGGTCAACATTTTTTTATGAGTGGAAAAACAATGTCGCAAGGAACCTACATGCGAAATATGAATGGTTAGAAAGTTGTGATAAAGTAGGTCAAAGGTCACAGGTCAAAGTCACAGGTAATTTTTTGTGCGAGGGATAAGGCAATGTCGCAAGGAACTTCCATGCCAAATATGAAGGCTCGATCTCAAATGATTAAAAAGTTATGGTAAGTAGGTAAAAGGTTCAGGGTCAAGGTCACAGGTCAAAATTTTTTGTATGCAAGGAGAGGCAATGTCACAAGGAATCTACATGCCAAATATGAAGGCTCTATCTAAAACAGAAAGTTACAACAAAAGTCGGTCAAAGATCACAGGTAAAGGTCACAGGTAAGTTTTTGTATGAGTGGTAAGGCAGTATCACAAGGAACCTACTTGCCAAATATGAAGGCTCTATCTCAAATGGTTAAAAAGTTATGATTAGTAGGTCATAATGTTAGGGGTCAAGGTCACAGGTCAATTTTTTGTATAAATACAAAGGCAATGTCACAAAGAACCAACATGCCAAATATAAAGGCTCTACCTCAAACGGTTCTAAAGTTATGATAAAACAAAAACTAGTGTTCACAAGGTTTTTCAATGATTGACCTACTGACCTACTTTTGGACCCGACATGAGTCATATTCAAACTTGACTGAGATATTGTCATGATGATCATTCTTAGCAAATTTTATGATGATCGGATCAAACCTGTGGCCTCTAAAGTGTTCACAAGGTTTTTCTATGATTTGACCTACTGACCTACTTTTTGATACCACATGACCCATATTCGCACTTGACTGAGATATTGTCACAATGATCATTCTGAGCAAGATTGATGATGATTGGACCAAAAATGTGGCCTTTAGAGTGTTCACAAGGTTTTTCCATGATTTGACCTACTGACCTACATTTGACCCGACATGACCAATATTCAAATTTGACCGAGATATTGTCATGACAATCATTCTGAGCAAGTTTAATGATGATTGGACCATAACTGTGCCCTCTAGTGTGTTCACAAGGTTTTTCTATGATTTGACCTACTGACCTACTTTTTGACCCAACATGACCCATATTCAAACTTGACTGAGATATTGTCAGGATGATTATTCTGAGCAAGTTTGATGATGATTGGACCATAACTGTGCCCTCTAGAGTGTTCACAAGGTTTTTCTATGAATTGACCTACTGACCTACTTTTTGACCCGACATGACCCATATTCAAACTTGACCGAGATATTGTCACAATGATCATTCTGAGCAAGTTTGATGATAATTGAACCATAACTGTGCCCTCTAGAGTGTTCACAAGGACTATCTATGGTTTGACCTACTGACCTACTTTTTGACCCTACATGATCCATATTCGAACCTGACCGAGATATTGTCATGATAATTATTCTGAGCAAGTTTGATGATGATTGGACCAAAACTGTGCCCTCTAGAGTGTTCACAAGGTTTTTCTATGATTTGACCTACTGACCTACTTTTTCACCCGACATGACCCATATTCGAACTTGACCGAGATATTGTCATGATGATCATTCTGAGCAAGTTTGATGATGATTGGACCAAAACTGTGGCCTCTAGTTTGTTCACAAGAAAAAGTTTACGCACGACGGACGACGGACGACGGACGACGCACGACGACGCCGGACATCTTACGGTCACAAAAGCTCACCATGACCTTCGGTCAGGTGAGCTAAAAATCTATTGTTGAAATTTTTGGTTCATGTACGATGCAATGGCAAGCATGATAAGTACAAAATATGATCATCTTGTGAATAAGGTGAAGGTGAACAAACCTGATGGCTTAAAGTTACATGTACATAATTTATGCATGTTTGGTTAGCAACCAACTGTTGGTTCAGGAGAACTATTAAAGTGCTTCAAACAGCCAAACTGCAGACACCAACAGAATCCCAGCAAAAAGATCCCCCCACCACACCCTCCAATGATAGGGAAAACAAAACATCAAATAAAGTGAAAAATCTATCATTATTAACCTAAATATTCGGACAGACAGACAAACAGTGCAGACCCAGATCCAGTCTGTCCAGCGTCTGCACTGTTTACTATTCTGTCTGCACCATTTGGACTCTTTGCTGGATCATGAAACAAATTTGTTAAAATTTTATAATTAGGGTAACTTCTCTGATCCAATCCCATCACGGCTTGAAAAAATAGATTGGGCTGCATGATGATTCTAGGAAGAGCTGAAACCGACCACACATGGGTACTGGTAAACTGCTTAGAGGTTCTGTGCATGCCTGGAAAAGTGGTGCGAGTTGGACCGCCCATGAAAATAAACTGTATTGGTTTCATTGGACAACAGGGCTTGAGATGTCATTTCATCTCAATGGTGGGTAAACGTCCCACAAAATTGGAAGCAATGCCTCCAAAATAACCTAAAAAGTGTTGAAGGGGACGTTGCATCTCAAAGCAAACAAACATTAACTCCTCAAAGTGTCCAAATTTTTAGTATTTTTATGGTATATCTTATGAGTGGATTTAGTAATATTAATAAGAAAAAGACAGCATTTTCAAAGTATAAATATGTCATTAACTGTTTTCTATTTTTAAGTGGAAAAAAGGCATGACATTGCATGTGAATAATCTATTGGGCAGACAATTCAGATGAAATGTCAAGCCTGATTTTCACTGAAAATAATGAAAAAAAAAAAAACAATCACAGTCTTCTTTTAAATTAACACTACTTTAATCTTATAACAGCTCACTGATCATATTTATCAAATATATTTTAGAAATTCTCTTAAAGATCTGTTTGTTGAGCATTTATGGCAACAATAGTTTTGGTGACATTGCTTTCAAATCTGTGGGTTTTTTTACCTGATCCAGGGCCTGACAGATCAAACTTTCAACCACTTGCCCTGCATTCCACAGCATCTTGAAAATAGCTCTTCTTATTTTTTTTTTTTTTATGTCCTATATATTTTTCTGGGCAAGTGAAATAAAAAAAAAAACTCTTGCCCAGCCAAAATTTAGACTTGTATCGGGCAGCCAGGCAGTGGATTAGGATTTATCAGGCCCCGTCTGATCTGAGAGCAAAGAATTGATGTTCAAGTCCTGCAGTAACTCTTCCTACCATTATGTTACTTTATGTACATGTATAACTGCATGTAAGTTAATAAACTTAATTATTGGGGCAGCCAGAACCCAAAATCACTTTTCTTGAGCATACTTGAATTATCTTTGCAGTTAACCCATACTCACTCTTGCAGCTCTGCCATGGATGGATCCAGCTGTCGGTCCATTCATCCATTTCACAAAGCCTTCAAGGGCGGGGGCAAGCCCCAATAGGCGGTGGTATTTTTGAAAAGTAACTCTCCAGATTTTAAATTTTACAGTGATAAAATATCTAATGCCACATTTAAAGTGTTAGTAAAATTATCACTATATAATTTAAAGTCGGGTAATAGTATTTTGTTTGTTTGATTTGAGGGTTAACATCCAGACATCCAGACGAAGGCGTCAACATGGTACACATAATTTTGGAGACGTTGCTGCCAACTTTGTGCGGTTTTTACCTCGCATTGAGATGAAATGACATCTCAAGCCCTGTCGCCCAATGAAACCAATAGGGCTAATAAGCATGGGCTGTCCGACTCGCACTGCTTTGCCTGGGCAGTCTTAGATCCTTTAAGTGGTTTACCAGTACTTGTGCAGTCGGTTTCAGCTCTATGTGGAAGCATCATGCAGCTCATCTATTTCTTCAAGCCCAAATGGTCGGGGGATGAAGTAGTAGTCATACCTCTGGTCTATTCCAGATAATATTATATGTGGCTTTGCTTGGGCATTCATATGCAGTCAACATTTTGACCATCAACTATGCCCTGGTGTATCCATTCACCTAGAATACACTTACCTTCATTAGGTATGACTGGTTTCCAAACCAGAATGGCTAATATCTTGTAGAACAGTTTGGGGTTAAAGTTTATAAATTGTCTGTGACTGTGATGTTTCACCGAGAATGTGTCTTATGCAGCTCCTGTTTCACTTGGTCCCAAATGTTCTGAGACAGGCTCAGAAGTCCCTGTCATACCTGTTGGAATTTGGACAAAAGTCTGGGTTAACCATTTCAACCATGCAAAACATGTAGATCAAGAGTAGACTGTTCAAAACAAGTCATCCAATCAGGATCAACATCTTGTTAATAATGCTGATTTTAAAAAACACTCTATATGCAATAATGGATGAATCCAATATCAAAGATGTCCACACAGAAATTGGAGGAAGACAGGCTAATTATCAACTGCAAATGCAGATCTAAAGAGTATTTATGATTATTCTGATGTACCGAAAAACTTCAATGATTCAAACACCAACAGTGTATTTGCTTGCTTGAATTGGTGTTTAACATTCCCGTCAACACTGTTTAGGTCATTTTGCAGGCGTCGCTTCCAATTTTGTGGGACTTTTACCCGACGTTGAGATTAAATAACATCTCAAGCCCTGCCATCCACACAGAGCTGAAATCAACCCCACACTAGTACTGGTAAACGGCTCAGAATGCCTAGGCCTGCCCAGGCAAGGCGGTGCGAGTTGGTCTTTACATGCATGTAAGCCCTATTGGTTTCATTGGGCGACAGAGCTTGAGATGTCATTTCTTCTCAATGTCGGGTAACAGTCCTAGTTTCTCCAAAATGACCTAAATAGTGTTGACAGAGATGTTATATCTCAAATCAAACAAATAAATCCTGGGCAAGCTTAGAAATTCTAAGCGGTTTACCAATGTCCAATACCCATATGCAGTCAGTTTTAGCTCTGCATGGAATCACATTGCAGCCACATCTATTTCTCCAAGCCTCAATGGGCACCAGTAGCTTGTTTGTTTGTATTGGAGTTTAGTGGCCCAGTCAACACTATGTCATTTTTGAGCCGGTCAGTTTGCCCATTCACACTTCGTCGGCATGCTTATATGTACTCGTAACCAGTTAACCAGTACAGTGCACATTCTTTCACCAGAAACTGAAATTGTCCTTCTTGAATCAGGGGAAGGGGGAGATTGACTGTAGAAAAGATTTCATGATCAACCTCCACTAAAGAACATTGCCTACCCCGGCAGGTAGAGAACCTGTGTCCTCCTGATCACCAGTCGGATGTGCATCCGACTAAGCTACCGAGGCCAGCCCCAGTTGCTTGTTAACCATGACCTTATCAAGCCCATTCGTGTGTCCATAGGGAATCTTGGCTGTAGATAAGAAATTTGCAGAATGATCTAGGAAGATTTTCTCACATTTTATCTTACTAAGTAACTGTTATCTTGAACATGTAAGTTGTGTGTACGCATTTAAATTGCCTGGATGAGCAATTCTACCAAGTACAGACAACATACTGATATTTTATAAAACATCAAAAAGATGTACCCAAATAACAAGTCCCTATAATGAACCACTTTATTATAGTGAGAATGTGGTTTCATGTTGTAATACCAGCTTTAGATATAAAAAAAAACTAAAAAAAAAAAATGGTATTTAAGTTTTGTCATGGGTGTTCGTCTGGATGACCGTCTGTCCTTCCCATCACTTGAACAAGTCCGTGAAATGAACACACCACTAAACATCACTTTATATATAGAAAACTGGGGCTTACAGGAGTATACATTACTTTGCTTATTTCTGCTCCAAGACATAGGTTGTGGGTACTCATTAGAACCGCCACATTGAGCCGGTTCTAACGAGCACCCACAACATATGTTTGCAGTAAATACGACAAATATCAAGGACTTTCATAAAAAAAAAACTATTTTGAAGAGGTGAAAAAATGTAATATTTTCCAAGGGTGTTATCGTAATGATCGGTCACAAACCTTGACAATGTAACCACTTTTTTATTTCTTGCCCTAAACACATATATGTATTGCATAGAAACTGCAGATGTGCTTTAGAAGTTTAGAGAATCCAAATTTTTATCTGAACCCCTGGGGCCATTTTTTGCTTGTTTGATTTGAGGTTTAACGTCCCCGTCAACACTGTAAAGGTCATTTTGGAGACTTCGCTTCCAATTTTGTGGGACTTTTACCCGACATTGAGATGAAATGACATCTCAAGCCATGTAGCCCAGTGAAACCAATAGGGTTTATTAGCATGGATGGTCCGCCTCGCACCGCGGTTCCTGGACAGGCTTAGATCCTCTAAGCGGTGTACCAGTACTTGTGTGCGGGCCGGATTCAGCTCAGCGTGGAAGCATCATGCAGCCCATATATTTTTTCAAGCCCCTATGGGCGGGGGCCATAGGGTGAGGTCAAAAGTCAAATTTTCAAGAAAATGATTGTGAATGTAACAGTAAGTCAAATTTTCAAGAAAATGCTTGTGAATGTAACAGTAACTACTTTTTATTTCTTGCACTATGGTCGCCAAACTTGGTACATGTATCGCTTAGGAGCGCAGATGTGCATAAGGGTATCCAAATTTTGATCTGAACCCCTGGGATTATGTAGTGAGGTCAAAAGTCAAATTTTCATGAAAATAGGTGTGAATGCAACTACTACGGCCGCTGTCCATCAGGGCTTGAAAAATAGATGGGCTGCATGGTTCCACACAGAGCTGAAACCGACCCGCTCACTGGTACTGGTAAACCACTTAGAGGATCTAAGCCTGCCCAGGCAAAGCGGTGCTAGTTGGACCGTCCATGCTTATAAACCCTACTGGTTTCATTGGGCAACAGGACTTGAGATGTCATTTCATCCCAATGTCGGGTAAAAGACTCACAAAATTGGAGGCAACGTCTCCAAAATGATTCCTGCAACGGATGGTCAGGTGGTATTTCTCCGGAAACGCCGGTTTTTGCCCAACTCTGATTAAGGATCGGCTCGATATGAGTGAAATAATCTTGAAAGGGATTCAAACCTCCAAAATTACCTATAGTGTTGACAGGGACATTACAAAGAAATATTTATTCAAGTATGGTTGCAAAACTTGCTACATACATGTACATGTAGATTGTTTAGGTACTGCAGATGTGCATGAGGCTATCCAAATTTTTATCTGGGATCATTGGCTGAGGTCATAGGTCACAACTCTTAACTGACATTGAGAGGAAAATAATGAGCTCTCAAGCCCTGTGGCCCAATGAAACAAACAGGTTTATAAGAATGAAAGGCCAGGCTCTTACTGCTTTGCCTGGACAGGCTCAGATCCTGTAACCAGTTTACCAGTGCTTTTAAACAGTAGACAGATAGATACATGTAGACAGACGTACCTTTAGACGTATTGGATGAAAGAAAAAGGATAGATTGACAGATTGATATTTTTTGGGCTTTGGTTTGATGACCCTTTCAAGATCAGACTCTTATTTCACTAAAATCGAGCCGATCGTGGACAAAAACTGGATAGAAAGGTTGTGGGACAACTCGGCACATGACAAACTCGGCACATAACAAAATCGGCCTATACAAACTCGGCACATAATTAGTTGTTTGGGTCAATTACCTATTGTTCACTTGGTAATGATAATTGCATAACCAAGCAAATAATCAAATTAAAGTCACCTGTGAAATAGGTTCCAACTAAATAGGGACCAAACATCAATATTTAATGGAGTAGATCTCTATTAAAAAAAAAAAAATGAAGGTTTTTTTTTTCAATAAAATTTCAATATTTAAGTTTCAAATATTTTGTTTTTTGTTTGTTTGATTTGAGGTTTAACGTCCCCGTCAACACTGTAAAGGTCATTTTGGAGATGTTGCTTCCAATTTTGTGGG
This sequence comes from Lucinisca nassula, assembly GCA_963580285.1. NCBI lineage: Eukaryota > Metazoa > Mollusca > Bivalvia > Lucinida > Lucinidae > Lucinisca > Lucinisca nassula. The sequence goes on from OY757024.1 coordinate 37,512,689, forward strand.
ACTTTTACCCGACATTGAGATGAAATTCAAATATTTAAGTTGTTTCTTAAATTTACCAGCGAATAAATCTTGAAAAAAAAACAACAAAAAAACAAGACATAGGTTGTGGGTACTCGTTAGAACCGCCTCAATGACATGGTTCTAACAAACCACCCACAACCTATTTTTACTGAAAACAAGGAAAAAATATCGTTTGAAAAGACGCCCATCAACTCGGCTAGGCAATCTCTTGTTTGACAATATGCCCATCAACTCGGCTGGGCAATCATGGGTGGCAATGAGTCCCAAATATCATATTCACAGCATTAGTCATCGTCTGATTAATCAGATAATTAGTGTAGCAATTAAGTCATATCCAGAGCATATTGATTTAGATAATTTTTTTTTAAAACAATCCAAAAAAAAATATACTAGAAACTTTTTTTGATTTAATAAGCATATAAATAATTATTATAAAATAATAATAATAAAACAGGCAAATAAAGTATTAATGTACAGCTTAATAAGCATTATAACTATTGTGGGCCGAGTTTGTAGGGGCCGAGTTGGTTATGTGCCGAGTTTGCTATGTGTCGAGTTGTCCCGATACCGATAGAAACCACCTGACCTTCCGTTGCAGAACACTGCATCTCACATGTGACCCAAGCACACCAAAACCATGAGCACCAAAGATAGGGCGGTACAATGCTGAGTGTTTTGTTCAAGAATGGCCGATGGTTTAGTGGTGCATACACTTGCCTCTAATGCTAGAGCCTTTCCCCCCCCCCCCCCCCCCCCCCCCCAACTCCGAACACACTCCATTGGCTGAACACCAAAAAGTGCACAGTCCTTTGGATCTGGACATTAACTGGAGGCCCCCTGTGCAGAAAGAGTGGCGCCGAAAGAGTCATCTCCTGTGCAGGTTAAAGACCCCTACTGTAATTACATGATTAGGCTGTAGGCTTTCAACCCTGCAGTGTACAGGTGTATGTAATGTACATCTCCGATCGCAGATTTCTGGCGTGGGACTTGAACCCCGAAAAAGTGCAGGTTAAAGACCCCTGCGGGAATTACTAGTACATGATTGCCAATGTACTTTGTAGGAATGTCGACTGCAATGTCAAACACTTGAGCAGGTCTGTGCTGCAGCTTTTTGGTACTTTCAGTTTCAGCCTCGGCCAACTGTAACGTGAAAAATACGCAAATAGTTTTATAAAAATATTGTTATCTTTAAAGTTCCAACTATATGTGAAATTACTGCATTGTTGTTCTTACCGAAATTCTACTAATAACTAAGACATTGGTAATTATACGCCTCTGGCCAGCTGACAGCTTGAAAAAAATGGCGTCATATCGGTCAACAATTGTATGCAAATGAGCTTGTTTCCGGGGAGATACTGGTTTCCGTCGTCTACTATCACAGGCGAGAAAGACGCCAAATAATCGGTAACCATTATTCATGAGCCTAAACATAAACGTTATTTCATTGGATCAAGGTTCAATTGGAATACTCGGAGTTATTCGCTGTGTTTTAATCATTCGAATTTTTTCGTACCTGGACGAAAGCTTTTCAGGCCTATGGTATGATCTATCCCATAGTTCCATACGCGTTACCATTTGACGCCACCGCGTGGCTGCTTCGCAGCCACAAGGCGGTGTCGCTATAAACGGTGCAATAGTTCAACAGTGGTCCTGGATGGCAAGCTTTCTGAACAATTACATGCGACTAATAGAGACAAGCAAGACTTGTGCTAGCGCCAACACTGTTCAGTATAATATTTTCTGACATGCTCACAGATTTTTTCACGATCGCGACTTACCTATCAGGTACGCTTTGATATGGAGCTGTTCATCCCAAGAAGGTTGCAAGATAAATCCAAGGTGCAGGCAGAGGTCTTAGACGAGTTCCCCTTCGCTGATGAAATGGCAAAGGGTGTTCCAACAGAAACGATAAACAAGAGGGCCATGATGGCCCTGGATCGCTCACCTGATCCATCAAGTAACAAGTGGGACCCGGGGAGGGCCATTATTAACCCCAGGGCTATAATGTGCATAATGTTCAGAGACGTCTAAAAAGGTGAAGCTTCATACCAAATATCAACAAAGGCTATAATTTGAACAATCTTGGCAAAGGTCCACTAGATATGCTACATACCAAATATCAAAGACCTGGGCCTTGCGGTTTCAGAGAAGAAGATTTTTATAAAAGATATTCCCTACATAAGCCTATATAAAACCAAATGGCTCCAGGGCGGGGGCATTTTTGGCCTCAGGGCTATAATTTAAACCATCTTGATAGAGGTCCACTAGAGGAAGCTTCACACCAAATATCAAAGACCATGGCCTTGCTGTTTCAGAAGAAGATTTTTAAGGAATATCTCTATATAAGTCTATGTTAAACCAAAGGGCCCCAGGTCGGGGGCAGTTTTGGCCCTAGCACTATAATTTGAACAATCTTGGAAGGGGTCCACTAGATGAAGCTTCATACCAAATAGCAAAGACCTGGCCCTTGGGGTTTCTGAGAAGAAGATTTTTAAACATTTTCCCCATATAAGCCCATGTAAAACCATAGGGCCCCGGGGCAGTGGCATTTTTAGCCCAAGCACTATAACTTGAACAATCTTGGTAGGAGTCCACTAGATGAAGCTTCATACCAAATAGAAAAGACCTGGGCCTTGTGGTTTCAGAGAAGATTTTTAAAGATTTTCCCTATATAAGCCTATGTAAAACCGAAGGGCCATGGAGTGGGGGGGGGGGGGGGGGGGGGGGGGAAGAAGGACCATGGCCGTGTGGGATGAAGCTTCATACCAAATATCAAAGACATGGGCCTTACGGTTTCAGAGAAGAAAATTTTTAAAGGTTTTCCCTATATAAGCCCATGTAAATCCAAAGGGGCCCGGAGCGGGAGCATATTTGACCCCAGCACTATAATTTGAACAATCTTGGTAGGGGTCCCCTAGATGAAGTTTCATACCAAATATCAAAGACCTGGGCCTTACGGTTTCAGAGAAGAAGATTTTTAAAGCTCTTCCCTATATAAGCCCATGTAAAACCAAAGGGACTGGGGCGGGGGCATTTTTGGCCCCAGCACTTTAATTTGAACAATCTTGGTAGGGGTCCACTAGATGAAGCTTCATACCAAATATCAAAGACCTGGGCCTTGTGGTTTCAGAGAAGAAGATTTTTAAAGATTTTCCCTATATTAGCCAATGTAAAACCAAAGGGCCCCGTGGCGGGGGCATTTTTTGTCCAAGCAATAAAATTTGAACAATCTTGGTAGGGATCCACTAGATGAAACTTCATACCAAATATCAAAGTCCTGGGCCTTGTGGTTTCAGAGAAGAAAATTTTTTAAAGATTTTCCCTATATAAGCCTATGTAAAACCAAAGGGCCCCGGGGCGGGGGCATTTTTCGCCCCAGCACTATAATTTGAACAATCTTGGTAGGGGTCCACTAGATGAAGCTTCATACCAAATATCAAAGACCTGGGCCTTGTGGTTTCAGAGAAGAAGATTTTTAAAGATTTTCCCTATATAAGCCTATGTAAAACCAAAGGGCCCCGGGGCGGGGGCATTTTTCGCCCCAGCACTATAATTTGAACAATCTTGGTAGGGGTCCACTAGATGAAGCTTCATACCAAATATCAAAGACCTGGGCCTTGTGGTTTCAGAGAAGAAGATTTTTAAAGATTTTCCCTATATAAGCCAATGTAAAACCAAAGGGCCCCGTGGCGGGGGCATTTTTTGTCCCAGCACTATAATTTGAACAATCTTGGTAGGGGTCCACTAGATGAAGCTTCATACCAAATATCAAAGACCTGGGCCTTGTGGTTTCAGAGAAGAAGATTTTAAAAGATTTTCCCTATATAAGCCTATATGAAACCAAAGGGCCCCGGGGCGGGGGCATTTTTGGCCCCAGCACTATAATTTGAACAATCTTGGTAGGGGTCCACTAGATGAAGCTACTTACCAAATATAAAACACCTGGGCCCTATTGTTTCAGAGAAGAAGATTTTTAAAGATTTTCCCTATATAAGCCAATGTAAAACCAAAGGGCCCCGTGGCGGGGGCATTTTTTGTCCCAGCACTAAAATTTGAACAATCTTGGTAGGGGTCCACTAGATGAAGCTTCATACCAAATATCAAAGTCCTGGGCCTTGTGGTTTCAGAGAAGAAGATTTTTAAAGATTTTCCCTATATAAGCCTATGTAAAACCAAAGGGCCCCGGGGAGGGGGCATTTTTGGCCCCAGCATATAATTTGAACAATCTTGGTAGGGGTCCACTAGATGAAGCTTCATACCAAATATCAAAGACCCGGGCCTTGTGGTTTCAGAGAAGAAGATTTTTAAAGATTTTCCCTATATAAGCCTATGTAAAACCAAAGGGCCCTGTGGCGGGGGCATTTCTTGTCCCAGCACTATAATTTGAACAATCTTGGTAGAGGTCCACCAGATGAAGCTTCATACCAAATATCAAAGAACTGGGCCTTGTGGTTTCAGAGAAGAAGATTTTTAAAGATTTTCCCTATATAAGCCCATGTAAAACCAAAGGGCCCCGGGGCGGGGGCATTTTTGGCCCCAGCACTATAATTTGAACAATCTTGGTAGGGGGTCCACTAGATGATGCTTCATACCAAATATCAAAGACCTGGGCCTTGTGGTTTCAGAGAAGAAGATTTTTTAAGTTTTTGGTGAAAAAAAAATCTATTTTTGGCTCCTGTGACCTAGATGTGCAACGGACCGGAACCATTTGAACAACTTTGAAAGTGGACCACCTAAGGATCATTCCTGTGAAGTTTGGTCAAAATCCGATCAGTGGTTTAGGAGGAGATGTCGTTTAAAGAAATTGTTTACGCACGCACGGACGGACGGACGCACGCACGACGGACGACGGACAAAAAGTGATCCCAAAAGCTCACCTCGTCACTACGTGACGGTGAGCTAAAAAATCAAAGCGCCAAAGGCACTGAAATGACAGATTCTAAGAGAAAATCATAACACTGTGAAAACTTACAGAAATCCTTTCTAAAAAGATCTTAAAATTTAGAAAAGTAGTTCTGCAATTTCCATTATAAGATATGTTTACAGATGTATATAATTTTGGAATGAAACTATTTACGTTTTCAAAACCAAACATTTAAATTCAAGTTTTTAACAATGCTACTGTCCATAAGTAACAGTTTTTGTCTGGTCGGTTGTGGATCTCTCTCCAGATACTCTATGGGAAAGAGATCGGAGGAGAGGCTGGCTAGTCCTGTACATGAAATCCATTGGCTTGAAGAAAAGTTTGAGTAAGGAGCAGCACTATGAGTCCGCGCGTAATCCTGCTGGATAAGATATCTCGGATTATGAGCGTAAACAAATAAATGGCACCATGTAAGGCCGAAGCACTTGATTGATGTAACGTCTCGCTGTTCAGTTCTCGTCTCAGCCATGATCTTGAATGTTATTAATGACACTAAGCTGCGTTCGCTAACTGCATGCAATACCACGCCACACAATTACCGCTTGTTCCACCCGATATGTCACGGCATACCTTACACCTATACGTCGAAACACCCGGAAACGACACTCGGCGTGATTCACGCTGAAGTGCGATTTGTCACTAAAACGCATATCAAGTCAGTCGCTTAGACGCCAATTTACGTATTTTCATACACCAACGTAAGTGTTCCATACTGTGTCGACGCGTTAACTTTGGTCTCGACAGGGACGTCTAGCTCTCAAACATGCATCGCATAAGGGCGAAGAACAGTGCCAGTGCTTATTAATCGGTAGTTTAGACCCCTTGTTTATCTACAGGTACAGTCTAGCAGCTGCCGGCGGAAATCTGTTTCGCATATGCGTCTGCAGATGAATCGATCTTGACGTACTGACGTCGGTCTTCCGATACGTCGACGTCCACTAGCGTCTTCTGTATATAGTAAGATGTCGCTCCAATAGATGAAAGATCACACACATGCGGCACCCGAAATCAGAGTCATCGTCATCCGATTTCCGACCAAGGGGCACGCTTACGATCCTTTAATGAAAAATGTTGCAATACGCCCCCAATGCTTTTTGAGAAAAAATTCAGCTTATTCTCTTCTAGGCACGACCTTACATAAAATATCAAAAGTTTGATCCTGAACATGTTGTTTTTATCCGTAGTGGTGTGAAGGTGGTGCACAGGATCGACGTCGCCGGACTGGTAACCAGACGTCACGATGTGTGTGTGTGTGTGAATTCGGGTTTAACGTCGCTTTCAAAAAATTTTCAGTCATATCACGACGGTGTCTGGTTGCGACAGGGAGCTCAATGCTCACTTTTATAGTGCAGCCTCACTGAAGTATCATGTCCCAGATACATTACATGATACCACACCCAGTCACATTATCCTGACACTGGGTCGACCAGTCCTAGCTTTACCCCGCAAATCTGAGTGCCAAGCGAGGAGCAGCTAGTACCATTTTTAACGACTTTGGTATGTCGCGGCCCGGGATCGAACCCGTGACCTCCCGCTCCCCGGAGCGGACACTCTACCAACTGAGCTATCGGGACCGGTAACGTCACGGTTGATTGATTTAACCTTTATGGTGCCTAAGCGTGTTGTAACCATGCAATTGTTTGGTTTCAGAATCAAAGCATTGAGAGTGTTGGTGGTGTGTAGGTTGGGGTATAGTCCTGGGCTGAGATTGAAACTATTTCATTTAACTCTGAAATTCCCGAAAAATAGTGCAGATTTTGATAAGAAGCCGCGTTCTGCAGCGTCCGATCTTGTTCTAAACTGTTTGCCACGCTCACCTTTTGATTCCAGGATAACCATCTTCAGTCGTATGCGGCCCCCGCCCATCGGGGCTTGAAGAAATAGATGGGCTGCATGATGCTTCCACGCAAAGCTGAACCCGGCCGCACACGAGTACTGGTAAACCGCTTAGAGAATCTAAGCCTGCCCAGGCCGAGCGGTACATGCGAGCCCAACCGTCCATGCTTATAAACCCTATTGGTTCCAGTGGGTGACAGGGCTTGAGATGTCATTTCATCTCAATGTCGGGTAAAAGTCCCACAAAATTTGAAGCAACGACTCCAAAATGGCATTCACAGTGTTGACGGGGACGTTAAACCTCAAATCAAACAAACAAAATATGCAGTCTTTTGGAATACCCTGATTGCGGCTATTTTCTACAAGAAAAAAGGTTATTCTGACAAGTCAGTGACAATCACGTAGACGTTAGCACTGAAGCGCTTTTCTTATTAGCAACTTTGGGTCGAATGCCAAACATTCAACCCAAACATTCCGCGTCGTTTGTCAGTGTTGGGTGCCTTGTAAGTGTTATCTGTAAAATTTGCACTTAAATCAAATGTTGGATCTGGCAAACAATGTAGACTCAGATCAACTGCCACAGAACACGGTGCTGATCTTGTTCTACACTTTTTACATTAGTTTATACTAACATCTTAAGTTTAAACGAATCAGTCCAAGTCCCCGTTCATGACCAGCCTGCATTCAGAGACAATCGGCATGAACGTTGTCAGTGCTTTGGTTTATTCACTGTCTTGAGTTTCTGGGGTGTACTCTTCCATCACTGAAGTTGGGCTCGTCCATTCTGCTAAATATGGCACCTAGAATTATATCACAGGACCTACACTGTTTGCATAAGTATCTGTACAATATTCAGGGTTGAAAGGGACAGCCTTTCTTTCCAATTTCTCCACGCAAAGTCTAATATACACCTAAGTTGTAACTGACCTAGACTTGACCTCGAAAGTCAGAAAACCCATTAAGCAGGCTGGTCTTTATGGATTAAATATTGACAGCACTGTTAGAAAACGGTGTAAAACCTGAGCAGACGGCTGAGCAGACGCCGCATTGATCTGGGTATATTTGCCAAACCCATCACATGATGCAGCTGATTCATATGAAATGCTGAATCGATTCCCTGAAAGGTAAGATAAAATCGTCAAGTCGTCTGCTTCAAACGTTTGTTTTGCGCTTATAGGATAATTAATACGCTTGTACAATTTTGATTACTGCGCAAAACCGGACTATATTTTGTGCGGACTCATATTTATATGGCGGTCAAAGCCGGAAGAAAGCCAGAAGAAAGTCGGAACTACTTTCAAACCTGCAGGATAGCTAGAGATGACAGATTGAATCTGTCATTAACAACAACACCAATTCAAGTATATCTGATTCGCTAAGGTTACGTTTAAAAGTTAAAATATGAACTGAATTGGTTTCTTCTACTTTTTGCTACGTAACGTCTGCGATTTTAGGGCCTATCAAACTAGTATGGGAGTAGGGGTGTGCTTTTTGGACATTGGTTTCCGCCACGTGTCCTTCGCCCAGACCACCATAGTCAAGGTCCTTTTAACGTTTAATGTTTATATTTGTGAATATGTTTTAGCTTTAGTTTGTATCATTACGTGCGGAAAATTTTATCAACAGTGCATAAATGCTCATATAAATGTTACAATGAGGGACATGTTTTAGACTGGCACTCGTGCCAAATATGTTATCCTCTTAAAATAAAGTTGTTGTTGTTGTTATTATTATTATTATTATTTATCATATGACGTCGCGTCTGAGAGTGTAATAACGCCATGCAATAAATTCGATAATCCACTGGTGGATTAATTATGCAAATTGGTTAGATACGCCCCGTAACGTTACATGTACGACGTCCTTAACGGCGTCGCGTTTATTAATGACGGAATATTGACATTTTTGTAAAAACTGGTGAATAAAATGCGTTTTAAATGTCATATGATAAATAGAACCTTGCATGTGTGCCCATGTATTATTGAATATATTCGTTGAAGAAAAGGGATAAAATGCTCGGCAAAGCCTCACATTTTAACCATTTTCCTCGATTCGATTAATAAATTCAATAATACATGAACACTCGTGTAAGATTCTCTCTTGATGAGACAGCTATGCTCTCACAGTCAGTATAAAAAATTATGTGGTGGTACGAGATCAGCCGGCACCTGAACAGCCTTACAAGAAGACTGCCATCACAATTAACGGTCAACGGTCGGTTGCAAAATGTAGACAAGGTCACGTACATTGGGATTACAATGTCAAAGAGTTGTGTACATTGGTGAAGAAGTCAAAGTCAGAACTGTCCAAGCTAGCACGGCATGTGGCCGACTATGTGAAAGAATTTTGATCGATGTGGAACCATGCTTGGCACAAAGCTGGAAGTCTAACAGCCGTGGTGCTGCCAACACTTTTATACGCATGTCAACATTAAACAGATTTCTAAAGACGTCTTCTATTTAAGCTGTTTTCTAAAGATTTAGTGGCAAGACAGGATTCAGACACAGAAGAGTTGCAGAGTGTTGATACTAAGTAAAAAACTGGCACACTTAACCCAGCAGGCACTCAACGTTGAACTAACGTTGAAACAACGTTGAACGTTGAGTCAACGTTTTGTGCCCGCTGGGAAGATATCGAAATGCCTGATGAACATTTGCGGAAGAAAATCCTCTTTGGAGAACTACAAATGGGACAACGCCCCCATGATGGACAGGAGAAGCGATACAAGGACACAGTCTACAGAATTTTCAAGGACTTCAACATACCAGCTGAATCGTAGAAAGAATTCGGTTTCTGGTGAAAGAATGTGCACTGCACTAGTTAACCGCTTAAGTTTAAGCCTGTGCGACCCCGCCCATCAGGGCTTGAAGAAATAGATGGACCGCATGATGCTTCCACGCAGAGCTGAAACCGACCGCTGACGAGTACTGGTAAGCCGCTTAGAGGATCTAAGCATGCCCAGGCAAAGCGGTGTGAGTCAGACCGTCCATGTTTATAAACCCTGCTGGTTTCATTGGGCGACAGGGCTTGAGATGTGATTTCATCTCAATGTCGGGTAAAAGTCCACAAAATTGGAAGCAACGTCTCCAAAATGACCTTCAGTGATACAGTGCTGACGGGGACGTTAAACCTCAAATCAAACAAAAAAGGTTTAAGCCTGCCCAGGACAAGTGTGGTTAGGTAAATTGACCGCTTGATAGTGTTGACAAGGCCTTTCAACTAAAACATACAGATTCTTCAGTTACGATCAAATAAATAACTGACAATTGTTAGTTTATTTTCACATAATAGTTAAACATTCCAACATAAACCAAAGATTCAGGTGCGTCGACACGCAGTGTTATATCCTTAGAAGATGCAGAGGTGCACAGCTGAGTACCTGAAAAATAATAAGTCTGGCTTAAGGGGAATGGGAACACCTAGCACATTTTCCCCGCCATTTTTCAAAGGGAGACAACTTTCGGGACTTCCTGTTCACTTTTCGATAGGCTCAGTCCCACCGAAAGAAGGGGTCTTCTCTTAAAGGAAAGAATTTGCTCCTCTGGAGCAAATTCTTTCCTTTAAGAGTTGACCCCTATTGACAAGGGAGACAAAAATACTTTTGCAGGAGTTGCCTCCCCTGAAGGTGTTCCCATTCCCCTTAAACAGTTACTGTACGAACGTGTGGACGTTATACCCAAAATGTTGCCAATACATGTCGACGAGAGTACTGGTAAACCGCTTATGGAAAAGAGGCGATAGTCGGAGGGTCCATACACATTGACCCATTTGTTTGGACGGCAGGGCTTCAGATGTTATTCAGTGTATGGTACATGTCCCGCCCAATTTCAAGTCATGTGTGTGTGTGTTCGAGTGTTACGTCCACCAACAGCTAAGGTCTTATGGAGACGGGACCTCGGTTTTAAGACTTATCCGAAAGTCTGGAGAAGCCCGGGATCGATCCTGCGACCCCTGGTTTACAAGGCGAGTAGCGTAACCAATACACGACGGAGGCGTCTAAAAATTGTAAGCAACGTCTCTTAAATGACCTAAATATATTTGACGGGACGTTGAACTTTGGTTCCAACAAACAAACTTGTCGACGGAAGGAAATATATATATTTCTCATGTAAGTGGAACAGATTTGTACAAATAGGTCTCTTGGGAGTCGACATAAAATGAACCTCAAGGGTTGCCACATCGCTCAAATTCAGTACGCCACCTTTTTGTTGTTGTTCTTGTAGATGGTGATGGTGCTCATGATGACGACGGTGATTTCAATATCAATATAGTCAACTTCTTCCTTCTTCTTCGTCGTCTTCTTCTTCTTCTTCTCTGAAATATCAAACACTTACCTTTGGAAAGCTGCATTCCTCTGGCATCTTGAACAGAAAGAAGAAGAGGTTCAGATATACACACGGACGAACTGTGTCCATTCTGCCTGGGAAAATGGAGATTGACATTGCCCCTCGGATAGTCCCAGCGAAAGGTACCGTTCAGGCAGGAACCTGGTACAGGTTCGTTATAAGTTAGCTTCTCAGCCATGGTGCTAAATAAAGTAATTTAACACTTAAGATGCCAAGAAAAAACTGCATCTGAAAATGTCGTCTGTTTATTTCGTCTGCCGAATCTTTTTGCGAACTTTTGCATACAGGCAAACAGTGTGGACCATCTGAATCCACATTGTGTGCAACAATGACTTTTAAAGTAACCGGCAGACAACAAAGCAGACGATAATTGTCGTGATTGGCATTTTAAGGGTTATGGGTGATGAATATTCAGAAACAGCTTAGCATAATACCTTGTTTGCTTTTCCGAAACCGAACCGTTTGAAAAAAGGGGACCGACTGCTACATGAATTCCTGGAGCAGACGACATTTTTTTTAAATAATGTTTCAAGCAAATAAAGATTGACATCAAATGTACTTAGCAGACGATTCACTTGTTACGTCATACCTTATTTTCACTGAAAAAATAAGAAAATAGTCTTTGAAAAAGCCGTCTGCTATTCGTGATAGCACAGTGGAGGCAGAACTATTTGAAAACGCAGATATCCCTGGAAATGGGTGTGACCATGTCATGCAAGAAATCGAAATAACAAGTATAGCTTTTACAAAGAGCTATGTGTACGCTTTACATATATTTAAATTTGAAGTTTTTTTTATACAATTAACTGTCTTTGAAAATATTCTAATTGCCATCCTGTTGACTGAAGTATAATGTCTAAACTTTGAAAATTGCAACTGCTGTAATTTTGTACATTTGCATCTTTAAAAAGTCACATGTGCATCTTCAATATGCGTATGACATCTTATTAAATGGAAGCGGCCTAAAACTTTTGAAAAGTTAAGTAGACAACTTTCCTACACTTTATAGAAGATTAATTGAAGATTAACCCAAAAATTTTGCAAACGGTGGGGCAGATTTTTTTTAGCTCACCAGAGCCGAAGGCTCCTGAGGACCTTATAGGATAGGCAGTGGTCCGTCGTGGTCGAGAGTTTGTAGATGTATATTTTGTATTAGCCTGTACAATTATGACAGCAAATGTGGGCTTGTACAAATTTGATAGCAATTCTGTGCCAGGTCTCTGCCCGAGGGGCCTCTTTTGTGTGAAAGCTTATACTTGTAATGGACCGGTTTTTGCTTAAAAACCTGCATTGTGGGTAACCAATGGTTGTACTTCCGTGTTAACCCAACCGCTCTAGTAGACAAAATCTAATTTGCATATCGCCTAGCAGTTTTCGCAGGCTGATCCGAGTCTTCACATCTGATCTTGTTGGGTTTACTGTACCCGGCTGATATGATTTTCTATAAAGTCTAAGCTGCCATGAATACACAGAGGATCTTATATCACACTGGTCAATACATACGCACAGGCTGCGTAGCGGTAGCATAGGCTTCGTATTTTGGCCGCATAGGCTTCGATGAAAAATAGCGGATGACAGTTCGTCAATGCAGGTAAGAAACTGTTTTTACGTTAAACTAACTGTTGTATTGCATTTCCCGATACTGACATCTGCCTTAACGGACCACTTTATTAATGTGCGGCTTCGTCTGTTGCAAGAAAAAGTTTGAAAAACGGAATATAGAAAAATAGACCCCAAAAGAAATTTGGCAGTCAACACAGATTCACCTGTATTTTCACTTTGGTCCGGTCGCCCTATGTAACTACACGTTTTTGGCTGGTGTTCTGGCCGTTCAATTGTGAATAACGCTAATGAAATCGAAAAGCTTCTATGCAACTTTCGTCATATCTTTTGCGAAAAATAAAAATCTTGATATTTCGATACAATGCGCGTAGCTTCGTTACCTATTACAACGCAGAGGCTGCGAACTAAATTTGAAAGCCCTGTATTATGTAGAATAATAGCGAATGCTATTAAGTTAATGTCGAGGAATCAGTCAACCAGCGTTAGTTGGTGATGCTAAAGACATTCTGAATCATTTATAGCGAAAACATTTTCAGCTATGCAAATACATGTACAACATTTTGAGGCGAATGCACAAAATCTGTCAATTTACAATTATTAACACCACCGTTCATAAACTCGGCAAGTCCTCGTCAAATCTGTTAAGTATTAAGCCAAATAATATTTGCACTGTATGAATTTTTGTCGTGTTTTTTTACAAAGCACGTGGCTTCGCAGGTTACAGAGATGGGAAGACGCATTACGAGAACACGCCTATTAAAATACCACTAAAAAGATAAAAAAATACTTTCAGATAAAACATTCTGATAGTTTTAATATTTCTGATCCAGACATAGTGTAAGGGAACTTGTTACAACCGCCCGGACCAGGCGGTTTTATCGCGTATCCACAATCTGTATTTCTGAGAAGAACATTACGAAAACACGCCTATACAAATACATTGTAACCTTTATCGCTGAAAAAATGACAATTTCAAGATCAAAAATTGTGACTTTTTTCTTATTTCTGCTCAAAATATAGATTGTGGGTACTCGTTAGAAAGGCGGTTCTAACGAGTACCCACAATCTATAATTTAGAGCAGAAATAAGAAAAATAAGGTTTACCCCTGTAAACCCCAGTTTTACCATAAAGTGGGGTTCAAGGGGGTCAAAATTTTATAGGCGCGTTTTCGTGATGATAAGGAAAACATGTATATCCCTTTAAAGCTCAGTTTTACTATATAAAAGTTGGATTTAAGGGGGTCAGAATTATATAGGCATGTTTTCGTGATTCTCCGACTTCTATTCAATACATCGAATACATGCAGCTCCTACAAAACTTCAGCAAAGGTTCATTAATCGCGCCGGCACTGTCTGATCCCATTCTTCGTTTCCAATAAAATAGAAGCATCTGCTCATTAAACAGTAAACATATAAGCTAATTCTAGCCTTTGTAGGATCAAAGAAGAAGAAAAAAATACAAGACTTTTCTTTATCTCAGATCTATTTTCAATCTCTGTCCTTACATCATATTTTTTGCTAACCAGACTGTCTTCTGCAAAATAGCCTATCAGAATCTGAATTTCATAGTGACTTTGAATATAAATTCAGAAAAATACTTGCTTGCAATAATTTCAGTAACCCATTTCGTGAAATCATTCTTCGATATAATAAGATAAGATAGATAAAAAATGTTTTTGCTTTACGGCCCTTTCATAACTCTATGACGGCTCCGGCCCAAAGATTTACTTTTTAAGAAAGACTGTCGACTGGATGCTTACTTATGGATTTAAACTGCTTGCTTTAACCCTTTAACTACAGTTTAAAGCAAAAAGTGAAGACCCTGATAAGACGCTGCGTTTGGCCCTTCAATTCATGTAATGTGAGCAAACAGCAAATACCCTGATTAGACGCCGCGTTCTGCGGTATTAGATCTGGACATACACTGTTTGAAAAACCCAATCCATGATCTATGGATTTCCGTATTACGCAACACGCTGACCTCTCTTCGAAGAAAAATAAACGCTGCTGTTTTCTATATGGATTTCCGACCAATCAGTGATAATCACGAGGACTTAAGCACTGTAGAGCTACCTGCACTTTTTTACTTTGTGACGATTGATAAATAATCGACCCAAAAACTAGTATTTGTCTTTTCAAAAAGTTAGCGGGTCATTCATATTTAGCAATTGCAAATATGCTTTATATGCGGTAGGGTTTGAGATGTCATTTCGTCTCGGTGTCGGGTAAAAGTCCCATAAATTCGTAAACAATGTCTCAAAAATGACCTGAATGATGTTGTCGGGGACGTTAACATCAACACAAACAAAAAGGTTCCACTGAGTCATGCGCTGTGACAGGAGAGGATTCTCTACCAATAATGAATTGACATACAACCGTTCGTTAGGGATACCAACCTAGGCCGAATTCATCTGGAGCCAATGGCTAGCTTTGGCTACTTTGGTTGCTGTTTCATTTTCCTATATCAATTAGGCAAATCCATAAACACCCAATCAAAAATGAAGACTGCTATCTCCATTTTAAGAGTGCTCATGAGTGCGCATGGGTGGAAAACCGGATGAATCAACCGTAAGAAGAACCTGAATTGTAAAATGGCCCCTGTTTATACTGTCTGCTGCATCTTCTTTAAGTTTTTTTTTCTTTTTTTTTTTAAATAATATTTTCGCTTTTAGGCAAACAGTGTGGACCAAGATCAGACTGGATCAGACTTAGATTGGTTCAGGTAACATTTAAAGAAAGCAGCAGATGACTATGTAGACGACAATTGTTGTGATTGACATGTAAGATAGCTATCTTCAGAGCTGCTGCTTCCCTCACTAAATTCCTGATCACAAGTTTCCCTGGACTCAAACATATAAGGCTGAATAACTAAAGTGAAGTCCCCTCAAAGAGTGGCCAGTTCTTGCTTATTTTGCTCCATTTTAAGCTTCTGTTTTAAACCTCAACATTGCTACATCTGCCTATTCAGTACACACCAAGCTTCTAGATTCCTCATGGATGACGTCAGGGCATATCTGAGGTTAATTGGAATTTTCAAGGTCAGTTCTTTAGCAGAGTAAATGGCTGGAGATTACACAGTGATAAAATCTTTATCAGACCACTTAGCAACCTGCAGTATTCAGTAGAAGAAAGGGTTTATTGGTGTTTACCTATTTATTGTAACAGATTATCGCTTTCCTGTCTCCTTTAACAGATTTGACGAAGACAGGCTTACCAAGATTATGAACGGTAGTGTACATTGACCGATTTTTTGCATTAATTATATTTCCTTATTTATTCTCAGAAACACAGATTGTGGATACGCGTTAGAACCGCCTGGCCCGGGCGAGCAGAAATATCAAAACTATCAGGATGTTTTATCTGAATGTTTTTATCTTTTTAGTGGTATTTTAATAGGCGTGTTTTCGTAATGCGCCTGCCCATCTCTGTAACCTGCACGTCGTGAACTCCTAAGCCACGTGCGTTGTAATATTAACACGACAGAAATTCATACAGTGCAAATATTATTTGGCTTAATACTTAGCAGATTTGGCGAAGACTTACCAAATTTATGAACGGTAGTATTAATAATTGTAACTTGACAGATTTTGGAATTCGAATCATAATGTTGTATTTGCATAGCTGAGAATGAAAATGTGTTTGGTATAAATGATGCAGAATTTCTTTAGCTTCATCAACTAACGCTGGTTGGCTCATTTCTCCATATTAATTTAATATCATTCGTTATTATACTGCATAATTCAGGGCTTTTAAATTTAGTTCGCAGCCTCTGCGTTGTAATAGGTAACGAAGCTACGTTCGTTGTATCGAAATATCATGATTTTTCTTTTCCGCAAAAGATGTGACGAAAGTTTTATGTTAGCTTTTCAATTTCACTATCATTATTCACACTTTATCGGCCAGAACACCAGCCAAAAACGTGTAGTTACATAGGGCGACCGGGCCAAAGTGAAACTACAGGTGAATCTGTGTTAAATGCCAAATTTCTTTTGGGGTCTATTTTTCTATATTCCGTTTTTCAAACTTTTTCTTTCAACAGACGAAGCTGCACGTTAATAAAGTGGTCCGTAAGGCAGATGTCAGTATTGAACAACGCTATACAACATTTAGATTGACGTAAAAACCGTTTCTTACCTGCATTGACGAACTGTCATCCGCCATTTTTCATCGAAGCCTATGCGTCCAAAATACGAAGCCTATGCGACCGCTACGCAGCCTGTGCGTATGTATTGACCAGTGTGATATGAGTGTTCATGTATTATTGAATTTATTAAACTCGTTGAGGAAAAGGGATAAAATCCGAGGCTTTGCCGGAGCATTTTATCCTTTTCCTCCACGAGTTTAATAAATTATTGATATAGAGGATCTTACACGAGTGTTCATGTATTATTTAATCTATTAAACGAGTTGAGGAAAATGGATGAAATGCGATGCTTTGCCGAGCATTTTATCCCTTTTCCTCAACGAGTTAAATACATTCAATAATACACGAGCACGAATGCAAGGTTCTATTTTTCATATGACATTAATAAATTAAAACGACTTTTATTCACGATGTATGTACAAAAATGTCATTATTCCGCCATCAGTAAACGCGACGTCGTTAAGGGCGTCGTACATGTAACGTTACAGGTCGAATCTAACTAATTTGCATATTTAATCCACTAGTGGTTTATCGAATTTATTACATGGCGTTATTACATTCTCAGAAGTTTATGTCTGGTAGAAATCATGGTATTTCGCTGTAATGCATGTAATATATATAGATTAATGTATCTCGTATCTTGTACATAAAGTAGTTCCAGATGAAGGGATTTATTTCCCCGGCTAAGAGGAAATATTTCTACTTAGCAAAAAGGAAAATACCAAGTTTATGTCTGGTAGAAATCATGGTATTTCGCTGTAATGCATGTAATATATAGAGTTTATTACTCAGCCCATTCTAAATATGGGATTTATAAACCGAGGGAGGTTGAACATCCGATAAAGAAACGAGTGCGCTTGCGCACGAGTTTCTTTATTGGATGTTCAACCTCACGAGGTTTATAAATCCCATATTTAAAATGGGCTGAATCAATAAACTATATATTACATGCATTTGATAGAGCTGATGGATCATTTTGCATCTAATTCCGTTTACAGTTTACTGTTAACATACAGTCTATGCAAAAGGTAGTGTATAGACGCCATCTTGAAAGCGGTTCCTATTGTAATGCATGAAGATGGAAGAAATAAAGTATTATAATGATAAAACAATTAAAAATGCGAGAGAACGGTCACCAAACGTACCCCTCATTCTGTAGTTATGTCCAGATAATCTGTATTCCAACCTTGCATCCTACTCGAACGTCACGCATTCTGAACGTTTGTTGATATCTTCTCAGACGCCATTGAGATGACGTCATGATTAACGTCGACGTGTCTGAACTTTCCCGCGTTTGAATATAGCGATTTCATTGCAAAAGCAGTACCTTGTTTCTTGTGTCAAAAGTAGTTCCAGCCAGAAAGATTTATTTCCCCAGCTAAGAGGAAATATTTCTCCTTAGCTAAAAGGAAAATATCATGTTTTTGTCTGATAGAAATCATGGTATTTCTCTGTTATGCATGTAATATATGGCGTTATTACATTCTCAGACGCGACGTCATAGGATAATTTTTTTTTTATTTTTGTTTTGGTTTTACGGCCCTTTCAGGATTATTTCATCTATACCGAGCCGATCGTTAATCAGAGGTGGACGAAAACCGGAGTACCCGGAGAAAAAAAAAACACTCCCCGTCCGTTGCAGAACTTGGCGTCTGACATGTGACCCGAGCCGGGATCGAACCAAAGCGGTGATAGACCGAATGATTAAAAGTCAACGCTTTTTTCCAATATGCCACGGAGGCCCGTCTATGAATACAAAATACGGCAGTTTATCATATGACGTCGTTGATAAGCAGTGGATTATGTCGTGTAATAAAAATCGTATGACAATACGTGTAATAACTCTTTGGCGGGATTAAGCAACGTCATGACGATGTCCATGTCAACCATGCATTTTTTTTGAAAAAAACATGGCAAATTTAAAGGCGATAAAATCCAATGTAAAGTGCTATTATTATAAACATAAGCTTACACTCGTGGTCATTTCATTTGAAATTTATGAAACTTGTGAAATTTATGAAATGACCACTCGTGTAAGATCCTCTACATATTCATAGAAAATCTTACATACGTGGTCATTTCATTTGAAATATATGAGATTTTCATCAATTTAATATAACATGATCAAAAATGGCATACAGAAAAATTCCTCCATTAAGACAACCTTTGGGTCTTTAAGGCCACTTTTGAACAGTCCTATGGTGGTCTCCGACCAGAGGACACTATATACATGCAGAAAACACAAAGAATACACAAATAACTGCAGCCCACTAAATAAACTATTGAAAGCAGAATTAGTCTTAATTTTAGGTGGTCTTCATAGCGGAATTTTACTGTATTCGTCTTTGGATTTTCTTCCTATAAAACGGACTGTATTTTCTAAAACCGTCACGGTCGGCATGATATGATTTCGCTACGTGATTTTCATAACTTTTGATACAGGAAAAAAGTGTATTCTAGCACAGCGCGCCTTAATGGGCAATTTAAAGGAAATATGATTTATTCTGGAACATATCACGGGAAAGAATAGCATGACACCTATGACGTAACTCGTTTAGATGTTAAACGATGTAACGTCATTCTCTTGCATGAAAAGACTTTTATAAATGAACCAACGCATGTCAAAACCTACAATTAGGCATGTGCGCCCAACGAAGACTCAGATCAGCCTGCGCATCCACGCAGTCTGATCAGAGTCTTAATTGTGCGCTCTAAGGCTAGCTAAGGGCCCAATGCTCCTTCATGCAGCAAGAGAAGTCTCTGGTTAGACTATATGGATGCGCAGCCTGATCTGAGTCTTCGATGGGCGCACGTCTCTTATTGTAGGTTTTGTCGTGCGCTGGCTCAAATGTGTTTGGCAAATTTCTACTAACAATGATAAAATATTGGGAGAATTTGAACGACATAAAATCATTTTAGTTTTTTTTTTTTTTTTTTTTGGTGGGGGGGGGGGGGGGGGGGGGGGGGGGTATTATATATGAATCATTAGGGGCATCATTTTTAAACTGTTGAAACAGTTGAAGTGCAAGAATGACAAGAGTTCTAGGCTTTTAACTAGTCTTGCATTTAGTGTTTGACGCACATTGACCGATAAATTGAGATTAATGGAGGATTTATTCCCTTCTGAAAGTTGGATCAAGCACTTCCTCTCATTACGGCCCCGTCCATCGGGGCTTGAAGAAATGGATGGGCTGCATGATGCTTCCTGCATGATGCTTCCCTTTGGTGTCTTTTATGGGTGGAGTGGGTTAATTGTATCAATTCCTGATCTTTGTTTTACTTCTACTTTAAACAATGTTGACGGGTATGTTAAACCTCAAATCAAACAAACCAACAAACGATACGACAGTGCATTTTTCACACCTCCAAAATGGCTTCTTTTCTGATGAAAATCTTTCATATTTTTCTTATAAATGCTCAAAACATAGGATGCGGGTGCTCGTTACAACCGCCTCATTTAGTACCCACAACCTATGTCTTGGAGGAGAAATAAGAAAAAATAATAAATATCCCCGTAAACCTCAGTTTTCTCTATATAAAGTGGGGTTTAGGGGGATCTTCATTTTACGGACTTGTTCACCTGATGTCAAGCTATACGTAAAAAAAAATAAAAATAAAAAGGCCTCAGCCACACAACGGCGGGCCAATATAGCCCCGATGAACCTTCTATTAAGTTTGTGTTAAGAAACCCTACCTTTTATCCCACATGTCGATATTGCAAGGATTATTATCCAGAAACATGGAGTGTGTCAAAAGTGGGCATGCAACTAATAAAAGAAGAAATAGCATCATCATTAATTTTAATTTATTTTACTTTTAACCGTCGGTCAGCTGGCATTACAGTCCTTTCTTTGTCTAAAAATGTACGTATTTCAAAATATATGAGCCAGCGCATGACAAAACCTACGATAAGACATGTGCGCCCAGCGAAGAATCAGATCAGCCTGCGCATCCGTCTAGTCCCACCAGAGACTTCTCTTGCTGCATTGAAGGAGCATTGGGTCCTTTGCTATCCTTAAAGCGCACAACGAAGACTCTGATCAGCCTGCGCGGACACGCAGGCTGATCTGAGTCTTCGTTGGGCGCACATGTCTTATTGTAGGTTTTGTCATGCGCTGGCTCATATAAACTGCCTATTTTAAAAGCATAAGAACAATAAAACATACAAATTGACCTGCGCGAAAAGCTAAGATTCTGGTCAGGCTGCGCTAGGATCAGACTGCGCCTAACACAGTCTGGTCACAACCTTCACTTTTCGTTCTACAGCTGTTTGAACCCTGTATATTTTTCGCGCGGAAAGAGAAGGCGGGACTGCGTGTTTGCAGGCCGTTCTGACTCTTTGCGGCTCGCATAGTTTGCCTGGTAGGTTTTGCTTTGTACCAGCTGAAATTGTTCCCATCACTCGTATCGGGAGTGATACGCGAGCGGCGAAAGAAAATCAAAGCACTGTGAGTACTGGTGGGTCGATTGTCTCTGAGTGTAGGTTGGGAAAATAGTCTTGAACTGAGAATCGATCTGTTCATTTAAATTTAAGCAAGCACAGTAGATCTGATCAGACATCGCGTTATGTGGCGTCTGATTATGTAGATTCTGTTTGTCAATGCCAAGTGCACGAGCCCAGTCCAACCACCCCGCCCATCGGGGCTTGAATAATAGATGGACTGCATGGCGCTTCCACGCAGAGCTGAAACCGACCGCACACGAGTACTGGTAAACCGCTTAGAGGATCTAAGCCTGCCCAGGCAAAGCGGTGCGAGTCGGACCGTTCATGCTCATAAACTCTATTGGTTTCAATGCGCAACAGGGCTTGAGATGTCATTTCATCTCGGTGTCGGGTAAAAGTCCCATAAGATTGGAAGTGACGTCTCCAAATGACCTATACATTATTGACGTGGACGTTAAACCTCAAATCAAACGAGCACAGTCCAGAATTTCAGAATTTCCTTCTTACGCTTCGCTCTGACGTCTCAGGGCAGTACTTGGGTTTTGTTCAAAGTCAGATGGTCAGTGATAGTCACGCGGACAATTGCAAGCAAAAGATTCTCTGCTTTATAACATAGACTGTGGGTACCGGTTAAAAATCTTCTTTGCAAGAAAAGTGTTCATTAATTTTTTTGTTAGAAAAAAAAAAAAAAAAATGGTAGCATTTCCGTCAAATTATTTACATGTACTTGTCATTTGTTAATGTGTTTAATTGTTTCCCTTCTATATACGCGTATATTGATTCATCTTTCTGAATTTAGAGTATTTCATTGATTATGCAAAACAATTTGTGCTGAAAAAATATTACATGTTTAACATTTTATCCAGCTGCAAACAGTGTAGATCCACCGATGGGTTCTGATCAGCATCTACAATGTTTGCCGTTGTTTCTCCTCTCTCTTTTCTCCTCGCTCAGTCCAACCATTGCATCCCAGCTCCGGAATAACAGTGATCTGTAACAGAGCCCCTTCAGCGATATGCTCGAACAAAAAAAGTTAATTCTACCTGTTGATGCAGGCCGGCACACAGTTGGGAGGGTGCAAACGGAGCCCCTCCCCACTTTTGGAAATTATCTCAGATTCATGCAGTTTTTCACCCGAAATTCGCACCCTCAACCCGCCCCTTTTCAGAGTCTGCGTACGGGCCTGAATCATGTTCAAAACTGTTGCTACATACATATGGCGAACAGTGCCGACCCTGATCAGAAGGAATGTAGTGTCTATCAGATCTGGGTCTACGATGTATGCCTAATAACGGTACCACATATAAAGACTGGGCTGCTCATGTTTTGCTCTTAAACATTTCAAGGTTCTAAACAGAAGTGCGAAAAGTCTATTTTTACTCGACTAAGCATACATTTGTGTAACAGTTTTCCGAAGACGTCTCGTGACAGCGTGTATTGTTTTTCTTTCATTACGTGAGCAACCTGGCATTCTTATACTATTTCGTTTAACCCTCAAATGCCACTGTTTAACCAAAGTCCCTGTGCAACCTGCTGAGCAGAAGCCACATTCCGCGGCGTCTGATCTGTGTATTCAGTGTTCACACGATTTCTGCCAAGACTCTATTGATAGCTCAGACTGCTCTGACCTATATGTTGCATCGATTAAAATAGCGCAATGTTTCAAGTTCTTTTAATATTGGTTTTCCCAAATCAGTGATGGTCACGTGGACAACTGAAGGAATTCCGTTCACCCATTTAGTAAATTATACTAAACATAAAAATAAATAAACACGAGGGTTAAACTGGCTTCATCGCGCACCAAAGTGCCCTCCCATTTTGCATTACGAGTGTGTAAAAAATAGTACGATACAGAAATAGGTTACTTACATACATGTATATGGTTTAAATGAAATATTGCTATGCCCGATGGCGATATTGGATATGCGCCTGACTGGTGACCAGGTCCTGGCCTCGATCTCTGGTGGGTCCTAGGTCTTTCGTGGAGTTTCATCCCGAAATATTTCCTGTCGCCATTATCTCCCTTGCGCTGATTCAAGTTGTCAGTTAGACAGTATAGCTTGTTACTGACCTCTATCCAAAGAATAAATTTGTCAATGGTTTTGCCTAATAGGTCGATTTTCGTAAACTTCTCGTGACTTTTCGGCATCTCGTGAATGGCGACTCATTTTCTGACTTCTATGTATTGAATAACAATATCGACCTCTTCGGAAAACGGCGAAGATAAATATATGCATTCATTCGGGTGTGAAATTATTGTAATAGAGGTCACAAGTCTCAGGTCAAATTGTTCGAACTATAACCACTAAGAAGGTCTATGTATGACATGGAAAAGTGTGATTAAATATCGATCGCCTCGATAAGACCACAATAGTGTTGAATGGGCGTTACACTCCAAAACATGCACAAAAAATGAAATAATAGAATTGTCTGAGCTGACATTTGATTTAAAATTCGCACTTTACTCCCAATGAAAATTGAGTACAAAAGTTGAAGTTCATTATTTTCTTCCAAGGAAGGTTAGATGACCTAAAGATAAGGCAACCCTTTCTGTCCTGACGGCCAAATCACAAACCTGTGCCAAACAGTGTGGATCCCTATGAGGCGGTGGTTCAATAGCAATGTACGTCTTACATGTACATATATCATGGTTCACTTTTCCATCACGAAAACACGCCTATATAATTTTGACCCCCTTGAATCCCACTTTTATATAGTAAAACTGGGGTTTACAGGGGTAAACCTTATTTTTCTTATTTCTGCTCTAAAATATAGGTTGTTGGTACTCGTTAGAACCACCTCGATGAGGCGGTTCTAACGAGTACCCACAATCTATATTTTGAGCAGAAATAGGAAAAATGTAACAATTTTTTATCTTAAAATTTTAGTTTTTTCGGCGTTTAAGTTTACAATGTATTTGAATAAGCGTGTTTTCGTAATGCACTTCAATTTTTACATGTCGTTTACTTTCAGCTACTGCCCTAATAGTTTGTCATTACTGACAATGACAAATCTTGATTGTTGAATTGGTGTTCAACGTCCCCGTCAACACTATTTAGGTCATTTTGGAGACGTTGCTTCCAATTTTGTGGGGCTTTTACCCGTCATTGAGATGAAATGACATCTCAAGCCCTACTGCCCAATGAAACCAGAAGGCTTATATGTATCGGATGCTCTGACTCACATCGCTTTGCCTAGCAAAAGTCTCCCTGCCCTACATCATAGTGTAGTTTATATTTTCTTGTCCTTTGGGATCATTGATTTTATTGCGGAATTTTGAAAATATATGAGGGTCACTAATGAGGCCTAATTGGCCGAAACCAGCTAGTCTGGCCCAGAAAATATGTACACTCCATATTTTTCAGTTCTCTTGTGTATTCCTTGCTTCCAAAGGATAACCCTTTTATAGAACATATTTAGACCTTATATGCGGTTTAACAGTACTCGTGTGTGGTCAGATTCAGCTCTGCGTGGAAGCATCATGCAGCCCAATCTATTTCTCCAAGCCCCGATGGGCGGGGGCGATAAATATGATCACATGCGAGAAATGGTACTGTTTGTGCGTTCTACGGTGACTGATGAGACCAATGTTAGCTTTAAACTGTCTGTTGCAGATAGAGCAACAGAGTTTGGAGGAAGACAGCTCTGTTGGTGATGCCTTAGCTCTGGCTTTGCGCTGTGTGCGTTTCTGCTCGGCTTTGTAGAAGCTTCCGTGGTGTAGTGGTTACGCTACTAGCCTTGTAAACCAGGGGTCGCAGGATCGATCCCGGGCTTCTCCAGACCTTTGGATGAGTCTTTAAATCGACGTCCGTTCTCCGTATGACCTTAGCTGTTGGTGGTACATATAACTCAAACACTCACTCACTCACTCACTACTGGCCTTTGCTGATTCTTTTTGCCTCATATTCAATAGCATGGCCTCGCCACTTTGCTCTACCCTGTGCAATTTGTTACCACGACTCTGTTGGTATGTTTAAGCCATTGAGGGAGGCTTTACGACTTTGGGGGGGGGGGGGGGGGGTCCTTTTAAACGCTTCTTCTGGCCACCATGGGAGCGTTTGCCCATTTCTAGTTCTCCATAGAGGATTGATTTGACAAACATTCCTCAGGCATCCTGATAACATGATCTACCGATCTAAACTGTGCCAGTTTCAGAAGAGAATGTACACTGCTTCCCGCCCTTTTCATGACTTCTTCTATGTATGGAATCATGTCCTTTTAATCTTTAAATGTTTTCTAAGACAGCTTGTATGGAAGTGATTCAGTCTTTTGGCGTGTTGTTGGTAAACTGTCCACGTTTTACATACATATGATAGTGTTGATATAATACCACAGCTATGAAAACGTTCAGCTTTGCGTCAAGCCGTATTCCAAACTACCGCGTAGTTAGCCAAATGCTGCACTAGTTTTGGCAATCATGGCATTGACTTGACCATCAATGTGCTCGACACTTGACAATGTGCTCCCAAGGTAGGTGAACTTGACTACCACTTGCTAGCTTTGACATTGCACTGTGATGGTGGACTCCTTGTAAGACTTTCCAGGTGCTGGCTGATAGACCACCTTGGACTTTTTAATGCTGGTTGTGAGGTTATAGCTGTCACAGGAGTCAGATACTTGATCTACAACTTTTTGCATCTTCTTTTCTGTTAGCACCCTTTGCCATGCCATCAGCAAAGAGGAACATATCTAGCACCTCTGTCTGCACCTTGGATTTGGCTTGCAATCTTGGCTTTGGAATTTGGTTTGCTTCCCATCAAAGCGATACCCAAAATCATACCATTGTAACCATCCTGGAAAGCATCTGTAGGCATGGCAGAGAACATTATGCAGAACAGTGTTGTGGCTAGTACACATCCTTGCCGGACTCCATTTGTAACAGGGAATGGATCAGAAAACTCGCCAATATTTTGGACCCGTGCAAGCATATCATCGTGGAACTGCACTAATCAGTCAAAGACGAGTCCGATTCTTGTCGCATTTTCCCAGCACCATCTATTTATTTGCAACAGCCTGTGTTAAGTGCAGTTGTGGAGACTGTAAAAGGGTTCCCCGTACTCCATCAATAGTGCTGTTTATTTACTACGTTTATAAAACTTCGAAGTTTGAGAAATATTATCAGCGCCCTGATAGCCCAGTCGGTAGAGCACTTGCCTTGTAAGCAAGGGGGCGCCGGTTCGAGTCCGGTTCTGGTCGCATTTTCCCATCTTCATCGCTTAAATATTCATTTATCATATGACGTCGCGTCTGAGAATGTAATAACGCCATATAATAAATTAGATAATCCACTAGTGGATTAAATATGCTAATTAGTTCGATACGCTCCGTAACAGTACATATTAATGGCGGAATATTGACATATTTATTAATCAATCGTGAATAAAATGCGTTATTAATGTCATCTGCTAAATAGAATCTTGCATTCATGCCCATGTATTATTGAATTTATTAAACTCGTTGAGGAAAAGGGATAAAATTTCATTGCTAGAAATAAAAGAAATATGCAAATTAGTTAGATACGCCCCGTTACGTTACACATACGACGTCCCTAACGACGTCGCGTTTACAAATGGCGGAATATTGACATTTTTGTTAAACAATCGTGAATAAAATGCGTTTTAAATGTCATAAGATAAATAGAATCTTGCATTCGTGCTCATGTGTTATTGAATTTATTAAACTCGTTGAAGAAAAGGGATAAAATGCTCGGCAAAGCCTCGCATTTTATACTTTTTCCTCAACTCGTTTAGTAAATTCAATAACACATGAACACTCATGCAAGATCCTCTATATCAATAATTTATTAAACTCAATGAAGAAAAGGAATAAAATGCTCGGCAAAGCCTCGCATTTTATCCCTTTTCCTCAACTCGTTTAATAAATTCAATAATACATAAAAACTCATGTTAGATCCTATATGTATTTAGTGGCCACGTATGGAACTCGAGAGGCAGAGCGGCCGTCGAGTTTGGTAATAGAAGATCTTACGCGAGTAATCATTTCATACGAAATTTTTACACCAGTCTTTGGCGAGTTTCATAAATTGCATACGTGTGTAAGATTCGGTTTCTCACATAACTTTATAACGAATTTTGTTGCCGACGTAGTCTGAGACGGTGTCGTGACGTTCCCTGCCAGGAACCATGAGATATTGCACGTGTGGACATGATGACTAAATATCCTCTGAATCGTTATATGAGAAATAGAGGATCTTACATGAGTGTGCATGTATTATTGAATTTATTAAACGAGTTTAGGAAAAGTGGATTATCGAATTTACTACAAAGGGGATCTTGCATGAGTGTTCATGTATTATTGAATTTATTAAACGAGATGAGGAATAGGGATAAAATGCGAGGCTTTGCCGAGCATTTTATCCCTTTTCTTCAACGAGTTTAATAAATTCAATAACACATGAGCACGAATGCAATATTCTATTTATCATATGACATTTAAAACGCATTTTATTCACGATTGTTTAACAAAAATGTCAATATTCCGCCATTTGTAAACGCGACGTCGTTAGGGACGTCGTAACGGGGCGTATCTAACTAATTTGCATATTTATTTTATTTCTAGCAATGAATTACCTATTACCTATTACGTATCTAACTAATTTGCATATTTAATCCCTTTTGTGGATTATCGAATTTACTACATGGCATTATTACATCCTCAGACGCCACCGCGTCCAATCGTAACGCCGAATGAGTGGTCGCAACACCGCATAAGTGGTCGTTTCACGCCGAATTGTGGTCCTTTTTGATAGATTCGCCGCCATTTCTCGCTCGAGGAGACACGGTGAGTAGAAACAAAAGTTTATTTGAAATATACAAACATGTTAATCAACTATGAAAAGTAGCCTATCCGGATCTACATACATTATTCTAACTGCCAAATCTTCAGTTGATGCATAAACTTTCCTGAATTTGTCAAACAGTTCGCGAGATTATTGTTGTATAGGTTCGGCCATACCACAAATAAGCATTCGTACCAGAAAGCTTCGTACTTTTCAAATTTACTCCAAATCTATGAACAACTGGTGAATACAAATGCCTCTGAAAATGGCATTGTATCATAATATTGCTATTCAGTAAAAAAATATTGCCGAAAAAACAAACACAGAGACACACTCGACGAAATTGTAGGTAACGCCGGATAAGATGGTATCTGATTGATCGATTAATTGCCAGTTGTCTGGCTGAGAAACTGTGCATACTTAGTCAAATACCAGTTAATATCAGTCTACTACCCTATATTGATCGTAGTCCGTCCGTATTAACACAAGAAAATTCGTTTTGGCCCGAGATGAAGTCATTTAGATGAGGTGAAACGGCAACACTCGTGTTTTAGTGGTTTGGATTGGGTTTTGACCCTTTCAAGATTATTTCACTCATATCGAGCAGATCGTTAATCAGAAGTGAGCGAAAACCGGAGTACCCGGAGAAAAAACACCTGACATTCCATTGCAGATCTTAGCGTCTCACACGTGACCCGAGCCAGGGTCGAACCCACGGCGGTGAGAGCCTAATGACTAAGAGTCAGCGCTCTTATCCACTAGGCCACGGAGGCCCGTTAGTGATGTCAGTTAGTTAACGTTTCATTTATCAATGGTTATCCTTTGGAAGCAAGGAATACACCACAGAACTGAAAAACATGGAGTGTTCATGCTTTCTGGGCCAGACTAGCTAGTTTTGGCCAATTAGACCTCATTAGTGACCCTCAGACATTTTCAAAATTCCACAATGGAATCAATGATCCCAAAGGACAAGAAAATATAATCTACACTATGATGTAGGACAGGGAGACGTTTTACCGCCGCCACACAGTCCGACGCATCAGCTGTAGTGAAGTTAAATATGTTCTATAAAAAGGTTATCCTTTGAGAGCAAGGAATACACAACAGAACTGAAAAACATGGACTGGAGTGTTCATTTCGCATTGTCCCAGTTAAAAGTCATCCCCGTCAACACTATTTAGGTCATTTTGGAGACGTTGCTTCCAATTTTATGGGACTATTACCCGAAATTGAGATGAAATGACATCTCAATCCCTGCCACCAAATGAAACCAATCAAATTTATAAGCATGGACGGGCCAACTCGCAGCAGTTTCCCTGGGCAGGCTTAGACTTTCTAAGCGGATTACCAGTACTAATGTGCGGTCGGTATCAGCTCTGCGTGGAAGCATCGTGCAGCCCATCTATTTCTTAAAGCCCCGATGGGCGGGGGCGCTCGGTTTCAGTCGTAATTCGATGCAGCAGACCTCGGAGCTGTAAATCTGCCAATACGAAAAATCACATGACTAACGAAATATTCATGCGGACCGCATCACAGAAACACGCCTTTATAATTTTGACCCCTGCTACCAAACTTTTATATAGCAAAACTGGTGTTTAATTAAAGGAGTAAGCCTTACTTTTATTATTTCTGCTCTAAAACAAAGATTGTGGGTACTTGATAGAACCTATCGAGTACCGACAATCTATGTTTTGGCCAGAAATATTAAAAACGTCACAATTTCTCATCTTAAATTTTCCATTTTGGTCAAAATTATTTACAATGTATTTGTATAGGCGTATTTTCGTAATGGATCCACAATGTAAGTGAGCGTGAGGGTTGGGATCCTTTTAATTATCAACTATACAAATTAAAAATAGTAATTATCAGGAACTGATACAATCAAATCCCAAATCCTCCCCACAACATCACCAGGGAAAGAAGTCGAAACATTGAGTGACAACAATAAATAAAACAGACCACCGCCAAATCGAGTCAGCAGCTCTTTCCCAAATAGGTGGTGACCCAGAATACCTAAACGTTACCAAAAATGAATAACAAACATAATGGAGAATGAATCAGAATCACCAACAAGACAAACATGGACTTGGACGGACAAATGCAACTAAAATGAACAATCAAAAAAGCGGGAAGAATAGGAATCATTAATAAAACAACGTGTATAATTAGGGAAAGAATTAGAACCACATACACAAAACAGGAAGGAACCACAGCAAAAGCATCGACTTGGAACAGCCTATATGACTTCCACGCCCTCGAACCCCACTTTTATATTGTAAAACTGGGATATGCAGTTTTGTTTTATTTATGCTCAGAACATAAGTTGTGGGTACTCGTAACAATCGCCTCAGCGATTCGGATCTAACGACTGCCCACAATCTATGTTTTGTGCAGAAATAATAAAACTGTCTCAGTTATTTGTAGCTGAAATTATTTATTTTCAGACTGTGGTGGAATAGGCATGTTTTCGTAATGTATATTTAAACCCAACAGTAAATATACTGACCGTTAAAAACCGTTGCTTTTGCTGGAATTTTTGTCTACAGTTTTTATTGCTATGAAGCTGTTACCTTTTCGTTCACTTGTGGTAATGTGGGTGGAATTTAGGATTGATCTGATTGTATCAGTTCCCAATCGTTTCAGTTTTCAATTTCCATATGATAATATATAAGGAAAGAAATAAATCATCTCTTTGTCATTTTGTCAATTTCAATCAAGTTTTCCGCCCCGCCCATCGGGGCTTGGAGAAATTGATTGGGCTGCACGATGCTTCCACGCAGAGTTGATACCGACCGCACATTAGTACTGGTAATCCACTTAGAAGGTCTAAGACTGCCCAGGAAAAATGCTGCGAGTCGGTCCGTCCATGCTTATAAACCCTATTGGTTTCATTGGGCGGCAGGGATTGAGATGTCATCATGGCCAACTATATCTGACATTAGACCGATGACTTTCAACCGTGACAGTTGCACAGAAAGTCAATAATGGGTTGTCTCCCTTTGACTGAGGCCTACGATAGATACCTATTCGTGTACCTATCGTGTAATCAATATTGTGTTTTAATCCGGCCGTGTGTGAAAATGACCCCGGGTGATATTGAACGATAGATACGTCTAGTTAATTTAGATCTGCGTGTTTTGGTACGTTAAGCGAGAAAAATTCTCGTTTTGTCAAACGGTTAAAATTTAGCCTTTTTGTACTTAAAATATTATCGATTCTCATGAATCCATTTTTTTCTGGAATGTGATATTCCACATTATTTTTTTTTTGGAAAAAAAAAACATTTATAGTTAATGGACGCAGGATTGTATTATTTAAAATTGCATTGTTTAGAAAAGCAACATGTTCATAATCATAAGTCCATGTAATAAAAACCCCACTTTACATTACAAAAAAGAGAGATTTAGAGGGGGGTTACAATGTGTATTATCCGCAGCAAGACATTGTATTTTTCATCATAAAAAATAATGTGCTTTTTTTTTAGATATAAATTAACATTTCGATGGGTTCACAGTTTTGTTTGATTGGAGGTTTAACGTCCCCGTCAACACTGTATAGGTCATTTTGCTGACGTTACTTCCAACTTTGAGGGACTTTTACCCGGCACTGAGTTGACATCTCAAGCCCTGTTACCCAGTGAAACCAGTAGGGTTTATCTGCATGGACGGTCCAACTCGCACCACTTTTCATGGGCAGGCTTAGAGCTCCCATGCAGTTTACTAGTACTCATGTTCTGTGCAGTCAGTTTCAGGTCTGCTTGGAAGCATTATGCAGCCCAATCTATTTCTTCAAGCCCCGTTGAACGGAGGCCGTAATGGGTTGACAGCAAAGGCCATGATCTAAGCTCGACGTCTGATCTGAGCATGCACTGTTTCCAGCATAAGTGTCCATGTTTGGGCTTTCCCGTCCAAAATGTACTTATATCTGCTTGACTATCATTATAATGTTAACAAGTCCATGTCACTGATGAACGCCCCTTCTAAATCCAACTTTATAAGAGAAAACTGTGGTTTGCTGGAACATAATATATATTTTTCTATTACTTTTGTCCCAAACATATGTTGTGGATATTCGTTAGAAGCGAGGCGGTTCTAACGAGATCCGCAACCTATATTTAAAGTAGTGATAAACTATGACACAATTTTTCAATAACCGTTTTCTGCAACACAAAGAATGCATTATTTCACACGAATGTGTTATCATAATGGTCGCAATGATTATTCAATATTGTAACATATCCATGTAAGGTAATGCTTACTTACACTGTTTGAAATTAATTGTGACTAATCAAAAATATAAAACGAAGCATTAGGTTTTAATTACTCTTTATTTACCTGTAACCATTTTAATTATCAATAATAACATACTGCAAATTCAAACAGCAAATATTTATTCTGGAAAGAAAGGTTCATTGATTGTTAATTTGTTTGTTTGATTCGAAGTTTAACGTCCCCGTCAACAATACAATACAATACAATTATTTTATTAAAGTCTCACCTCTTTTACATACAACAGATATATATTTTAAAAAAACGTTTATATCATGTAACATGGTTTAAGAGACGCTCTATACAGAGCTATGAGAGACTAAGAGGGACTTATTAAAAAATAAAAAACGCGAAGATTTACATTAAGAGAAGTTATGTACATGTCTAAATATATACATATTCAGGCCTAACTATTCATATTGAGACAAAAACTTAAAAAACTTTCATTCAATGCATAGGGTTTTGGCATTAAGCAAATTATATAAAACATGCTGACTGGGTGATGAGGGTAGATGTTAAAACTCTATGTTACTTGTATAGTAAATTTCTTCGTGTACGTAAAACGTCCACACAGAACTTAGCAGACTGTCTGACAATATAGTCATCTGGGTTACCAAGTATGAAACACACTGTATAGGTCATTTTGGAGACGTTGCTTCCCATTTTGTGTGACTTTTATCCGACATTGAGATGAACTGACATCTCAAGCCCTGCCGCCTAGTGAAACCAATAGGGTTTATAAGCATGGACGTTCCGACTCGCAACTGCTTAGATCCTCTAAGCGGTTTACCAGTACTCGTGTGCAGTCGGTTTCAGCTCTGCGTGTAATTGCATCATGCAGCCCATCTATTTCTTCAAGCCCCGAAGGGCGGGCCGTTACTGATTGTTAGCTCACCTGTCACGTAGTGACGAGGTGAGCTTTTGGGATCACTTTTTGTCCGGCGTCCGTCGTGCGTGTGTGCGTCAGTGCGTGTGTGCGTGTGTGCGTGCGTAAACTTTTTCTACAAATGACATCTCCTCCTAAACCACTGATCGGATTTAAACCAAATTTCACAGGAATGATCCTTAAGTGGTCCCCTTTCAAAGTTGTTCAAATGGTTCCGTTCCATTGCACATCTAGGTCACAGGAGCTAAAAATAGATTTTTAAAATGAAAACTTTAAAAATCTTCTTCTCTGAAACCGAAAGGCACAGGTCTTCGATATTTGGTATGAAGCTTCATCTAGTGGACCTCTACCAAGATTGTTCAAATTATGGCCCTTGGGCCAGAAATGCCCCCGCCCCGGGGGCCTTTGGGTTTACATAGGCTTATATAGGGAAAATCTTTAAAAATCTTCTTCTCTGAAACCACAAGGCCCAGGTCTTTGATATTTGGTGTGAAGCTTCGCCTAGTGGACCTCTACCAAGATTGTTCAAATTATAGCCCTAGGGCCAAAACTGCCCCCACCCCGGGGGCCTTTGGTTTTACATAGGCTTTACAGGGAAAATCTTTAAAAATCTTCTTCTCTGAAACTGCAAGGCTCAGATCTTTGATATTTAGAGTGAAGCTTCATCTAGTGGACCTCTACTTAAATTTTTCAAATTATAGCCCTGGGGCTAAAAATACCCCTGCCCCAGGGGCCTTTGGTTTTACATAGGCTTATATAGGGAAAATCTTTAAAATATTCTTCTCTGAAACCGAAAGGCCCAGGTCTTCAATATTTGGTATGAAGCTTCATCTGGTGGACCTCTACCAAGATTGTTCAAATTATGGCCCTTGGGCCAGAAATGCCCCCGCCCTGGGGGCCTTTGGGTTTACATAGGCTTGTATAGGGAAAATCTTTAAAAATCTTCTTCTCTGAAACCACAAGGCCCAGGTCTTTGATATTTGGTGTGAAGTTTCACCTAGTGGACCTCTACCAAGATTGTTCAAATTATAGCCCTGGAGCCAAAAATGCCCCCACCTTGGGGGCCTTTGGTTTTACACAGGCTTATACAGGGAAAATCTTTAAAAATCTTCTTCTCTGAAACCGCAAGGCTCAGATCTTTGATATTTGGTGTGAAGCTTCATCTAGTGGACCTCTACCAAGATTGTTCAAATTATAGCCCTTGGGCCAAAAATGCCCCATCCCTGGGGCCCTTTGGTTTTTCATAGGCTTATATAGGGAAAATATTTAAAAATCTTCTTCTCTGAAACCACAAGACTCAGGTCTTTGATATTTGGTATGAAGCTTCACCTAGTATAGCCCTTGAGCCAAGAATGTACTAGAGACACTGATTCTCAGGTGAGCGATTCAGGGCCCTCTGGGCCCTCTTGTTAATGTAAAGGAATATGTTCAAAATACCGACAATTACAAACAACAAATTGGCCGATTTATCAAAAGGGACCAATTACTTACATATCTGCAAAATACATTACGAAAACACGCCTATACACGGGTGTACAATAGGGGAGCTATCGCGAAATCGCGTTAACGTCATTTTGCTCCCACGACACATCCGGTAACTCTCGCGATAGTTTCTAGGACCTGGAAATGGTAAACAAATGTAGGTACCCTTGTGTGTTTTGATTTATTGAAGAGGAATGAGAGAATAATGTAAAATTTCGGCGATGCTAAGCCATGTAAAAATGATTTACCTTTCTAAGCAGGCCGAAAAAAATATTGAAAAAATCGTTGATGAAAGTTGGCGACCGTAACAAAATCGACCACAGGGTTCTCTGACAACAATTTTATGTCAACACGAATGGGTAGTGTAGTGGTTACGCTACTCGCCTTGTAAACCAGGGGTCGCAGGATCGATCCCGGGCTTCTCCAGACTTTCGGATGAGTCTTTAAACCGAGGTTCCGTCTCCGTATGACATTAGCTGTTGGTGGGACGTAAAACTCAAACACTCACTCACTCCACATCACGTGAACAAGTCCGTGAAATGAAGACCCCCTAAACCCACTTTATATAGAGAAAACTGGGGTTTACGGGGGTAAACATTATTTTCCTTATTTCTACTCCAAGACATAGGTTGTGGGTACTCGTTAGAACCGCCTCAATGAGGCGGTTCTAACGAGCACCCAAAACCTATGTTTTGAGTATAAATAAGAAAAATATCACCAATTTTCATCAGAAAAATGGCCTTTTTCGAGGTTTGAAAAAATGCACTATATCACACGGCTGTGTTATCGTAATGATATAGAAGTCACAGTAACCGTTTTGGAGATATGGAGGAATACACTGTGTCACATGGATGAAACCTTTCGCGTGACGCAATTGCCGTAAAACGTCATTTAACCCTTATCCTGCCGAATATTCATTTTAGCCACACCCATTTCAGCATTTGAACCAATCAGATTACTGGCTGTAATTTATTGCTACAAATTCACAAACTGAATGTCAAACAGTGTAGATCCTGATCAGATGGCTTCTTCAGAAGCCATCTGATCAGGATCCACACTGTTTGCAAAAGTAGGGGTTGTTGTGAACCAGCAGAATAAGAATTAATGCAACGTCGCCTGTCGGTTAAAGTCGAAGACACCCAAGTAAAGATGCAAGACTAAGTTTAAGTGCTTGTGTTTTTGACGGCCCAGTCAACACTATTTAGGTCATATCGTACCGGTCAGTTTACTTATCGACACTTTTTGCTGTGCAGGCCTATTCGTAACCGGTTAACCAGATCAGTGCACATTTCCCTTATTGAATCAGTGGAAGGAAGAGAATGAGAATGAAGGGGGAGAATAAGAATAAAGGCAGAGAATGAAAGATTTTGTGATCAATCTCCACCAGAACGATAACATACCTGTGTAGTTCATTTCACCAGAATGGTTTCTTTTCCAATGAAAATCCGGGATATTTTTTTTCTTATTTTTACTGCAAACATAGCTTGTGGGTGCTCACTAGAACCGCAATGTGTTGAGAAAGCGCGCATAGAATGATGTCACCACGACTGTTCTTTGATTTTATCACGGAAACAAATCCGTGTAATAGACACCTCTGTAACCCTCAATTTTCAGAGAAATCTTGGGTTTACAGTGGTATATATTACTTTTCATTATTTATGCCCCAAGACATAGGTTGTTGGTACTCGTTAGAACCGCCTCAATGAGGCGGTTCTAACGAGCACCCACACTGAATATTTAAATTATATATAACATTTTCATCAGAGAAATAAACGTTTTGGAGGTATGAAAGAATGCACTATGTCACACTGATGTGGTGTAAGTTTACGCGCATTTTAATCTTTTAATATTTACATATAATGATTGTAGTTACTTATTAGCTCACCTCAGCACGAAGTGCTCATGGTTGAGTTATTGTGATCAGTCAATGTCCGTCGTGCGTCGTGCCTCGTCAACAACTTGTTTTAAATGCAAACTCCTCCTTAACCCTTGGGCCAATTTGATTTAAACTTCAAAGAAATGTTGTCTGGGTGGCTTCCTACCAAAATAGCTAACATCGTTCCGCTCCGATGAACAAGATGGCCGCCAGAGCTAAAAATAGAAAATCTTTATACGACAACTCCCCCTGTACCCTTGGCCAATTTCATTCAAACGTCATAGGAATGTTGCTTAGGCGACCCTCTACCAACTTAGCTAAAATGGTTCCTCTCCAATGTGCAAAATGACCGTCAGAGCTAAAAGTCGAATCACATCGTAAATTTACTTTAAACGCGATTTCCTCCTAAAACCTTGGGTCAATTTGATTCAAACTTCACAGAAATTTCGCCTTGGTGGCTCCCTACCAAAATAGCTAAATCTTTCCGCTCCGATGAACAAGATTGCCGCCAGAGCTAAAATAGAAACTCTTTAAACGACAACTCCTCAATTACCCTAATGCCAAGTTGGTTCAAACTTCACAGGGATGTTGCTTAGGTGACCCCCTATCAATATAACTTAAACGGTTCCGCTCCGATGAGAAATGGACGACAGAGCTAAAAGTAGAATAACATCGTAAATTTGCTTCAAACGCGATCTCCTCCTAAACACTTAGGCCAATTTGATTCAAACTTCACGGGAATGTTGCCTGGGTGACTCCCTGCCAAAATAGCTAAAACCGTTCCGCCCCGATGAACAAGATGGCCACCAGAGCTAAAATAGAAAAAAAAATCTTTAAACGACAACTCCCGGATACCCTTAGGCCAATTTCATGCAAACTAAATAAGAATGTTGCTTTGATGACCCTCTACCAAATTAGCTAAAACGGTTCTACTCCGATGAGTAAAAAGGCCACCAGAGCTAAAAAAAAATAAATAGTGAAACATCGTTAATTTGCTTGAAACACGAACTCCTCCTAAACCTCCTTAAGCCAATTTGATTCAAACTCCACAAGAATGTTGCCTGTGTGGCTCCCTACCAAAATAGCTAAAATCGATCCGCTCTGATGAACAATATAGCCACCAGAGCTACAAATAGAAAAACCTTTAAGTGACATGTCCTCCTGTACCCTTGGGTAAATTTCATTCAAACTTCATAAGAATGTTGCTTCGGTAAGCCTCTACCAAAATGGCTAAAACGGTTCCGCTCAAATGTGTAAAATTGTTATCAGAGGTAAAAATAGAAACACATCGTAAATTTGCTTCAAATGCGTACTCCTCCTAAACTCTTGGGCCGGCTCTCTACCAATATAGCTAAAATCGTTCTGCTCTGGTGAACAAGTTGGCTGCCATGCAGAGCTTACAATAGAAAAATGTAAATTGGCTTCAAACGTAGATTCCTCCTAAATACTTAGGCCAATTTGATTCAAACTTCACATTAATGTTGCCTAGGTGACTCCCTACCAATATAGCTAAAATCGTTCCGCTCCGATGAACAAGATGGCCAACAGAGCTAAAAATAGAATGTACTAGAGACAGTGAGTGCATTAGGGCCTCTTGTTTTATTATTATTATTATTATTATTATTATTATTTTGGTTCCAAATTGCAGGCTAGAACCGCATCACTTGCCAATTTGAGCAATAAATAAATAAATAAAAATAATTAAAACTTTAAATCAATAAAAATAAGAAAAATGTCTAAACTTGGAAACCTCACTTTTCCCTATTTAAAGTTGTGTTTACAAAAATATTCATTATTGCGCTTTATGCACAAACGTTGGTCCGATATTTCTTGAGGCGATGAGGCAAACCAGGCCCTGTTTAATCGGATGAACATGCTGATTTACGTCGACCCTGGTTGCAGATGTCCGAAGCACTTTTAAGATTGATCCGGCTGAGACAAAAAAGAAAAAAATGAGTCACGTCCTTAGAAAGTCTGGCCTCGAAGTTATATAACTTTTTTCATGCTCCACTCACTTGAGCATTACATTTATCATGCTCATAAATTTAAAAATGCCAACAAATGTAAAAATGCCAACAAATGTTGGCATTTTAAAATTTATGAGCAGGATAAATGACATTCTGTGCTGATCTGAGCAGGAAAATTACATGATTTGTTACATGATTTGTTTGTGTTTTAATACTTATGAGCATAACTAATTTCAAGCTCAGTTGGGTTGAGCATGAAAAAAAAGTTTTATAATCTCAGGGCCTGTTCTTGCCATTTGCGAACAGCACCTTTGCTGTTCACTGCTTGGATAGCGGAACAATACATGAAGTATTGTTTGTTAGAATTGAGGTTTAACGTCCCCGTCAACACTATTTAGGTCATTTTGGTGACGTTGCTTCCAATTTTGTTGTACTTTTACCCGACACTGAGATGAAATGACATCTCAAGCCTAATGAAATGACATCTCAAGCCCTGCCGCCCAATGAAACAAAAGGGCTTATTCACATTTGACGGTCTGACTCACACTACTTTGCCTGGGTACATGTTGGCTTAGTTCTTCTGAGCGCTATATCAGTACTCATGTGTGGTTAGTTTCCATCTATTTCGCCAAGCCCCGATAGGCGGGGCGAGAATACATGAAGTTTCTAAATCAAAAGCTTCAAGGCTATTTCTAGTTTGTGTAGCTGAGTACCTCGGTATGTATCTTACCTTGTGCAACTCCTATCTTCAATTACAGTGAAAATTCGCTATTAACCCTTGTCCTGCTGAATATTCAGTTTAGCCACACCTATTTTTCTAACTTTGAACCAATCAGATTACTTGATGTAATTTATTCATACAATTTCATATACTGAATGTCAAACAGTGTAGATCCTGATCAGATGGCTTCTTCAGAAGCCATCTGATCTGGATCTACACTGTTTGCAAAGATAGGGGTTGTCGTGAACAGCAGGATAAGAGTTAAGACCACTTAAAATTAAGACTTTTTCTCCTTTAAAAAGCATATTTTAAAAAGTTTGAGTAATACATGTAC